>CM053785.1:27652500-28882500 GCA_028749045.1 Cupressus sempervirens | reverse complement strand
CAAGCCAGTTATAGAAGCCACAAGAGATATGTTAGTAGAGAATGATGTATCTAAGACATTTTGGAGAGAAGTTGTGAATACAACAGTCTACACTATGAATAGAGTGCAAGTCAAGAAAGACACGAATAAAACACCTTATGAACTGTGGTTTGGTCACTCACCTATAGTTAAGTATTTCAGAATCTTTGGGAGTAAGTGTTATATCAAAAGGGATGATGATATTGGTAAAATTGATGCTAGAAATGACAAAGTTATGTTTCTTGGTTATTCATTAAAAATCAAGGCTTATAAATGTTATAATTAGAGAACTAAGACTATTATGGAAAGTGCAAATGTGAGAATTGATGAGAAATTTAGAATACAAGAAAGAATAGTTGTTTACAATTTAGATGATGATGTTGTGACTAAGCTAAAAAATGATGAGGTATTTCTTGAGACTAACAATGATTTGTAGAATTAAGGAGAGCCAAGGCATGAACAAAGCTCAGAACCTTCAGTAGAGCCAAGAGTTGAGATAACAACTCCTACTTTAGGAAAGAACATGATAAAGAATTACCCATCCGAATAGATCATCGGAAGCAAAGACAAAGGTGTAATGACAAGAAGTAGACTAAATGAAGAACTATTCTTGATATCTCAAGTTGAGCCTAAGAATGTAGATTAAGCATACAAAGGTGATTACTAGAAACAAGGTATGAAAGAGGAATTGGATGAATGAGACATGAGAATTGGTCCCTAGACCAGCAAACAAGAATGTGATAGGAACTGAATGGGTATTCAGGAACAAGATGAATGAGCAAGGAGAAGTTATAAGAAACAAAAAAAGATTGGTATGTAAAGGTTACTCACAAAAAGAAGGAATAGATTATGATGAAACCTATGCTCCAGTGGCTAGAATAGAAGCAATAAGATTATTCTTATCCTATGTAGCACAAAATAAATTCAAAGTATATCAGATGGATGTCAAGTTAGCATTTCCAAATGGAGAACTTGAAGAAGAGGTATACATTGAGCAACCTAAAGAATGACCTTTGATAGATGACAAAGACATAGTATGCAGACTGAGGAAAACATTATATGGATTGAAGCAAGTACCCAAAACCTGTTATGCAAGGTTGGACGAGCATTTGATAAAGCGTTGATATAGCAAAGGTATGGTAGATAGTAATCTATATTGGAAAGAAATTAATGATGGTTTGATGATTTTAATAATATTTGTTGATGACATTATATTTGGAGGAAATGATGAAGAAAGTAAAAAGTTTGCAAAAGAGATGAAGAAAGAATTTGAGATGAGTATGATAGGAGAAATGAAATATTTTCTAAGATTTCAAATTGTATAGAATAAAGAAGGAATATTTATTTCTTAGACTAAGTACCTAAAGGATTTACTAAAAAGGTTTGGTTTGGAAATATGCAAACCTGTTGGAACATCTATAGTAATTGGACACAAGTTATTTACAAAGGATGAGACACCTACTATTGAGTAGAAGAAGTATAGATCTATGATTGAGGATTGCAATATCTAACTCACACAAGGCTGGATATAGAAAATGCAGTTGAAATTGTTGCAAGATTCTAGGCTAATCCCAGAGAAGTACATTATGCAATAGTGAAAAGGATATTTAGATATTTAGATGTCAATGGGGGAGAGTATTGCATAAAAAAAATTATGCTAAGGAAGATGTTTAGCATGAGTACAATATTTTGGTATAGAGCACATTGAGGTATATCAATGGGGGAGAATGATTGATGAAGATGATTTGAAAAGATGTTTAACAACCTTTTGTTGGTATTCTTGGAACTAGATGTTTTTTCATCTATGTTGTCATTAATGCCAAAGGGGGAGATTGTTGGAAGAATGGAGAGATTGTTAGAAGATTGGCTGAAATCATGAATACTAATGATATTCCTATGGGGGAGTACTACTATGATGATATGTTACATTCATGATTGAGTTTGTCATTGATGTCAACATAGCAATTTTTTGTGGTATTTGACAGAAGAACAATCAAAAGATCAAGTTGGTATGGATGGCTAGTTGAGTATTATAACTACTTGAGATTATGGGAGATACTTCTAAGTGTCTAGTATATGTAATTAATGTCAGAAGAAGAAATGATAAGTCTAAAAGAAGTTATGTAAGTTTTGGTGATGCCTATTTTGAGATAGAGTTTACAAAGGCATATTCTAGTAAATTTGTTACATCTCTTATTAGAATTGATATCTTGAGGATTGAGGTTGAGGACATGAAGAAGTAATGTTGGTGATGATGTGGCTAAGCTCTCTCATCATAATATTGCATGTACATAAAGTTATTCAAGTTGTAAGGTGAAAGATTAATATTATCACTATGTGTAACGTGTTCTTAGTGAGGTTCTATAATAATTAATTGAGAAGGACTAGCATCCAACTTAGGGAATTGTGTTATGGACTCAATATAAAGGAATGAAATTTTATTTTATCATGAGATGTGTGAATGTAATATTATAAGCAGTAGAGAGTGTGGAATCGAAGTTGAGAAAAGTAGTGCAAAATTGAAGGAAACTTCATTGCCAAGGTTTTGCTAAGTGATTCGAGGTTTGATATTTGGATTCAAGGTTTATGACCTACTCTACAAGGTTTGATAGTGATTGGTTTGGTTGATAGGATAGAGGAAAAGAGAAGATAATAGTAAATTACTTGTTTGAGTAGTGAGCTCTTCTTGTAGTTGAAATTGCATATTTGGGAAGTGGGCTCTTCTTGCATACATTGTACTACAACTCCTAACAAGGTTGAAATCTACTAACAGGGATTGAAAGTCTCCTAAAAGGGACTCATTGTACTAAATGTTGTAATAGACTTGTAACAAGGTCCATCCTCTAACACGGAATATTTATATTGGTACATCATCTTGTGGACATCACTCCCACTGGGGTTTTCCCTCTGATCAAGATTTTCCCTAGTCAACATATCTAGTGTAATTGTCTATGTTCATATTATTATGGTTGTTGTTTACTTTGGTTGAATGGTTAAGTTTGTTTAAAGAAGATAAATGTTTTAATTGTTGGATAATTGATTCACCCCCCCAGTTATCTTGGTGGACTATTATTTCTAACAGATGTCATGTAAGCCAAAAATGTTGTATGTTTTCATGCTAGAGTTAATTGTTTCTACATGATGTAAAGGCTTTTCCTTCCTATGTTTCCACCTATAGAGGGTATGGGCATGATTTCATTGATTGCAGGAGAATTTATTGGCCCATTTTCATCATTTCATAGATTGAATACATATGAAAACTAGATTATTTCTTATTTATTCTACTTGGGCTATCTTTTCCTTCAATAGAGTTCCTCCATTTTTGGTTGTTTCCTATCAATTCATGATAAAATGTACACACAGGATCATATTTCTTGATTTGCAGGTTTGTAACTTAACTCCATTGAGATTGGAGTTTCAACTCAATTGTTCTATCTGAGTTATGCTTGGTCTCTTTAAAAGGAATTTTTGTACATATTTTGTGGGTCTTCTTTGTTGGTTCTTTTCAATAGCCTTTGTTAATTGTATATGTAATCTCCTTATACCTTATAGTAATATAATTTTCTATTTTTTACCTATTCTCACCATTTTGTATCTATGCACATTGTTGGCCTTATGCTAAATGTTTCTTTCTTATTTTTTGCAGTTAGTATTTTGTATCTAATTTTCTTATGAATGCTATATAAGTGAATAAATATTCCTTGTAGCATCTCATTAGTCCTAATCTACATATGAGTTTTAGTAAATAAGAATAGAGTTGAGAGTTGTATATTTTGGGTGCTTTATTAATGTTAAGTACAGTTGTAGGCAGAAGTAGTAACCATATTTCAATCTTGTGCATCACCTTTTCCCTTTTAGCATTTAATTTCATGCAATCCTTCTCCCTTTTCCCTCAAATTTGTAGTTTAGGTGCATCCTAATTGTAAGGAAGTTGACCTTCTTTGGAGATTCAATCTCAAAGCATAAGTCCCACACTTGGAGGTTGTTTCCATGTTACATATTTTGTTGGGTATTCTCTGTTGGTTCTTTGCAATAACATTTGTGCTCTATATATGTAATCTCCTTATGCCTTACAATAATATAATTTTATATGTTTTACCTATTCTCACCATTTTGTATCTATGCATATTGTTTGCCTTATACTAAATGTTTCTTTCTTATTTTCTATAGTTAGTATGTTGTATCTAATTTTCTTATGAATGCTATATAAGTGAATGCATCTCATTAGTCCTAATCTACATATGAGCTTTAATAAATAAGAATAGAGTTGTTGTGTACTTTGGGTGCTTTATTGATGTTAAGTGCAACTATAGGTAGAAGTCATAACCAAATTTTAAATCTCATACATCACCTTTTCCCTTTTAACATTTAATTTCATGCAATTCTTCTCCCTTTTCTCTCAAAGTTGTAGTTTAGGTGCATCCTAATTGTAAGGAAGTCATCCTTCTCTAGAGATTCAACCTCAAAGCACAAGTCCTAGACTTGGAGGTTGTTTCCATGTTACATAAGGTTTCTTGAGGGTCATACCTCAAGTGTGGGTGCAAAAAAGATTTCAATTAAATAAGTCTTTTGGTTATCTAGTTTGAGACCTATTCATTGAGAAAGTAGGTATTATTCTTAGTGTCATCATCCTTTGGAGACATTTCATCTAACACCATGGTGACTCTACACATCTATTGGTTTCAAGAGACTAAGTGTTCATATGTGTAAAGATCTTTTTGATCTTTTGTGTCTCTTGAAGTTTTCTATGAAGTTGTTTACTCAAATGATTTTACATGGATCCCCTTCATAGAGATGTCTATCCCCATATTATGAGAATGAGCATGAGTTTTTGGCTCTCATATACTCTCCAAAGTGGGAGGTAATTAAGGCTCAATTTAAGGAGGACCTTGATAGAAGGTTTTTTGCAACAGAGGACGAGACAAGGCTTAAGCTTGCCCACCTCTAAGTAGCTGAAGCACATGAGCCTCCAAAGAAAAAAAATGCTAGCTTCAGAAAGAGAAATCCTCCCTTTTTGCAACATGAGGAGGCACACTCATTGATAGCCATACCATTAGAGCCAACCCCTTTTGGCCACAAGGATTTGGAGGTTGCAGAGAACAACATCATGGTGAAGGCTAATTTCTTAGAACCAATACCATCGAGAGGATGCCCCATAAGGCATATAGCTCTACAAAAAAGTAAGTTGACCCCAATCATGCTCATTCTAGAGAATGAGGGTGAGTATCAAAAAAAGGAGCAAGTATTTCTTTCTCAAGATCAAGGTATCTTAGTGCTAGTGAGCTTCATTGTTTTTAGCATTGGGAAGGTGTTTAACATTGTAACTCTATGTTTGTCATACTTGCTAATCTATTTGACCACTGACATGCATGGAACAAGAAATCAACTTGTAAGAAAGGGTAGTTACTTTAACAAGCCTGTTAATTGTTTTGTTGCATTTTGTTTGTAAGTACTCAAATATAGTAGAGTGAGTTTTCTTAGCTTTCTAAGAAATGAATGAGCACAAATATTTCCTTGTTAGAGATAGAAAAATTTTGATTTTTTTCTAGGTTACAAAATTGCATATTTTATGTTGAGACAAATATGTGCATCATGTTTTGATGCTTATGACTCCATGTCCAATTGCTTACATCAAGGTCATTGATCATTTTCTTAGTAGGAAAGAATCCCCCTTGAGTCACTAGAAATATTGATTTTTTTTTGTCAACCTTTAGCCCATTTCAAGTAACTGATCAGAGACATATTTCATGGGCTAAGTTCTTTTTGTATTCAACATAGAAAAACTTGTGTATTTTTTGGTTTCTTAGGCACACAAAAGCATTGTGTATTTTTGGGCATCATAGGATTTGGTTGAATGATTTCAACTTATTGTAGGAGTTCCTTTTTACTCATTTGACATTCAGAGGTCAAATATTTAGTTCATTTTTGTGTCCACATAGGATTAGAAGTCTGTTTGAAGAGAAGAGACTCTTCAATGCAATGTTGCACAAGCCAAAAATATTATGCATTTTCATTTAATATAGGAGCTGGCATCAAATGATTTCGAGCATCATAGGAAGATTCTTCTACTCATTTGACATGTTTTTCTCATTTGATGTGCACACAGGATGAAACTAAAGTGTATTTTCATGCTCTACACGACATTGCAAGTCTTTTGTGTAGGAAGAGGTTTCTTGCTGCAAAATTGCACCAATGTTTTTTCATGCCTATGTGGGGTCACAAGTCAATTGTAAAGGATGCAAAATCATGCTACGAGTGCCGGTGTTTTTTTGTGTTTTTTTAACATCACAAGTCATTTGTAAAGAAAGGAAATATTCAGTGTGATGGTGCGTAGGCCAAAAATGTCATGTATTTTTGTGCTAGTATTAAGTTTTTTCACTGACTATGATAAGACCTGAGAGCTCAATATTTATTATCAAACTACTTTTTTTTAGTTTTTTTATGCTACGTAAAGGCTTTTCCTTCCTATATTTCCACTTGTAAAGGGTATGGGCATGATTTTATTGATTGCAGGAGCATTTATTGGCTAGTTTTCATCATTTCATGGATCAGATACACATGAAAATCATATTTTTAAAATTTATTCTACCTGGGCTATCTTTTCCTTTTGCAAGTTCCTTCATATCTGGTTGTTTCCTATCATTTCATGATCAAATGTGCACACAAGATCATATTTTTTTAGATATTTCTTGATTTGCAGGTTTGTAACTAACTCCATTGAATTTGGAGTTTGAACTTAATTGTTCTAACTAAGTTATGCTCGATCTCTCTAAACAAAAGTTTTGTACATATTTTGTGGGGTCTTTTCTTTTGGTTCTTTGCAATAGCATTTGTGCTTTGTATATGTAATCTCCTTATGCCTTACAATGATATAATTTTATATGCTTTATCTATTCTCATGATTTTTTTTCTCTACATATTGTTTTCCTTATGCTAAATGTTTTTTTTCTTATTTTTTGCAATTAGTATGTTGTATCTACTTTTCTCACAAATGTTATATAAGTGAATACATATTCCTTATAGCATCTCATCAATCCTAATTTACATATGAATTTTAGTAAATAAGAATAGAATTGAGAGTTATGTATTTTGGGTATTTTATTAATGTGAAATGCAGCTATAGGTAGAGGTAGTAACCAAATTTCAATCCACTGTATCACCTTTTGCCTTTCAACATTTAATTTTAGGCAATCCTTCCCCCTTACCCCTCAAAGTTGTAGTTTAGGTGCATCATGATTGTAAGGAAGTGGGGCTTCTTTGGAGATTTAGCCTCAAAGTGGAAGCCCCACACTTAGAGGTTGTTTCCATGTTATACAAGGTTTCTTGAGGGTCATACCTCATGCGTGGGTGCAAAAATTTGTGTCAACATGAACCTTTTCATACCTTCCAATTTTTATTATTAAAATTAACTATGCGACCTTCATAACCTAGTTTCTCTACTGAGATTAAATTCCTACTCAACCTTAGAACATGCCTTATTTGTAGTTTTTCATTGTAACCTATCTGTACCATTTTATCCCCCTTTACTCCATGATTAGATGGCTTCTAGAATCCCAAATATTTCTTAGCGAAGCACAAGAAGTGTCCTCCCACTCTCTAGGCTTCACATAGACACTAATGCACTCTTGCGAGAAACTTAAGGACTCAACAGTTTCTTTCCTAGAATGATTGATGGGACAATAATATCAATGACTAAAGATCTCATACAATTTTCATATTTTTCCTAATTCAAGGCATTTTTCACAAAGTACGGGACAATTTTATCAATTTTGATGGTGGACAAAAAGTCTATGATTTGAATAACTTTTCGACCTTCTGAAAAATAGCACTCTCCTATCCAAAGGTGTTTATAATGGAGAGATCCTATGGGAAAACACATTTTCCCTGTCACTTTGAGGAAAATCTTGATGTTTTTTTATCCCTACCACTTGTATCAAGATTCTATCCTTGCCTTAGGTTCCTATATAACATGCAGATATGACAGAGCTAGAATGCATATTTTCCTCCTATCCACCACCAAGAGGTGATAAGTTGTAGAGAAATTCTATGGAATCTTCAAGAGGAGTAATGGTTCATCAAGGAGGAGAACACATACACTTGCCAAAAAGAAGAAGAAATCAACTCTAAATTTCTTTTGTTAATTTAACAAGTTGATTTCCTAATATACCAACATGATCATCTCCTCACTATGAAAGAACTATGAAGATGGTTGAGAACCTAGAACCATATCTATGGGTACAAAGACTATCTATAACCCATGGGAACACATCAAGAGTTATAGAGGGATTGGGAAAAGGAGGTGTTCCTAGCTTAAAGGTATAGAGAGACTATATTCAAAAAATTATTTTTGATGATTCTTCCCTACACCTATCTAAAAGAAGTCCTTTCTTCATAAGGGAAACCACACTCCCGTCACTTTTAGAGCTTCCTCATGAAAGAAACTATAGAGGGATGAAAAGGTGTGCCATTCATTAGAGATCCCATCACAGAGTCGATTGATCTTGTTAACCCGGGCAGAGGCATATGTACCAGCAACAATTCAAGAGTGAGTTTACCCCTGCATGCACAGGTTACCGAGTTCCAGAAGCAAAGACACAAGCGGTAGAGGAGATAACACCTCACCTAGGGGTGGACCTTTATATGTAAGGTGGAGATATCTATAAATGCCTACTATTATAAGACAAGGTAGGAAATAAGGTAAAGGCCAAAGTTGCAGGCAAGAGACTCTCTCAATTGCATTCCATCCCTCACTCATTATCACTTTGTTCAGTTTATCCTTCCCCCCACCACTAGCCATAGAATAGTAGCCCCCCCCCCCCCCACTCACCCTTTCTCTTCCTGTTCTTTCTCCCAAAACATCTTTATCCCACCGAGTATAGCTAGCTAGGGAGAAGACCCAATAATATTTTCTAGATGCATCCCCCTCATGGTCCTAGATGTAGAGGGAACCAAGGAGAAGAAGAAGGTGGATTCCACCTTCTTAAGGGAGTTTGATGGCATCTATACATCTCTTACTCTCTACTCTGAATCTCCATAATCAAATTATATTGAGCTACAAGGAGGTGATTGCCATAACACTTGGAATATCATCATACTTGGTTTCTGATGAGAAGCAACTAATACGGTGGATTATGGTGCCTATTAACAACTATTTCATCAAATGTCTAGCTCGATGCTATAAGTTTCCCTTATTTATACATACCATGAAACATGAGGGAGAAATTAAAAGAGAGAAGAGGGAGTTCCCCTATTCACTCCAAGTCAACATCCAAAAATTGGTGGAATACTTTCTTCTCACCTCTAAGGGAGTATCCTAACAATAGGGATGCTTCTAAAATCTCCAAAGGTTCTTCTGGTTGTCCTCTCATAAGCATATAACATGTAAAACAATGATTATAAAGGGAAGCTATTTAGAGATCCCATAAATGGATTTGTTTAGCATCTTTTAAATACAACACTTCATACATTTTATAACGGATTCTCTATTTTCCAAGAAGTATCTATATGCACAACTACATGTTCCTTAGGAAAATGTGAGTTTAGTTGATTTTCCCTAAGTGCATTTGCACACATGTTTTCAAGGATATCTATAGAGTGCATTTTTTTTTTCTATTGATGGAATAAGGATGGTGTCCAAAAGAGTCATCAGAATTGTGAAGTAAAACTTTATAGTGTTGTGAAAAATAGTTCATAGCAACCAACTTCATCTTTAAATATGATGATAGAAAGGGAAATAACATATATTGCCACTTGTCACAATGACACACTCCCATAGGTTCATTCTTCCTATAGTTGTATGCGATACCTATGAACATGTCACGTGTCGATAGCACTCAACTCTCTCTCAACACTGTGGGTGCCAACTCTTTCCATGCGAGGCATTGAGAGATGTTTCAACATGGACCCAACCCCAAGATGAATCTTTACACCTGATAATGGTTGTGAATGGAAATGTTTTCTCCATCATTCTTCATGTGCTTTTGAATTGGAGTAGTGAGTAAATTATGAATCACATGATGTACTACCACCTCAGACATAGAGCCCCATGACAAATGCACAATGTTCAAAGGATAAGAAGGGATGGTTGTGACCTAATAGACATGAGAAGGAGAAAGCAATGAATTTTACACCTCTTATAATCACCAAGGACATGCTATATTTAGGCCTTTAAAATGGGGAGGGAAATACATTGTAAGGGAGTCCAAGAAAATCCATACTTGGAATAATTATTGTAATCAAGGAGATTCCTCTCTATAAATCCTTAAGATTGTAATAATTTTTATTTAATTTCCAATATAATAAATCATGCCTAGTGTTGAAATTATGTGTGTTGCACACATTGCATAATATTTTATATCATATTATTTTATTTTATTATGTAATATTGCACCTAGGAGCACCTAGATGGACGTGCAACATGTAGAGATTCTTATGGAATATTCTTGATGAGTTGTATTGTAACATTGTGATTATATTTGATGTAATTGTTTAATATTGGGGAAAATTAATTAAATATGCAATATTAAATGTGAGTCAATGGGAGTTTGGTAGCACATGGTTTATGTAATACCACTTGGTGGTTTTGTGGGATGTATGGATTCATGGTTGTTCACATGGATTGCTTGGTTGTGGCTATGGCTTTGAAGACTTCCATGATTTTATTGCAATGGTGTTTTGTTGAATAATACTTGGTGGTGGATGCTTTTGGAGGCTTGGTTTTTTTTTTTTTTTTCCCCCTCAATGAGGATTTCTCAAGGTATATCTTGTGTCACATTTTTTTCGGTATGTTGTCTATTCTCTTGCATGTGGATTTTAATTACATATTTATTTCAGATCTATTATAGTTTATGTAGACATAGTTATATTTATTATAAGTTTCCTTACAACTGGTATCATAGCTATGGTTTTATTATTGTAACTCAAGATTGAACTCATGAGAATGCATGAGAGGATATAAAAAATGGAAAGATATATGGGTTTTGTAGGTTGTTTGTTGCAGATCTAAGGGTTTTGGGTTTGTTATTATGATGGGATGTTGGCAAATTCTAGGCATGTAAAATTGTTTGTCAATTTTTTTTTTTTGGATGTTTCTTTCAATGAGGGTTTTAGTGGGGAGCTTGCAAAAATGACCTCGTAGGAAAAAATAGACCTTGACATTGGATCTGGGTCAATTTTTCTATAAATTTTGATATTAATATGCCCTAGTTTTGCAATGTTGAGAGGAAAATGAAAAGGTTTTTAGTTTCAAGTCGTGATGACTTTCAAATTTAATCCCATTAGAATTTTTGTCACAAAAAAATATCATAGTAAAAATGGTGAAAAGACTATCTTGGTCTAATGGCCATAACTTTCACTCAAGATGTTGGATTTCAGACTTCTTACAATTGTTGGAAAGATAATTCCAACACTTATTGCAGGTCTTATTTTATGATTTTGAAATTTTGTCAAGTTTTAAGATCCCAAATTTAGATGTTTATTTTGAGCAAAAATTTGGGCATATAGAGTTGGGTTTTAGACTTTGAGTAGTCAACAAAAAGCTCTTGGAGATCTCTACACATTGCTTCATATTTGGTGTAGGTTTAGCATGGTTCATTACAATTTGGCTTAGGCCAAAATTCACCCAAGACCAAGGAACTCAAACACAAGCACAATAGTAGACCAATAAAGAGAGAGTATGATTAGAATGATGATATATTCATTCAATATGCCATATGTGCCATATAGGCCATATCAAGAGTACACTAGGAGTTTCTATATATAATGGCCTCTAGAGAGCTTTTAGAATGCATAGAAGTCAACATCATGATAAGTCATATAACCAAGCACATGTCCACCAGATATGGGTTATCCTCCATTAAGCACATATGTAAGTGCGATGATGTGAGGATAAGCCTACAATGGTGTATCACACAAATTAGTGGTGTAGACAACATGTGCTAAATTAGGAGTGTGAATAACTATGTTGTCAACATGACAACTCAGTGAATGATGCAAACTCCTGTGTTGTAGACACCATGTGCATAATTAAAGTTGTGTACTTTTGTGATAGTACACAAACTCCTAAGTGTCTTGCCTAAATAAATAATAAAATAATAAACTTAAGTAAGTGTAAATAGTAAATACTTATTTACACCAACACCCCCCCTTAAGTGCAACTTAGGGGAATGCCCTTAAGCTTACAAATTCTAGGATGCAATGCAGGATGGGTCTTGACTACTAGTCCATGTTAGGTACCCACGTACATAATGATATGCAATCTCTCATAAGAGAAAGAGGGAAAACCTCATGGGAAAAACCCTACCCCAAAAAGAGAGATGAAATGATGTATGGATGGATGGAGTAATCAAACCCTTCCCCCCCACATTATGACACACATCCAATATATACATAAGAGAATGATGGGAAGAGGAAGAGAGATAGGATAGGCTCCCCCCCCCCCCACAAAGAAGATTGCCTGGTAGTGACTACTCTAATGAAGAAGCTGATCCAAGAATGTAGAATGGTGTTCCTCCCCTTAGCAAGAAATAATGCTAAAGGTACAAATGAGATGCTTCCACTGTGTGTGGAAAGAATCCCATGGATAAGTGATGTCTTTGAAACTAGCTCAACTAGTTGAAGAACCTATCTCAAAGAACTGTCTATCTGCTCAACTGATGAAGAACCCTTCTACAACTACTGATCATTAGTATATACAATCACTTCAACCTGTGATGATTGATCATGTAGAGAATGAATAAGAGAGTTGGATGGAGCCCTCGTGACAACTGGAAAAGGTGATTATGCATCAAGAAGAAGAGTCAGATCATCAATACTATCCCCCAAATCTATCACTGAAGTTAGACCTGAAAGACTAGATTTACCCTATTATGTTGGACCTATCACTGTGGCTATGTATGCATGTGGACTAAATGTATGTGGTGACCTCTCACTACAACTATTGATAGAACCCCACATGTTTGAATTTATTGAAGCATGATCACTGGTGTCACTGTCAATTTCCACATGGTATGATATGCAGAGAGGAGTAGAGGACAAGCTTGGTGAACTTTTCTCAAAGTGTACATCCTTCTCCACAAAAATCTTATGTGTCTCTAGATCTAATAGTCAGTGTTCCTTCACACCATCTTAATAACCAAGGAAAGTACAAGGCCAAAATGACTATGCCTTGCATCCCCTAGAAGATATCTTTGCCCATGCAGGACAACCAAAGACTCTAAAGTGTGTCACAATTGGTTTTTTGCCACACCATGCCTCAAAAGGAGTCTTTCCATCTAAGGCTAGATGAGGAGATCGATTAAGAATGTAAGTGGCACTACTGATTGCTTTGACTTCTAATGATGGATCTAGAGACTTGGCTTGTATCATGTAACTTGCCATAAACTTAAGAGTTCAGATCCTAAAAGCTACTATATCTGTCTTACGTGGACTAAATGCTAGCGGAGTCTAAAGATCAATGCCCTCAAGTCTGTAAAAGTCTTTAATTCTTTTGTTCACATACATACTTCCATTATCCATTCAAAAAACTTTGATGCTTTTTCCTTGATTTCCGTTCAACATGAGTCTTGAAGGCTAGAAACTTGTCCAACACTTCATTCTTATTATGAAGAAAGTAGACCCAAGTGTATCTTGAAAAGTCATCAATGAAGGTAAGTACGTAGTGACCCTGGTTGAATGCAAAAGGACCTGTTAATATGATGTGAACCATCTATAGAACACCTGGTGCTCTTGAAGACTTCCCTTTTTGTAACTTACCCTTTGGATGCATATCCACTGAATCTGTTGAACATTCACCATGGGAAAAGTTGATTTGGGGTATACCTTTGAACCTTATGTATGTGCAAAGTTGCTAAAGGTAGCGGAAGTCAAGATGACCATACCACTCATGCCATAATTGCATGTTTGAATTTGATTGAGTTAACAAGGCCTTTGAAGAAGACTTGGGCACAAAATGGGACAAAGAGTACCTCTTGTTATGATTCACTTTCCCCACTGCAACCAATGAGTCATCTTTAAGACTATGCACCTTTACTAAGTCTAGAAGGAACTCAACTCTATGTCCATCTCTGAGGTGAGTGATTTGGTAGATTGAGAGGAGATTTGAACTTAGGTTTGGAACATAGAGAACATTTTGAAACTCTCCATTTTCCATTTCCACATTTCCTTTCCCTTCAAATTCCATTTTTGTATCACCTCCCACGAAGATGTGCGGTACCTTTGATTTCTTCATTGAAGAAAAATCCTCCTTTGAAGAACCCATGTGGTAAGAGGCACCTAAGTCAAATATCAATTCCTTTGAAGAATTTGAATTAGTCATGAGTGCTTGCCCTCTGCCCTTTGAATATGAAGAAGACCCTTTCTCCTTATAAGAATTGGGCAATGGAACATTATGTTTCTTCATGATGTTGGTCAATTCATCAATCTTTTTAAGATAACACTCATGTTCTTCATGACTCGATTTCCTGCAATAGGCACACTTCTTTTTCTCCTTACTGTTGTCCCCCTTCTTGTTGGAATTTGAGGAAGACTTTCCTTGTTGATTAGATTGTGGTGTGGTCTTTTCTGCATCCTCTAATTTGTTCTTCCACTTCTTCTTCTTACCCTTTCCTTGATTTGAAGACTGTCCAGCTAAATTTTGAGAACCTTCATTGTTGGCCACCAATGCTTTAGATTGAGGTGAATTGAGAATCCCCATTGATTTCAATTTCTTTTCTTTAGTATCCAATAGATCAAAATATTCATCAAAAGTGACTTTCTTATAAGCAGACCCTAAGGTAGTCTTTGAGGTGTTAAAAGAAGATACAAATGTGGAATACTCTGATGGCAACTTGTTATGTATGAGATAGATCAATCTGTCATCTTTTATAGGACTCCCACAATCTGTTAGCCTTGTCCTTAGTTCATTCACCTTAATGATGAAATCTTATATAGAATCATTAGACTTAGGATCTAAGGAGACAAGCTCATCTTTAATTTTAAAAAAATCCTCTTCAGACACTTTATCATAAAGGTTTTCAAGGGTATCCCAGACTTCCTTGGATGTAGAACACTTCTTAATTTGATACATGATCTTATCATCAACCTCTAAACATATTTTTCCTCTAAACATATTTTTCCCAGGGCTTTCTTATTCATTGCTACCCAAGCTAAAACATCACTTTCTGATACATTATCACCTACTACTTTAGGAAGAGTACCATCTACATATTGTGAAACTCCATTATGGATTAGGTGATACCACATTTTGATGGACCATGTAGCATAGTTATAAGGAGTTAATTTAGGATACTTAAAGTTTTCCATAATGTAGAAAATGAAAGAAAAGTGTAGAAAAGAGAGAACACAATACCAAGAACATCCCCCCTTTTCACTAAATCAAGAATCCCTCCCCACCCCTCCAAAATAGATGCTTTGGGCACTTTATCAGTAGTGTGATTACAATGGGCCACTTGCCAATTTTGGCCTTCGTGGACTTTTGATTTTTCTTATTACAACTTCTTAATGAATTACAAATCTGGAACTTTACAATGTGCTACAATTTTGAAGCAATACAAAGCAAAGAAAGGCCCTATTGCTAAAAGTGACACTTTTGTCCACACAACCCTACAATTTGATTGTAGATCTAGAAAGTAGATGAAAAATAATGCATTTTCAACAAAAAAAAAAAAGAACCTATTTTTGACTCCAAATATGCTCATACGAAGCATTTGAAGTTGCAAAATGTAGGATCATGTAGGTATAGTCACCAAAAAAATGCAATTTCTGAACAATCCCTTCACCAAAACTAGAAAAAAGCTACACCACTAAAAAGTTTAGGAAATTCTACCCAATTTCAAAAAAAATTGCACCTAATTTGGAGTCTAGATGACTAAGATATGGCCTCCCAAAGTTGAACTGCAAAATCAAAAATAAATCTGGAGACAAGTTGCACTAGCAAAAAATGAGGTTAAATTTGACGATCATACAATCATCATAGCAATTCAAGTTTGGCCAAGAATGATGGTCAAATGGCTATCAATTTTAGGCTCATATAAAGATGACATCATTGAAAACTCCAGGTCTAAGATGATGTCAGTGATGATGTCAACAACATACAAAATTGTATGGACGGGTGATGTTGTAAAAATTCATATTGTATGATATGATGGCTATGTAGGGTGACATGGTGCTTATGCAAAGGCTGGCATGGAAACCACATGTCGCTGACAAGGCTGATGACTCACTGCAGACATGGCAATAGCTGGGCAGAGGGCGTGTAGTGACTTGGCCTGTCCATGTGTCCTTATGACTTGTCACTGACTAAGACGGATGGGGTGTTGATGATGTAGAGTTTATCCATCATGGAGAGCCCTACTGGTGGATGCATGGCCCAAGTGTAATACTCTGCATGGCAGCTCTTCCAAGGTGATGTGGCCATGCTGGAAAACTAATAAACATTGTGTGTCTCTGTCATGGGGCCACTTGGCATCATAAAGACAGGTGAGTTGGTGTGCTGGCACAAGCTAGAGACTAATAAATGTGTGCTACGTGTCACTGGGCACAGGCAAGGAGGATGTCGGGGAACTTTTTTACAAGCGTTGAAGTTTATTTGCACTACTATCAAAATCCACTTTAATGGCACCCGATTTACTATTTTTTGAGCTGAATTTGTATTATATTTTGTCACCAGTAATGGATAGATGCTTGGCCAAAATTAATATTGTGGGTGCCAGTAAAGTTTTTACCATTCGATGGGAGTTTGTTTATAAATCCCACATGTGTGGGGTTTGAGAGACTATGATTGTTTAAAAGACTTAGCGCATATCACTTAAATAAAAAAGCCTATGAGTGCTAGCTACCTTGTCAAGAGGTGGTGGAGTGGCCATCGGTTGAATGGGGAGGCCAGAATGTGTGGCAAGCCAGTCGAGTTTGCTCACTGTGTTGCTTGGAATTAATTCATAGTACAATCCGACAATGGAATAAATAGCTCGTAGTATTAATAATATCCCTGCAATAAAAAATAAATTCCTCCAAATTGTAGAACTGAGATCGGATAGCCTAGTTCTACAAAAAAAATTCTTTGATGGGCTAACTAACAGAGAAATAATTTCAAAAATCCAAAATTTGGAAAAAATTGTAGGGAAGAAAAATAATTCAGATTTGAAAAAATAATTAAATAGACCCAAAAATGACCATACCCAAACTGCAAATCGGGGCCTCTGGGTTCTAATTTGCAAATTTTTTTTGCCTCATGATTAACTTTCACCTAGCATAGGCAAATTTATAGTCGATCTCCACTGAATCGACATTTTGAATGCAATGGTGAGGTCAGATCTAGCTCTAGATGCTCCCAATTTTTGTAGATACTCTGAATTTAGGCTGAGGTGTTGAAGCATGAATGGTCTTGAACAACTATGTGTAGAGAATCTCCCTCAAATCTTATGCCATGTAAAAATTTGGCTTAAGCTAGAATTCACCCAAGCCCAAGGAACTCAAACACAAGAACACTAGTAGACCAATAAAGAGAGAGTATGATCAGAATGATGATATATTCATTCAATATGCCATATGTGCCATATAGGCCATATCAAGAGTACACACCTGTATATAAAGGCCTCTGGAGAGCTTCTAGAATGCATAGAAGTTAGCATCATAATAAGTCATACAACCAGGCACATGTCCACCAAATATGGGTTATCCTCCATTAAGCATAGATGTAAGTGCGATGATGTGAGGATAAGCCTACAATGGTGTATCGTGCAAATTAGTGATGTAGACAACATGTACTAAATTAGGAGTGCGAATAACTATGTTGTCAACATGACAACTCAGTGAATGATGCGAACTCATATGTTGTAGACACCATGTGCATAATTAGAGTTGCGCACTTTTGTGATAGTATACAAACTCCTAAGTGTCTCACCTAAATAAATAATAAAATAATGCAAAATAATAAAATAATGCATTAACCTAAGTAAACTTAAGTAAGTGTAAATAGTAAATACTTATTTACACCAAGAAGGTGATATATTGGACTAAAAAGTTTATGATATATATTGACTACGGTAACATTGTGAGTTTATGATATTGTATTTTAGAGATCTGATGTCATTGTATACTCAGATTGGTCTCATGATAATATGATTATTAGTATTTGGTTTGGATATGTATGATGACTTATTGGTTATACAAGATGTGTAGTTTTATAAGCAGTCTATACTTACGAGTTGCATTTATGGCTTGGATATGGGTTATCTTTTCCCATTAATCTTTCATTATTGATGAATATTCATATTACTAGATTGGGTTTGGGTTGTCTATGCCCTTAGTCAAATGATTTTCTATTTTTTCTTCATATAGAAGGGATGAGATGTTGTTACTAGGTATAATCATGGTGGAGGATTGTGGTTGACTATTTTATGCTGACAGGTTAGACACTTTGAGAGTTATATGCTCGGTTCATGGATGTGATCATGGTGTCATGGATTTTGGCATGACATGATTATATATACAGGTACTTTGTTGGTGCTTATTATTTTGGATTCATGATTTGGTTATGGTGGTATATTATCTCTTGGTTGAGGATCATGGCTATTTAGTTTCTTTTGAGGAGCTCATGATATGCACTATGATTTCTTTAATGGTTTGATGTCTTGGTTGATTATCATGGTTAGATGATGGGTTTTCATTATGACATCATGGATAGCTTGGATATACAATTTAGTGGGATCTTGTGATAGTGATTGTTAGAAATGCTTTAGAATAACTGAGAGGGGGGCTGAATCAATTATTCAAGGTCCAAATGTCCAATTAAATTTTTTTCATCAAGTAAAGTGATCTCAGTAAACTATTCATCCATCCAAGCTTAAACTCTCCTATTTTAGCAAGTTACTATAAAATCAACATACATGAAAGATCAACACATAACATAGTGATTTACGTGGAAATCCAATTTGGAAAAAACCACCAATAACATGCTACTCAATTCTCACTCTTCTGAAGTAATGCCCTATGAAAGGCCCGCCCTGTTAAAGGCTACAACACACTGTTAAATGTGACCAGGTTAAAGGATTTAACCACCCTATTAGAAGTGGGCCCTATTAGAGGACTTTAGAAAATTCACTTGGAATGCCACCCTATTAAAGGATTTACAAATGGTTGTTAAACCAACCTAAGTCCATAGGATTTTACCCTGGCTGACACAATTGTTAGAGAGTAACAACAAGGGCTTTTGACCTGATACAACTCACAACTTAACTTGCAAATTTTAGATCTCCGTTCAGTTCTTCACAATTTGCCTGGCTTTTAGTCTCTATAGCTCTAACATCTTGTTCTCCTTTCAAGCTTTATCTCCTTGAGTCTTCATGCTCAATATACTAGTGCAATCTCCTATATGGCCACTTATTGAAGCAAAGTCTCTGTGCTCTGTTCTTTCTTCTTCTTAGTGCCTTCTCCTTGACACCCTTCAACAACTTTGCATTTTGGCACCCCAACAACTTCACATTTTGGCCTATGACTTCCTTAAATAGAAGTCTAGAATTTTTTCCCGCTCAATTCTTTCCACTTTCAATTTCAGTTTGAATGAATTAGGTAGGATTCAATGAACCTACCCCATATATTTTTTCTTCTAGAAACATCATGAAGAATCCTCTTGGATTAACTCAAAAATGGTTTACCTAAAATTCTATGCCACTAGCTCATCATCCTTATCCTCTATCTATTTCACAAAATTCAAGGTAACAAACTTGTTAGCTCAAATCTAGTGAAACTTTGACTTTTCACATAATGCAACAGCTCGACACTATTGAAATATTGGTGCTCAACACATACTATGTTACTCAGCACCAACTGTGTTTTACTGATGCTTAACACCTACTATGGATTTACTCAGTATCCACCAAGTTTTTTGATGCTTGACACCTATTACTTGCTTAGATCCTTCTATATCACTCGACACATACTAGATTTTTCATTTGCTTGGCACTAACTGAAAATCTACTTGGCATGAACTAGCTTACTTAGCACTCACTAATGAACTTAGTTAAGCTTTGTAGACAACCTTGTTACAATTTATTCTTCCACTATTTCTAAGTGTGGCCAACCTCTGTATCTTCAAGTATATTATCAATACATCATTTTACCATTGTCTTAACTGATCCTTGCACTTCATTAAAAAACCATAACTCAACCTTTCCCTTAGGTACTTTTGTTACATCTTGTTGATTAAATCCTCTTCATCAATCAACTAAATGATAGTACTTAGATCTTATAAGTAATTGTCATTCCAAAAAATAGCAGGTTTGACATCAGTGATAAAACAATGATTGAAAACATTCTTTATCAATGACCTCTCTTTTTTGCAAACAATCTTCTTTGTTCTTCAACAATGATCTTTTCAATTAGATTTCCAACAATCTCCCTCTTTGGCATTGATGGCAAACCAAACTAATCAACCGAGTTATCAAAATGCTATCTAGATTAAAATAGTAAATCAAATTCCAAAAAGAAATTTTGTTACCATTTCTATTTTCATCAACTTTCCCATCTCCCTCTCTGATCTGTTATCCTAATTTCTTTGCTTTTGCTTCTCCCTCTTAGCTCTTGTTTCCTTTCTCTTTCATTTTTGCAAACAATCTTCTGGATGATTATTTCTTGTATGACTCCCATGAATCCCTCTCTTTTTTAGCTTTCCACTTTGATAAATTCTTCTCTTCTTAATTCTTATTTCTCCCTCTCACATTTTACTCCTTTTAAATGAGCTCGTACCATTTCTCCCCCAGCATAGTATTTCTTCCTCTGTATCATTTTTTGCTATTTCTCAGTTTCTACTATATCTATCTTTGTCCATTTAATTCTATAGATTTGATCATTTCTCTCTCTATATGCATTGATCATTTTTTGCTACTTCTCCCTCTTTGACAACAATGCCAAAGACATATTATCTCAGCATCCTAACATGCAAGTATGGCATTTACAGGTACTCCAGTTTCTCCCTCTATCACCTTGCTTGTGATTGATTTGGAACTTTAGCACTTTAGTTACTTTAGGAAAAATCCTAAAGTGAATATCATGTGCATCAATTTATAACATTTCAACAATCAACCTATTTGATGCAGGGCAATTTTGCTGTTACTCAAGTAGTCTTGGCTAGGGGTATCACCCCTAACTTACCTCTAAGCTACTCAAACACATCTTTGGGTAGTGTTTTTGTTAAGATGTCAGCAATCTGTTCCTTTGAGCTGACATATTTCATCCTTACTTGTTTGTCTTCCACTAATTCTCTTACATAATGATACTTAATTGCAATATTCTTTGTTTTGGCATGCATCACATAATTCTTTGATATGTTGATGGCACTTGTGTTATCATAATAGAGTATTATAGGTTCTATTACCTCTTCCTTCATACCTTGCAATAGATGTTTGATCCATACAATATTGGTGTAGTTGATAGCAACAACAACATACTTAGCTTATGCTATAGACTATGTTGGATACAATTGTTAATTTTGTATTGTCTTTGATGTTACACAAATGTCATATCAGTCATCAGACAGAGTCTACTGAACTCAGATGATCAGCAAAGCAATTTACAGTGTCTACTAAACGTTCCTAAACTTTACACAGTAAAGTCAGCTTTTACCAGCTCACTCGGGCATCAAAGGACTTTGTAACAGAAAGTTAGCTTCTACGCAGTTCCCATGGTTAACAAAGAAAAACTAGTGTCTACCAAGCTCACTCAGTTATCAAAGGAAAAGTAACAAAAATTTAACTTCTACTGAGCTCCCACGGTTAACAAAGAAAAACCAGTGTCTACCAAGCCCACTCGGTTATCAAAGGAAAAGTAACAAAAAGTTAGCTTTTATCGAGTTTCAAAAGGTCAGCAAAGGAAGATCAGTGCTAACTGAGTTCACTTGATCTCCAAAGGATTTTTGTAAGGTTTGTAGTATTTATCGAGCATCATTTGGTTAACACTAGAAAACCATTCTAGTGTAATGGTTACCGAGCTGGGTGAGCCAGCAAAGGATTTTACTGTTTTGATATTCAGATCAATTGTTTCAAACAACCGATTGATGTAATGATTTTTTTAGTTGTTATAACTTATATTTGAGCCGACTTGACAATCTAAATGATATAAGTAAGAGGTCAAGTTGCGAATTCTAAGTGTGTACAAGTGAATGAAATAATTATGATATGAAGGCTGATTATTGTGGAAGCGAATGCTCAGAGATCATTGAGGAGAAACAGAGCCATATTCAATCAAGAAGGATCTAATACTGTTGAATAGAAATCTGTAGCTAGCAAATTCAATTGCATCTTGTTCAGGTCAACTCATTGTTGCTTTCTAACCATTGTAGCAGTGACTTCAAATCTCTTAACAGAGTTGGTTTAATAGCCATTTTGTAAATCCTCTAACAAGGTGACAATTTAGTTGAATTGTTCTTAAGACCTCCAACCAGGCCACTCCTTACAAGGTGATTAAATCCTCTAACAGGGTCACACCTAACAATGTGTTTTGTAACCTTTAACAGGGTTGGCTCCTAATAGGGCTCACTTCAGAAGAATGAAAATTGGTGACTAGTTACTTGGTGGTTTTTCCCATATTGGGTTTCCATGTTACATCTGGTGTCTCTTGTGTTCATTTATTTTAATCTTTGCAAACATATTAATAACTATCAATGCTAGATGATCAGTAACTAGTTAATCTACCGAGTTACAGTATTCCTGCACTGTTTACCTAGTATCAGTAGTAAGTAATCATTATAGACATCTAAGGGATTTTTGAATTGTTTTTGTGGTAACTGATTCACCCCTCCCCTCTTAGTTACTCCATCTATATTTCCAACAAACTATGAGGTACAACTTTTCTTTTTGCTGGTCCAAGTAACCAATCTTTTACCTAAGAAAAGTGCTCCTCTATTGGTGCTTTTACCGTCATCAATATTACCTCCCCAATCTGCATCAGTGTAGGATTTTAACTCAAAATTTTCACTTCTCTTGTAGTATAATCCAAAGTCATCATTTCCTTTTAGGTACCTCAATATTCTTTTTACTGTCACCAGATGATTTTCTCTTGGGTTAGTAGAAAATCTTGCCACTATCCCAACAACTAATGCAATGTTTAGTCTACTATGCACAACATATTGCAACTTTTCAATCATTGATCTATACATGGTCTAATTTACTTCAGCTGACTCATTATTCTTGGATAACTTATGTCCTGTTACCATTGGTGTATTGATTGGTTTTGAGTCTTCTAATCCAAAAGTCTTGAGTATCTCCTTGATATATTTTGATTGGGTCACATATATGCCATGCTTTAGTTGATGTACTTGCAATCCAACAAAGAATTCAAGATTTCTTCAAACATTGACATCTCAAACTCATGTTTCATTTGACCAGCAAAATCATTGCCTATGATATCTTTTCCTCCAAATATTATATCATCAACAAAGATTTTAGATATCAAAATATCTTTATCTTTTTTTGCCTTGATGTACAGGTTGTTATTGTCATCTGTTCTCTCAAATCCAATCTTCAAAAGATATTTGTGTAGTCTCTCATACCATGCTCAAGGTGCTTGCTTCAAACCATAGAGTGCTTTATGCAGTTTGCAAACCATATCCTTATTGTTGTCATCAAAAAATCCCTCTGGTTGTTCTATTTAGACTTCCTCTTCCAGTATACCATTCAGAAAAATAGACTTTATATCCATTTGGTAGACCTTGAAACCTTTATAAGCAGCGTATATAAGTAGTGTTCTCACTCCTTCCATTCTTGCAACATGGGCAAATGTTTCCCTATAGTCCAGTCCTTCTTCTTGTGCATAGCCTTTGCAGACTAGTCTATCCTTATTTCTTGTAAATCACCATTCTCATCTAGCTTGTTCCTAAATACCCATTTGGTAACAATCACATTTTTATTAGCTAGTCTAGGAACTAGAGTCTAGGTTTTTTTCTTCTCAATCTGATCTATCTCCTCTTCCATAGCTTTATGCCAATTATCATCTTCTAGTGCATCTTTCACTATTTTGGGCTCAATCTTGCTCAGTAGACATGATTCACTCCTAAAACTATTCCTTATCATTGGTCTAGCTTCCTTGTCACCAATGATTTTTTCTATTTTCCATGTTTGATCCTTCAACATCAAAGTCACTATGCACATCTCTATCTGGTATTTCATCATCTCTTTCATGTGTACTAATTTTAGAATCAGAATGTGCATTATCTTGATTCTACAACTCAACTTCTTAATGCAACTTGACATTCAATAGTTGTGACTCAGCTGATACTGAAACTTGTTGCTGATTCCCAACTTGATTGGTAGCAACATCTTCAGTAGGCATTCCTTCATAGAAGTATACAAAAGATCTATAATCTTCTGGTTTCCTAGATTCATCAACTTGGACTTCTATATGTTCATCAAAATTTATATTTGCACTCTTCACAATCTTGTTAGTGCTAGTATTTAAACACTTATATGCTTTACTTCTAGTGGAGTATCCAAGGAATATGCCTTCATCACTCTTTGTATCAAACTTTCCATTTCTAGAATCTTTAAGAATATAGCATTTACAACCAAAAACTTTGAAATGTTTTATATTAGGTGAGTGACCATACCATAATTCAAATGGTGTTGCATTTGTACCTTTCTTGACTTGTACTCGATTTAGTGTGTAGATAACTATACATATAACTTCTTTCTAGTACTTTAGAGCAACATTTTTCTCCATCATTAATGTTCTGGCATAGTCTATCACTAATCTATTCCTTCTTTCTGTAATGCCATTCTGTGGGGGAGTTCTTGCTACTGATGTTTGTCTCTTGATTCCTTTGTCATTGTAAAATGTCTCAAATTATTTTGATGTAAACTCTCCTCCTTTGTCTGATCTCAAGCACTTCATACTTTTTCCTATTTCCTTCTCAAGCCTGGCCAAATATTTGAAATGAATCATATTTTTGCTTTAAGAACATGACAGTCATCATCCTAGAGTAGTTATCCATAAACAACATTATCTATTTGTCTCCTTGATAGCTTTGTACTTCTATTGGGCTACATAAGTCTATATGGACTAGTTCTAATGCTTCTTTGGAAGTGCAGACTTTGCTTTTGAAACTTGACTTGGTCATCTTTCATAGTTGACATTGTTTGCACATGGTATTTTCAGGCTTCTTTAGCTTAGGAAAACCTCTGACTTTCTTCTTTTTGTTGATGCTAATTAGATTATCAAAGTTAACATGACATAACCTCTTATGCCATAACCAAACATAATCAAGTCTAACAATAAGATAGGTTGCATCTTCCATATCTAGGTAAAATAAATTACTCCTAGTTCGTTCTCCTTTTCCTATCGAATTTCCATCAGTGTCATAGATTTTGGCAATTTTGTTTCCAAATTCTACTTTGCAACCTACATTCCCTAACTGTGATACACTTAGAAAATTATAGTTTAGTCCTTCAACATAGTATGCATTGTCAAATGAAATTTTCTTTGTACATTTAATTAAACATTTTCCTTTGATTTGATATGGAGCATCATTTCCAAATCTAACACTATTTCCATCATATTGAGTAAAGTTAATAAACTTACTTTTATCTTCTGTCATGTGATGTGAGCATCCACTGTTTATGATCCATTTGTCATTTTTGTTCACACAGGTTACCAGTGTTGTTGCCTCATCTTCATCTAACTCATCCTTCATGGCTACATAGACTACCTCATCATCATTTTCATCAGAATCTTCTTCTTCAACAATGTAGCACTTTTTGCCTTTATCTTTGTAATCTCTACCATCATTTTCTCTTTTGTTCTTGTTCTTGTTGCCTTCTCTGTAATTCTTCTTCTGTGTGCATCTTGCAGCAATCTATCTTACTTCATTTCAATTAAAACAAATGATAGGAAGCTTACCTTTGAATTTTCCTTTGCCTCTGTGAAATCTTCTAGCCAGTAGTGCTTCCAATTGTTCCACATCTTCTTCATATGTGTTGCTGTCACTAGATGCATACTTTTTACCTTTTTCTTCTTCTTCTTTGGTTTCACCTCCTTAGTGTCTTTCAATGATAGCTTGGATCTAAAATTAGATTCAACATTCTTAGGTCTATAGTTATCAAAATTGGACAACTCAAATGCAGTGAGTCTTCCTACTATACCTTCAAAAGATAGCTAGTTTCCTAGTACACACCTTAACTCTTGGATGGCTGAAACTCTAATAGCATAGATAGGGAGTAAGGTTCTTAAGTATTTTCTATTAACAATGTTATCTTCTAAATTACCACCCAAAATTCTTATTGCACTTACCACTTCTTTCATTCTAGAGGCATTTTGAGCAACATTCTCACCTTCCTCCATTTTCATGTCATCAAACTTTCCTCTGAGGCTTTCTCTTTTTGCTCTTTGAACATTTTGATCTCCTCCATATATATCAGTCAAGGCTTTCCACATCTTGAATGCAAATTCACATCCTTTGATGCCATTGAATTCAACATAGTTGAGGGTAGAGGCAATCTCCAACATTTCCTAATTGTGCTCCTTTTTCTTCATATCTTCTGCAGTGGGTACAGTTGGATCAACATGTTCTACTTCAATTGAGGTTTGTGCATGGTCACTTATCGATCCAAGATGTAGCTTCATTAACTTTTTCCATGCAGTGAAGTTGTCTCTGTTAAGCTTGGGAACTTCTCTTTTGGAGATCTTGATCTTCCTGCTTCTAGTACCTTTAAACTAAATCAGTACATGACTCTAATACCAATTGTTAGAATTGCTTTAGAATAACTAAGATGGGGTGGTGAATTAGATATTCAAGGTCCAAATGTCCAATTAAAACTTTTTCATCAAGTAAAGTGAGCTCATTAAACTATTCATCCATCCAAGCTTAAACTCTCCTATTCTTCATTCTTCAACAACAATCTTTTCAAAATCAGATTTCCAAAAATGATGAGGTAGAAGTGTAGGATTACTTCCTAGTTTGGTTTGTATCTTCTTGGTTTAGAGATCTTGGTCTCACTTGGTACTGACATTTTGGTAGTGTGTGTAGACCTAGAGAATCTTCATGTAGGATATGGATTTTATGATGTCATGGGTGACTCAGTACCATGGTTGAGTGAGAGTTGTTGGAATTGATATATTTATTGAGTGTTTTCATATGTTGGAGGTGTTGGAAGTCTTATTGGGAAACAAGATACTAAGAGGGCGGGGGGGTGCACTAATTAGGATCTATAAAAAAAACTCACTATTAAACAATATAAGAGATTAATTGTTTTCACTCCTAATTCATCTCATATCCTAGATCTCTTACCATATAATCATAAATTGTAATACTGAAATGAAATCTATCTAAGCATAACATCCATGAAAACATTAATACATAACACAAAGATTTTAGTAACCCAGAAACCTCCAAGGTGAAGGTAAAACTAGGATGGGGATGTGACCTACAAGTCTATACTACTACAACAATAGAGATCACCTATTAGGGCTACAATCTGATAGCTTATGATGATGAGGGGTTTGCTCTATTAAAATCTTTACAAGGCTATTAGGTCTCACCTTGATTAAAGGATTTTACACTTACAATAATGTAAGGACTCTATTGGGAGATTTAATTAAGGTCTATTAAAACTAATTTGTTTAGAGATTTATTGTAATTCAATTTGTCAAAACCAATTTAGTACTTGATCTTTCAGTTTTCTCTAGAAGTTGTTTATAGATATCCTCTCTTCAATGTCTCAATCTGATCTCTTTATTTGATATGCTTTGTTATGTCTTTCACTACTAGGTTGCTCTGTCTAATCTTCTTATTTGACTTAGCATTCCTTACTCTGTTCTAAGCTTGTTAACTCCTTTATGCTTTCATTTCACTTCCATTCACATCATTTCATAATTCATAATGATTTAGGGTTAGATCCCTTCTTAAATAGATAATCATAGAAAGTTCTAGATCTTAATCAATGATCCATATTTCATCCTTTTGCCATTTTACCCTTTTGATTTTCTGATTGGTTAGTCTTTTTTGCTTTGGATTAATGCTTTTGACAAAATGTGTAATCTACTCCTTAACTATCTCTATAATCTTTAAATGTCACATAGAATTAGGCTAAAATGATTTACAAAAGTGTTTGTGCCATTACAAACTCATATGTCAAAATTGGTTTACTCAACAATAGAATTTTCTAACACTCAGTCATAACTAACATTCATTTTGTCTCTCAGCATCTATACACTCAATATTTAATGACTCACTAGACATTAATTAACTTTACATTGCTTAGTCTCCATTATTTTACTCGGTAGCATGCTTGTTTAGTCTTGGTTGGGGTGCTTGGCAACCTTTGACTTGCTTGACATGTAGTGAAATATAAACAAGTGCTTTGTAGCTCAATCTACTCTAGATGGCTCGGTCATAGTGATGACCAACCAATGCTTCCTTGGAAATGACTAAGTGTTGGACACTAATAGGAAACTTGGGCTTAGAGATCAACTATATCCCCCTTTGACATTAGTGGCAAAAACACTTTGTCATGAATTAACAATCCATAAAAAATAAAAAAATGTAACACCCCCCAAGACTATGATTTGGTCTTCAAAAATGTTAACTCTACTATAAAATAAATACATGTCTAATGCTGACTCATCTGATAACTTTCTTTTTGATTTGAACTTATTTTTCCTTGAGTATACATAGTAGGATATTTCCCCCTTATTTATATCATAAGAACATTTGCCCCTTATTTTTGACATTTATGGCTTGGGACTTGTAGGGATCAACTGATATCCATCCAATTTTTTTTTTGTGAGAAGTCAAAATCTCTTCAAGTCCTTTATTCAAAATGGTTCTCACTGATTCCATGACTTGTATTTGAATCTCTAGCTAAGCAACTAGATCAATTAGGCTCTTTGCAGTTGAAAGATGTGGATCTTTCCTTGTTAAAATTTTAGCCTCTAATAATTCCTTTTGAATTATCTCTAAATGGGGTAGTAACATGAATTGAGTTGAAATTAATGTTTTCCTAATGTGTTATCTCTAGCCATCAATTCAGCTAATCTTCCCTGATCGTATGCTATTTTATTATAAGAATGTGAGCTTGAACTTGCATTCTTGCCCAATGAAATTGTACAAGCCTTCATATCTATCTGTATCTTATCAATAAAATTTTGATTCTCCAATGTGAATAAATCAAAATCATAAAGTTTCATATACAAATAATGAATGATCTTCAAAATTCCTTCCACAATCATTGCAAGAATAGAAATTTCAACTTGGCTGATTGCAACTTCTATTTGAACTTTCTCTAAAACTCTATGCTCAAATTTCTTTTTAGACCATCCCATCAATTTAGCATTGGTCTCTATATCATCCGTTTGAACCTTGTCAACTATATAAACTAGTTGATCTAAAATTTGATATTGCTCATTAATATCAAAAATCTCAAAAGCATCAACAAAAATATCCTTGATATTATGTAATACATGTTTCTTCGTGTGTTCTCTTCTAAATTGTTCTTGTTTTGTCTTGTAACTCAGAAAAGTTTGTTATTCTTGCATATGTTCAAGAGTCATATTATTCAGGTCATACATAAGTAGTGTGATGACCTCATCTAAACTCACTATCTCCTCTAGTGTAACATCTTTTTGTGCCACTATATATGACTAGGGGGTGCTATCACTCAGGATTGGAACCTACAATTGCTTTCCCTTTGCATTTAGTCTAGGTGTCTGCTCATGTTGAGTTGATATTACCTATTGTATAGGTATAACAGTTAGTGTTTCCATTGACATGACACTCAACAACTGTATATGAGCTTGGATAGCCTCATATTATTTGGATTTATCTACCGACTCTTTCTCCTCTTCTATTTCTTTCTCATTTGTTTGGCTCACTGTGATATGAGTG
The DNA here is from genome assembly GCA_028749045.1 of Cupressus sempervirens. Taxonomy (NCBI): domain Eukaryota; kingdom Viridiplantae; phylum Streptophyta; class Pinopsida; order Cupressales; family Cupressaceae; genus Cupressus; species Cupressus sempervirens. The sequence continues at coordinate 28,852,616 of CM053785.1, read as the reverse complement.
AATTGTGGAAACACAATTATTTCCTTACCCCATTGCTCAACACTCATGTTAGAATCATCAATTTTTACACTTTCAATCTATGGATAATCTTGTATTTTCAACAAAACTAGATGCATGGTAGAGAGGTATCTAAGGCATTTGATGTAGCATTTTTCAAGTCTTCCTTAGTTAATACATTCTGATTCTATGGTAATGAATCAAGAATTTTCTCAATGGTGACAATATCCCATTTCTCACTCCCTTCTACAAATTGCATTATTTCTTTTTCTAACTTTGTAACTTCGTTTTCATCTTTCTCTTCTAACTCTACAACATCTCTTCCTTTTTTATCTTCTTCTTCTTTAACCTGTGGAAAAAGAAACCCAAATGCTTCCTTCCATATAAGAATGGTCTCTTTCTCTACTTCATGAGCTTTATTCTTCAAAATTTTGTAAGCCCTCTCTTTAGGTATAAATTTCTTTACAAAATCTTTTAGGGCTATAGGCACATGTGTCTTTCCCAAATTAGGAATTGTCTGTGCTAAAGTGGTCTCCCTTATTTTTCTTTCAGTAGATAATGCCCACATCTACTTAGCATCTAATTTAATATAAAAATATTTGGAGATTCCTTCACCTAGTTCTATAGGTGTATATCTAAACTTTATCATCATATCCATCATATCTTTTTCAAGCATCACTTGATCATCTTTATTTAAAGAATTATAATTAATCATCTTGAATATTTCTATACTAGTCGATTCTCTTATCTTCTCACATACTTGGTCAATAGTTAGTGGAGGCAATCAGTGAAAATTTTGAAGTTTTCTCAAATCATTAGACTTGATTTCTTTTTCATCTTCCTCCTTCTCATCAGGTGTAATGATTAGTTTTCTTCTCAGCCTCTTTGGTAAGTTTTTCTTTGGTGCTTTGGTCAACTTCCTCTTCATTGGACTTTCTTTTTCCTTTGTAGCCGAGGATTGAATTGTCTTTGATCTTGTGATTACTCTTCTCTTTGATTCGATTTCTAGAGGTGTGACTATCTTTTTCATAGTTTCCTTCAAATCCTTCTTCACCTTTGGATCAACAATCACCACTTTTGTTTGTTTCATTGCCTTGCACTCATCAACATCTAGCTATTTTCCTTTTGACTCTTTGGCTTCTTCTTCTTCATCAAGTTCCTCATCATCACCTTTACCTTCAATTATCTAAAGTTGACATGTGCCAAGTTTTCCCTCAAGATTCTTAATCATTTTCTTTCATTTCCTATTTATCTTGGGAACTTTGGTTTTCATCGTCATTTTAATCTTGTTGTCTCATAATTATCGAATGACTTGACATTCTTGTAAATCTCTTCAGATAAAAATGTTGTCACTACTATTGTAACTTTATCTATAATCAATTCATATTGCATTGGCCTTAGCCATGCAACCCTTGGTAGTACTTCTAGTGCATAGATAAAAATCTATATCTACCATAAAACATATATCCTCAAAATAATTATCTACCACTGACTTCAATATTCTCATCCTATTTATCATCTTATTTTTGAATTCATCAAAATAGCTATCCATTATATCCTCAAATTTTTCTCCCAATTGATTGATAAGGTCACTTATCTATGCAATAGTTGGTCTACTCATGTCCCATGTAACTATGCCGATGGTGGGGAATGAATTCTGTACATAGAAAAATATATAGACAAGCAAGGATCAAACTTACATGAAGTATTGTTCACCTTCCTTATTGCTCCAAAATTCCCATATAGTTGTTGCAATTGTAGCTTGGAATGATCATAACTATGATCTTTCTTTACTATTCTATATCTTAAGTCCACTGTAATGCAATGAACACTATTCACTCGACTTGACTAATAGAATTTATGTGCAATCACATGCACTAAAAATTCAATAATTGGATCTTCAATCTCATCAATTGGAATTCCATGACCGTTCTAATTTTCCATCGTCTATTGTTCAACATTTGTCATGGCACACCTTGCTATCTTTGGTCTATCCAAAGTAGGGTAACCTATAACTCAATGAACGATTGCCTTGTTTATCTTGATTGGTCCACCTTCTAACCATATTTTTTATATCACAAAATATTCTCGACACAATATTTATCTATTCAACCTTGAATACCTTTGAAAATCTAGGGCAGGGGTAAGCCCTTTCTTGGTAAAAATCTTATATTCATCTCTCAACACTCCATTGTTACATAGTTTCTCATAAGCCACTTCCAGTTCATAGTCTCCAATTTATGCAACTTTACACATGTAACATGATCACACATCATGAATCATTAACACTATTGGTGGAATTGATGATAGGGCACCAAATTCATTACCAGTCAATGCAATGTTGGGGCACTCCTTGAATTTTGGTGGACAATGATCATTCCTCACAATTTAGTGCATTGCTTTCCTTCAAAATTTCCTTCATGTATGTAGATACAAAGGATTCCATTTCCAAATTAGGGTTTCAATAAATTTACTTTGACAACTTCAAAATAAACTTATGATACTGAAACTTTACTTATTGAGTTCTTCCAATTTTTCCAATCGCACATTGTAATTCACTTGGTATGTCACTAAAATCACCTTAATCTCCTTTAAATTGCTTGTGTACTAAAAATATCTTGATAAAATGAAAATGAGTACCAAAATTCAATATATGCCTTCAATATTTTCCATTAAGGTCTACAATAAATACATTTGTACTTTGGTAAGTGCATGACAGTTGTCTCAACCTTTACATTGTGCTCATCTTCCAAATACTTGGTCACTATTACTTGACTTGACCAATACCATTTTGTTTAGTCAATACATCAACTAGGTCAATGTAATCTCTCAATATATATTGTAATGCTTGATCAATAAAGACAATATTAATGCTGCTTAACACTTGATAGTGTAACTTATTCCATTGCCCAATTCTTCTCTTAGATATGTCCTAATGCATCTTGATTCATGTTGATATTTAATCTTAATCACGTTTCTTGTTAGGAACTAGTGTATAATATATCATTCAAGTATACACTCCCTTATGTATCTTCTTTCTTAGTTGGATGTGGTGTGATCATCTAATCTATTGGATTGATCTTAACTTTTCTTTCTCCACTACCTCCATATTCTACTATCTTTTTCCATATTGTATGCATCTCAACCTTGCCTTTTCTTTCATTGTTTGGTGTTGATGCTCTAGTTTTGGAGTTCTTCCTAATATCTCCAACCTTAATTCAACTAAAACAAACTTAGGTTCTCATTCAACCATTTATTATAGTTACCACTGAAATGTGTCTTAACAAAATTTTCTAGAATGTGTCCATACTCTCCACAATAATGAAAATTATACCATTGTAATCATAATTGTGAGAGTTACCTTTCTTAGGTGCTTGCTTTCCTTTTAGATATCCAGTTGGATTTTGCTTTGGATATGCATTCTTGAGCTCTATGTCCATATTTTTGATAGTTTTAACAATGTCCTTCAAATCTAGGTGTAGTAGGTGTATCACTTGTCTTTGGCCTGCATTCATGTGCTTATTTCCCTTATTTATTGAAATTAAAGGAATTACTAGAAAAATAAGGTTTAGGGTTTTGCATACCATTTTTTATTCTACAAATTTTCATTGTGTGTCAAGTTTACTACAATGATAACAAGTAGGATTTGCATTTCTCTACTCACCACTCTTTGATGACTTTCCCACTTGAGTAGATGAAGAGTGCTTGATATGTCTTAGACCAGAAGTATCATTGGATGACCTTGGTGATCTCATCAGTTCTTCAAAGTATTTGATAGCTTCACTTGGTTTGTTTTTTCTTTCTAGAAGTTGTTTCTCAAATCTCAACTCATTTCTTAGTTGGTCACTCTATGATCTCAAATTTGTGATCTCCATATCCTTTTTGTTCAACTCCTAATTTGTAACTAACAATTGATTCATCATGTCCAAATAACTGTTTGCAAGCTTCTATACATCAAATGATCTTTCTTCAAGTCTAGTAGCCATTTGTCTATTATATTCTTCAACTTTATTCTTTTGTTCAGTCACCTCACATAGTCTTATTGATTAAATTTCCTTCTTTCTTTTGAGTTCTCTGACTTCTTTACTTAGAATTTTTTTCATCTGAAATAGATCTACTATTGTTGCATCACTATCATCAATATTTCCACTATTAACAAATCCATTTACATCAAATTCCTTATACAATGTGCTATTCTGTTGAATGACAATATCTTTCCTTTTCTTTAAGGATTTCCTTAACTCTTCTTTTGTTCCTTCATGTTGCTATAGTATGATCTATATTTCAATCATCTGATTCTCAATGATCTTTCCCAATTTATATTCCTCCATTTCCAAGATCTCCACTCTAAAGTTATTAGATTTATTTCAAGATAACTAAGATCTAATATCAATTGTTGAAATTCTTATTGGGAAACAAGATACTGAGATTAGGGGGGAGGGGGGTAAATCATGATCTATAAAAAAATTCATTATTTAAACACTATAACAAATTAGTTGTATTCACTCCTAATCCATCTCATATCTTAGATATTGTACCATATAATCATAAAATGTAATGCTGAAATGGAATCTATCTAAGCATAACATCCATGAAAATATTAACACATAACACAAAGACTTTGGTAACCCAAAAACCCTCCAAAGTGATGGTAAACCTAGGGGGGGGATGAAACCCACAAATATTTACTGCTGCAACAAAAAATTTCTCTTATTAGGGCTACAATTTGATCACTACTAATGATCTACCCTATGAAGGGTCCACTATATTAAAATCATTATAGGACTGTTAGGTCTCACCTTGATTAAAAGATTTTACACTTACAATGAAGTAAGGACTCTATTAGCAGATTTAAGTAAGGTCTATTAAAACCACCATGTAAGAGATTTTTCCTGATTGAATCTATTAAAATTGATTTAGTATGTGATCCTTTGGTTTTCTCTAGAATTTTTTATGGATCTCCTCTCTTCAATGTCTCAATCTGATCTACTTATCTTATATGCTCTATTTTGACCTTCACTACTAGGTTGCTCTGTTTGATCTTCTTATCTAGCTTAGCCTTCCTTGCTTTGTTCTAATCTTGTTTGATTCTACATGCTTTCATCTTGCTTCCATTCACATCATTCCATAATCTATAATGATTTAGGGTTAGATCCCTTCTTAAATAGATAATCATAGAAAGTTCTAGATCTTAATCAACTATCTATATTTCATCCTTTTTCCATTTTACCCTTTAAATTTTTATGATTGGTTAATCTTCTTTTCTTGGGATTATTGCCTTCTAAAAAGGTGCATAATCGGCTCCTTAACTATATGTACAATCTTTGAATGTCATGTAGAAGTCACCTAAAATGATTTACATAAGTGTTTGTGTCATTACAATCTCATATGTCAAAAGTAGTTTTCTCAACAATTGAATATTATGACACTCGGTCATAAACATTCATGATGTCTCTCAGCTTCTATACGCTTGACATATATTGACTCACTTGGAATTAATTAACTTTACATTGCTTGATCTCTATTGGGGTGCTCAAAAACCTTTGACTTTCTTGACATGTAAAATATAAACAAGTCCTTTGTAGCTCGACCTTCTCTAGATGGCTCGGTCACAGTTATGACCAACCAATGTTGCCTTGGAAATGACACTAATAGGAAACTTGGGCTTTGAGATCAACATGAGGATGTCTTAGATCATGTTGCTACATAAGCGTCTTTGATATTTACATGGTGTGCCTAGTTCTTCATGGTGTGTGAAGATGGTTCTTCATGGTATGTGGAGATGGTTGCATCTTGAGGACTCATGGGGTTCTTAGTGAAGGTGTAATTTATACTATCATTTGATGTGTTATCCTTGGTGTTAGGATGGTTTCTTTATTATGTCATGGTATAATATTGATACACATTTAGAGTTTTAACATCTTATGGTATGTTCATATGGAACATGTTATATCTTTTGTTGTAGATAGTTTAGATCATGTTGTCATGTTTATGTTCCTAAGGCCATGGTTGGAAATTTGACATTGATCTTGGTTTAGTTTGTTGGTATTTAGTAAATTGATCATTTTTTGGATACTTCATGATATTTCTATGTTTCATTTGGGGTTGGCATAAATTGATTGGTTATAGGTGCTTATGGATTCTTAGAGATAGTGGTGATTATGATTTCTCTTGGATTACAAAAGAATTTATCGAGATGGTTGATAGTTTCAAAAGGAAGTTTGAGGGGCATTCACCTAATATAGACTTGAGAGGAGATTATCTTTAGATGAGTCTTGGTTGGAGACTTTGATATCTTCATGAGCATTCTCATTCCCCACTCTTGGTCTACTTGAAAATTTTAGTACTTGAGAGGTATAGCCCATTATTTCTCTCAGGCACATTATGTTTATGCTTATCTTTCATTGATACAAATATTGCACCATGGTACATGAGTTAGTTGTAGAAGGTTCATTTGAGATATGTTTTAGCATTGGTTATCTCCTTGTGAATATGTTGTTATGCTATTTGATTTTGGGAGATCATTTTATATTGGGTATATTCCTTGGGTTATGAATGGTTATTCTTTGATTTAAGAATGGGTAATGAGTTTGATCTTCTTGTGAGAGGCTTACATCCATGATTGGCTATATGTTATGGTTTGGGCATTGTTGTGGTTTCTTAGTTGGGGTTTATGGAGGAGATATTACTTAGCAACATTTACATCTAGAGTTGTGTGTAGAATGACATGATATAGGTTATGATTTGCATAGTTTCTCTTTGGTCTTGGTTATTTTACTAGATGTTTAGTTTCACTTACATTGGATTTCAGATTAGTTGGAGATTGTGATCACTATTTTGTGTTCATGGATGGTATGTGAGAGATGGCATGGTTATTCCTTTATATCTTTCCTTTATTGGTTGTGGAGAACTTGGGAGAGTGTTGAAGACTTTTTATGAGAAATGTTCTTGCAAGTTATTGGTTTATGTGTTGTGGATGTCCTTGATACTACATGGATTCACTTCTTTGAGATGTTGTGAGTGGATTAGTTACATATTTGATATTATCTTTTGTAGTGGGAGCTTCTTAGTAGATATGTGGCAAGTATTTCTTTCAAGGCTTGTGATTGTAGGCTAACTATTGGATATGTTGATGATGTGAGACTCACTTGGTATACCTTTGGATGCATGGAAAGTTGGATGGACTAGCACTTGTTGTGGGTGTTATTTCAGCTCTGAAGTTTTGATAACTATAGATACATGTGATTTTCTTTGGATCAAGTGTTTGTACTTGGCATTTCAATTGGTATAGGATATTATGATTCTTATGTGATAGGTTGGGTGGCTTTCTCTTTGGATGGCTTGCATTTATGTCAGGTGGTAGTGGCATAATAGGAGGTGGGTTCATTCAAATTTGAGAAGATGGGTACTTTGATTTTTTTGTAGGTACCAAGATGGAGCACATGGTGTACTTTGATCCATGATGGTGGATGTGCTAGGAGGGATTGTTTCCTTGTTCGTTTATATGGCTATAGATTGGCCCTATAAAATGTATAAAATAAGTGGGAGATTATTGAGATTATATGTATTGCACACATTGCATAATATTGTTATATTGCGTTATTTTATTTTACTATTTAATATTGCACTTAGGAGCACCTAGATGGATGTGCAACATATAGAGATTCCCATGGAATATTTTTGTTGGAAATAATTGAAAAGATCATGAGGGAGATCGTTGGAAATGATTATATGGAACTGGTAAAGAATGTTCTCAATCATTGTTTTGTCATTGATGTCAAACTCGCTACTTGCAGGAATGACAATTACTTTAGTGATCCAAATACTATCAATTGGTTGATTGACAAGGAGGAGGCAATCAATAAAGATGTAACTAGAACACCTAGAGAAAGGTTGAAGTTATGATGTTGTAATGAGGTACAAGGATCAGCTAAGCCATTGATGAAATAGTGTATTGATGACATACTCTAAGACATAGAGAATGGGCACACTGAAACATATCAAAGATGTAAGGTTTTAGCTAAGTCATTTGTAAAGCCTAACTAAGTAGAGAGGAAGCCGAGCAAGCTATTAAGTGCCAAACAGATTCCTAGTTGAAGCCGAGCAAGTTCAACTTCAAGTGTCGAGTGAACTTCAAATATCGAGCAGAATCAAGAGCCGAGCAAAATCAAGTGCCGAGAAAAAATCAAGTGCCGAGCAGATACGAGTGTCGAGAAAATACAAGTGACGAGTAACACAGAGGTGTCGAGCATCAGTAAACCAATAGTGCTGAGTTGCTGCATTATTTCAAAAATTGAAGATTCGCCATATCTAAGCCGACAAGGTTGTTATCTTGAATTCTGTGAATTAAATAGATGATAAGAATGATGAGTTGGTGGCACAGAACACCACGTAGAACATTTTTGGAGAATACAACTGGACTTTAGATGAAGTTTCTAGATAAGAGAAAGATATGGGGTAGATACATTGTATCTTACCTAATCCATTTGAAACCCTAAAATTGGAGAGGGAGAATTGAGCGGCAAAGGCAAACTAGATTTCTATTTAAGGAGTCATAAGATCACGAAGCAAGAGAGAGGGGAGGTCAAGCATGAAAGCATAAGTGCTGAAGGAGGTGCAAAGGAGTAAGAAAGCATAGTTACTCTGCTTCAATAGATGACCATAGATATGATTACATTGGTATGATGAGTAAGAAGACTCAAGGAGACGAAGCTTGAGATGACAAGCTGTCAGAGCTGAAATGATTAAAGCCAAGCAAAGGATTGAGCTAAAGTGTGATATGAAATTTGCAAGATATGTTGTAAGTTGTATCAGATTAAAAAGCCATTATTGATACTCTTTTGCAATTGTAATAGATAGTTTAAATCCTATGGACTTAGATTGGTTTAATAGCCATGTTGTAAATCCTTTAATAGGGTGACATTCTAAGTGAATGTTCTAAAGTCCTTTGATCAGGCCCATTCCTAATAGTATGGTGAAATCCTTTAACAAGGTCACATTTAATAGTGTGTTGTAAGCCTTTAACAAGGCATTACTTTAGAAGAGTGCAAATCAAGTAGCATGTTACTGGTGGTTTTTCCCAAATTGGGTTTCCACGTAAATCACTGTGTCATGTGTTGATCTTACATGTTCTATTCTTGCATATTGATTTACTGTAATTTGCTTAGATGATTGATTTAAGTTTGGGTGGATGAAAAGTTTATGGGCTCATTATAAGTTGTGAAAAAGTATTATTAGGACATTTGGACCTTGGATAACTAATTCACCACCCCCCCCCCCCCCTCTCAGTTATTCTAAAGAATTCTAACAATTTTTGATGAGTTGTATTGTAAAATTATGATAATATTTGATATAATTATTTAATATTGGAGAAAAATAATTAAATGTCCAATATTAAAAGTAGGTCATTGGGGTTTTGGTAGCACATGGTTTATTTAATATCACTTGGTGCTTTTATGGGAGCTTGCTACTATATAAGCACCCACAAGGTTGGTTGTTGTATGAGAAGGAAAAATAAAGGAAAAAAGGAAAGTCAAGCAAGAAAAAGCTTGATAGGTTAGCTAAGTGAGCATTTGCAAAGGTTAGAAGCATGGGATGGGATCTATAAATTCATGCTTGTTCACATGGATTTCTTGGTTGTGGCTATGGCTTTGAAGGCTTCCATGATTGTATTTCAATGGTGTTTTTTTGAATAATACATGGTGATGGATGCTTTCAGAGGCTAGGTTTTTTCCCTCAATGAGGGTTTTCTAGAGTATATCTTGTGTAACAATTTTGAGAGTATGTTGTCTATTATCTTGCATGTAGATTTCAATAACATATTTATTTTAGATCTATTATGGATTATGTGGAAATAGCTATATTTTTTACAAGTTTCCTTGCACCTAAGGCCCTTTGGTCTCTATTATAAAATTGTATTGTCTTTATGAATGACATATGTGCAAGCTCAGATTTTAATATAATCACATGGATGGGTGTTGATTAGACTATGTATTCTGGTTTTCTACTAGTCATTGTTCTCATGTGTCACATTCTATGTTTAAGAGTTATGTCCTTTAGAGATCAGTAATTGTTCTCGGCAAAAGGGATCAATCTCATACCTTGATACCTCATACTGAGGTAGCCTATGCGCTTGGTCAAAATTTTGGTGCATCATCTTGTTTTTTCATTGTAACATTTATGTACCTTTCTCCCCTCCTTCACTCCATAAAGAGATGACTTCTAAAATATGGTAGTTTTCTAGGTGAGGCACAAGAAGTGTCACCCCATTCATTAGGCTTCCCTTAGAGACTTTTTCATCCCTGTGGACAACTTCAATAGTCAATAATTATAAAGATTTGAATGCACACACACACACACACTCACTCACTCACTTGTGTGTGTGTGTGTGTGTGTGTGTGTGTGTGTGTGTGTGTGTGTGATATTGTTAGAAACTAAAGTCCACCAAGATAATTGAGAGGAGGGGGGCGGGGTGAATCAATTATTAGATCAATACAACTTTGATCAACCTTATTAAACCTTAAACATGTGATCCATATAATCAGCAATCATAAGAAGATAAACATACACAATAACACTAGATATGTTAACTAGGGAAACCCTTGATTAGAGGAAAAACTGAAGTGGGGATGGTAACCACAAAATTATGTACTAATTTTATACAAACAAAGTACACTTCTTTATGTCCTATCCAAGGGATCTCATGGATTGAGAAGCTTGAATGACGACTTAGAGATCCCTAGTCATGACTTGAAAATGGTGCAAGTGAAGTGTTGTGGCTCTCAAATGAGCTTAGATATATACTCCCTTGAAAGGTGCACCATGAAATGGGAGATTCAACAAAAAGAGAAAGAGTGCAAATGTTCAAGAACCAAAGATTCTATGCAATGAAAATGTAACTAAACTAAGATAATGAGGAATGCAAAGTTAAACTAGCAAGCATAAAAGTGTTAGACCCTTCCTATTTAAGCTAGATGTACTATTCTAGTGCATGAGAAGAGAAATCAAACTAATAAAAATATGCTACTATGATATGCAAGAGGTGAGGTGATCCAACAAGTCTTAAAAAATCCAAAAGGTACCTAAGATTCCTACAACATAATAGTAGTACAAAGCATGTATGTTATGAGATGAGAAGAGAGCTCTCCCTTTTAAATAAGAGAAGATGATGGAGATCATGAGGAAAGAGAGGCTTAATCAAGGATGAAGAATGAAAGTGGAGTGATCCATGTGCATAAGCGTTCCCACCAATCAAAATCAAGAGTTGACTTTTGTGCCCCATGTGAGACAAAAAGGGCTTTTATTTTATTTTTAAAGTGAGAATAAGACCTTACGTGTGCACAAATTAGGATAAGTGGGGAGTGGGGTCATTTATTTAATTGAAGGGGGAAATGATCCTTTTAATTAAATAATGATTTATGATATAGTGGTCAAATCATAGAATAAAATTGAATAAATAATTTTTTGAAGATTTGATCAAGAATGAATGATTAAATAAATTATGCAAAATTGCTAGAAAGGGGGCTAATAGTCTAGATGACCATTTTTGGGTGATTACATTTCCCCCTTTTTAACTAATGTGTGATCGATCTAGGAACACATTAATTAAAATAATGAAGAATCAAAGCAAGCAGTAGAGAGATTCGACTCTAAAGAATAAAGCGCAGAGCGAGCATATCTTGAATGCACTATATATATATATATATATATATATATATATATATATATATAGAGAGAGAGAGAGAGAGAGAGAGAGAGAGAGAGAGAGAGAGAGAGAGAGAGAGAGAGAGAGAGAGAGAGAGAGAGAGAGAGAGAGAGAGAGAGAGAGAGAGAGAGAGAGAGAGAGAGAGAGTACTAATATGTTGAGTAGATAGATCAAGAGAAAATGGAAAGGTCAAGCATATGCTCCTAAATGGTAGATAGTCATAGAAAAACAATTTGCATCAATGATAGAATATTCTTGCCCCCTTAGGATTGAAATCAAAATGAGATAGAGGAGATGCATAAATGAGACAAATATGATCAAATCAAGATGAAGTAAGCTCCATGATGCAATATAAGTGATTAAGACCAAAGAGTGACCACTAAATAGTGAATGTATGCCCTAGTTTGACTACATTTTACCAACAAAGATAAAGCATTATAATCAAGTCAAAAGAAGAAGTGATGAAATGAAGTGAAATGAAATGACTAAGAAGAGTGGATGAGAGTAGAAAGGAGAAAGGAGTGAAGAAATGATGATATCCCAATGAGATTCAAAGATTAGGCCTCAAAAGGTTAGCCAACTACATAGAAGAAGGAAGAAATTTTAAAACATAATTTTGACCATCAAGATGAACTAGGATTTTAATTTTGATCTCAAAAATGGATCCAAGACATCAAAATTAGCTAAGGGTGCAATTTTTATGCAAATTTAAGGAATTCAAAAAATAGAACAAAATTGAGTCAAAAGGTATAAAAAGGGGTCCAAGGGGTCCCTTTCAAATTATTTGTCTTATTTTTTTTTAGAGTCTAGAGATTTAGAGAGAGGATATGATGGCCCACCAAGGAGTTCTGAACCATTGACACCAATTTGAGCAGATTTGTTTGCACAACCAACCTCCACAATATGGAGCACTAGTTAGTTTTCATCCTTTTGAGCATTTAAATTTTTTTTATGATCATTTTAGCATGTTTTTCTAGGGATATATAGGGTTTCAAAAAAAAAGATGTGTGATACTTTATAAATTATCGCACCATAGTTATTTAAAATATCGTGTGATGCTTCTTGCATACAAAAAGTATCACATGCTTAGGATACAAAGTATCATATTGACCCCACCCATCCATCCCACAATAGTGTGCAAAGTATCATACGAAAAGATTGTATCAAACAACTATAGAGAAAAGAATTGCAAAACAATTGTTCAACATTTGTATGGGATTTGTGCCATTTTGATGGTTTTCATTGCATTTGTGGGTTATTTTCTTGCTTGACTAGCTAAGTTATGATTTGTTTAGTATCATGTTAATTTTTGCCTTATAGGTACTAACATTTTATACATGTCTTGGCTATGAAGGAGGTGCTCCCAACCCTAAATGTTAGGGCACTTGTGGTAGTCAATTTGATACTTGTGCGATGACTTGATCATATAGATAGAGGTAGATTAGAGGCCATGGGGTTTGGATGGTTGTTGCAGATGCTCCATATCTAGGAAAACCATGGCCTACTTACAACCTTAGCATAGTAGTGGCATAGTGAGCATAACACCTTTCACTTGCCCACTAGAGATGTCATTATTACACTAGAGGATGTGTATCACATCCTACAAGTAACCTATCATGGAAATGCAGTAAGTGTGTGTTGGCATCTCTAAGTTTTGTTTTTTATTAGTGTCAAATACTTAGTCATATACAAAACAAAGTTAGTTAGTCATCACTATGACTGAGTTTCTCTATATAGGTTGAGTCATGTAAAGACTTATAAATAATCATGTATATGTCAAGCTTTATAGAATTGAGCAAGTCTTTGGTTGCCAAGTACTTTCAATATAAGCGAAGCACAATGAATGATGAGCAAAAAGTATACATACATGCCAAGTTATACAATAGGAGTCAAGTAAGTTAAGGTCAAGAAACATCAGGAACAATAGTTACGACCAAGAATTAGAGATAGTATGTGCCAAGTAACACAAAGTAAACAAATGTTTATGGAATGATGCAACATTGGAGGTAAACCATTTTTGAGCTGATGTATAAATAACATTTAATGATTGTAAGTTTTTTATAATGGTTGTTATGCATTTTGACACGGGTCACTGATCCCTATGATAGATGTATATCCAATTAGATGAAGAGGCAAAAAAGGGAAATGTCTATAAGACTCTACAAATTTCTTTAGATAGACAAATCAAAATCCTATTTTGATATGATTAGAGTGGATGAAAATATGAAGTGTGTAAAGGAAGCAAAGTACTATGTGAAGGAGTTTTGGATGCTACATGTGAAAGTTGTATGACACAAAGTTAGCGACCTAATGAAGTTATGAAGGACAAAGTAATGATATATCAAATAAGAAATCAAATTAAAAATTAGAAAGAGGATATCTATAATCAAAAATTTTAAGTGCAGACCAAAGGATAACGTATTGAATCAATTTTGAAAAATTGAATTAGGGAAAATCTCTTAATAGAGTGGTTTTAACAGACCTTCATAAATCTCCTAATAGAGTCCTTACTTCATTGTAAGTATAAAATCCTTTAATTAAGGTAAGACCTAATAGTCTTGTAAATCTTTTAATAGGGCATACCCCTCATAAGGTAAATCATTAGAAGTGATCAAAATTATAGTCCTAATAGGCTAACTTTGTTACTGCAATAGTGAAGATTTGTGGGTGTCATCCCCACCCCAGTTTTACCTTCACCTTGGATAGTTTTTGGGTTACCAAATCTTTTGTGTTATGTGTTTACATTTTATGGATGTGATAATTAGCTAGATTTATTTTAGATTTGATATTTCAAGTTATGTTATGCATAAACAAGATATGAGATTGTTAACATGGTGAATACAATAAAGTTTTTTTGAAGGATAAAAGTTTTGTAGATCTTGATTCACCTCCCCTCTTAGTAGCTTAGTTTTCCAATAAACTTCCAACAATGTGATGAGCATGTCTATTGATTATATTGTACTTGGTTTCATTTGATATGAGTGCTGATATGTGTGTGTGTGTGTGTGTGTGTGTGTGTGTGTGTGTGTGTGTGTGTGTGTGTGTGTGTGTGTGTGTGTGTGTGTCAGGTTTATTACAACTAGACCCCAGAGGATGAAAAAGTTCATGTACTACAAACACTATTCCATGATGTGAAGATCTTAGATAGACACATTACATGGGAGTGATTGATCATAGATTATAGAGATTGGTATCTAGTGGAGTGCATAGTTTTCTCCCTTCTAGCACAAATCTTGGTGATAGATAGGAGGTAGAGGGGCTTCCTTTGTGGCTAGGGAAGATTGGCTATGGATCTGGTAGGTAGGTCTCGATGGATGGCATGGGGTCTCACCATACTAGCAAACATGTATCATGAGTTACACGAGATCATGTACTAAGATAGGTGGACATGGGTGTATGGAGCCATTTTGGAACATGTATGATATGACCAAGGGTGCAACGTCCAAGAGAGAGGAGGTACCCATACATGTACTAGTAATGTGGGTTCATATTACAACCTCATAATGGGGAGGTGATATACTACCTAGGAATCTTTGATGAGATAGTCGTGTTTGAGTGGAGGCCCTATGTGGGTTGTAAGGGATGGTAGGAGGCTCAAGATGAGCTTGGCTACATGTTCTAGAGCTAGCCTCTAGTGGATTGACCTACAAGCATCGTAGAGTGGCTCATCATCATTTGTGTGTGTTGGTAGTTTGGATGGAGACAACAGGTGCCTATTGAGACAAGTACCTATGCTCAAGTACAAAAGGATGAGGACAAGGGTTGGTTACCAATACTAGACTATGTGGTGTGTCTCTAGGAGAAATAGGTGTGGGACTATCTCCTAGCATAGATAGATGTGGGCGTGTCTCCAAACTATGCACAAGAGTTGAGGAGACACCCATTTCCTTGATTCATAGTGCCAGATGCACTCCTAAGAGAAGATGGATAGGGATGGGATGATAGAGGAGATGGGTGAGATTAAGGATATGGATGGGGAGAGGAGGAGGAGGCCAAGTCAATAGAGGAGGAGAGGCTGGTTAGATGACCTTGAGTGATGAGAGAGAAGAGATAAGAGTCGAGACATTAGTAGACTACGATGGGAGGAGGAGAGGATCTAAGAGAATAGATTAGGGTTTTGGAGGCAAAGGTCCACCAGCTGAGGAAAACCATAGCTATCAAGGATCAACAATTGTTGGAGACTTGGGCAAGGGCAAAGAGGTGGGAGAAGGCTCTACGAGAGGACCTAGAAGTGGTGAGGAGAGAGGTTGAGTTATAGGGGGCTTGAGAGGAATACTATTAGGGGGTTTACATAGACATGGTGCTAGCATGACAGTGAGTGCCTTTCTAGTCAAAGAGAGTAGGGTGGGTCAGAGGGAGTAGTGCAACCACCAAACAAGACACAAGCACCACATTCCACACATGAGGGAGGGAGTTAGAAATAGGTCTAGTACTAGGTATAGGTTTTTTATGTCCTTGTAACATTTTTTATGTAGCATTTTGAGAGAAATTTTCTAGATTTTGATCTCAGATTGTATATGTATTGATTCATCATGATATATATGAGATACTAGATTCGATTCTTCATTGTGTACTTGTCTCTTTCTTGCTCATGTGATGGATGTTTTTATTTCAGCACTCAAATTTATGTGTCCATGTAATTTTGATATGTATGCTCATGTTTATGTTTACTCGGGTTCATGTTTATGCTCATCTTATGTTTATATGCTCATGGATGTATAGATGTATCTCTCTCATAGATATTTATCTCTCTTGTTATGATGTAGATGTGATTTGAAAACTTATCACTTAGATAACTAAATATGATGATAATAGCAACCCCTTGTGATGATAAAAATCAAAGAAGTGTTAAGTTGATAAGATCAATAAGGAGTAAAAGAAGTGATCAAGAGGAAGTGAAAGGAGATGAGTATAGTTAGCTAGTGTGTCCAAAAAAAATAAAGAGAGAGCTCTCTCAACATGCAAAATAAAAAAGATAAACTAGAGTGAACCTTAGAATGAAAGCTAGCATGGAATGATATAATTACAAGTAGTGCATAAGTAAGCTCTAGTTTTCATCATTGAACCATATTAGGGACATTAGAAGATCATACAATCGTCTCTAGTATGACTATGAAGATCTGAATATGATCTATATCCAATTAAAATGTAGGAAACCAACTTATGCATTAAAGACATAAAGTTCAAGATGACTAGTGCAATTAGATTCCCTAAGTTTAATATATCAAGATTACACCTGTATCAAGGCATGAGTGCCAGGATAACCCCTGAGTGTAGTCTTGTAGAAAATAGATAAGGATAATACATTGTAGATCCCAAATGTCAAGTAGGACAAACATGAATTCTCATTATACTTAAGATTAACAAAGTATACCCACAAGTAGAAAACAAGAGAAAACATGCCCTAGTACCCAATCCTCTAGTCCATGACATGCTTGAGACACTATTAAGGAGGGAACACTTAGCAAAGAAACCATCATAGACAACACACAAAGAGAAGAATGCGAACAAGTCTCAACCCATTTAATGTTCAAGTGTGTGTGTGTGTGTAAGTCACATGAATGTCTCTTTAGGACTCAAATTTGCCAACGAGAAATATCATAACATCCTAGAATATAGCTAAGGTATCCGATAAGTATTGAGAAACACTTAACGTAAAGTGGAGTGTTGGAAAATACCATTGAGAAAGTTTCCAAAGAAACACTGACATGAAAAAAGACCCTAATAAGCTAAGCAATTTGTGCCCCCTAGATCTAGATGAGAGTCAATTCCAAGCTAGGCAAGGCAAAACAAAAATGAAGTGAATGAGCACAAAGCAAGGCTGATAGACACAATTGTGAGGGTATCAAGTAGCACGTGCTTCTAGGTTCTGATCACTTAGCATAATTTTGTTTTTGTTATTTCTTTTTTTCTTGGACTTCTAATATTTTTTTTCTTTTTGAATTTTTTTTTTTTTTGGTGATATATCAAAGTGTCTATTACTAGGCTTTCACTAAGATGCTCATTTTTTCATGACATTTTGCAAATTTTTAAAGGATATTTTTAGGATAACATAATATGTACAAAAAGTTGAGCAATGAGAGATTTAGGCATATAATTTTTTCAAGTGAAGTATGTTGATGGGCTTAAGTAGCTATTCTCCCTCTAGTGTAGAGAGTTGATATGTACTAGATCAAAAGCATTGGTAACAATATAGGGACCCAAACTCTTAGGTTCTAGCTTCCCCTTTTGTTCCCAATGTTGTTGATTCTTTGGGTTTTCTCTAAGAACAAGATCGTCAAGTTGAAATTCCTTGGGATTAAATTTCTTATTATAGCTCATAGACATACATTTTTTATAAGCTCTCATGTGATCGAAGGCATCCTTATCACATTCATCCAGTATTTCAAGTTCATGTATTCTCATGGCCCCTATAATCTTCATCCACGATCAACCCTGTTAAGGAGATTTGTAAAGAAGGAATCTCAATCTCCAATGAAAAAATAGTTTTAGAATTGTAAACAATTGCAAAGGGGGTAGCTCCAATAGGAGTGTGAATGCTAGTTTAGTAAGCCCATAAAGAAGAATTGATTTGTACGTGTCAATCTCTCCTTGATTTGTGTACACTCATATGCAAAATATTCAATAATGTCTTGTTGGATGCTTCAACTTTCTCATTCCCTTGGGGATAATAAATAGAAGACTAGTGCTATTTGATATTGAACTTCTTACAAAGTTTCTTAAGGTCCTTATTTTTGAATTATCCCTAATTATCAATAACTAAGGAGGAGTGAATGCCATAATGGTAAATGACATGATTCATAAAAAAGAGCAACATGCTTCCTTGTAGCAGTAGAAAGAGGCAAAACTTGAACCCATTTTGTGGAATACTATGTAGCCGTGATGATAAACTTGTGTCCACTCGAAGAACTATGGTGGATCTTGCCAACTAGTTCAAAGGATCACTACTAAAAAGGAAAATATGGAATCAATTCATGCCTAGGAGCATGAATTAGGTTTCCATGTAGCTGATATTTCTTAAAAGTTATGGCATAAGACACAACATCTTCTTGCATGGCAAGCCAATAATAACCAACCCTAAGTAGCTTCCGAGCAAGTGCAAGACCATTAGAGTGTGACCCACAAATATCATTATGAAATTTGGCTAGTATTTTTTCACTCATTTGTTTCTAAACACCTAAGAAGTGTTCTATCTAGACCCTTCCTGTACAGGTCACCAACGAAAAGGGTATAGTGTGAGGCATTGTGGATAAGCTAACACTTTATGTTGTGGGTAAGATTTTCAAGAATAACTTGATCTCAAAGGTAAGAATAGATTGTGGCATAACAAGAGGAATCATGACCAACAACAGTGAAAATGACTCTATTATCAGGGGAATCATAAGCAGGATAGCGCAATTCTTCCACTAAGAACTCAAAGTGAGACTTTTGTTACTGTAACTATAGGATAGATGCCAAGGTAGCCATAACATTTGCAACCTTGTTCTTAGCCCTAGGAATTTGTTGGAATGTAACAAAAGTGAAATAGTTCCTTAAGGCACAACCAACTTCTTGTATAGTACCAACTTGTCATCTTTGGTTTGGTAATCATTATTTATCTAATTTATAGCAAGTTGATAATCTCCATAAGTGTGAAACTTAGTAATCCTCCATTCAATAGTGAAATAAATACCATTAGCAAGGGCCTCATATTCAACAATATTGTTGGTGCATGGAAATAACGACTTGTATGATATAGGAATTGTATATCTATGAGGTATAATGAACAAGATGCCAACACCAACCCCATTTTGAGTGTGAGACCCATCAAAGAAAATTTTCTAGGTTCTTTCTATGACACGCATGATGGATGAATCTAGAAAATATATCTACATGTGAGCATTATTCTAGAGTGGAAAATTAGCAAGATTATTAGCAATAGCTTTCCCTTTGATAGCTTTACATTTGACATACTAGATGTCAAGTTTTGATAGAATCATTATCTATTGATCTATTCTTCCCGTAAGCGCAACCTTACTTAAAAGGTACTTTAGAGGATCAATCTTAGCCACTAGTTCTGTAGTATGCAGAAGCATGTAATGAAAAACCTTTTTTCATGCAAATATTATAGCAAGACAAGCATTTTCAATATTGTTGTAGGTGATCTCATAAGAAACTAATGTATTATTGATGTAGTATATAGCTCGTTCTTTCCTATTTTCATCATGTTGTGCTAGTAGAGCCCCTAGAGAAGTGTTGTAGCTAAGATATATAACATCAAGGACTTCCTTGGAATAAGAGGTGTGATGATTGGTCGTTTAGCCGCATAGTCCTTGATTTGAGTTAGGTTCTTTTCACATTCCTCATTTCATACACACGTACATCCCTTATGCATTTTTTTGTTAAATGGTTGGGACCTATCAACCAACTGAGAGATGAACCTCCTAATAGATTGAAAATGCCCTTGTAGACTTCTTAGT
Source organism: Cupressus sempervirens (assembly GCA_028749045.1). Taxonomy (NCBI): domain Eukaryota; kingdom Viridiplantae; phylum Streptophyta; class Pinopsida; order Cupressales; family Cupressaceae; genus Cupressus; species Cupressus sempervirens. The sequence goes on along the minus strand of CM053785.1, from coordinate 28,832,456 downwards.
TGACTAATATGCCTAGGAGGTGGCATGTCCATTATTACTTACACCTTTTCCATATTAACTACTATGCCCTTAGTTGATATAATGTAACCTAAGAATTTTCTAGATGTAACACCAAAACCAAACTTCTTGGGATTAATCCTATGGTGAATTAGTTCCATGCAATCCAATCTCAAACTCAAGTTAGCTAGGCAAGTACATCTTTGCTTGGATTTAGCAAGAGTATAATCAATATAGTCTTCCATGTTCTTATGCATCATTTCATGAAAAATTATGGTCATAGCCCTCTAATAAGTTACACCTGCATTCTTAAGACCAAAAGGCACGATGTTCCAACAAAAGGTTCCTCATGCACATGTAAAATTTATTTTTTCCTAATTCCTAGGAGCTATCTTTATTTGGCTATAGCCTAAGAAGCCATCCATGAGAGAGAACATTTCATAACCCGCGGTCATATTCACTACCATGTCAAAATTTGGTAGTGGAAAGTCATCCTTTGGGAAAGATTTGTTAATGTCTTAGAAATTTGTACACACCCAAATGATTTTTTCATGTTTAGAAATAGGGACAATATTGGACATCTATTTGTCATAATCAATAGCTCTGATGAATTTGGCACTCAGGATTTTTTCTAACTCAGTGTTTACAAGTATAGTGACATGTTGATGCATCTTCCTTAATTTTTTTTTAATGTGCTTGACACCAAGAGCTATGGAAAGATGGTGCATAATAAGATTAGTATCAAGCCTAAGCATATCAACATATGAACATGCAAAGTTAATTTCCTTCTCTCAAAAAATTGATTGAATTGTTCGTTCTCTCTTATTTAGAGTGATTGAGCCAAATGTATAATTTTTAGAGATTTTTTAGTACCAAGATTTACGAGATGCATAGGTTCAATAAAAACTAACGACCTATCTTAGAAATAGTTGGGTAGGCTACTAAGTACCTCATCCTGGGGTTCCTTAAAGAGGTTTCCACCCTTGGATACTATTTTTTGGTTCAAACACCTCAATGAATTGGGTTTCGCCATCTAAGCTTCTCTTTTTTATTTTTCTCTTTAGTTTATGACTAATGTACTTGATGTTGGACTCAGTCATATTAATCGCTTCTTTGTCAATAGAAGAGACTACTAGTTCAACATCATTCAAATAGTAGGTGATCTCATAGTCATTTTGGAATAATGGGAGCTCAGGTCTTTGATTTTGTATCATCTAGTCAATGAGATCAAGGTGTATAAGAGATAATGAGGAGGAAGCTTCAAGGTTATTAATACAAAAATAATTGTCTATGGTGATAAGAAATTTAGAGTCTATAAGAAAATCTCTAAATGAATTTAAAGTAGGATTAATCCTAGGAGCACTAACGTGGTCCACTAAAGGGAGTTGTGAGCCTAACTCATCAAGATCTATGAGAGACTTGTCAACTATGTTTGTTTGGTTAACATAGGTGTGTACCAAATCAACCCCCACTTCACCAGATGCATCATAAAGAGACTCACATTCACATTCATTTGAGTTAGTACTTTGATTATGAACTATAAGACAAGCAATATTTCTTCTAACTCTTCCTTTATTAAGGTCTCCGACATCAGACTCATCAAATTCAAGTTTTCTTGAGGTAGATGATTTGGAAGTGTTATCATTGAACAACATATCTTTCCTCCAAAGAAGGGAGGTAGAAGGGTTAAAGTCCTCTTCTTGTAGTTAGGTAGAAGTGGTAGGTTGAACTTTATAATTCAATCTCACTAGCTATGAGGACTTCTTGGTCAAAAATTGGTAAATCATCATCAACACCATACCTTAATCTCGTAGTATCTCTTATTTTCTCCCCTTGGTGTAACTCATGGGTTCTACAAGAGAATTCTTGTTATCATTTAAAGGTTCTTGACCACAGTAACCAATATTTCTAAGAAACTGGTAACCTTTCACATATCTCTTAGGAGAAATAGGGATAACAAGTATGACATCATCCACTTTGTCTTATTCCCTATATATCTAGTCTCTAACACCTTGATTATTTTTTTCATCCTCTAAGGGACCAAAATATTAGATAAATGTGTCATAGATAGTCATAACCAAAGAGGTGTCAAGTTTCATTTCTCAAATGATCTACCATTAGAACATGGAGAAATAGGTAATGACATAATTGATTCTAAGGTGTATTCTTCCATACTGATACTCATCATTTTCATCTACTTCTCTCATTTAGAAAGTGATGGTTTAATATCACTAGTGGGTTTGTTATGTGGTACTAAGGATTCAATAGCAGTCAACATATTGATAGACATAGAGTTATCCCCTAGAATCACAATCTTGGCACCATTAAAGGGAAAATTTATGCATTGGTGATAGGTTGATGACACAACTTACATCTTGTGAACCCATGGTTTCCCTAAAAAATTGTTGTAAGCAAGAGAGATATCTAGTGCTTGTAACACCACATCCTTCTCCATAGGACCAACCTGAATGGGTAGTAAAATAAGGCCCTTAAAAGATCTCTCAACCACTTCATAAGCCTTAATAGTAATTTTTCACCTAGGATCAATGATGAATTTAGATAATCCCAACTACTAGACCAAAGAAACAATATTTAACCTTGCACCATTGTCTATCAATACTCATTAGACTCTGCTACGATGAATTTGGAATTTTATGTCTAAGGAAAGATTGTGAGCATGACTTAATGATTTTTTATCCTCTTCAAAAAACATGAGGTAGTATGGTGAAGAACTATGGTTCACCATAGCTTGGAATTTTTTTGTGTCAATGTTAATAGCAACACTAGTTGTGCACAAGGTTTTTTCTAGGATCTCATTATGCAAAGAAGATAGCTCTAAAAATTTGAAGATGGATATCTGGGAAGGGATTCATTACAAATGACTCACTAGATCATAGCTAGACACAATGGGAGCAAAGGGTTTCTTGGAAGAAGAATATTTTTTAGGATCATTAGCCACTTTAAGAACAACCATAGACTAACCCCTAGTGATAGTGTTTAAGGTCTTACCATGAGAAGAAGAAAAATCTACCACATTAAGGGAGGTCCTAGGTCTACTGTCACCAAAGTGTTGAAAGGGATTTCCCGTTTGCAAGACCAATTTAGGGATTTCATCGCCAGTGTCGTAATTAGTCTCCTCATAAAATTTGGGACCCATCATGTAGACATTCTCAATAGGCTCCAACATGTTGATAGTGTTGTCTATATTAGCATATGTGTAATTAATTTTAGCATAATTTCCTTTTTTTTTAGCATTAGATGTCTCTCCTTTTTCATACTTAGGAAATGGCTATTTGAAATCCTTGTGATTAGATTTCTTAACTAAAGCATCGGTTACAACTTTCACTTCATCAATAAGGTCTTGTATGACATCCTTAAGTTTTAAAAAATTATCAATATTATGACCCTTATTTCTATGATGATTGTAGAATTTTTCATCTTTCCACCAATTAGGTTTAACAAGGGGGTCATAGGGTCACGATTTTTTTAGGTAGCATAATGAGTTTTTTGGCAAACAAGGTGTTCAAATTCACATCATATGAATCAACCATTGGAGTATAAGCATGCTTAGGTCTAGAAGGCTTCTTAGACTTGTCAACCGATTATAATTTGTTGGAAGCATTAGACCTTGTTGTCTCTTGTTATTATGAAACATAGATAGCATTGCCCAAATGAAAAGTAGGTTCCTTCGTCTTGGGAACATTGAAAACACCATCTTTGACAATATACTTGTTCTTATTCTTTGGTTTATATTTATCCTTTGCATTTTGATTTCCATTTATTATCTTTGTTGAGGACAATATCTCCCTTTTGTTTAATAACATCCTCAATACAATAAGTGCTTTCAACCATATCATTGAATGAGGTAAATAGTTTCTTTATAATAGCATAGCATAATTATAGTACAATAGTATTGAAAAATATATAAATCTTTTCACTTTGTAAGATTTGATGAGGGTATCTAGAATGCATTCCTGTCCATCTTTGTAAGTATGTGGAAAAAGATTCTCCTTTTCTTTGTTTGATATTGCATAGATCTGACATGGTAATTGGGTGTTTTATGTTGTACAAGTAGTGTTGGATGAATCTTCAAGAAATCTCATCAATGGTCTTAAGAGGAGGTGATAGATGAGTAAATCATTCCATGGCTTGTCCCTTCAAAATCCTAGGAAACAACCTCATAAGATATGTGTCCTCATGCATGAAATCCATGCTAAGAGCATAGAAGTGTCTCACATGATCATGTTGATCACCATTTCCAACATATTTCTCAACCTGCGAACCTTTGTATCCCTAGTAAATAGTGTCATGTAAAGACTCTTATTGAAAGGAAGAGCACATATAGTTTCAAAAAATGAGGTTTTTGGCTTCCCCTTTTCCATTTGCATATGTGCAAGTTGGTTTTGCAATTCTTGAAACTATTTCTTTATAAGCTCATTATCAGTTGGCTCTTTCTTTTGTATAATTCATTGTATATCAAAATCATGTGGCATTCTCCACCCTCTATTAGTCATATATGTGAAGTATTGATTGCCATTTTTCTCTAAAGCCTCGAGCATAAGTTGTTGGAGATCTTGTTGAAATTTTATGAGGTCCTCGCTATTAATTTCATTGTCTACTTTTCTTTCATGGTGAGTATGTTGTGAGCATCTAGGTGGTGATGCATACCCCTCAACGTGTAATCTAGGAGTTCTTGAAGGAGTATTTTTTCCATTATTACCAAAGAGTGGGGTGATTTGCAAAAGAATTGCTATAAGTAGCGTTGGCATGTTGATTCTCAAAGTTATGTGCATGAGAATCCCCAAATCCTTGGTTGTGGTTATTGTAAGTATTAGCCTCCACATGTAGGTGAGATGCTTCTCTAGAGGCTATATGTCTAACTTCTTCAAGCCTTTCATTTTCTAACCTAGCTTGTTCTTCCTAAAATGCAAAGAATTCCTCTAAATGGTGGTTTCTTTCTTCTCGGTTCATGGTGAGAAACACACTATTCATAGCTCTAGGAGTGTTGAGGGGAGTATCAAAAAAACTACCTAAGTGGCTAATAGGATTGTACTAGGTGACAGATTTTCCTTCCTCTTATTTGGAAAAGACAAGTTCACTCTTGAAGGCTTATTTATGTCAACGCCTAGTGGGAGAAGGTAATTTTTCAAAACCAAATGAGGGACGATTTCCTTGACCAGCTTGTAACCTAGTTGCAACTGACATGTAAGAGTAAGTCTTTTAGAGTTATAGGAATACACAAAGCCTTTCTTTTAGAGTAATAGGAATACGCAAAGCCTTTTAAGAGTTAAAATTGTATAGTCAAGATGTTCACTTGTCCAATAAAAGTAACAGAGAGAGTAACTTATCAAAAGTGCCCAAACAATTTATGGCACTAGTGACTTGAGCTGAGAGGGGGAAAGAAGCCTAATAGAAAATAGCCAAGATAAGTAGGATAACTAAGTGTGACAAGCGAATGATCTGTGATGTTAAGTTTGCATCCAACAAGATAAGCTCATTGTTTCAACCTGAGACATAACCAAACATGAAAATTATAGACTAGAGACAAAGTAAAACTAAGTAGGAACACCCTTAACCATATAAAACATAGTTAAAGAACAAATTTTGCAAGAGACCAAGACCATGCTATACTTTCCAGCAAACCAAGTGAAATTTTTTTAGAAAATAGGGTCGTATGACCATTTCTATAATACACAGGCAATAATTTTTGATGACATGATAGTTTTTGAAAGACAATGAAATAGTTTGCAATACAGATGTTCGATAGAGTTTATAAGGTGATCCAATACTTCTGGCAATCTAGAAGTATTGTACAATATTTCTAATAGCAGAGTGTGATACAAGTTCAACATAAATAATACTTTGTGACTTCATGCTTAAACCACCTATGTTTCGACTCAACTTTTCATGTGTTTGGACAAGATAATAGTTAAATAGAGCATTCTCCAAATCGTAACAACAAATGTCATTTTTTTGAAAGTGAGTAGATGTCACAAACACACATTTTCAAACAATTGAACAAGGGATAAAGAAACCTTGTCAATACAAGCACATCATGAGGTTTTCAAAATAACAACCTTATGAATGCTACCATCATGTGTATATTCAGATAATTCCAATGGGTCTAGGACATTTGAGAAGACATCAAGTAACATATACCTAAAGCGCATAGTTCATTACTCAAAAACTTGTCCCATGCTTTATGGCCCCTCACCTCACACAAAGTGGTTTCCCATAATAGATGTTGTCTTTTTCATGGAAGAGTTATTAATACAACCAATGGACACAAATGGTGACTATTAAATATTAGGGTGATTTGAGTAGTCCACTAGGATCAATCCTTGCACCAAGATTTTGAGATGATAAAAATGCTAGCTTCTGAATCTTCAAGTGTCTGGAAAGGTGTAGAAGTTGAGAAAAACCAACTTCATAGTTCACCAAGAACGCCTGCATGCAAATAACCTGTTGCTGAAAGGAAACCAAAGAGGGAAAAAGTGTAGCTTGGAAATCTCAATGGAGTGAGAGAAAAATGTATTCCAAGATAATGAAAAAATAATTACAAGAGTTCAACCTTAAAGGTGAATGAAACCCTAAAGCCTAAAAAAGCTAGGTTTTACATTAATAATTAATAAAAGGATTAATTATTAATGCACCTAAGAGATTGCTTAAGCACTAAAGAGTAATAACTTAACTAATTAAATCAAAATGATTTAAGTAGTAAGAAAATAAAACATTACTCTAACACCCCCCCTTAAGTTAAGTGAAGAGGATAAGCTACCTTAGCACAAATATGAAAGCAAGAAATTGGTCTCAGAAACAAGGTCTGATTAGGTACCTTAAAAAAGGAAATTTTTGTAAACCGAAGACAAAGGAGAAAACCCAATGGGAAAAACTCCTCTCCAAAAATAGATGAAAAAAACAAAAAAAGAAATGGCTCAAAAGACTCTCTCAAAACCATAAGTACAACTAGCCCCCCCAGAATGATGGAGCCCCTGTACAAATGATCGAACCAATGGAACTCCAATGTGGAAGAAACAAGGGCACAAAATAAGGAAACCCTAAATGAGAGGTGAAACTAGAAGGCCTAACTGATGCTCAAAGAAGAAAACATGAGGATCCTGAAAGGGAATCCCCAATGCAGGTGTGGTGACACTTTCATGAAAGAGGAGATGAATGTCCTTTGTAGAATCCTCAACAAGTGCACCTGGAGGCTCGATGAATAGAACTAGAGGGTTAGGCAGAGCTAAAGAAGAATCCTACTAAAGAGAAAAGACCTCAACTAGATGTGGTGTGGTAGTCAAAATAGTGATCTCGAGAACAATACAAAGGTTCAAGTGTCTTGACTGCACCACATGATGCTCTTGCGATAGAGAAGAGTTGTACTTTAATAATGGAGATGGTGGACCAAAGTGCAAGAAGGTGTAGAGATAGGTGGTATGATCAACTATCCCTATAGCAATAAGGCCTCTCATTGCACTATCTCAAACAAAGCCTAAATCTACAGTGAACTCAACTATCTTCCCTAATCCACTATGTGCAATCTGATAAATCAAGAAAAGGTTTGTAGAGAAAGATGGAACATACAATACATCATTGAATGTGCCATCCTGAATTCCAACTGAACCTTTCCCATAGATTGGTAGAGCAGTGTTATTCCCCATGAGAATATGAGGAATGGGAGAAGCCTCAATAGTGGAGAAGACCCTTTGAGAAGATGTCATATGGTGAGAAGCACCTAAATCCAATATCCAAGGGACCTAGGAAGGGGATGCAATGGATTCTTGTAATGCATCACCCTATCCAAAATCTAGTGTCGATGTCAAAGAGATTGAAGAAGACTAAAAGACAGACCCTTATGAAGTAAAAGAGGATGGAGAGGAAATAGTGCTTTTCTAAAGAAGAGCTTGTAAATCTACAATCTATTTCTGATAGCCATCAAATCTCTTCTAAAAATAATGTGACTTGTCATGAGGTCCCTTATGATAATAAGAATAGGTAGGAATCTAAGTATTCTTTTTCTTCTTCTTAGAAGACGATGATGAACCAGTAGAGTGCTGAGAAAAGGAATTTGATATTTTCTTCAATTTGTACTTTTGTGTGTGTTGAGGTGACTTGGCAAGCAATTCCTATGACTTTGAACCTGTAAATGAATCCATTTGAGTGAGCTTGGATTGCTTAGTAGTTAACCTGTCACATAATGTCACAAAAGAGGTTATAACATGACATGCACCTAGTGCATCTATAGTAGAGTAGAAGGTAGAAGTGAAAATCTAATAAGGACCTCGAAGCTTTGAGAGTATCAAAAAGATACACTCATCATCTGACTTTGTCTTTTTAGCAACTTGTAAAATAGATCGAAGAGACTTGAACTTCATCAAGAAGTCCTCAATGCTGGTGAATGATTTAGGAACCAAGGAGGTGAACTTTGCATCTATCTTTAGAACCCTAAACTAATTCATTGTGCCAATCAAGGTGCAAAAATTATCCCACATAGCCTTGGACATAGTCAAACCATCTAGGTGAAATAGTAACCCATCTGAAATATTCATTGCAATGAGGCCCATTACCTCATCCATCTTATTGTGCTGCATAAGAACCTCATGAGGCCTCTGTAGAACTTGTAGAGCCACATCGAGGCATGACCATAACCCCTTTGCCATAAGTAATTTGGTCATCTATCCTTTCCAAGTATGGTAGTTGTGAGGTGTAAGGAAGGTGACAGAAGAGTCTGCCATTGAGAGAAGGTAGATAGAAGTAGAAGGATTGTTTCTGAATTAAATTACATAAAGGAAACTGTGCCCCACTCCACCCCCCCGCCCACAATGTATAAAATTATCCCTCATAAACCAGAGAAACAACTAAGGAAAGCACAAAAATATGGAAGAAAACCTAGATGCTAGATGTAGAGGAAGGAAACTGAAGCCTCTACTTCAACGTCAAAAAGAGGAGCTCAAATGGATGAGTCATAAAATGAAACCAACATCATCATTTTTGGTTCAGAACCAGCTTTCTAGCACTTCTTTTAGATCCAAAAAAGACCTTTGTATGCTGAAGTTATGGCAAAAAAACAACTGCTCCTCCAAAGAATGAGCTCTCTGGAAAATTATCGACACTGGAAAGAATTTGATGGTCATATGGCCGTCAAATAGCCATCTGCTGGAAAAAAAATCAACTCGCCAAAAAGATGAGATTAGTGCTGGAATATGATGTCAACACCTGAAAAAACCAGCCAACCAAAATGATGATGTCACTACATAGAAAGTTGACATCACTATTGGAAAAGGTGATGTCACCTAACTGGAAAGTGATGCCACTTGTCGATGGTGGTTGTCAGGCGATAGGATGGTGGCAACAGTGGTCACCAGGTGGTGCTGTGCTAGTGGCAATGATGGGTGGGTAGTGCGTTGGCAGTAGTAGGGCATTGGTCAGGTCGTGATGAAGTGTCAGTTGAGGCGAGGTGTAGGCCGAGCACATGCAGTGCACTAGTGGCAGTAGGGTGGTGCGCCCAAAATAAGTTTTTATTTATTTTTTGTTTATTTTTTATTTTTTTGGAATCTAAATGGCCCTGGAAAGCCAAAAAAAATTTAGAGGCTAATATGGCTGAAATCGACAAATTTTATATGAATTTTGACTATACCAAGCCTTTTGAGCACAATGGCGGCATCCGTTTTTGCCCAAAGTGCACCAAAAAAAGGTTCCTCCTCCAGATTGAAGAAAAAAACCTCAAAAATTTGGGTTTTCCATCTTCAAATCATAGCTTCAAGATCTTGAGACCAAGCAGTAGTAGGGATGGTTTGATACCATGTAGAAGTTGAGAAAAACCAACTTCATAGTTTTCCAAGAACACCTACATGCAAATAACCTGTTGCTAAAAGGAAACCAAAGTGGGGAAAAGTGCAACTTGGAAATCTTAATGGAGTGAGAGCAAAATGTATTCCAAGATAATGAAAAAATAATTGCAAGAGTTCAACCTTAAAGGTGAACGAAACCCTAAAGCCTAAGAAAGCTAGGTTGCACATTAATAATTAATAAAAGGATTAATTATTAATGCACCTAAGAGAAAGCTTAAGCAGTAAAGAGTAACAACTTAAGTATTTAAATCAAAATGATTTAAGTAGTAAGAAAACAAAATATTACTCTAACAAAAGGGTCCCATTTGCACGACCTCTCTTGCACCTGATAATAGGACACCTTATCGTACAATAAGTAACAAACCTCATGGCCACAATAGTACCTAAAGAATTCTCACCTAGTGATTTCCTCATGGTCCCAATCCCACAAGTACTATCCCTAGGTGAAGAAAAGTGTTACTCCCCCCAAGGATTTGGCCTTTGTCAAGGGGTTTGTGATTATAGTGGGTTAGGTTAGTTGGGTTTTTCTCATTCCCACTTTGGGTCATTCCTATTGGTATTTTTCTACCAATAGAAGGCCCTCTAAAGGCAATATCTCACTAGGAGATTATAAAAAATGGATCCACACCAAAGAGGTCAAGATTTTTTATTCACCTTAGAAGGTGGAGAACATACCCTCCTATTCCTTAGTGCTTACCCTAAATATGCCAAGAAGATCAATTAAAAATACTAAAAAGTGAAGTAACCCAGTCACTTTTGAGGTCCACTAAAGGGTCAAGATTTCTTATTCACCTATGAGGTGAAGAGCATAATCTCCTACTGACAATGAATCATACTCACAAGTTTTATGAGCCTAATGAAATGAAACAACTAGTATCATGCCGCACTAAAAAATGAAACCAAATACATAGAAACTTGTTTATTTGTTTTGCTTGAGTAGCCCTACAAACATCTTAGTAGCCCATTTGTCTTTGACATGCATTCTTTTTTTAGCAAGCATTTAATGAGCAATCCCTACAAACAAACCAAGTTAGAGCATCAAAAAGGTTAGCAAATCTGAAACAAACCTTGCAAGGCCATTGATTAGAATGGAAAGAAATTAGAAAACCTGAAATAAGAAGCCTTGAAATCAAAAAATGCAAACTAGAACTTGGAACTAGCTAATCAAGCTTGATTGGGCTATACTTCTGGCTACAAAAGTATCGAATGACACTTCACTATATAGCCAGGTGATACTTTATTCCCATGCCATACTTTTTGTTAGTACAAGTGATAGAGTGTAGAAGGATGTGTGACTAGATTTATAAAGGCATGTAGTACTTTAACTAGTAAAATATTATAATATAGTGGCAAAAGGTATTGTACGATATTGGAAGAGTATCATACGGTAGTAGGAAATAGTATCGCATGATACTAGAAAAGTATTGCATGATATTTTCATCTGTGAAAATAAAAAGTCAAAATTATAGAAAACTAGGAAATGATGAAAAATGCAATAATGAAGGCAAAACAAGGTTGTTCTTCCCTACAGTGAGCACCAAAAATGTATACCCAAAAATTTACACTTCTCCAAGTCCTTCTATCGAAGGGATCTCATGGATTGAGAAGCTTGAATGGCAACTTAGAGATCCCTAGTCATGAGATGAAAAGGGTGCAAGTGAAGTGTTGTGGCTCTCAAATGAGATTATATATGCAACCCCTTGCAAGGTGCACCATAAAATGGGAGATTCAAGACCAAGAGAAAGAGTACAAATGTCCAAGAACAAAAGATGCTATGAAATGCAAATGCAACTAAAGCAAGAGAACAAGGAATGCAAAGTTAAAATAGCAAGCATAAAAGTGTTACAACCTTCCTATTTAAGCCAGATGTACTATTCTAATGCATGAGAAGAGAAACCACACTAATGAAAAATATGCTACTATGATATGCAAGAGGTGAGATGATGCATCAAATCTTAAAAAGCTTCAAAGAGTACCTAAGATTCCTACAACATAACATTAGTACAAAGCATGAGTGTTATGAGATGAGGAGGGAGCTCTCCCTTTTAAAGAAGAACAAAAAATGATGATAATGAGGCAAGAGAGGCTTAATCAAGTATGGAGGAAAAAAAAGTGTAGTGATCCATGTGCACAAGCATTCCCACCAATCACAATCAAGAGTTGAATTTTTTGTCCTATGTGAGATAGAAAGGATCTTTCTTTTTATTTTTAAAGTGGGAATAATACTTTATGTGTGCACAACTTAGGACAAGTGAGGAGTGGGGTCATTTATTTAATTAGAAGGGGATAGTTTCCTTTTAATTAAATAATGACTTAGGATATAGAGGTCAAACCATAGAATAAAATTGAATAAATAATTTTTTGAATATTTGATCAAGAATGAGTGATTAAATAAATTATGCAAAATTGCTATAAAGGGGGATAATAGTCTAGATGACCATTTTTGGGTGATTAAATTTTCCCCTCCTTGACTAATGTATGATCGATCTAAGAACACATCAAATCGAAGAATGAAGAAGCCAAGAAAGTGGCTGAGAGATCTGACTCTGAAGAACAAAGTGCAAAGAGATGGTAGATCCTAATTGCATAGAAGTCCTAGCTTCTTCAAGCATTTCCTTTTCTAACTTAGCTCCAAAATATATAAATTCCTAATATATAAGGATTTCTCTACACTAATAAATAAGTTTCTTGTAAGAGGAAAAACTCTATTAGGAGCCAACAAAATACATTCAGTACATATCCATCCTTGTTAGGAGAATTTGAATGCCTATGAGGAGATTCCAACCCTATTAGGAGTTGTAGAAGGTAGATGGACCCACTATCCAAACAACTTTAGGGGCAAGACCATCAAACTCACTGTCCAACTGGCCTTTGTATTATTCCTTTCAAAATAATAGAGGTGTAACTAATCTCAGCAAATCAAACTCTTGCTATGTCCTCTTACTGTGTTAATACCACAACAAAATACCTTTGAGATCTCAATATCGAATCTCCAACTTTACATCACAATTATCCTTTTGATCTCTTACTCACATTTATCAATCTTTATGAATCCAATATAAGTTCTCTTACAACTCATACATGTCACCACAAGGAAAATAACTTTCCTTTATACCATGTCCTCAAAATAATTCATAGAGTTGGCCTTGAGGCTTTCCCAATTAATTGCAATAGGACCTCATTAAGGTAATACAATCAATACATCTTTTCACAATTACAAAATATTGTCGGCTCATAGTCTTCACAACCTTTCACACATGTGACCTCAAACCTCACTCACTCACTGACATCATCATCAAGTTGTTTGATGTCAATGTCCAACTTTGCTCATCACAATTCTATCCCTGTTAGGAGATACAATCTGAACACTCAAAACCACTTCTCAGGTACTTTGTCTGTACACTTTCTTTTGTAAATCACAAATAACTTTCACATATCTTTGACTTCCTGAATGCGTACTTGTCCATTTTATCAGGACATGTTGTAGAATATATCCTCAACTACACTTGACCTCATCATCAACATGACCTCGTTCTTTGTCAGCTACTTTTCCATTCTTCACAATATTTTGACATCAATGATAAACATAGGCATGAATGCAACACACAATCATGCTAACTATCTCTCAACAATGTTGGAGTACTTCCTCGTAGGAATATCATCGACATTCATTCTAATAGATATATGTCTATATGGGCATTCTTCTTCCCATTTACAATTCCCTTTAAATTTACTATATAACTGCTTCTTTAGAAATTCTTCGAGGGACATTCAAATGTTTGGTTTCCTTTGAATCATGGTACAATATGTTTACCATAAGATAATAATATTTTAAATTTCCTTTTACATAAATATGTAGATAAGCATGTTAAGGTGAGTGGTGAAAAGGCATAATTACTATACGTGTTCTTTAATCATTTAAGATCTTATACACATTTTTAATATAAATCAACATTAACCTTGGACCATGGATAACACTATTCAACTTTGTATGTGTTATTAAAATTATTGATATCATGGCTATAATATATTTGGTCTAATGATAGTTATTTTTGATCTTTCTTATCTCATTAATAAAAGCATATATGGATAAAATTAATTAATATTTTGATAAAGAGATTGGATTAGTTGGCATCTTTTTATCTTTATGGTGTAAGTTTATCAGTTTTCAAATAATTTTCTATGACTAGAGATAAGTTATAATTAAGAAATATAATGTTATTGTATTCCCTTTTTATAAGTTGCTTGATGATTAAAAATAATATGATCATAAGTTTCTTAGTCCTAGATAATGTGTTGATTGGGTATGCCCTTATATATTATGCTCTTGAAACAATATGGGGGTGCAAAAGATAAACATTGTCAAGCACTCATCTCAAAATTTTACTAGTGGCCAGCTTGAATTGGCTAAGGGGTAACATCTACACTAAATCTAGAATATTAGGAGAATAAATTGAGTGCTACATTTGTTGATTAAGACTAACCTTGAGTTGTTTTGATTTCCCTTAGCTATAATTGTAGAAAAAGATAAAGGTTGGATGTGATATACAACATAATGCTTTTAAGAAAAGGGGACTCTTGTGTTGGATCATATTATGTCTTGGAGGAAGCTTGTGCAAAGCTGGATTTAAGAAAGGTCATGGGCCAAAAATATTTGTTGTAATCTATGATGTATGTAAATGATGTCAATATGTTTAAATTGGTCTTGTAATTTGGGAAGGGTTGGGTAATTTTTAGAAATCTTGTTTTGGGACATGGCTCTTCATCATTGTGATGCAATTCAAAGTAGTTCATAGATCAACTGGAGCTACAATTGGAGGTTTTCTTTTTGGTTCTTTCTTATTGGAATGCTCCTTTGAACCAAGAACATCTATACATTTTACATTTATTAATAAAATTTGACCACAACCCCTTACGAATAAACTAAAATATGCTTGCATATCAAATATTTTTAAAATAAAAACAACTCTATTATATTAATAAAATATTTTCTTATACCCAACACAACAAAATCTTCTTTAGATTTATTATTATTATTTATATTTTATTCATCTAAAATTAATTTATATTACTAATTGTTGATTCCAATACATAATGTAATGGTTAAATCATGGCATTATATTTTGCCACCAAGTTTCAAAGTATTATTAAGATCTTATTTTTGAAGTGTTCATGTTAAAGACTAGATCTCTATATATAACAACATTGATTTTTAATTTCAACTAAAAATATTATCTCAAGTTTTCAAAAAAATAATTAACTTTATATTTTTATTTTAAAAGTTTGACTAAATTATTTTTTAATTCAATATAGATTATTTTTAATACTTCATAAAAGAGTGAATTTTAAAAGATTATGAGAAAATAACTTTGTTGCACAATTTTTTTTTCTTTGAAAGAACTTATCTTGAAATTATTTATATGTTGACCTTGACTATAATATAATGCCACTTAAAATCATAGAATCAAGTTATGGATCTAAGACTCGAAATTGGAGATAATTAAAAATATGAAAATTTCAAAAGTCCATGACCTAATCACACCCACAATTTGATTTATTGGTAGAGGTTGATAAACCAACCAAAATTTTGTCAATATTAAAATGTTATTCATTCCCCACCATTGTCGTGATGTGTTGGAAAATGTCTTTTGGCTTTCACTTTCATGGGAAGTGAATATAATAACTTATCAACAAAAAGTTTTATTTCAATGTCGAGATGGTCAGACTTTTGACTCGATATTTGGTTGTTATTCCCATTTAATATTGACCGTGTACATCTATTTACGAAATAGTTTTTAAAAAATGTTTTATACGGATTCGAAACCAAAACCTACACGTGCTGACAGCGAAATAAGGTTGGGTTTGGTTTGGGCCACTACAGAAATACGATGGGGAATCCAAAGAAAGAAGAAATAAGGTTGGGTTCGGTTTTTCCCATTTTCTTATTAAGTTGTATATGAACACGTTTGACACTAATGTGGTTTTAATACCCCATCGAAACTATATCCTATGCATGAGAATCTTCATTTGTTTGTTTGTTATTTATTAGACTAGGGAGACATTATTCATGGATATTGAGAGCATATATTTACTTGGGCCATAAACTTTTCTAAGCATCATTGATAACTGTAATTGATTCCATTCTTTTCTTTTATTAATCCGATAGGCTTATTGTGGGAGCTTTGCTCCTAGAATTTAATATTTTGACGCAAAAGTTGTAAGACTTTCATTTTTTGATTTTTTGATTATTTTTTGATAAGGTTTAAAAATTCCTATTTTTGAGAACTTATAATTATTTAGGAATGTTAACAAGAAATAGATTATAGATATTATTACTATAAGATGGAAAATTATTACTTGATTATTATAATATTCTATTCCTTTCTAAGCATTAGGTCTAGACATATGTTTTTTTTCATAAATTAAAAATAGAAATAATTAATAATAATAATTGTTTTTTTTAAAAATTTGTGATGTTTCTAAAATTCATCTAATTTTGAGACGCTTTTTTTTTTGTTCATATTTATGAAATGAGCAAATATATTTTTTTAAATATTTTTTTTTTTCCTTTTCATTCAATTCTCAATTCATGATGCTTGAAATAAATTAAGATTATATCAAGATTATTTTTATTTATTTATTTGAGTATTGTAAGAAAATAATATTTTCAAAATGTCTAATAAATTTTTTATTTTTATTATATAATCTAATTTTTCAATTAATACTTAGCACATGGTGTGCATAAAAAAAAAGAATAAATAATAAATGTGATCAATAATATTTAAGTTTCTTGATTAAAATAATAAATAAACATCTAACCTTAAATTGGTATATCAATTTAAAAATATATATAAATTTACATTTCCATTATGAATAGTTAATCTCTCATTATTGGGTTGAATTTTTGTGTTGATGATATATGGTATCCCTCACATATTTGGAGGGGAATAAAAAAAAATTCAATCAAATTTGAAGCTTATCTTTCATCAAGTTTATGTTTTATTTGGTAGTATTGTAATAAATACAAAAATTATAATTTAATTATTTGGTAACTATTTTTTAGGATTTATATAGTTGTTGTGGTTTGTTTCATTTATCATAGGAATGGATTTTATTATGTGTTAGAAAAATTGGAATAAATACGTATTGTTTGATTTGATCTATTTTATTTTCACAATTCTCCTATCAACTTATCGTTGCAAGTACAAAAACATTCAACTACTAGTTTTATCATGTGGTAAGCAATAGGGATAACTTTTCAAGTGGAATCTTAAAAAAGAAAAATATCAAAGTCTAGTAAGTACAACTTGAAGAAGGAAAAAAAATAAAAATATTAAAGTCTAGTAAGTACAACTTGAAGAAGGAAATGAACAAATTATCAATTTGTATTGAGAATGAGTGTATATAGATAATAACATTTTTTTTAAAGTGAGATTGTATATAGGTAGGTAGGTAGATAGACAGACAAATGATGTTTCGTTAGAAATATTGGTGATTAATGTTATGATTTTCTTTGAGTTTTGAATTCATTTTTTTAAGTTTATAAATTTATATACAACTATTCTTTTTGATAAAATGCCATTTCATTCTATTCAATTCATCCAACCATTTATCACACTTGTTTATCTTTAAGCATTATTAATTTAGATTTGAATATTTGCCCATATCAAGACAACAACATTATAAATTTATATACAAGTATTCTTTTATATTAAGCTTTATTTCATTCTATTCAATTCATCCAACCATTTATCACACTTGTTTATCTTTAAGCATTATTAATTTAGATTTGAATATTTGCCCATTTCAAGACAACAACATTATAAATTTATATGCAACTATTCTTTTATATTAAGCTTTATTTCATTCTATTCAATTCATCCAACTTTTTATCACACTTGTTTATCTTTAAGCATTATTAATTTAGATTTGAATATTTGCCCATTTCAAGACAACAACATAGATATTAGGATGACTTCATAGTCATAAACTTGTCATATCTATTTTAAAGCTCATATTATTTGATAAGTTGACCCCATTCACCCTTCTACCTTGAATTGACTATATATTGTTTAGTGTTTGATGTTATTTACCATTTGTAAGTGAGAAGATAACTTGTGATGATGAAAATTTTCACAGAATCACCATAGAATTGTAGGGCCCATAAAATTCTAGGCATCAAAGAAGTATGGCTCGGGGCGGAAGGGCACTCCTCGTATATGTCTCCGCCCGATCATTTGGCAGCCGCTTCTCACGAAGATCAAGGCTAGGAAGAAGGGTGTGGAATAAGCACTCATCATTTGATACCACTAGCCTCCAATATGTCATCATAAAGCATCCAAGTCATGACAAGAAGGAGGTTTTGGTTCACCAAGGAAAATGGTAGTACCACTAGCTAGACATGATTGAATATGATTTAGACTCTATCTCATAACTAGGAGAGTTTCATGATGCTTCACCCTCTCAACAATTCCAATAACATGTCTCACTCTCACATCCTCGTGATAATTATATGAAAAAGATTGTGCCTTTTGATATTTAATTACCAAAAATATCAATAGGAGCATTCACACAACATCCCATATTACACTCCATTTTGCCTACTGAAAACATGTCATCTTTTGTTTAATTGTTTACCAACTTTCTCTCTATTAAATAATAGAATGTGACAACTTCATAAACACAAATGAGAGCCATTCCAAGAGTCTCAACTATCTGTTTATCTACAAATAGTTTAAGTGAGACATATTTCATGAGAATCATAGACAATCACCAAGTATAATGATAAAAAAAAGTCATGAATATAACTCATCATTTCTAACTATCAAATTTGATTTCAATAAATTTCTCTATGTACTTTACTCAGATAGTTCTTCTTTATTATATCTAAGCAGATCAATCAAACGTAATATGCAGCCAAACAAACATAATACACTGCCAAAATAGAGAGGTGCCTCGATTCAAATCTAATATTTATATCGATAAAAATGTTTATTGTGCCTATAACAATTCCAACTATAAAAAAATACACTTTCTTTCCATTATAATAGACTCCTCAAAATAACATATTTAAAACTTCAGATGCATTCTTTAAAATATTGTCACACTAAACTAAACTCATAAATGTTTAATAGTTTCACCACCTTCATCTCCTTTAATTCTACCACTATGTTGGCATAACCACAACTTCAATCATATTTGCATTACCATACTCTTTTGTTTTTACTATCTCATACACATTCACACCAGATCTACCCTATCATGCACAAAATGAAGAAACAACTAAGCATAACAAAATTCGCCAACAAAAAATATGTTTTCCTCTTCCTCTCATGTAAGGCTTCTTTCTCATCCAAATTAGAAAACTATCAATTTTACCAAATTTCTAATGATTAGCTAATCTAGGTTAAAAATTATTATCCTTATTTGATAGCACTTATTTGCATTGCCATAGAATTATATATTGAAACGTGGAACTCTTGTGCATTAAGTTTGGCTTGTGATTGAAATGGTGCAAAATGTGACAAGTCATTCCTAATTTTTTTTAAATTTTATTTTAGATTTTTTAAAGATTTGGATTACCTTATTTACGAATTATTATTCTCTTCTTAGCACATGTTCTTTTCTTGATTTACACTCATGCATTTATAATTTTTACATGGTCTTACTTGTGTAAAATACCACATATCTATCCTTGATACTCCCATGATATTTTAAACTATAGACGAGGATGTATTTTCAATGGACATATTATTTAATGACATGTTATTTTTATTTTATTTTATGAGTTAGTTCTCATCGTTTCTTCTTCAATGTTATTACTTAATTTATCCATAAGACTTACATTAATTTATTTTTTCCTCCATGGATTTTGATGGATTTGAGTAGACAATTAGTTAGGATTTACAATGTATTAACAATAAATTTAGAATAGTGACAATATAGAATTCACATATTCTCTATCTATACATAAAATTATCATACCCTTTGACGATATCTCCCCTTCTTTTTATGATAGTATTTCTAAGCAATTATGTAGTCTTTATGAATTGTCTTATTTTATATACTATCATAAGCTTGATGATGCTCATTATTATGTGTCTCATATTGTATAAGGATACTTATTATATTTTTTTCACATGGCCACAACTTAAAAATTGTATGTTATGCTTAAATTTTGATTTACTAGCTTATTGTGTAGTTCAAATTGATGCTACTATGTCATATCTTACACTAAATGACAACATTATGATCCATAGTGAAAAACTATTACATAAATATTATGATGCTTCAAATTCTTTATTTGGTGTTAAATAATTCTTTCTTTCTAATTATGAGTATATTTCTTTCTAACTATTTCATGATATTTTTATGATGATTTTTTTTCTAATTACAAAGAGATACATTATTTTTATAGAAAGCATTGATAGTGAAAAATAGAACAACAAACTCAGTATAAAAATTTAAACCTCAGGATGCATGCATAAAATAAAAGAATAATTAAATGCAAACTAGAGTCTCCTAAATTTAGCTTAAGTGAAAAAAAGTAATTAATCGATCAATATGATTAAATTAATTAAGTTAAATAAAAAAATTACTCTAACCCACCCCCCCCCCCCCCTCTCCCCCTTCTTAAGATAAACTTAGGAAGTGGATAAAAAGCCAACTGCATGAATGTGACTACATGCAATAATGCAAACTTGGGTCTTAGAAAGAAGGCCTAATGATGTACCCAATCTAAACCAAGTCTATGTTAACCAAGGAAAAGAAGAAGAAAAAAGTTCCTCTCCAAAAAGGGATTGAAAACATGTATCAATGCAATGTCTCAAGAGACTCTCTCTCAAAACCATAAGTACAATCAACCCCCCATGAAAGAGGGTCATGGCTCCAAACTCTCCTATAATGACAGAACCTTATGCCAATAATCAAACCAATTTGGGTCCAATGTGGAAGAAACAAATCCAATGGATAAAGAAGAGGAAACCCCTAAATGTGACATGAAACTAGAAGGCCTAGACGATTCTCAAAGAACACATAATAATCCTATAATGGAATCTCCAATGAAGGTGGGATAACAAATATGTTGAATCCATCATATGAGAAGAGATGAATTTCTTCAACAACTTTACTAGTTTTCTTAATGCATGGAGCTACAATAACATGAAAAAATGAAGAGGAATGTTGATGAATAGATAGAAACTCAATAGGAGGTAGATGTGAATAAGTCTCAACATTGGTTTGAGGAATAACATATAAGTCCAAGTGACCCAAATTCACCTAAATAGGACCTCATGAAGAAAGAGAGAAAGATTTTCTTATAGTGGACATGGTGGGCCAATATGAGAGAAAGACTGCGAGAGGGGAGAACGATCAATTGTCATTACCCCTATAATATTTCATGTCTCACTTTCTTTAATCTGCATTGAATCTCATTGGAACTCAATTGATAAAGAGAGAAGGTTAGGGGACAAAGTAGGAAAGCATAGTGCATCATTAAATAAACTACCATCAATATAAATAGAACGTTTCCCACATACATTCATAAAAATCTTGTTCCTCGTGAAAATGTATAGGCTAGGAGAAGCCTCAAATGATGAGAATAAATTCTAAGAAGATTTCATGTGATGTGAAGTACCTAAATCCAATAGTCATCTAGAAGACTATGGACAATTGATTGTACATAATACATGACCATTTCATTTTTCATGTCCATTTGTCTAGAATGATTATGATGAAGAAGACATGTCAAAAGTAGAAGAAGAAGGAATATCAATGTTTCTCTTCATAAGAAGAGTTGTCAAATCTAAAAACTATTTTGTATATATGTTTATCTTCTTCTCATAACAATGAAACCCATCATGGTTGTTCTTTTTGCAATAAGCACACTCAGACCTTTTTGTCTTCTATTTTTTCTCCATAAAAAAAGGTGGGTCAAAGGGGTGATAAGAATTATAATCCTTCCTAGGCTCTCTGGTTTGTGATTTTTGTTTCTTCTCCTTTCGTGGAGATATCTAAACTACCAATAATAGGTTCTCTGATCCTATAATAGAATCCAACTGTGTGATCAAAGACTGCTTCACATGTCAACCAATCACAAAATACCTCTAGGCTATTCATGGATAATCATGGACCCAAATGATCCATAATGAAGTAGAATATTAAAGGAAGTATATGAAACTAGCCTCAAATATTAAAGAGTGTTAGGTGTATGCATTTAACATCTATTTTTTTCTTACCACAACCATGTAACAATGATCACAGTCATTTAAATTTCATCAAGAAATTCTCAATAAATGGAAAAGAATCAATGACCAAAGAGATTGACTCTATCTAAATCTAAAGCACTTTAGACTAATTAATGGTGCCAAAAAGAACATGAAACTTGGTCCACATTTCCTAGGTTGTAGTGCGACCCTCAAGGTGAAACAATGAGCTATTTGAAATATTCAAGAAAATCATCCACATTGTGATGTTTCCTTTTAAATTTTTGAGATGTTAATAATTAAATAATTATTAATACTAATTAAATAAAATATCAAAGATAGTAAAATTAAAATGAATTAATTAATATAATGTAATCTATTAATTTATTTTTCAAGGAACTAAATATATATTGTCATTTTCCTATTTTCATGCACTTGTGGTAGCCTCCTTTTATGTGCCTAATTTAACAATGGTAGTCCTAAGTAGGAATTTTAGACTGTAGTTAAATAAAAATAGTCTAGGAAAAACCTAACCAGGTCAGAGAAATCCCCTTATAGAAGATCTAATAGGAAACCTTCCCAATTGGAAATGACACAAAATCCTACCTCATTCAGAATAGTAGGCTCAAAGAGATCAAATCCCTTCCTCTTGTTATAGACTGAGAAAACATGACCAATTTCCCCTCCTCAAAGCTCTAACAAATCCAATGGTTGATAGGCCTTTAAATTACCCATTCCAGGTGCATCTGCTAATCTCAGATCTAGTAATATCAATGCCTTCAAGAAGGGATTAGCATTGTTCCCATATTTTTTAGAGAATCAGGGAGATCCTATCAAAAGTAATCTGGTGAAACTAACCCTGGACATCAAAGGATGCCCAATAGAATACATTCAATGCCAATGCCAAAAATTTAGACTTACACTAGATGGACAAGTATAGGAAAGAAAGCCAAAGTCATTGCTAGGTGGGTAAAAGAGTCTTAGTATAAGAAAATTAGTGTTTCTATTCTAAAGTAGGATTTTATTTACATTGACTCTTGTAATGAGAAATTAAAAAATGAGCTTTTATTTGATAATTTCTCAACTTATAAAGGTTTTTCCTTTATGGTTTGAAATCCTGGTTTAATCCTAACAATCTTGAATCCGTTTTGTGCAAAAAGACCTATGTTCATTCCCAATCTTCCAATTGAATTACTTGGTAATGAAGTCCTTAAATAAATAGGAAATAAAATGAGTAAATTCATATATTTTGAAAAGAATTAACTTATATACTCTATCCCAGTAATCATAGTAAGTATGGGCATCAATATTATAACTCTTAAATCCCTAGAACTTAATGTGAATGGTTGATCCTTAGTTATAGAGCCTAGGTTCTTTATGGAGTCATTAAGGATGGTTCTAAGTTAGACACATCTTGTCATAAACCATGTACAAAATCTTTGGACTCAAATCCCAAAGTCCAAGTAATCTTGAATAAAGATGGAGGGGGATTTCCCTTAACTAGGAGTATAACTATTAAGGATTTGGAAGATGGGGAGATTAGGGAAGACAAGCATAGTGTCACCTCTTAAGTTGATAGGAGTGAAGATCCTATGCCTATATAAGAGGGGCCTATCACTAATAGAAAAATTGTCTTAAATTTTTTGGTAGAGTGGTAAAAAGGAGTTGGTGATCTAGTAGAGTCTGAGATTAATGGGTCGATCTTGAAGGAGGGCATTGAAAATACTGATATCATGTTAGATTTCCTTTCTTAGGATTCAATCATCAAGAGCATGTCAAATAAGATAGAGGATCCTCTTAAAGAGACCACTAAAAAATTGGAGATGGATTATTCCAAGAAAGTAGAGGATTAATTCAATAAAATTTATGAGTATTTAAGTGATATGGTTATTAATGAACTTATGGAAAATTTCATGGAGGAATTTGTGATGAGGAAGAATTAATTAAATAGTAGGAGATTCGAGTTGAAAACCTTAAGCAAGGAGATTATCCCCTGGAAGGGACAAATGGAGGAGATCTATTAACCTACCTTAAGGTTCTTGAACATGAATCCCAAGGTATAGTGGCATTCAATCCCAATTGGGATTACCTAAATTATGCTAGGACAAATAAGAAAAGGGGTCTCAAATCTCTTCTAGAGCTCAAAAGCAAGGATGTGGAAGCATTAATATAAAAAGTCAAAATTAGTTGATTTATTTCATGCAGGAAAGGGGAAGATCCTTCCCAAAGAGCCATGAATGTATTTATGTGGAATGTTAGAGGCCTTAAATGCCCCTAACAAGAAGTGTATGGTCAAAGGTTGCATCTCAAAAATGAAGGCATATATCATATTTCTCTAGGAAACAAAATTAGATAAACTAGAAATGGGATGCTTTAGAAAATCACTAGGACTCAAGGAAATTTGGGACTTTCCAACTAAAGGAGCATTAGGAGGACTCACTATCTTATGGGATCCTAAGGACATGGAAATTTATTTACTAGGGAGTCATGGTGATTGAAAATGTAGCATAGTTAAGGGCATTAGAATGAACTCAAGTTTTAGGATATTTGATGTGTATAGACTAGTTCTAAATAAGGAAAAGATCATGGTATGGAATGAGTTAGTAGATAAATTAATAGAATATAAAGATGAAGTTTCTATAATTGGAGGAAACTTTAATGCCATTACAAAGATATCAAAAAAATGGGGAGTTATTCAAAAGCTACCTAAATCTACTAAAGATTTCACAAACTGGATAAATAGAAATGGAATTCTTGAAATAGTTACCTCTAAGGAATCATACACTTGGAACAATAGGAGGAAAGGTTTTAGAAATATAGTAGAAAATTTGAATAGATTTTCAATTCATGGGAATCTATTAACATTTCCTTTCACCATGGAATCAAAAGTAAAACCAATATCAAGATCTGGTCACTTTCCAGTAGAGTTAATAATTATAGAGGATAAAAGACCTAGCAACTACCCATTTAAATTTGAACAAATATTACTAAAGGATGAAAACTATCTTAAAGTGATAGAATAACAGTGGAAGGAAATAAAGGCATTAGGATCAAAACTTTTTCATGTCATTAGTAAATTAAAATTTATCAAATAGAAATTAAAAGAATGAAACTCTAAATATTTTGGAAATATATTATTGTTCCTACCACATCTAAATATACTAAGGAGGGGCGAGGGGATGAATCAATACACCCACTAGTTTTAAATTTTTAAAATAGATCACACTGCATGCTTATCTATGGGTTAATGTTGGCTATAACTTAACTGGTCAAGATTATGAAAAATAAAGAACATGAAAATAACAAAAAATAACATAATATTTATCTTGTTGAAGCCCAATTAGGGTAAAAACCTTTCTGTGTGAGTCAATCGTCACAAATATTACACTCTTTTGAAGTGTGTGTGGTCAAGATCTTATCATTGTTAGAAAATTACAAAGACACTATTAGGTACCACCTATTTAAATGATTTTGATAAGACCTATTAAAGTCTTTCCTTGTTAGGAGCATCTTGGTTAAAGGACTTTATAATACAAGTTAATGTGTCACCATGTTAAGGGATTTTTACAAAGAACCTATTATGGCCCACTCTTGATGGGATTTTATATTATAAAGGTGAGTAAACAATAGGGAATTGTCTAATAGACAACTACTATACTTATATTCCTTCTTTAGGTCCGAAGATTTGTCTAGAACTTGTTGGAAATTACATTTGGAAGAATTATTATGTTGTTACTGATGTCAAAACCTACTAGTAAGATATTTGCTACCTATGTTGAGTTTCATATCTATTAATTGATGAAGAGGATTTGAAAAGACAGATAAATAGATGAATTAGTGAAGTTATTGAGTGATGAGGAGAAAGTATGATGGAATTAAAATGGGTACTTGATCAATTAGTCTTTGAAAATATGATGTATTGTTTAATCATTATATGAAGTAAGAAATATTGTTGAGTTGATTTTTAGAAGAGAAGGAAAGTAATTGAGTAAAACACTAAGCTTGACCAAGTGATAGTTTTACAAGGAAATTGAAGCAAAAGATTAAAGAACTTAAGGTTAGATGAGTAAACAGTATTAGCCGAGTAATAGTTATGGACAAAAAAGTTGGAGTAATGACCAAGAATAGTATCGAGCGAGTGAGTGGAAGTTGAGAGAGAGAAAATAGTAATGATCCGGATCCACAGTGATGAACATTTGTCAACAAAATAACAATTTGTCAAAGAATCAAGTTTGAGGTTCACATGGTTAAATTTTTTAATTAGTCAAAATGTGTGGATGATAAGGATTGATGAGTTGACATATTTAATGTATGAATAGATTTTTTTATGCAATCAAAGGAAAGCATTTAAGAATAAGTTTCTAGAAGTATCAAGATAGGAGAGGAAGAAAAAAATGATGGATATATTTAACGGATTTAACCTAACCTTAAGATGTACGATGATGTTTAAGTAGAAAAAGATCAAAATCACCTATTTTAGGAGGTATAAGAGATGTTTTCTAAGTTTGGTTCATTGTTGATTGTTGATCTTAAGGAGAACCTGTGAAGAGCAGAGTAGCATAGGAGAAGTGAAAAGATTGGTGAAGAGTGAATGCTTGAAGGGATGCCAAGTAGATCAGTAATGGAGATGATAATGAAGGTCAGTCTGATGGCCTGTATTTTCACCATTCTAAAATTTTGAAAAGTCTACTATGAAAATTTAGGTTAAATATGTGAATTAGGGTTTACATGTCTTTGATTTTAGAAGTTTTTCTAGAGAAGCCCTAATTTTTCTCCTTGTATGCCTTTTCCTTTTTTATTGCCTTTTCCATGTTTTAGGCCCTTAAATTGATCCTTTATATGTGTCTTTTTTGCATTTGAAGAAAGTTGATGTTATTTTAAGTCATGGTTCCTTCTTAAGCACTACATCTCTGTTCTAGTGAGCCTTAACTATTTTGAGGTTACGATGGTGTGACACAATTTGCTAGAGGGTTTTCATAGCATCTCCAAAATTAGAATCAATGTGTCAACTTGTCTTGCAATGCTATCAAAGACGTCTTGATGCGAGATCTCAAGGGTTATGAAAGTTCACAAATATATCACGCAGAATTATCTGGCAAAAGCATTATGGAATAACCAATTTCAAGGTGGAGAAGTAGCAATCAATATGAAATTAAAATATGACACTCCTTCACAGGTTTGAGTTCTTAGTGCTAATATTAAGTGGAGATGGGGATATTGACCTTGTTTGCAACTTTACACTATTAAGAACACAATATGAGCTAACAGATGTGATGTAGTTAGAGAGTTATATGGTGCAAAGGATTAGTTCACACTAGATCT
Source organism: Cupressus sempervirens (assembly GCA_028749045.1). Lineage (NCBI taxonomy): Eukaryota > Viridiplantae > Streptophyta > Pinopsida > Cupressales > Cupressaceae > Cupressus > Cupressus sempervirens. The sequence goes on along the minus strand of CM053785.1, from coordinate 28,805,083 downwards.
TGTGGTTCATGGCATAAGGTTAACGAAGGGTTGCAAAGCTTAAAAAAGTGTAATGTAGTAGTGTGTTGGGACTCAAAATTGAAGCACTCATTTTGAGTACCATTCTGAAAAATCAAGTCTAATTGAGCCCCTATAAGAGCTCTTCATGCATGTGTACTTGTTAATCTCACGTTGGTTTTGATACTTAAGTCATTTACTTAGTTCATGTTGAACAAGTAATACATGTCAAGCAACAGTTGTCAGATAGTATATGTTGAGCGACAAATATTTAGTATGAGCCAAGTAACTTGTAAGTGTTAAGTCACTCAAGTGTCGAGCAGATGGTACGTGTCAAACTATTTAGATGTCAAGTGATCGGTGGATGTCAAATCATTTAGAGGTCGAGTTACAACATTGAAGTTGTAGTTGATGTCAAGCATCAGGGACTTCAAGTGTTGAGTTACAAAATTTTGACATAGTTGTTTGTAATGGCACAAACTTCTATGTAAACCATTTTTGGGCTAACTTAAGGATTGTTTCACAATCTTTGTTGATAAGGATGAATCTTAAATGTGAATCCCTATACATTACATGCATCCAATCATAAAAAGGGAAGGTTTAAGAAACAATATGGGTGAATCAAAATTGTTGTTTCATACCTAACCCTAAGTCACCTAGGTCTTCTTAAGGAAGAAAAACCCTAAACTTTTTAATGAATGCTTAAGGAAAATTGAAGAGAGTTTGCATGCACAAATAGAGCATTCATGGTGATTAAGGTGTTATGAATTGAGTCACATTGCAAAATTAGTTAAAGGAAAATAGAGGAAAGGAATCAAAGGACAACAAAGATACATCTTATCAGAAAGGATTAAGTACACATTAGTATCAAGCAATAGAGTGCTAACCGAAGGATCATTGCTGAGACATTTTAATAGGTGAATCAACTAAATCTCTTAATAGAGTAGTCTTAATAGGCTATTGTAAATCCTTTAACAAGGTGCTTACTTCATTATAAGTTAAAGTCCTCTTACCAGGCACACTTTTAGTAGGGTGTTTAAATCTTTTAATAGGATAAGATCTAACAATCTTGTAAGCCTTTAACAGGGCAGACCTTTCGTAGGGTTGATCATGTTTCATGATCAAACCATTGACTTGGTGGTCAGCACCTCCTTTGGGGTTTGCGACATGGCTTAACTACCTCTTGTGGATCTCACTAATTCTTGTGTTTGTGATAGTCATTCATAGCTCAAATTTTTGATGCAACAACAAACATATCAACAATTGGCATCAGAGCCTTGGGTCACAAGTTCAAATCTCAGGAGGTCTCCTTCATTCTATCGGTGCAAAACCCTCAGTTGGTACTGAGGGGGAGATTGTTGACTTGGTGGTCAATGCCTCCTTTGGGGTTCATGGCATGGCTTAACCACCTCTCATGGATCTCAGTAAGTTTGGTGTTTGTGTCATTCATTAATAGCTTGAGCTTTTGGTGCAACAGAAAACATACCAACACAAACATTGTAACCTTCATTAGATACACTTTATCACTATAGTAGTGAAGATTTGTGGGTGTCATCCCCACCTCAGTTTTAACTTCTCCTTGGAGGATTTATGGGTAACCAAATATCTTGTGTCATACATGTGTTGAATATTTTACTTTCATGCTATGGATGTATATGTTTAATTTGGTATTTCATTTTATATGCATAGATTGTGAGATGGATGTGTGGTAAATAGTTTTGAGGCTGAAAGTCGTAAGTGTTGATTCACCCACACCCCGCTTCCCCTCTTAGAGTTTACTTCCCTATTGTATTTCCAACAATTGGTATCAGAGCCAAGTAATCTGAAAGTAAAGCTTTTTAGTTTTGAGGAAAGATCTTGAAGATGGAAGTTGATGAGTTGGGAAAGACTATTGAAAACTAGACGATTGAAATACAACTTGCCCTACATCAACTGAAAGAAGCAAGAGATGAGTTAAAGAGATCACTGAAAAGAAGGAAGGAAATTTATATTGAAGAGAATGACACACAATACCAAGAGATTGACACTACTAAATTATTTGCAAATGGAAATTCCAATGAATTTGATGGAGCAGTTGCAGATCTAATTGAAAAGAATGGAATCCTAACTAAAGAAGTTAGAAATCTAAAGAGAGAACAATAAGTTCAATTAGTATTGCTATGTGAGGTGACCAAGCAAAAAAGGAAAGTTGAAGAGGACAAAGTCACTATTGAAGATGACAAAAGGGTTTTGACCAACAAAATGGAAGAGAAAATATCAGAGGTAACTAGGATTGCTAACATGCAATTGGAAACTTTGGGTCAAATGATGATTGCAAATCATGAACTAAATACAAATGATATTGAGTTCACAACACCAAAGTTGCAGAATGAACAACTAAGAAATGATTTGAAAAGAGAAAAAGAGTTTGCTGCCAGTTTCAAAAAATCTACTGAAGCCATCAAGTACTTTGAACAACTGATGAGATCCCCTAGATCTAATAGTGATACTTCTAGATTGGGATACAATAGTACTAAACAAGGAGAATCATCCAAAAGTAGTGAAGAAAGAAGTAAAAAAGGTAAGAACTCCAAACCTACTTGTCATAATTGTGGTAAGATAGGTCATAGTGCTAATGTTTGTAGGAACAAAATTTTAAATCAAAATCCTAAGTAGAAGTTCATGGGTCATTGCCATAAATGCAACAAACAAGGACATTAGACACATGAATGTAGAACCAAGACCATATGCACACAAAGATTTGAAGCATACTACTATAACTATTGAAAGTATGGACATAGAGCATATGAATGCAAATCCAAGCCTAAATGATCATCAAACAAGCACACAAAGGTAACGCACAATGGAAACTCTTATAATTGGGATTATAATACAAGGTATAGTTGTCACTACTATCAAGAGTATGGACATGTTGCTGAAAATTTAACAAGAACACATTTTAGAAGTGACTATAAAAGGTGGTTGAGTCAAACTACATGTTTTAGTTGTTTGAAGATTGATCACATTAGCTAAAATTTCCCAACAAGGTCAAAGGCACCAACCAGTGAGTTCAACAAAGGCAAAGGAAAGGAAGATGTTGAGAATGTCAGAAATGAGATGAACATGACATGGGAGAGAAGGGAAGATTACAACACATCAAGTTCAGAAGGGATCACTTCACCCAATGGGTTAGGTGATCACACTTCCTCAAATTAAGCAATCAGGGGGTAAGTGGGACTAATATTTAAAAGGATATACTATACATCAGTTCCAAGGATTGAGTTTTGAAAATATTACATATGCATGAAGAAAGATACAAAGTGTTGATTATAATCTAGAAGAAATCTTTAAGTTTTGGCTGTTTTCATGTTAATGTCGAGCATGAAAAGTTTCACTATGGTTGCCGAGTGAAATGTTAGTTAATGTCAAGCTATCAAAGGTGATAGTGTTGACTAAGGTTGTAGTGGTTTCTAAGAGAAAAGAAAACTTCATGGAAGTCGAGTGAGTTGAAATCTTTATTGAAGTCGAGCTTATAGTTGTGTAAGCACTAAGCATTAAATGCAAGGTTTTAAGGTCTATATGATCAATTTCTACTCATTTGACATCATTCAAATTTCAAGGAGAGAATAAAGAATGAAAGGAAAATCGAAAGAGATCATACCAGTGTTTGCAAGAAAAATTTAATAGTCGCTTGACACAATAACAACAAATTTGTAAAGGTATTTATTGTGTGCTGAGCTATGCAATTTGAATTTTTGCAAATCCTAGTTTACATAATGGCATCTAGTTCTTCAACACCTATATTTAAAGAAGGTAAAGAAGTTTTGAATGTGTAATTGGTAAGCAATGAGATTAGAAAACCAAACTTTAAAGCCATTCTTGATATTGCCTACAAGCAAGATCCATTTGATGCGTTGTCAATGATACCACCTCAAGTTTTGACGATTCAAGATGTAAGATGTTGCTACACATGCAAGGTGGGTAGTATAGGAGACATGGAGGTTAAGGAGATATATGGGAAATTATGTGAAAAGAAAGCATTGAAGGATGAATTCAAAATAGTAGAGAGAAAAGGGTTGACTCATACACTAGATTTTCCAAATATTTTCAAGATTGAATGGGTTAAGATAGTCATGAGTAGAATTTATGATAATTCTATATGGTTGGATAATGGACCAATGAAAATCACAAAGAAAATTGTACATAGAGTAATAGGGTAGCCAACACTTGACTGACCTAAAACCATGAGAAGTTAACCTAAAGAGATCATTGAGAAGAATACAGGGGCAATGTGAAACAAACGAGGCATGACAATTGATAGTATCTCTAATCCTCTAATTGCATTTTTAGTAAGGATAATAGCACATAAATTCTACCAATCAAGCAGGCTCAATAGTGTACCATGTGTTTTTGTTGACATGGGCTATAAATAGTAAAGAAGGATCATACATATGACCTTACTGAGTTGCAGTTGCAACAGTTGTCAAAAAATTTGGGAGCCATAAGGAAGACCAAATATGCAAAATGTAAATTTGGTTTGATTCTTGCATGTATGTTCTTTTATGTACAAAATACATTCCCCACATTTGGTATAGTTTCCTAGAAAACAAATAGATCTATTGCAGTGCAGATGGGTGAGTTTATTGAGCAACTAGGAAACAATTTTGAGTTAGTTATGACCAGCTACTTTGAGGAGTTCAAGCAATCAATAAAGAAAAGACTAAGGATACCAATTTCACTAGTTGAGAAACATTTCAATGATGTTTTATTTATAGTTAACACTAATTTTACATATGTTCAAACTGTTGTTCCAAGGGTAAGGTGCCTAAGGCCACTAGGCTATGAAATCAATGTTGATCAAGCCTCTATAGTAATAAAACACTACTTGTAGAAGATGTAGATGCTAAGGCTACTATTTTTAGAAACTGTGACATGGCCAAATCTAAGATAATAATGGATTTAAAGATTGCCTCAGTCATTAGGAAGAAGAATAAAATTGTTAAGAAGTTAAAAGAGAAATTTGGTGAAAAAGAAGATGATGATAATGAAGAAGAAGATGATGATGATGAAAAATAAGAGGATATACCAGCTCAAGCACCATTGACCTTAACTCAAGGTGAAGGAGAAGATCAAGCAGAAAAAGTAGAAATTGAAGAATCTATCAAGGGAGAAGAGGCCAGTGAAGTACCTAAGAAAAATAAGAGGAAAGCTAAGACCCTAGTTGATAGCAAACCAAGGAAGGTTGCAAACCTAAGCCTACAGTTCCCTCTATAAGAGAAAACACAAGGGCTACTAAAAAGAAGGCTTGAGAAGAAGACAAAACAAAAGGGAAGAAGGCTAGACTAGTTAGCAATGTAGTGGAGCTAGAGAAGAGATCAAAGAGAAAATGCATAGCTCTAGTTGAATTTGATGAAAAGAAGATAGAATCTGATGACAACAACCAATTTCAAGTGGTGAGTCATCACGCTTCTTTAGATTTAAATAATATATGTGAGAACATAATGAATAATGTTGATTTATCTAGTCTCACACATGTTAAATTTGATACACTTGGAAAAGTTGAGATCAACCAAGTAGAGGAGTCAACATATTTCATGATGGCAACATTTAAACAAACTCTAATTGAGATTTCCAACTCTCTACCAAAGCAATTATCTGATAGAGTTGAGCAGAAGTGGCAATATAGTCTCCATACCAAAAGACAAATCAGAGAGACTACACCTGCATAAGTGATGCCAGAATTGGATTAGGCACAAATGACAAAGGTAATAAAGAAGTATTCTAGAAAATTTTCATTGAAATACATGACATTCAACATATTGCAGAACAAGGTTGTGGATGTTGTACAAAAGACCACTTTGATTTAGAAATCATTATATGGTTTGACAACACCCAAGGAAATTATGCAGGCATCTATTGAGGTAGGTGAGGAAAAAGTTGAGAAGCAACTAGGTAATTGAGGTGATTACAGTTGACTCTGAGATAGTTACACAAGAGGAAGGCACTGAAACAAATGAAGAAACACAGGCACCAACTAAGGAAGACTGGCAAATAGAACAGAGTATACAAGATACACTAGTGTCGAGTGCCAGTCCTCAATATGAGGTGAATATAGAATGAGGTAATGTAAAGATTAAGGATGTTTCTAATAATATCACTTAGAACATCAATCCCCTCATGTAGGATGACTTTAAGTATAGATTGGTTGAATCCACTACCCAGGCCAAACTTTGTGAAAATCCTATACTAGTGAGTGTTGATGAAATTGAGAAAGCAGAAAAAGTATCTGTAGGGGAGGAAGTAAAATTTTTAGAGACATCTACAACCACTCATCAATTCACATTTGTAAAACCTTCATTATCTATTGTGGTATATCAAAGGAAGGAGTAAACAAATTCCACTGTTAGTAAATTGATGCAAGGTACTCCAGTCTCAATTAATATACAAGAAAATGAAAATGATAAGGGTGAGATAGTTTGAGAACACAAAGATGCAATAGAAAAGAATGAAGGAACTTAAGTTCTAATAGGTTAGGTAGATACTCCTACACCTACAACAGAAGATCAAGGTGCATCTATGAATTTAGAGAAGGAAAAGGACAAAATTGAAGAGCTAGGTATGACTACCAAACCTAAGGAGAAAATTGCAATACAAACACTAGTAAATTTACTAGAAACTGCTGCTACTCCTAGTTAAGCTCTTCATAGGCTGAGTATATAAGCGATACCCCTACAATAATTATGGTCAATTCTAAGAACATCTAAGGAAGATGAAGTTACATCATTTGTTGATGTGAACTTGGATGAAGTGATTGAGTTTTCGAAGTTTGATTTTGAATCTATCACTATAGAACATATGAGCATACTTCAATATGCTCTTACCAAGAAGAAGAATCAACAACTGCTTAGAGGAAAGCATAGGCAAAAGCAAGCCATGATAGATATCAAGGACATTTTATTGATGCATTTAGTCTGCTAGCACCAGAAGCAACAAAGCTGATCATAGAGCAACTAACCATCTTAGTAGAGAAGCTAAATGACACAAACCTAGAATGAAATGTTAAACTACTTGAATGGTCTGAAAGGAAGTGTTAGCATAAGATTTATGAAAAGATATCAAGTGCTATTGCACTATCATAGGTTGAGTTAGCAACCAAAATTGACAATGTGAAGAAGGTACTAAAGAAAATTTTCTCTTTGTACACCAAATTGTGTAATCCCACACTCTTCACACAAGAAATAAGGATCACATACTGAGTTTGGAGAGTCATATATAGTCATCTAGTATTACGCTACCGACATCTCCAGCCTAGAGTGAGAAACATTTTAGAAACCTTCTCAACTCCCAGAGGTAGTAAGCAATACTACACATAGATGAAGATAACATCAAGGCTAAACTGATCAACATCCTATTGGAATTTAGAAGCGGGAAGATTTACTTCTGAGGAGGGGGGTGAATCAAAACTACCAATAATTTTGACCTATAAAAACTTTTAATTGAAATCAATTACATGCATCTAACACATCTAATTAACATGAAAGTAAAGACATGCATGAAAATAGATAACACAAGATTTGGTCACCCAAAAACCCTCCAAAATGAGAAGTTAAAACTGGGGTGGGGAATACACCCACAACTTATCACTGCAACAACATGTAACTTGTCAAGGTTACAAAGTTTGACAATGGTCTACCCTATGAAAGGCCTGCCTTGTTAAAGGCTTTACACCCTATTAAAAGTGACATGTCTAAAGGATTTACAAACATTCACTTGGAATGTCACCCTGTTAAAGGATTTAACACCTTGTTAAAGGTTCTACAAAATAGTTGTTAAGCCAACCTACCTTCCTAGGATTTTCATTCTCCTAGTACAATGTCTAGAAAGTATATTAGAATGTATTGACCTGATGACTTACAATCTTCAATTGCTGATTCCAAATCCTTGTTTTGTCCAATTTGATCTGATCCCTTTTGATCTGATATAACCCTACTCATAGTGTTGATGCCCTGTTTTTCTCAACTTGATTCTACAATGCTACTCTTCCTCTAAGGTTTCACACCCATTTTACTTCCTTCAAAACTTCACTCGCATTCTCTCATGCATTCCATACAATCCACATGACCTCTTACACACTCTTTAATTATGGGGTTTCGACCTCCTTATAAAGGTTTTGAGACTTAGGGTTAGGTATGAATCTATGATCAAGATTCATCCATCTTTCTCGCTCAATTTTTTCCATTTTTCTAATTGGTTGCATGCTCTCTCCATTTTTTTGATTGGTTGCATGCTGATTACATTGGGAATGTAATATATTTGATCTTATCTTTTGGATCTTTCAAGATTCATCTTGAGTTGGCTCAAAAATGGTTTACATCTAAGGTTGTGAAGGCACAAACTCTTATGTTGATTCTATGTTACTTGACACTTACTAATTGTTGATGCTTAGCACATATAGGAATTATGTTTTTCTCAGCTCCTATAGTAACTCTGTCTTGATCAATACCTATACTTTTCTCAGCACATATATTGGCTCAACCTCTATTATCACATGGCACTTGAGACTTGCTCGGCACCTGTTGAATTTCTGGCTCGGCACATATTGTAGCTCAGCATCTATATTATACTTGGCATCAACTTAGAAATTTCTTAAGTGTGTTGACACTCAATTGTCAAAACTAATCTGAGACCAACAATCTCCCCCTTTGACATGAGTGTCAAAAACACTTAACTAAACATTAATCTAATCTCTATGAGTATAATATACATCTTGTTTGGCATATGTACAAAACTTCAAAAACTTTTTCAAGATTTTGTAGAAGACTATATACCTCAAAACTTGTAACTCCCCATAAGATGATATGTCATTTCTGTATTCAAAATTCCTTATGCTAGATTTGTCTCATGTTGATTATTCTAATACTTTTTATTTTTGTCTTATCATTACTTCCCTTGTCTACCTTGTTTCTATTTGCTTTGTATTTTACTCTCCCTTTCACACATCTTCCCTTGTAGTTTTTATATCCTTATGGCTTTATCTCCTTATCTTCTGAAAACTCAAAATTTTATTTTCTCCCACAATTTATTGTATCTCCCCTTTTTGGGTATCTCCCCCTTTTGGGTCTCTTAACTTTTTATCTCCCCCTTTTTGACACATATGTCAAAGGGTTCTATTGATTAATTGAATACTTAGCCAAATAAGATTTGTTTACCTCTATTATAATTTTTAGAGCAGCATCCCAATTGGTTAATGCAATTTCCAGTGCTTTAAGCTAGATGGTTGTCTCCACTGCAAGGTGTACTAGGCATTCCAATGTAGAAAGATTGGGATCTTTCTTCAAGACATTCTCTACATAGGTCATTTCTTTATCAAAAAATTCCATGTGAGGGGCTATGGTAGACTAGATTTTTATTAGCTTGGCCTTGGTGTTTGCCTCATTTGTTGTGAGTACAACTAATTCCTTTTGTGTGTGAAGCATTGTAGCAAAATGCTTCTCACTTTGAGCTAGATCCTTGGGTAGCTGCATGCTAGATAGTTTAAGGATCCTCTCCAAGCTCAATACCCTCTGGTTGGTCTCTTGTGTGAAGTATGAGGAATCACACAGTTTGGAGTATAGTGAGAATATATTCTCAAGTACTACTTTTACATTCTCTATCTTCTTTGCCAGCTCTACCTATGACAATGCTATCTCACTAGATATTTTCTCATTTACCTTCATCTGGAATTTCTTTTCAGACCATTCAATCAATTTGGCATTTGTGTCTAGGTCTTCATTCTGTATCTGATCCATTATGTTGGATAATTGCTCCATTATGGGATTTGTCTCATCAGGTACTTGCAAGCTGAATGCATCTAGAAAGATGTCCTTAATTTCTATCAATGCTTGCCTTTTCTTATACTCATTCCTGAGTATCTCTTGTTTCTTCTTCTTTCTAGTGCCTCTTGCACTTCATTAATCTGATCAATATTCATAGTTTTATAGTCATAGCATGGAATGACTATCTCCTCATCAAGTGCAAGGTCTCCATAGTGAAGTACCCTTACTACCTTGGTAGAGCTCGAGCCTAGTGCTGATATTTGCAAAGGTACTACATCAGTGCTCGACTGCTGTGTTGTTCTAGTGGAAGTCCCTATAGTAGTAAAATTTATTAATGTTTGAATTGCTTCTTGTTCTTTCTCCTTAGGGCTCTCTTCCTTGTTCTCTTCAACTTTGCCTTGATCAATGATTGCAATCTGAGGAGGTGCACCTTGTCCTTGTGCTATGATGATAGAGGTATCCTTCTATCCTATTTTCTCATTTTCTTGCTCCTCGACAGTTGAAGTCACTATGACTGTGGTGTCAACCCTAGCAGATGCGTCTTGTGTTGCTTTCTCTTGTGGTTGTCCACTTTTAGCTATTGGATTTTTTGAAGGTGGTTCTTGTGGATTCACCTTCTCCTTTTTTATCTCAACTACTACCTTTTGTAGTTCCTCCACACTCACCAAGACTAGATTGGTACATAGCTGTGATTGTAAAGTAGTCTGGTGAAGGATCTTTTTAAGATCCTCTATAGTCAATGGGTTGATATTCTAACCAGAGGTGTTAGGAACATACTTCAAAATTACTATATATACAGATGTCGGTGTTACATGTGGAGGACTATGTGGTGGCAATTGTGTGTCTTGCACACTCTGTTCTTGTTATTGCTCCTTAGTTGTTTCCATATCATTCTCTTGTGTGTCTTTCTCCACTATAACTTCTTCTCTGCCTTTCTCTATTTCTTCCTCCTTATCATTGTCTTCTTCGTCTTCATTATTTCTACCCTCAAAGGGGTCTGCTTCTCCTTCTTTCACTGTAGTCAGCCCATAAATCAATTTCCACATTTGTGTGGACTTCTTCACAACATCCTCTATTTTATTTTGCAAAATGTTGAATGCTCTGTATTTGGGTGCAAATTTTCTCCCATGCTTCTTACTTGCCTTAATTATTTGACCTTTTGTGATTTCAGGCATCACTCGAGTCAATGTTGACTCTCTTATTTCCTTCTCCATGTTTAGGCAATAATGCCATTTATTTTCTACAATAGAGTATAACTCCTTAGGTATAGTATTGTCAAGTTCAAGTGGAGTGTTCTTGAACTTTTCCATCATAGTGTATACTGATTCTTCCACTATGTTTTGTTCTTCTCTACTAAAGTTATTAAAGTCAATACTTTTCAATCGAGACAAGTTTGCATTATCTCTTATATTGTAACATTTATTCTCTAGATCAGACTTAGTGGTGTGACTTACCACTCTAAATTGTCCATTTTCATCTGACTCTATCCTCTCTTCATCTAACTTTGGAGATGCCACATATTTTCTCCTTTGCTTCTTCTCTGTTGGTCCTCCTTGTTTTGTAGCTTTCTTCTTTTCTTGTTCTTTGGCCACCTTTGTTGTAGCCCTTGTATTTGCCCTAGTGATAGGTTTTGTTGGGTTTGGCTCAACTTTCTTTTTGCCTTTAGGCTAAGCAATATGTTGTTTATGTGCTTTCCTCTTCTTAGGCTCTACCTTAGGTGCTTCCTCTTCTTCCTCAACACCTTCTTCTTCTTCAGCATCTTTAGCCATGCCTTGGGTTAGTGCTAGTGGTCCTTGCCCCTATTCCTCTTCTTCTTCTTCTTCTTCTTCTTCTTCTGCCTATGTTGAGCCTTCACCAAATTTTTCCTTAAGCTTCTTCACTAATTTGTCATTTTTCTTTAGTGTTGAAGTAGTATTTAATTCCATATCCACTTTGGACTTGACAACATCATATGTGCCAAAGTGTTGGGCACTTTTGTCTACGTCTTTTGCAAGTAGAGTTGTTATTGCTGCAGATGCTTCATCACTATTTATCTCATACCCAAGTGGTCTAAGCCATCTTACCCTTGGTATGGTTGCTTGGATGTAGGTATAGTCAATATCAACAAGAAAATAAATGTCATTTATATGCTGCTCCACAAGTGAGATTGGAATCCTAAGTCTCTGTTTCATTGATTTTTTGAAATCTTCAAAGTAGCTAGTCATGAGTATCTCAAAATTTGCCCACATTTGTTCAATGTATTCATTCACCTGGGCTACTATGGACCTATTTGTCTTCTAGCTAACCTTTCCAAAAGAAAGAAATTTATTCTGTACATAAAAGAATATACATATCGAAATTGCTCCAAACTTACATTGAGCTCCCTTTGTTCTTCTTATAGCTCCCAAATTCTCATTGATCTATTGTAGTTGCAGTTCAACCAAATCATAAGAATGATCCTTTTTAACAAGTTTATAACCAACATCCACCACAATACAAGGAACACTGTTGAGTTTTCTAGATTGGTAGAATTTGTGGGAAATGACTCTGACAACAAAATCAACAAGAGGATCCTTAATGGTATCAATGGTCATGCCTCTCATGTTCCACTTGGCTCCAATGTTCTTGTCAATAGCTTCTTTGGAGTCACTCCTTAGTGTTTTGGGATGATCTAGGGTTGGATACCCTATTACCTTATGAATAATCCTTTTTGATATTTTAATTGGCCCATCTTCTAACCACAAAATACCATCATGAATCCTACTCAACACAATTCTAATCCATTTGGTCTTAAACATGGTAGGAAAATCTAGAGCACAAGTTAAGCCCTTCTTCTCAACGATTTAAAATTCTTCTTTCAAGACTCCATTTTTGCTCAATTTATCATATGCTTCCCTGATTTCCATGTCTTCTATAGAACCAATCTTATAATTATAGCATCTCCTAACAGCCTAAACCATTACAACCTTAGGAGGAATTATGAACAAGGCTCTGACAAAGTTATTTTTATATGCGACCTCAGGGACAGGTCAAAATTTGGGTTGTTTAACTTCATTTGACACTAACTAAACTTCAAACAACTCTTTTTCTTGGGGTTTTCTAGAACTAGAGGCCATTTGTGCAATCTAGGGTTTTGACACAAAGAAATTTTGAAACTATGTGGCTCAACACATGTATAAATACCTTGAATCATCGAAACTATGCTAAATCTCTGTTAAAATCTGCTCAAATGCTTCAAACTCTTATTGGAAATCATTCTATGCTCTTCTCATTTTTTTCTCTTTGCTTTCGATGGTAAAAAATGATTCAAAATGCGATCATACACCCTTATTTCATAACATTTAATGCTTAGTGTGTTTACAGCTGTCCACTTAGCTCCTTAAGCAATTTTTCTTTACTCGACTTTCATTGGTTTTCAAATACTTGGCATATACTGGAGTTTCCCTTACTCAATTTCAATACAAATTTCCCTTCACTCAACATCCACTACTAACTCAGTTGTAATGAACCACTCAACTTCTACTAACTTTGATAGATAACTTGGCATTTACTAGGATTTTACTTGGCATCTAAAGGCAACTCGACAACACTTGTGAAAAATTGAAGTTTTTAACTTTGCATCTCTACTCATGTTGATCTTTCCTTTTTAGTACTAACTTAGTATTGGAACTAATGTATGATAAAGCACTTGTATATCAGTCCCACATACCTTCTTTTTCTTAGTTACATGAAGTGTGACCACTTGACCCTTTAGGTGAAGTGACCCCTCCATTAGATGTGCTACTTCCATCTTTCTTCTTCCATGTTTTATTCATCTCTCCTTTGATGTGTTCAACATCTACCTTTCATTTTTATTTGTTGAACTATGAGTTGGGTTCCTTTGACCTTTTTGGGAAAGTCTTACTGATGTGACCAGTCTTTAAACAACTAAAGCATGTAGTCTAGCTCAACCATCTACTGTAATTTCCACTTAAATGTGTTCTTATGCAATTTTTAGGGATGTGTCCATATTCTTGATAGTAGTGGTAGCTTTTCCTAGTGTTGTAGTCCCAATTTAGTGATGTCCACAATTATTTTCCCTTTCTAGTTGATTAGGTGTCCACATAGGCTTTCATCTACACTCAAAAGCTCTATGACCATACTTCTTGCAATTGTAGCAGTGACCTTCAAATCTTGGTGTCATGATGATTCTAGTCTTGCAGTCATGTGCCTGATGTCCTTGCTTGTTGTACTTGTGATAGTGACCCATGTTTTTGTGTTTGTCATGTTGGTTGGCATTTTTGCTCCTACACACATTAGAGGTATATCCCTTTTTACCACAAAAATGACAAGTGGGTTTAGTATTCTTACCTTTGTCACTTCTTTTTTCTACAGTCTTGGATGACTTTCCTTTTTCAGTGTTGGTGTATCCTAGTCCTGAAGTGTCATTACTAGATCTTGGTGATTTTAGAAGCTGTTCAAAGTACTTGATGACTTCATTAGGTTTTTTTAACCTTTCTACTCCTGCTCTCTTCTCAAGTCATTTTGTAATTGTTCATTTTGCAGCTTCAGCGTAGAAATCTCAATGTCCTTGACATTCAGCTCATGATGTGCATTCATCATCTGGCTTAGTGTTGGGCCCATTTGCCGTTGCACCAAAAGCCATGACTGTTAGTGAACATGGAACACCACATAATTAACCACCTGTGGGCAGGGGAGCACGTCGCATCACCCAACAATCTCCCCCTCGATGCACATACCAGGTGCTTACGCGGGTCGGGAAGGCACCGGAGAGATTTGAATCTTTACATGTTGCACGTCCATCTAGGTACAACATTACATAATAAAATAAAATAATAAAATAAAAATATTATGCAATGTGTGCAACACCCATTATCTCAACACTTAGGGTGTCTAGTTGCATGTTGGAAATTCTTACAAGCTCAATTAAATTTTCCTCCAATCTATCGGCAAGGTTTCTCATGTCTTCTTCTATCATAGCCTTATCTTCAATGGCTCTTTTCTTCTGTTTAGTTACTTTACAAAGCATCATGGCTTGTGATTCTTGTTCAATTTTGTGAGTTCTGATCTCTTCTACTTGAGCTCTATTATTTTCCATCAAGTTTGCTATTTTTTCATCAAACTCCTTGGAATTTCCATTTGTAAACAATTTTGAGGTGTCAATCTCCTTGTACTGTGTATCATTTTCAGCTATAGCAATCTCTCTTCTTCTCTTTAGGGATTTCCTCAGTTCTTTCTTGGCTTCTTCTAGAGAATGTAGAATGAGATGTATCTCAATTTCCTAGTTCTCTATGATCTTCCCAAGTTTATAAACTTTCAGTTCTAGATCTTTTCACCAAGCTGTAAGGTTTCTCCTTATAAGAACTCAACTCTGATACTAATTGTTGGAATTTGTAAGTGGGAAGATTTACTTCTAAAAGGGGGGGAGTGAATCAGAAGTACCAATAATTTTGAGCTATAAAAATTTTTTAATTGAAATCAATTACATGCATCTAACACATTTAATTAACATGAAAGTAAAGACATGCATGAAAATAGATAACACAAGATTTGGTCACCCAAAAACCCTCCAAAATGAGAAGGTAAAACTAGGGTGGGGATGACACCCACAACTTATCACTACATCAATATGTAACTTGTCAAGGTTATAAAGTTTGACCACCATCAATGGTCTACCCTGTGAAAGGCATGTCATGTTAAAGGCTTTACACCCTGTTAAAAGTGACCTATCTAAAGGATTTAAAAACATTCACTTAGAATGTCACCCTATTAAAGGTTCTACAAAATCGATGTTAAGCCAACCTATATTCATAGGATTTTCATTCTCCTAATACAATGGCTAGAACGTATAGTAGAATGTATTGACCTAATAACTTACGATCTTCAATTTTTGATTCCAGATCATTGTTCTGTCCAATTTGATATGATTCCTCTTGATCTAATATAACTCTGCTCTTAGTGTTGATGTTTCATTCTGATCAACTTGATTATGCAATGCTGCTCTTCCTCTAAGTCTTCACACCCCTTTTACTTTCTTCAAAACTTCGCTATCATTCTCTCATGCATTCCATACAATCCAACAACTTCTTACACACTCTCAAATTATGGGTTTTTGACATCCTTATAAAGGTTTTGAGACTTAGGGTTAGGTATGAATCTACAATCGAGTTTCATCCATCTTTCCTACTCAATTCTTTCCATTTTTATGATTGGTTGCATGCTCTCTCCATTTTTTTGATTGGTTGCATGTTGATTACATAGGGAATGTAATAGATTCAATCTTATCTTTTAGATCCTTCAAGATTCATCTTGAGTCAGCTCAAAAATGGTTTGCATCTGAGGTTGTGAAGGCACAAACTCTTATGTTGATTCTATGTTACTCAACACTTGCTAATTGCTGATGCTTGACACATATAGAAATTTTGTTTTTCTTAGCTCCTATAGTAACTTTGTCTTGCTTGACACCTATACTTTATTTGGCACATATACTAGCTTGGCATCTATTATCACTTGAGACTTGAAACTTACTCGACACTTCAATAACTTGGCACCTATTGAATTTCTAGCTCAGCAAATACTATAGCTTGACATCTATATTATACTCGACACCAACTTAGAAATTTTTTAAGTGTGTTGACACTCAATTTTCAAAACCAGTCCAAGACCAACACATCCAGTCTATTCTGACTCCACACATGTAGATATTGCACAAGGAACTAGCCTTTTTTGAAACATTCATGAAGAAAGATCTGCATCTTTCTACTCATGAAGGCTTAGTTCGCCTTGTTATCGAGCTAGCCATCCAAATCAAATTATTAGAGGTAGCTTGTGATAACTGAGATGCAACTTTGAAAATAATGCTAGAGGTCCACAAATCATTTTTGGACAAATACACTCTTAGTGTATAACCCTTTGACCTAAGTGTCAAAATGGGGGAGAAAAAGAAATTAGGAAATGAGAAATATGAAGGGAGAAATAAGAAGTATGGGGGAGATACTATTTATGAAGAAAAATAGGTGTCAATGACATAAATAGAGTACATCTACTAAGTAGGAGGAATAATTTTGATTTAGATAAATAATAGCACAATAAACTCAGGGAGAGTTATTGAATTTTGAGGTATGACTGATGACTCATAAGATTTTGGAATTTTGGAAATTTGTATGTATATGGATATTATCTAAGTTATACTTGAAAGGCTAAAGGTTATTCATACATGATCAAGTATTTTTCCACTCATGTCAAAGGGGGAGATTGTTAATCTTAGATTGGTTTTGACATATGAGTGACAATATACTTAAGTCATTTACTTAGTTCATGTTGAACAAGTAATACATGCCAAACATAAGTTGTGAGATAATATATGTCAAGTGACAGATATTTAGTGTGAGTCAAGTAACTAGTAAGTGTCAAGTCACTCAAGTTTCGAGCAAATGGTATGTGCTGAGCTATTCAGATGCCAAGTGATTAGTGGATACTGAGTCATTTAGAGGCCAAGTTACAACATTGAATTCGTAGTTGATCCCAAGCATCAGGGACTTCAAGTGTCAAGTTACACAGTTTTGACATAGTTGTTTATAATGGCACAAGCTTCTATGTAAACCATTTTTGGGATGACTTAAGGATTGTTTCACGACCTTTATTACTAAGGAAAAATGTTAAATGTGAATATCTATGCATTACATGCATCCAATCAAAAAAATGGAAGGTTTAAGTGTCAATATGTGTGAATCACAACCATTGATTCATAACCTAACCCTAAGTCACCTAGGTCTTCTTAAGCAATACAAACCCTAAAAAATTTAATGAATGCTTAAGGAAAATTAAAGAGATTTTGTATGTGCAAATAGAGCATTCATGGTGATTAAGGTGTTATGAATTGAGTTACATTGTAGAATCAGTTAAAGGAGAATAACAAAGGTACATTTGATCAAAAAGGATTAAGTACACATTAGTATAGAGGTGATTTGACATCAAGAAACAGAGTACTAACCAAAGGATCATTACTAAGACATTTTAATAGGTGAATCAACTAAATCTCTTAATAAAGTGGTCTTAACAGGCTGATGCAAATCCTTTAACAGGGTGCTTACTTCATTATAAGTTATAGTACTCTTACTAGGCACACTTTTAGCATGGTGTTTAAATCCTTTAATAGGGTAAGATATAACAATCTTGTATGTCTTTAATAGGGAAGACCTTTCACAGGGTAGATAATGTTTCATGATCAAACATTGTAACCTTCATTGGATACACTTTATTACTATGGTAGTAAAGATTTTTGGGTGTCATCCCCAACCCAGTTTTACCTTCTCCTTGGAGGGTTTCTGGGTAATCAAATATCTTGTGTCATACATGTGTTGAATATTTTACTTTTATGCTATGGATGTATATGTTTAATTTTGTATTTCAGTTTATATGCATAGATTGTGAGATGGATGTGTGGTGAATAGTTTTTGAGGTTGAAAGTTTTAAGTGTTGATTCAACACCCACCCCCCTCTTAGAGTTTGCTTCCCTATTGTATTTCCAATAGTACCCAGCTGGCATTTCAAGGCCTATAATGTGTCTCATATTTTTGACACGTTTTATTTAGTACATTCATGCATTCTATGATGATAATTTTTCATTTCGGGTCATTTTGTGAAGTTTCATTTTGAGCATTTTCCAAATCTACATTTTGCCTAAGTGTCAAACAACAACATGAAGCCTATTTTGCAATTGAACGTCTTGGACCCGGTTAAGTTTCATGAATCACCACTTTGGAAGTATCTAGTATGCATAAAAAAGAACCTATGTTTCAGTTTTCAAGTCATTTTGATATGTTTAGATAAAGTTTTGAATCCCTCAAAATTTGTTGTTTATTGTTGTCATGTTCATGTGTATTGTTCAGAATTATGGGAAGCCCTATTCGATTGGTTATATTTTTTACCCAATAGATTAAAATCTAAAGATTATTTTTCAATTGCATTCTAGGGGTTAGAAACTTTCTGTGTTTCAATTTTGAGCCTATGATGAATTTGTTTGACTAGGTTTCAAACACAATTCCAAATACAATTTATGAAGTTTTACTAGTAACTAAAAGTGTAGATTGTTCAGTAGCCTTGTTTGGGATGTTATAACTTCAAAACCATGATAGATGAGACCAAATGGGTTTCACCACTATTTTATAGACTAAAAATAATTTAAGTATGCCAGTTTTCAAGTCTCGACGAATCTATCTGCACAGTTTTCTAGGTCCATTTTGTTTGCATAAATCTCTATTCTGCTAGTGTTCCCAGTTTTGCAATTCCAAGAGGCCAACTTTGAACGCTTTCCAAATCTGCCCATACATTCATCATGAGCCCAAATAAAAAATTTATATTCTTCACATGACAATAAACTAATGCCCCAGATTTTAGTCCCCCAAGTGATCATATGACATATTTTTGAAGCCTAAACTAGCCGCACTTGTATGTTTCTAACTTGGTTGTTTGCAAGATAGTTTGAAGAAGGTAGTTTTAATAGTCAATATCTTTTGACCAAAATGTTGTCATGTGATGAAATTTTATAGTATAAAAGCAGACCACAGAGTATACATGTTAGATAATAAGGCCCAATTAGGTGTTTTGTCACTTTTTAAGGCTAATTTAGAGGCATCTTGACACAAAAATTGACAGCTTGTTAAAAAGCATGCAAAATTATTTATTTTGATTTCAGTCATGTATATGAGCTTAGCAGATCACTTCAAGATGCCAATTAAATAAGTTTGAATTTATTTTTTAGTTGGGCCACTTTCTAACCCAACCTACATTATCAAGAATGACATTTTAACTTGATAGTGTCGGTCACATGGGATGAGTTTTTTCTTATGATGAGGCAACGGACAAAATGATGAGGCAATCATGCAACTATAAGTAAATAGTTTTGACTGACCTCCACATTACGAGAAAAGTCAACCCCTTTTCAATTTTTTGAATTCCTACTTGGACAATTTTGATATATGAGTTGGAATAGAGGTTTTAACACTTTTTCAAGTAGATCCCCCATTATGGAGATGGCGTTCACAATCACAGTGGTGCACTATCTAAGAAGAGGAAAAAATGTTTGCAAAATATGATAACTTGATATCATGAAGAAGAGTGGAGTGAAAAGCTATGATTGTAATCAAAGATTAGTGGGTGATGGTGATTTTTTTTAAAAATCTATAATACCTTGGTGAATACTAACACTGACAAGTGGATAATTAATTTGGAAAGATAACATACATTGAGAAAATAACGTCTGGATGAACAAGAACCATTCATAGTTCAAAGGGGTTGATGTTTTTAACTAGAAGCAATGAAAATAATGGTCTCATGATCGATTATGACAACACCCATGTGTGAGAAATGTAAAGAAAAGGCCTAGTAATATAGAAGACTGGGTATTATGTTTGATCAATGTAAATTTTGAAATAAATATAGCTTCTGCCCAATCTTCTTTCCTTACTCTGCACACATAAACATAGGTTGAAAATAAAATTAGAAACAACAAACAATGTATATAAGACACATTATTTTATATTATTCTATGCACCAAAGAAGTACATACTTGTATGAAAAGGGGTGGATTCTACAAACTATTCATAGTGACTCCCTTGACCTACACATGTATGTATGGAAGGGATATGGAATTTTTCTAGGCCAATGTTTGGAAATGAGAGATCTTGGAGCCAATATGTTCATAATCCCCACAATGGAGAAGTTGAATCAAGTTTGAGAATCATGTGCATGCATTTCAAACTTGAAGCCAAATTGAAGAAGCAATGTGCAGTTATCAATATAAGTATGTTGACCTCTATCCTTGAGAAACATGTTAAATTTTAGACAAGGAAGGAATAAAGACCTGCATTGGTCTATTTCCACATCATCAGTGGCTTTTTACAGGGTAACCCTACCAGAAACTTGTTAAATGAGTCTTTCTTGGAACCACTACAATACTATTGAGGAATAAAATGTAGCAGAGACCCAACTAGATGCCTCATTGTGTTTCACCATAGTCTTCACAAACTCTTTGATTAGAGAGTTTCAAACCAAAGATGAAATTTTCCCTATCTCCCTTTGATTAGACTTGAGATGGATGGAATTATTTTAATCATTCACCTACACCAGCTTTCACAAAGTTAGAATCCATGATTTAAGTGAGTTGGGAGAAGTGTTGTCCTCCAAAATAGCAGGTGTATGGAGTTGCAGGAGAACAAGTTTATAGTGTGGAGCCTAAGGCAATTGAAGACTTTAGAGGATCTCCAACATTCATTATTACTCCCAAATAGAAAGATCTTGAGAGGTGGCTAGATTACCCTCATCATGACTGCAAAAGCATGTTGCTTGACCACTAGTTAAAGTGTTTGTTTCTTGTTTGCAAGGTATTGATTATTCAATAAGACAATCCAAAGGCTTATAATCTAGAATTTCTTCTCTTTCTTATTCACATGCATTGGTCAATGCATGAAGAAAACACTTTTTTCCCTTTGACACAACAACAAGCCTGGGAAGTTTGATCACACATTGGGTAGGCGAAATCTTGTTTTAATGTTTTTATATGTGAAGGCACAACTCTTAGTTGTCTTAAAGGTGTGAGCTTTTTGAGATGCAAGGCACATGTACGTAGGGTCCATGAGCCAACTCGATGAGATTGACATAATTTTGATAAGACACATAGACTAAGAAGATGACTAGGTCACCAATCGAACCAATAGAATGATGCCACATGGAACACATCCCGAGGTGGCCTGGTAGTTACATGATTGCAACATTTAACTCATGGTTAGCAGATGGAATAACTAATTAGTGTGTGTGGTTAAGTGGGAAGTTAATGTGACTTTGATGGCTAAACACATAGTTAAGAGAAACATGTGGCAAAATGGTGAAATGATTAGTCATGACATCTTCATAGCTAAGTGGTGATTTAATGCAAAGGTTGTAAAGTCATGTGAGGTTAACATGTGGCAGGGGTGCCCAGGTGGAGCTGGCTAAGATGGAAAGATAACATGAATATGGTGCCCAATCTGATGGTGACACATGGTGCTTAGGTGGTAGAGGTACCTAGTGGGATGATGATGTGGTAATGATTGTACAAAGACCAATGAATCAAAGGGCACCATGTGTCATAAGGGAAGCCAACTTAAGTTTGACCCAAAATTTAAAAAGGGAAAAATGCAAGTTCAAAAAATTAATTTTTAATATAGATTTCCTCATTTTACGTGAAAGGCATTTAAATTGAAATTCATTTATATCATATAGTTTGAACTTTAGCATAAGGTAATTTTTTTGCAAATTCAAAGGCCTATAAATCAATTTTGCAATCCAAAGTCTCAAATGGACGTCTAGGGCATGTCCATGAGGCCAATATAGCACTATTATATATTGATGGAAAGGTCTTGAATTTCAATCTCAAGATATGCCATCATTTTTTGTACATGTGTTAGTAGGTAAGAGTTATACTATTTTTATTCTGAGGTGCTTCTTATTCAACTACATTTTGGTATGGGCAGTTCAAAATCAATTTGTGGCCAAACGGTTAGATGGGTATCCACCAAATTTGGAAAGAGTTTTAGAAGTGATGTTATTTTTCCTCCAAAGTAGTTAAATGTGTATTTGGAAAAATTTGATACCATATCTGATAGTTTATCAGAAAGAGGCTTTTCTCATAATTCTTGATAGATATTTGCGAGTTTGTTGGGCGTAATGATAGGATTTGGTTTGGTTTCTAGAGAGAAGAAAGAGGTTTTGCAATAGAAATGGAGGGGATTCAATTGGAAAAGTGTTGATTCTAGATTAGATCTGAGATTCCTTCCTTCTTCTATATATTTCTTTCTTCTTTCATTGTACAAGGTTGGTTTAAGAGTTTTGGACAAGTTCCATAGATGTGATTCCATCATTCTTTCATAAAGTTTTCTCTATATGAACAAAAAACAATGCAAAGAAAATCATAGTTC
This sequence comes from Cupressus sempervirens, assembly GCA_028749045.1. Lineage (NCBI taxonomy): Eukaryota > Viridiplantae > Streptophyta > Pinopsida > Cupressales > Cupressaceae > Cupressus > Cupressus sempervirens. Next base: position 28,782,357 of record CM053785.1, on the reverse strand, counting down.
TAGTTCATTTTGTGCATTTCATGAGTTGTCTCATGTATCTTGATGTATTTTCTTCAAACAAATGAATACAAAGATTCAATAGAAATAGTTACATTCTGAATTTTGTCTCCTATTTATGAATTTTGTAGTCCTTTGTAATGTGTGAACAAATATCTCATATCTCATTTGTCACTCAATTAGGGTTGTATGCCATGGTATGCTTTGTTTTTTATTCAAATAATCAAGTAAATACTTAGTGTGCTTTGACAAGGTTGCAGATTTTATGGAAGGATTTTGATAAGTAGAAGATCTAGCTTGCAAATTGATGTCTAATTCACAAAGTGAATGGATAGATCAAGGTTGATGGTGTATGATGTAATTTGTGAGATACTTAATGGATTAGGCATTAATCTTAGTTGGAGATTACATACTCTTGTTATTTCATATCTAGTTCTTGTTGACATTAATCAATTAATCAAAATAATTTTCCCTTTCATGTTGTAGAGCTTAAAAGGATAACCCGCACTTAGCTTGTGAATCTCATAGATCATGTTATTAGCTATTGCATGTCTTTGCCATGGCATGAGCATAGAAGGTTTTGGGGTTTTAATATTCTTAACACAGATTTATATGTATGTTTTAGGGACTCGTACCATATGAATGAATCTGAGGATTACCTACCTAGGTTTTGGAGAGCCTAAAGAAGAAGGAGTTTAGCATTATAGTTGGCCTAGGTTCTAGACAAATTATGTCCATCATAGGAGATATTTTCCCTTAGATGCAATCTTGTCTTGGCTACCCGATAGCTGAAATCTCTATTAAATCAAGAGCCAACACAATGTTCACCACTTCTTCGGGTGCTCTAAAGGTATAAAGAAATAGTGTTGCAATGTGGCAATCAACTGTAAAGATAGAAATTAATGCTAGGTATCTACCTTAATTATTTCCATTTTTCATAACTATTGTGACCTACAAAGATAGGCAAGAAAACCTAATTGTTGCTACATCGCTACTCTTAAAAGCATGGATACTTTATGAAAAAGGGTGTCTTTCTGGGTATTGGCATAATGATGACTGGTAGTACGAATGGCATAAAGTGTAAATGCAAATGTTTTCTCAAAATTTGAAAGATTTTGTACATTTTTCCCTAAATGCCATTAATGCCACCCTTAACTCACAAAAGCTATTAAAGAATTGATGTAACAAATTTTTTGTCACCAATCTCAGCAAACTAATATTGTAGAAGAGAGAATTGTACAAAGAGCTTGTTAGAGTATTGGAGTTGCAGAAAGTTTACTGAAGTATTTGAATTATAGAGAAATAGTGCAAGAAGAAGGAAAGATGATTGCATATGTATACATTGAAGAGGTTCCTACCAGTGTTGCTCAAGGAAAAAAAATCCCTAGTCCATTCGTAGATGAATGGGTATATTTCTTGTTGGCTTCCTCGAATGCACAATCTATGAATTCACACATCTTAAAAGACCCATATAGTTTTTACAGAGATGCAATAATGCCAGACATGAATGAGAATGAATTATTCTAGTTCTTCTACAACAACAAGATATGCAAACCTCCCATTTCAAATCCTTGGAATAGAAATGTGGGTAAGCTCATTGTACTAGAGGTTTTAATGGATATAGATCTATTAAAATCTTTGATTAAAGCATATGATATAGTGAGCCACTCATTTCATAAGGATAGAAGTATATGGTGTACACTAGACAAGGAGACTTTCATATAAGTCTTTGATTTAGGAGGACACATGACTCATCTTATTGAGTTAGAGAAACTCAAAGAACCTTTCAAGAATTAGAGGAGTTTTCTCACAAGAAGGATCATGAGGAAACATATCCCTATGTACAAGGAGTAGGGGGAAATTCCAAAGAAGGTAGGGGGTTTCATGCCCCTTGAATACTTCAAATGATATTTCCAATACACTTTCTTCTGTCTGAACAAAACAATGGGACTGGATGGGACCATGAATGCTCCTAGTCTATATATAATGACATTGGATATACAGGACCAATATACAAATATTGGATATGATTTTGTTATGTGTATGATAAATTTCATCCACAATGAGATTGTTGCTCAACAACAGGGAGACTTAAAGAATTTTAAGTTTCACTAGTATTTGTTGTTGATGCATGTGATCCTGTACAAGAATGTGCAGTATATATGTTGAGAATAATTCTTCAATTGTATATTATCATTGATGTTTACAAAAATGTAAGTATTAACTAATCAATGTAGATTTTTTAGTATTAACCTTGTATATCTCAATATTAACAAAGTAGTTGGGTAAAGAAGACTTTCTAGTATTAACCGAGTAGTTGGTTAATAAGAGGATTCTTGCTTGTAGTATTAACTGAGTGGTCGGGTATCAAAAGGAGTGTAGTATTGAGCGAGTGATAGTAGAATGTAATTGTCTAATATTTTAATTGATTAAGTCTGACTATTTGGATGTTTATTAATTTTTTGAAAGAGTATTCAAGCCAAATTTTCCTAAGCTTATGATGTATAAGAAAGGTCAAGTTGTGAAGTGTAGAAGTGAAATATGATATAAGATGGAAATATGAGTGAAGGAAAGACATGGTAGGAAAGTGTGGAAGATAAGCTAAAAAGAACATCTAATTAGGAAAGATCTAGAGGTCAAGCCAAAATAGAGATTTGAATCGACAAAGGAAGTTGCTTCATCATTCAGGTCAACTTGTTGTTTCTTTCTAACCATTGTAGCAATAAAGAAATCTCCTAATAAAGTTGACTTAACAATCATTTTGTAAATTCTCTAAAAAGGTGACGTTTGAAGATTGAAGTGTTTGAAGACCTCTAACTAGGTCACTCCTAACAAGGTGATCTAAATCCTCTAACAAGGTCATACTTAACAGTATGTTTTGTAACCTTGAACAGGGTTGCCTCCTAACAAGGCTCACTTCAAAAGAGTGAAAAAGTTTATGACTACTTGCAAGGTTCTTTTTTCCAAAATTGGGTTTCCACATTAAATCTTAGTGTCATCTATGCTCATGCTATTTTCTTATGCTTTATGTTTCTTCAGCTAAGTTGCTAAAGGTTAAAATGGATTAATAATCTTAAGATTGCTAATGTTAACCGAGCTAGTCAATATTGCATGATTTGTGGAAGTTTGCATTGACATCTGAGGGATAATGATTTTTTTTGTGGTAACTGATTCACCCCTCCCCTCTTAGTTACTCTTCCACATTTTCAACAATCAGTATCTGAGAAGTTGGTGCTTGGAGGAAAAGGTTTTAAAGACCTAAGCTAAAGATCATAATATCTTTTAGAAGGGAGACCCCCAAGCTAACTAGAGAATTTTTCTAAGCATGGAAGTAGTTGATGAAGCTACATATATCAATAAATAATGATGTTGGTGTGTTCTACTTGGAGAAAAAATATGTTCCACCACCCAAACATATGATTGTGGAGAAAATAAAAGAGGAAAAGGACCACAATATTATGATGATTGATATTGCATCCTCTTTAAACTAATTTGAATTTAATGAAGTCAAAGTTTTGCTACTGCATTTGACATGTGGGCAAAAATGAAGAAATTCTTTGGAGGTGACAAAAAAGTGCAAAGATCAAAGGCGGAAATTTTACGAGGTAAATTTGACCAAGGTGAGAACATTACCCAATACAGTGAAAGGGTCAAAGAATGTGTAAGTGAAATCAAAACTACAGGAGAAAAAATTAATGATGAAATAGTAATCAACAAGGTACTAAGAACTCTTCTTCTTATTTATGTAATTAGAGTTTCAGCTATTCAAGAGATGAGATGCAATCGAGTACATGATTTAGCCCTAAATACTCTTGTGGGAAGATTGACTACTTTTGAATTGGATAACTTTTATAAATACACTCCTTCTAACAATCTTGAATTTGTGTTCAAAGAAAAATTAACCCTTGGTAGAGAAGGAGGAAACTCAAAAGGCAAGAAAGTTGATAGTGAAGAAGAAGAATCAATGAAGATCTTGAAGTTGTTGAAGCTCTTCTAGCAAAAAGAACAACAAGAGTAAAAGGAAAATTCAAAGGTAAAATTCCATTTATTTTATTCTCATTTGAAGAAGTTGATCACATTGTTACAAGGTGTCCAAACAAGGAAGATAAAGATGAGAAAAGATTCAACAAGTTCAAAGGCAAGAAAGACTTCAAAAGCTACAAGGACTACAAAGGCAAAGGTAAGAAATCATGTTACATTGCAAAAGATTTTGATAGTGATAATTACAAAGATGAAGTAGTTTATATTGTTGTTAAAGATGAATTTGATGATGAGGAAAATGAAAACATGACACTTATCTCTAATGTTAGAAAAAGTGATACATGGATCATAGATAGTGGTTTTTCTCATCACATGACTGGTAATAAAACTAAATTCAAACATTTGAAACACTATGATGCTGGAAGTGTTAGATTTGGAAACAATGAACCATGTTATATAAAAGGAAAAGGAATCATAGCATCAACTAATGGAATCAAATGTGAGAATGCCTATTGGGTTGAAGGATTAAAACATAATCTACTCAATGTGGCCTAGTTGAACAATATAGGATGCAAAGTTGAATTCATGAATGAAAAAGCTAAATTGTTGGATGGAAAAGGAAAACTAGTTAGAACTGGCAATCAGACAAAAGGAAATTTATTTTACCGAGATCTCACTAAAATTAAATGCTTACTAGCTTGAATAGAAGAAAGTTGACCATGGCATAAAAGAATGTGTCATGTTAACTTTGATAACTTGATCACCATAAGAAAAAACAAAAGAGTACAAGGCATACCTTATCTGAAGAAACCTAAGATGAGCATGTGTAAACAATGTCAAATTGGTAAAATGAGTAAAAGAAGTTTCAAAAGTAAGTTCTACAACTCTAAAGAGGTTTTGGAACTTGTTCACATAGATCTATGTGGGCCAATAGGTGTGGAATGCTACTGTGGAGATATATATTTCATTTTATTTATTGATGGTTATTCTAAGATGATGACTGTAATGTCTTTAAAGGATAAGTTTGACATTTTTAAAAGTTCAAATGGCATTGGGTAGAGTTGAGAAAGAAATAGGGAAGAAACTGAAATGCCTAAGATAGGATAGAGGAGGAGAATTCATCTTAAATGAATTCAATGAGTTATGCAATGAAAGAGGAATCAAAAGACATGTATCAACACCTAGAACTCTAGAGAAAAATGGAATAGAAAAAAGAAGAAACAAAACTATCATGGAATGTGCAAGAACACTCATGATAGAGAATAATGTTACACCAACATACTGGAGAGAGGCAATCAACACAATAGTTCATACACTGAACCAAGTTTAACTAAAGAAAGGTACAGACAAAACACCTTATGAATTATGGTATGGCTACAAAACCAATGTTTTTTTATCTCGGAGTATTTGGAAGAAATTTTTATATCATAAAAGATGTAAGGAAAGGTAAGCTTGATGGAAAGATTAATTAAGGGATATTCATAGGGTACTCAAATAGAAGCAAGGCATACAAATGTTTAAATCTTACTAGTCACAAAGTCACTGAAAGTTCCCATGTAAATATTGATGAGTTTGCTAAAAGACATGAAGAAAAGAGCAACAAAGAGCCTAAAGATTATAGAAAGTTTTTATATTATGAGGAACTTGAAACTTTACCTCAAAAGGTTGAATCCAATCCATTACCAAGTGTACCTAGAGAGTCTTTGGTAGTTCATCCTGAGTCATAGAAAAAGGCACCCAAGTCATAGATAGTTCAACCCAAGTTGCATCCTTAGGAAGTGCAACCCAAGTTACAACGAGATCAATCAAAGGAACCCAAGAAAAAAGATGAAGATCTTGAAGAACTAGGTGAACCAAGTTCAAAATCAAGTAAGAAAGATCAAGGACTTGCAAAAAATATCAAAAAGCATCATGCACCTGAAAAAATAATTGGAGGACCGAAGGCATACTAACAAGGAACAAACTAAAAGGTATATGTTTTCTTAGTGAATTTGAGCCTAGATTTGTCAAAAATGCTTTAGAAAATGAAATTTGGATAGAACCAATAAAATAAAGAGATTGAGCAAATAGAAAAGAATAAAACTTGGTCACTTTTTTCAATACCTAACGATAAGAATGTGATTGGTACAAAATGGATATTCAGAAATAAGTTGAATGAGAAAGGAGAACAAGGAACAAGGAAAGGCTTGTATGCAAAGGTTATGCTCAAGAAGAAGGTATTGATTATGGGGAAATTGTTACCAATTTAGCCTACCTCCTAAATTGCTATATTATGCTTGCCTATATATTGCGCTAGGTGTTTTAAGTTGTTGAGCATACATATTACATAATGGTTTAGATGCAAAATGTAAAGTAAAAAATTTAATAAACAAGAGAAATTGATCATTTTTATTCAAGATACAATACAAGTACCAAAATAGTACACTTTATTGAAATATATTTCATAATTGTTTTGATAAGGTACAATATGTTCATTTTTTTTTAAATAGCACTTAATACAATGCATTCAGATACCACACAAGCATTCTGAGCTCCTAATATAATATCTGAATAAACACACTACATAAATAGAAAAGTACTAAAAAGATAAGGGGAAAGGCCTCCATTTCCTAAATGGAAGGATTGTTGATCTAAACATTGAAGAAGGTTTGAGCCCGCATCTCCATTTGGGAATAGACCTACAAAAATATAAAAGAGGAGGGTCAGCTCATAGAAATTGAGCAATGGAAAACATTCCAATTATCTCTACACTACTTAGTGTTCCTACAACATAATTATTCAAATAACTGGATTAAAAGATGTGAAGGCAAGAGAGATATTTGAAAGGAGAGAAGGTTCTATGCTAATAAGTTTATTTCATGTGTAGATATAGGTATGAAGTTTGAGGTTGTTGAAGGATCTTGCATAAGTTACACACATGAAGCCTTTCAAATGAGATTTGTAGAGGCCAAGACTGAAGAACTAAGGAGACTATCGAAGGGACACACATAAACTACAAGCATGAAACCTTCTGGTCAAATCATGTGAAGACTAAAGACATGGGGAGACTGTTGAGGGGGCATACATAAATTACAAGTATGGAATCTTCTAATAGAACCATAGTAGAAGATTGAAAGAATGAGGAGATTATCAAAGGGACATACATATATTAAAAGTATGAAACCTTTTAGTCAAATCATGGAGGGAGTAGAAGTCTACAAGTGCACAATCAAGGATAAAGTTTTCAAGCATGAATAGAAGTAAGAAAAAGATGTATCAAATCTTAGATTTTATGGCAAATATCAAGATATGTAATGAAAACAAATTGAAAGCTATAGGAGGAGTTGAGGATGGAAAAGTGAGAATTATACAATTCAAAATCAGAATGTCATTAGGAATCAATGAGATAAATTTCATATGTAGTGTTGTCAATAAAATAAGAAAATCAAATCTGAGTAAAGGAAATGGCATGGAGTCAAGACACTCAAGTGCATATGTGTTAGTGCTAATAAATAGAATTGAAGATGAATTTTCTATCTTTTAACCCCCAATAACCAAAATATTTCTTGTAGATAATTGTTGGTTAAAAAAAATGTAGGCCTAAGTTTTTTACATCAAAGATAGAAGACTTTATTGACAATCAACATGAGAGGAAAAGATAACAATAGATCATGATGATCTCATAGCAAGCATGAAACAGAGGCAAGAAGATGTAACTTCCATATTTCCTTTTCAAATTTAGAATAAGCAAGTAATTTAAGTAATCACAACATATATAACAATAGATACTAAAGGCATATACATCAACAAAACATGGCACAAGATGCAAAAGACTTCTCAACTATCAAGTTCAAAAAAAATAGATAATGATAGATTGCAAGACTTGGTTGTTGCTATTGCATGGTTTGAGGACTGGATGGAGGAGATCATAACAGATTTAAAAGATGCTACAAGAAAATAGTGATTTCTAGCATAGAGAATAGCAAGATGTAAATATTCATGCCATGAAAAATATTCAACTACAGTAGCTACAACATCAAATACATAAGCATTCATCTCTAAGTAATTCACAACCATGAAAAGAAATACCAGTAAAACCATCACATTCAAAAGAACTTACAGTACAGTAATCCTTAAACCCTCAAAGAAATGAAGAAAATTTCCAAGCATTTATGGAAAATGGGAATAGAGCCATGAAAAAAGGGAAGAAAGCCACTCATGGCTATAACCAAATGTCCATCATAGAAAATCGCCCATGGAAGCAACTCACAACAGTCTCCAACTCATGACTAAGAAAAATGGAGCCAAGAAAGAAATGTAGGAAACCCATGAAATCACAATAACATGTAATTAGGGAGCAGAGAATACAAATCACAACATCAAGCATGAAGCTCACATACTATAAGCCTAGCATGAGGGAGAATAAGCAACCCATTTCCAAGCACTCACGGCTGTAGCTGATTTCCCCTCTTTTAAAATCAAAATGGAGCCATGAGAATAGAGAACCCATCTCACAAGTAGCAGAAATAGAGCCACATAATAAATTAACTATTAAAGCCACAAAATGGAGAAGAAGTCATGGCATCTAAATATACCAGCAGAAATGACGTTTGTAAAATGGAAAATCCTATGAAGAAATCCATGTAAGGAGAAGAAATGGAGCTCTCAAAATAGTAGTAGATTCATGGTGGCTAGGGTTTGAAAACCTTTATCTATTTCTTCCTCTCATATTTTAACTCCCAAAGCATTCAAATGCCCAAAAAGACTTTACCTTTTACATTTTATTCATTCCTTCAACACATTGAATAATATTTTGGCTCCATACATAAAGCAAGTGTATAAAACATTTTATAAATTTTTATACATATTAAATGAAGATTTCTATTTTTATCATTATATATATATTTATTTATTTATAAAATGCTTTATGAAATGTAGTAAAAAAAATTATATTGATTATTAATATTTATTAAACAGATTAATATTGATAAATATAATAAAAGAAGAATATTTTTATAGATCTTGTAAAATTAATATATCAAATGGTTGTAATTATAAAGCCCTTGTTAATTTTTAATTATTATACAAGGGGAAAAGAAGATATTGGTGTCACAAACAATAAGATAACTATGAAATTGGGAGTCTATTTTAAGATCTGAAGTGATTTTCAATAAAGTTTTCAATAAAGGCAAAGAGTTCTATTTTTAGCAAAGATAGATTGTTTGAGTTAACTAAACATTACGTAAGGTTCATTCTCAGTTAAGGGTAGTTTGAGTTTTCCATATAGTGATGGAGCACTTTAGATCTATTTTTGGCAAAATATGGGACAGTTAAGGCTAGTTTTGCATGAAGTTCATTATGGGAGCCTATTTTATGCATTTTTTGCATAATTTTGATGAGTTTCACATGCTATATTTTTGGGTTGATTTTGAAATTTGAGTTAGGGTTTTATGCATGATTTTGAGGAGTTAGAGGCAGTTTTCTAGTTATCTATCAGTTGGACAGGTGGTTGAGAGTAGTTTTTAGGGGCTTCTTCATAGTTTGGGTCAATTTTGACTTTTTTTTTCTATGCATATTTTTGATATCCAAATTAGGGTTTTTGGGCTCTATTTATTGTACATTCATCTCATTATGAGGATCATCTTCTTTTAGGCTCAAGTTTTTTGCACATTGCAAATTTTGAGCTAATTGTAAGAGCACTTTGTAGTAGAGATTTTTTAGCATTGGTTATATAGATTCAATGGTTCTTTCTCATTGATTCTTGTGCAATATTATGGATCCTTTATTTTTATGTTGCGTTCATCCTTCAGTAAAGTTATATTTCTTATTGCATGTTAGAATCTTGATATGTGTGATTGCAGGTCTTTGTTTGTGCCCTCATTCTTTTTGCAGAAAATAGGTAAAACCTACATTTTCCTTTCAAAGCATAATATTATGAGTCCTTTCATAGAATCACTTTTGTAGTTTCATGTTTTTCTAAGTATTGTGAATCATTTGTGTTATGGATAATTTGTGTTGATTTGATTAAAGTTACATATAAAAACATCGGTGTATCACCTCATTTATGTTAGTATTCATTATTTGTCATTCACTTCGCATCCCTTATCTCGCATACAATTTAGGTTCTAGTTGATCATTATTTAGGAACTGACCTAGCTTCTGGAGATTAATCTCTCATTTTAGGACAACCCACCACCTGAGAGAGTTTTCATGTTTTAACAAGATAGCTAGATTCTATATCTTGCTATAGGCACAATCTTGATTGACAACAGAAACATTTTCCCCTATTGTAAGACTTGAAGGAGTCATAATACTTCTAGCATATGCAACACAAAAGGGATTCAAAGTATATCAAATGGATGTTAACTCAACTTTCTTGAATGGAGTCTTAGAAGAAGAAGTCTATATTCAACAGCTTGAAGGTTTCATTGATCCAAGCCAAAGAAACATGGTATGTAAACTTCATAAGGCTTTGTATGGATTAAAGAAAGCTCCTAGAGCATGGTCTAAAAGACTACATGGATATCTGGTAAAAAAAAATTTTGAAAAGACAAATGATAATAGCAATTTGTATATTAAGGAAGGACCACATGACAAGATGTTGCTTGCAAAAATATTTGTAGATGATATCATATTTGGTGGACATAAAATGTTATGAAAAGAATTTTCTGAAGCAATGAGGAAAGAATTTGAAATGTCTATGTTTGAAGAGGTTAAATTCTTTGTGGGTCTACAAGTTTATCAAATGAATGATGGCATATACATCACTCAATAAAAATAAATTAGGGAAACATTGAAAGTAGTTGGAATAGAAGATTCCAAAGCAGTTGGGACACCTATGTCTACTAGACATAAACTCTCAAAGAATGATGATTCAAAAGTAATTAATCAAACTATTTATAGATCAATGAGTAGGAAACTTGAGTATCTGGATCCCACCAAACCTGATATTGCACTGGTAGTTAGCATAGTTGCAAGAATTTTTGCTAATCCTAAAGAAGAGCACATGATGGAAGTCAAAATAATCTTGAGATATCTAAAATGAATTGAAGAATATGGTTTATGGTATAAGAAAGGAGGAAATATTGAGTTGAGAGCTTTTACTAATGTATATTGGGAAGGAAGCATTGATGACAAGAAAAGTACTACTGGAGGAGCATTCTTTCTTAGAAAGAGGTCAATGTCTTGGAAAAGCAAGAAGAAGAATTGTATTTCTCAATCCACAATAAAGGAAGAGTATGTTTTCATAGTAGTTAATTGTTCTAACATAATATGGATTATGCAATTGATGTTAGGAATGAAGGAAGAAATCAAGGAGCTAGTGGTTATCTATTATGATAACACAAGTGCAATCAATATATCCAAAAATACCATGATGCACATAAAGACAAAATACAGTGCAATCAAATATTATTTCTTATGGGAATTGGTTCAAGACAAAGAGGTGAGATTGGAATATGTGAACACCAAGGAGCAGATAAAAGATATATTTACTAAAGCTTTACCTAAGGATACATTTATGTATCTAAGAGGTAAACTGGGAACTATTCCCCTGTCTAATGCTCACTAAAGAAAAAGATAGTGAGGTGTCAACTAACCTCCACTGAAGATCTATCAAGTTGATGTAGAGTGTCACACTTCAATTGTGAAATGCATAGCATATTGCATATGAATCAGTACACAGGTACATTGAAACTTCAAGTTGTATCCTTTGGAAATTGATGTCAAAAAGTGAGAATGTGTCAATTTAGTGTCAACATGGAAGATTGAAGAAAGTTCATTATTAATGAGAAAGAGGGAGACTCTTGATATTCAGATAATGGAATGTATAGCTAAGAGGGAGGAAATTGCAGATAAGAAAGCAATACAGACAAATCCAAATAGAGTCTTAGAGGGAGTTAGTATGGATGAGAATCATGATGCAGTGAGAATTTGAGGGTACCCCTACTGGAGGTAAACTGGATCTGTACAAATAACCACATAGCAGAAACACAACAAAAATGAAAGATCTAATACCAAATCACACTCTACTATATTTGGGCCAGAATTACAATGGTAGACCATCACAATTATGAGGGTCACCCATCACCCAAGTGACACCAATAGGAATTGGCTCCCATCTAACAAACTTTAGATCTTTTCCATCGCAAAATTTTGATGGCAAGGGCTTCTGTCACAATTGTGATGGGTAAAGTTGTTGTGAATTGAAGCTAGACAAGGTAATACATCATCATAATTGTGATGGCTATCCATTAGAGACGTCATTGCACGTGCAATAACAATGTTGTCAAACTGACAGCTAGCCATCAAACCTATCCATCACCATAGCAATGGATTTGTGACAACAATTATATGGAATCGACGGCTTGTATTAATAAAAATAATAATTGGCAGAAAAAGTTGAATAGCTATGATGCTCTCATAACTCAAAATAGATTCACTCAATCAGTTGCCATGCAATCATAGGTTAATATTGAGCTTCACTTGTTTTCAAGAATAGTTTAATAGTCTCTACTAACTAGAGCCAACCATGTGAAGGTTCTTGCATTGAATTTGTTTGTGGCCTATACATGATACTAGAATTGCTTGATAGGCATTGTATGTAGTGCAATGAGCATATAATAGAGGCTAATGAAACTCTCTTTGAATATGATTTCATATTCTTGCTAATGGATCTCAAGTATATTAAATTTTCATTGAGTTTTGTATTAAATTATTAAGTTTTAAATATGTGTAGTTAATAAAAAGACTAATTTGGTTGTGGTTTTCAAGAAATATATGTAATTTGGGCTATGCATTTGTGAGTTTTACATCTACTAAAGCTACATGGAAGTTCTATAAAATATTCCACAACTATCATTGAGCTGAATTTAATTCCAACAATATTTGCGAAATTGCATATGCTAGACTCCAGGTACTATATGATCTCAAGAAAAGCTTTGTGTGTGTGTGTGTGTGTGTGTGTGTGTGTGTGTGTGTGTGTGTGTGTGCTCAACTTATTATAGTTTTTTGTTGTTAATCTTTGTATTATCTATATTGAAATAACCTTTCACATTTTTGTTTATTGTCTTTGATAGGTTTTTGGTCTTTTAGAGGATCACTTTAGAAATGTTAGGCTTGAATGTGACATGGATAACTTTTTTCCATTAGTCTTTAATCCTCCCGATAATGGGCAGGATTTGATAATCACAAGAACCATCTGGTCTCTCCCAAAAGATACAAATAATAGGAAAACCAATTATATGGGTAAGATTGTTGCAGTCTCCTGATAATGTTCATAACCAAAGTTGAATTTTAGACAGATTTTTTAGGAAAGCACTCTCTTTAATGTCTCAATGAATATCATTGTATGCATGTATATATATAGAGAGATCTTTTTAAGGTGCATATTACATCTTAGCACAATAGAAAAATTGATCTAGTTGTATAAATATTCCATAATCCAAATAATAAAACAATAAAACTCACTCAACCTATGCTAAGTGACTTACCTCAAAATCTTGCACACAAATAATGTAGATTCAATGGGCAATATGTATAGATATAATGTATGTACGTAGGGGAAATATAATGCCCATTAACATTAACATTAACTCTGCCCATTTTTCTTGATCTGTGTGTGTGTGTGTGTGTGTGTGTGTGTGTATGTATATATACATATATATACATACATATATACATAGAAGTAGACAATGGGAGAAAGAAGTAATTGGGGTAGAGATGTTGAGGGTGATAGGTGGCATTCTAGTATAGACTATAGGCATGTGGGTTAGACCTTGAACTTCTTGTCATAGCACAAGAAGATATGAAGAAGAGAGTGGTGGGAATGTTTGTAGGACTAATTTTGATGAGAGAGATTCCCAAAACCCTAACAGGAGGTGAGAAAAAATATGAGTGTAAATTATGACATTGATATGTGCATTTAGAGGTAAAAAGCATAAGGAAGACAATAATAAATATGATTGTTAAGTCAATAATTATAAAAATATAATAGTCAGAGAATGTTTGCATGAGCCTATAAGCTCCTTGAGATATTATTTTGTACAATTTAGTATGTACATGGTATGAGATTTATTTTCTCTTTCTGTAGACATGTTACTAAGAAGTAAAAGGTTTTATATTTTAGTTTTCCATTGACTTATAATCTAGTAAGGTGGGATATATATTAGAATTTGGTAATTACAAGATTTGATTTTTTCTATATTTCAAAATAGATTTCTATTTGTAAATTGACCAAAGAATATTTATGGGCTCACCATTTTGAAGAATATTAGAAAGTTGTTTGATTAATATCAACAAGGTACTTCACTTGAAACTTCATTTTTACCTTAAATGCATCATGTAGGGATAAATTCTATTTGAAAAGTGTATGGGCCACTCATTTTTTGGTAGTACTATTTCTTAAGTTATTCAAAGTTAACTTCTTGTTGGTTCATGGTGGATTAGAATATATCTAAAAGGAAATAGTAAATTTGTCAAGGTTTCGTGTCAAACTATTTGTTACTTGTAAGTTGTTACAAAAAGTGAAAATGTAGGTAGCAATGATGATTCTCACTCTTGTGACAATGTTGTTACTAAAGCCTTCATAAAACCAAACTCATATTGAATAAGCAACAATAGTCTTGGTGAAATAAAAATTACTTTAGTAAAACTGACATTGAATTAGTATTCAAGAGCCATTTAATTAATCTTATTTGTGTTGTATACACATAACTTAGTTAGACATAACCCAGTTGAGGGTATTATATCAAATAGGAGATGTTCCATTTTTGGAAACTAGGACTATTTTTGTATTCCAAGTATGTGAGGCAAACAAGTGAGTTTGACCTTTGTTATACATACATACATACATACATATAATGTCATTGTTTAGAGGTAATGTCATTGTGATTGAGGCTTCTAGAAGGGAATGAGCTTCGTGAGTTAATATATAATGTATTAAAATAGTTAAGTTCTACCTAACTATGTCCAAGGCATTTGCATAATGGAGGCATACTCCACCTACTAGGCTACCTACATACCCATATTTATGGGATCAAGACCCTTTAACTACTCACTCTAATGAATATGTGTTTTGGTTTCTAATTGTTTTGATTAGTTGTATTCCTATAACCACTGGTGAGGTTTACTCACCTAATACAACTCTTTTCTATAATACACCCATTCGAGCAAATTGGGCAATTTCCTATAATTGCAATAGTTTAATACCTTGGTGCAACCTTTGTGTTTTAGTTTATAGTTAATTTAAGGTTAACCTATATATGTCCTAACTCACTCCTTATATAGTTATGTTTAAAATCTTGTGACAAAAATAAATGTGAAAAAAGCTTGTTTAAAAGCACATATTCCTTCTATTAAATGTAGGGTTGATTACCTGAACATCCATATGTGTATAAGAATGGTAAGTTACCTATAATTTCATGAGATCAATCTTTACAATACTTGGAATTTGCTCATCACCTCATGCTACTCTCAAAGGAAGTCCGTCTTCATTGCTCACAAGCAATTCACCACATGGGTACATCTAGGAATATACTCATCGCCTCCTACATAAAATGAATCCAATATAACAAAATGCCCCCTAAGAAATAATAGTGAAAAATGAGAGAGAAAAAGAGGAATCTACTTACCAATAGGTGTTGCCATTGCATCTATGGCCATGCCACCTGTTGAGTGAGTTATATTATTTTTTTGTTGTTCCAATATCTCTCTATTTATATACATACATACATACACACACACACACACACACATATATATACATATACATATGTATATATATGTATATACATATGTATATATATGTATATACATACATACATATATAGAGATCACAAGGGCACAACAACAAGATGCAGAGATCACAAGGGCATGACAATGAAATGCAGTGATCATTGGCTTTGTTCTAGTCCTCATTTTAATGAAGTAAGAAAATATTCAATAAAACAAGTATGACGTAACATAAATGGATCATTTTCTCGATCCTATTATGACTTATGTGAATGCATCTGATCATTACCTAGACGATATTAGGCACTAAATTTGTACTCATTCACCAAGAGATAATATAATCTGTGAGTACATGTTTCTACATACTTATTTTGGTAGGAATAGTTTTGATTGAATGAAAGGATAATTGCTTCTTTGAATTCAAGACATGAATGATTAATTTAATTTAGCACAAGTACTATGCAAGTGTGTATGTATACATGTAAAGTAGTTCACATAGTGAACTGATATACATACATACATGCACATAGGCATACAATCATCATAATTAGTTATCCTTGAATCTAGCCAAAGCTATTATATATGAACAAGAGCACAAAGATCACAAGGGCACAACACGACAATGAAATGTAACGATCACAAGAGAACAACAAAAAAATCTAGATCTCTACTGATCTCCACCAATGTTCAGAGCTCTCTACCCTCTTTCATGTGCAGCTTTCCATAATCAATCAAAACAAATGGGGAATGATTAATTTCATGTTATCTTTTTTTTTTTTGTTTACAATCCATAATCCACAATTCACAAGATATATATATATATATATATATATATACATACATACATACATACATACATAGACACATAGATATGTGTGTGTATGTATGTATGTATACACATATCTATACATATACATATGTATATTTATGTATATACATACATAAAAAATGCACTTTCTAAGACTTTACAATTGTTCAACAAAATTAATGTTTTACAAGAAAATGTTGTTGAAACTGTACAAAAATTGCTTAACATGAGAAGTCTTCAAGTGAGGGTGTTGACCAATCTTGAAAACTTGAATGCTGAAATAAAACATATCAATGATCAAACATCTATGCTAGAGGCAAATATTCAGAACTTTGATAATCAAAATTTAAGGCATGAAAGAAAAGGAGAAGGAATAGTGATGAAGGGCCACACCACCCTTACCAATTCACAACCAAAAACACAACAACATGGAGACAAACAGAAGATAAAATGCTTCACAAAGCATGCTTTTATTATACTTGAAAATATTTACAATATTCTGCAAATGGGAGAACTCCAAATTCCTACAATGTGAGAGAGCTTCCAAAAAGAATGCTTCCAAACCAAGAGCTTCCAACTAGCTTGCACACTAAGAGCTTCTACAAAAAGAGCTTACATCCAAAGAGTTTCACCAAAAAGAACCTCCAACCCAAGATCTTATACACTAAGATCCTTCACCTCCAAAGCTTCTATACAAGAAGAGATCACACCTTGAGAGCTTCACTACAAGAGCTTACACTTGAAGAGCTTGATTACAAATGATAATAAGCCTTTCTTAAATAGGCACTTACCATCAAAAATGTTACAAACACAACCAATGTGGGATAAAAGGTAAATACAAATACCTTAAAACAATTAATTCCCACCCAAATACATCTAAGCACCACCATGTGGCTCAAATAGAATATAATATTTCCTTTGTGGATCACAAAAAATATTAAATGCATGATTTAACAAACTTTCTACAAACTTCTAAGATCCCACCTTCACACCTCGATAAATGAAATGACAACCATTTATCTTATTTTTCAATTTATGCCACCTATGCACCTTGAAAATAGAAATTCCTCTTCTCCTTTTTTTTCTATTTTTTATTTTTATTTTTATTTTTCCTTTAATTTTTGTCACTTTCTCTCTCCTCTGGTTTTTTCTTATAATTTTACTTTCAACATGCCCCCTTTATTTTTGATGCAAGATGCTCCTGCATTAGACACCCATGGTAGGAAAAATTTTGTGAATATGGATTCACAAAATGACATAGCCATTGCAAGCACCTTTTTTCTGCTCTTCCAACACCTCATTGGAAAAAGTATCCAATGTCAATATATTTCCTTCTTTCTTCTTTTCCAACACCTAGCTGAAACAAGTATCTACTGCTAAAAATACTCCTTTGCAATGAACTCTATCCAAGTATAACTCTCGTCCTCCTCCAATCTTGTTGAATTAAACACACCAGTATTAAACTCAACAACACCATACTAATCTTTCTCTTCTTACCAGATATCACTAACAAGATCCTCATGTAAAGCATCATCAATATCTTTCAAATTTAGCATCCCATGATTCATAAAAATTCTCTTCCACACTTTCATCTTTGATTTCTTCTTGCATGGCTTCAACAAGGCAAGTAACTACTTCACTTTCTTGATCTCCAACTAAGGCACACTACTCTTCCTTCATTGTTGCAGTCTTCAAATGATCTTCATCTACTTTGAGCTCACAAATCTTTCCATCTTGATGCTCTTCCTATTCTCTTTTATTTTCTTCAACTTCTTCTACAATGTACACCAGAAATACCTAACAAAGTTGGTATCTCAATCTAAAACTATACTCTTTGGAAAACCATGTAGTCTCACCACTTCTTTGAAAAAAAACTTTGCCACATGAAAAACATCACTAGTCTTCTTGCAAGGAATAAAATGTTAAAACAAAAAGAGAAAGAGAAGGAGAAGGAGAAGGAGCAACTATACTCTAGAGAAGGAGGAGAAGGACAAGGAGAAACTTTAGAAAGAGTTTACATGACAAAAACAATAGCTAGAGAATATAGAGGATATTATGGTAACCACTAAATAGAATCTAGGAAAGTGTTGGGGTAGGTACTATGATACTGGAAACACCAATTAAATTGGTCTAGTTGTTGATTAACTGGGTTGATAACTTCATTATTATATGATCCAACAGTAATGTTAGTTATTAGTTTGACATACATGAAAATATTATTATTATTATTCAATATTATATATACATACATACATGAAAACAATAATACACTTTCTATGAGTTTATAATTGTTCAACAAAATTAATGTTTTACAAGAAAATACACCTAAAGAATTGTTAGCTCAAAAGCAAGAACGTGGTGTTGAAATAGTATAGAAAGTGCTTGACATGGGAGGCCCGCAAGTGAGGGTGTTGATCAATCATGCAAACTTGAATGCTAAAATAAAGTTATTTACAATGAAACACCTATGCCAAAGTTGCAACACAATGTGAAGTTGATTTTAGATAAGGTAGAAGTAGATATTCAGAAGTTTGATAATCAAAATTTAAGGCACGAGAACGAAGGGGAAGGAGTGTCTTTAGAAAGAGATTGCATAGAAGAAACAACATCTAGACAACACTGAGGATATTATGGGAGCCACTGGATAGAATCTAGAAAAGTATTGCAGTAGGTACTATGACATTGGAATCACTTGCAAGTCTCTAATAATTTACAATCCAAAAATAAAATGCTTATAGGAGTGTTTCAAGTATTGGCATAGTCTCCTTGCAATGATCCTAAGTATCAAATTCTTATAAGAGTGTTTCAAGGTTGGGAACCACTTCAACATCCTTAGCATGGTTTAAAGGTAATATCATTATGGAAGAGGCTTCTCCAAGGGAATGAGCCTTGTGATTAGAGTATTTATACAAAAGTAGAACTTTCTTCTTCAACTCCTTACACTCAACTCTTCATTGAAGTTATTCTTCCAACAGTGAGAATAGACAACAAATTCCTAGGAGCCAAGGGACCCTAAACCTATGCTATGTTTTCTAGAGACATGGGAGAAGTTACTATTGGCTTTAGTACTTCATAAAATTTTGGATCATATAGTGATGCCCAAATTAATAGAAGCTATGGATACTTGGGATCCTCATAGAGAGAGCGTGCCAATACATGCATGGTTACATCCTTGGCTTCCATTGTTGGGCCAGCATATGGAACCTTTATTTCCAACCATTTTTTATAAATTAGGGAATGCACTCATGCCTGGCATTCAAGTGATGCATCTACATATGCAATCTTATCACCATGGAAAACTGTTTTTGATCCTACTAGATCAGAACAGTTGATTGTTCATTTTATTGTACCTAATCCAATGACATTTCTATAGGAATTTTTAATCAACCTAGCTAATCAACAACTAGACCCAATTTACTGGGTTATGGCTAGTTTCTTTCTAAAGGTATAAGCTATGATATGTTTTTGTAAAATTTCTTGCAAACTCTACCCTTTTTACCTAGTCTACATTAGTTTTGTGGAGGATCTTGAGGTAAGTCACTTAGCACAGCTTGAGTGAGTTTTATTGTTTTATTATCTGGATTCTAGAATATGTATGTAGCTAGATCAATTTTTTTGTTGTGTGAATATGTAATAAACACCTTTAAAAAGATCTCTAAATATACATGTTTAGAAGGGGATATAAAGAGATACATGTTTAGAAGGACAAGAAGCAAACATTTACATAGCCCTTGAATAAATTGGTAGAGCTAGGGCATGGTAATGAAATTGTAGAGCAAGAGCACGACATTGAAATGAATTTGTAGAGCAAGGGCACAGAGATCACAAGGGCACAACATGGCAACAAAATCATAGAGCAAGGGCATGGAAACCAAATCAGAGAGCAAGGGCAGGAAAATGAAATGCAGAGATTACAATAATGAAATACAAAAATCATAAGGGTTCACAACTCTCCACCCTCATTCAGAGCTCTCAAACCTCTTTTCCATGCAGCTCTCCACCATCAAAAAAAATGGGGAATGATTCAAGTCATGTTTTATTTTTTTGCTTATACTCATGGGGGCATCACAATTATGATGCCAGCATTGGTATTGTGATTGCGTCGAGGACAATTACAAAAAAAAACATGAAAATCAACACAAATTACACTGCCATTACAAATTGTCATTGTACCTTTACCCCAAATATTGTAGTGATAATAGTTTAATCTTAAATATTACTATTGACATGCAATATGCCCAGTTGTAAGGCCTTCCGAGTTAGGGCCAAATACAACTACAATTACAAAATAATACTACAACATCTCACAAGATCCAACTCATAATCCTAATCCTAGCTAGTTTAGATCCTCACTCTTGTAGAAAACCCCAAGGAAATATCAACTTGTTCTCACAAGCCCTCTAAGCAATCTCCTGGTTCACCAAGCCTCAAAAACTATCCCTTCAATGTTCTCTCCTACACTTCATCCTCTTTTTCAAGCTGGATGAATATAACTAAAGACTCCATAAGATCCCCTATTTATACCCAACTAAGCCACAATTTAGCCTAGCCCATCACAAATTAAGATAAACCATTACATTAAATGTTTGTATAAGCCACAAGTTGGATCCAACAAAAATTAAATACCAAAAGTTGGCTCACTGACAACTTGGGCACCACAGGAACCAAGACCAAATTGAGTGTTAGAGAAAACCATGTCGAGTGTTATCATTCCACCAAATATAACTAAGTTCCTTCACTAACCAAGCACCAATATGTGGTGAGTACTATAGAAGCAATCAAGCCCCTTCATTGACTGAGCTACTCGAGAAACACTACTATCAAGCTCCCAGTGCAAACCAAGCTCCCAGTATCTATCGAGTGCCCCAAGCATCACCAAACATCTTCATTAATTGAGTCACTTGGTTAACACATCAACCAAACCAACTCAGTGCCAGCCGAGTCACACTTCAAACTTTGACCAAATCCTCCAACTCCAAGGTCAAACCACACCAACATGCAAGATTGCTAGCTAACCAAGGATTCTCCTACATTAGACACCCTTAGTTTGAAAATATTTTCTTAAAAGATGGAAGAACATCTTCTGGGATTTAGCACATAAATCCAAAATTGGTTCTTCACATACATATCTTCCAACTCCTCAACTTGTACACTCTTTCCCTTTCTCTTCTTCTTCTTCTTCTTCTTCTTCACATCTATCTTCAATGTGCTATAGGTTTTCCTTCCACACTAATCTCTAACCCTCTTAGAATCATTCAACTCAACTTTGTTACCAATACTTAGGTTCCTCCTTCATTCTGAAAAGGAATCAAGGAATGCTTCCTACCACTTTTCACGATTGTAAACACATTCTTGACACAGTCATCCAAAACCCTACAATCATACTACCAAGGCCTACCAAGAAACACATGACACTTTTTCATGTCCAAAATATCACACAACACTCAATCGTCCGTCACTTCCAAAGCATGCTCACCTTGCAACCAACCAATCTTATAAGGATAAATATGTCTCATTCTCCTCAAACCATGTTTTTGAACCATCTCCTCAAAAAAAAAGGTCATTAGTACTACCACCATCCACAATCATATTGTAGACTTTACTACCAACATACAAGTCCTAAAAAATTAGTCCTCTGACAAGATTCCATTTTTCTCTAACCAACTAGCACTTGTCGATCTAGTAAAATCTCTCCTTGCTAAGGTTGATTGTCTTAGACTTCAACCTTATTCACAAAATAATCTCTTCTATCACTAGCCTTAGAAAATTCATAAAATATAAGGCCTACTTCTCCACATTTGTAGCAAGTACCCTTAAACTCACCTCTAAATGTCCTTCTCTTCTGATCAAGAGGTTTTGGTTTATCTTCATCACTCGATTTAGCTTTTGTCGAGCTATCCTACTTCTCCTTCGCTCTAGAATTACCTTGAATTTTCCTCTTCAACTTATGTTTTTCCTTTATGGCATATGATAAGTATCCTCAACCAAATCAATCTTCAACATACCAACCTCATCTTGGATATTTAATCTCAAACCATTAATGTACAAAACTACCTTCTCCTTTGACAATTCTCTATGCCCAGACTGAATAGTCAACTTGTAGAACTCCTCGGTATAGTCTTTCATAGTCGTATCTTTCTATTTTAAATTCTACAACCTTTTGAACAACTCAAGTTCATAATAAATAGGAATGAACTTAGCCTTCAACTTAGTTACCATCAACCTCCATCTAGTGATCTTCGCTTCACCTTCCTCCTCTATGTCTATTTGTAGTTCTTTCCACCAAAGAGAAGCATGTCCTTTCAACTTATTTTGTGCCAACCTTACTCTAAGTGGATCCCCAATAGCCTCAAGATCAAAGTAGTCTTCCAATTCACCAATCTAATCAATCATGTCTTCAACAGTCAAGGTACCTAAGAAATTAGAAACCTCCATCTTATACTTCAACTTCAACTAAGATCTAGACCTAGCAAACTGACTAGCCCTAGTTCCAATAAGTCTCTCTACACAATTAGTTCTATCCTCACCACTTGATGTAGCAACATCAAAGTCTTCAACAATTTCCTCATAACCATCTTCAATACCCAAATGTTGAGGTACACCACCTATAGCACTCACAATTTCAGGAATCATGTCACTCTTCATCAATGCCATCTTAGATCTAAAACTGACTTTATTCTCCTCCATTTTAGATCTAAAATTTTTTTTAACCTTCTCTGAGATCATTTCCTCTACAACATCACTAAGATCATCAATTTCCCTAGGGTCCAATCTTTTTGGAGGCATCTTCCAAGATCCTCTACAAACTGAAAGTAATAAATCCATAAATCCAGAAGATTAGTCGGCTCCACAAGATCAACCTTTTCTTCCTTCACCCAAGTCTTAGTGAAAACTATCTCAACTTTAGTGATCTATCTACACACTCAAGAACAAGTGTGCTCTAATACCACCTGATGTAACGAGAATCTGAGGGTACCCCTACTAGAGGTAAATTGGATTCTTGCAAATAACCACACCACAGAAACACAACAAAAAAGAAAGATTTGATACTAAATCACAACGCTTTAGTCATAAATATAATTGTTTACATCCAATATGCTTGGTTGTAAGGCCTTCTAGGTTAGGGCAAAATACAACAATAAATAAAAAATAGTTCCTCAAGATCCCACAAGATCTAGCTCACAATCCTATTCCTAGTGAGTCCAGATCCACACTCTAGTCGAAAACCCAAAAGAAATATCAACTTGTGCTCGCAAGCCCTCCAAGCAATCTCCTAGATCACCAAGCCTCCACTACTAGCCCTTTAAATTTCACTCCTACACTTCATCCTCTTTTCCAAGCTGGATGAATATGACTAAAAACTCCAAAAGACCCCCTCCTTATTCCCAACTAATCCACAAGTTGGCCTAGCCCATGAAAAATTAAAATAAACCCTTACATTAAATTTTTTCATAAGCCAAAAGTTGGCTACAACACAAATTAAATAACAAAAGTTGGCTCATTGACAACTTGATCACCACCAGAACCGAGACCAGACCAAGTGTCAGAGAAAACCATACCGAGTGTCAACATTCCACTAAACATAACTAAATTCCTTTACTAATCGAGCACCAGTATGTGTTAAGTCCTCTAGAAGCAACTAATCCCCTTCATTGATTGAGCTACTTGGGAACATTATTGCCGAGATCCTAGTGTAAACCAAGCTCCCTGTATCTACCAAGTGCCCTAAGAATCATTGAATATCTTCAGTAACCAAGTCACACAATTGACACAACAACCAAATGAACTCAATATCAATCAAGTCACACTTCATTCTTTGACTGAGTCCTCCAACTCCAAGGTCAAACCACACCAACATGAATGATTGTTGGCCAACCAAGGATGCTCCTATATTAAATCATAATGAAACTAAAGATATTATTCAATTTCTCATACTTCTATCAGTATATGTTGACATGTATTTTCATCAATGCTAAAGATGGATTTTGTTGAAAATAATTATTCAATTGTATATTGTCATTGATGTTTAAACAAATATCAGTATTAATTGAGCAATCTAGAGTTTGCAATATTAACCTTGTATATCTTAGTATTAACAGAGCAATTAGGTAAAGAAGACTTTCCAGTATTAAATGAGGAATTGGTTAATAAGAGGATTCTTGCTTGTAGTATTGACTGAGTGGTTGAGCATCAAAAGGAGTGTAGTATTGACCAAGCGGTCAGGCATTGAAGAAGTCACAATGTCAACCAAGTGATCAATCCTAGTATTGATCGAGTAACATCAAAATGTAATTGTCAAAATTTTTAATTGTTTAAGGCCAACTATTTGGATATTTTTTAATATTTTGAAAGGGTATTCAAGCTAAATTTTCCTAATCTTATGATATATAAGAAAGGTCAAGTTATGAAGATAAAAGGTAGAAGTGGAATATGATATAAGATGAATACATGAGTGAAGGAAAGCTAGAGAAGGAAAGTGTGGAAGATAAGTTGCAAAAGAACATCTGATTAAGAAGGATCTAGAGGTTAAGCCATAATAGAGATTTGAATCTGCAAAGGAAGTTGCTTCATAAATTAGGTCAAATTGTTGTTGCTTTCTAACCATTGTAGCAGTAAAGAAATCTCTTAATAGAGTTGACTTAATAGTCATTTTGTAAATCCTCTAATAAGATGAAATTTCAATATTAAGGTGTTTGAAGAACTCTAACTAGGCAACTCCTAATAGGGTGATCTAAATCTTCTAATAGAGTCATACTTAGCAATATGTTTCATAGCCTTTAGCTGGGTTGGCTCCTAACAGGGCTCACTTTAGAAAAGTAAAAATTATTGTGACTAGTTGCAAGGTAGTTTTTTCCCAAATTGGGTTTCCATGTTAAATTTTGGTGTCATATGTGTTCATTGTATTTTCTTATGCTTTATGTTTCTACAACTAAGTTACTTTATGCAATGAAGCCCAATCCAAAGCCTTCAAAGAATGAAGTTGGTCCTCAAGATCCTCTTCACTAAAGGATCAAGTAAGAAAAGTGTATATTCCAAGCTAATGTTCCCAAACACCTATTACAAGTGTTAAAAAGGATGGTTCAAGGTTCTCGCAACCCAACCCAAACAAGGAAATCCTAATCAATAGGACAACCCAAATTTCTAAGGTAACTAATCACTAATTACTTACTATGCATAATGACTACTTTTGACACAAACACCCCCAAAACATAATATAGGATGATGGGTGACTCTATGATGGACATCTAGTCTATTTAAGCCATAAACAATATGGTATGATGGATAAATCCATATTATGCAACTTTGTTTCGATGGTTACTTCACAATCCCAATCCTAGGCTTGTAGCCCTTCAAAGTTGCAAAACAAGCCTAAAGTAAGAAAACTCCACAAAAACCATATGAATATTAATTAATTTTAATACCCTTTTTGTAAAATATACCTAAGCTCTAGGACTTTAAGGTGCAGGCAAGTCAGGCATTCTGCACTTTTTCTTGTGGACAACTGGCCCTATTAGGCCTCCATTTACAAAGGAAGTGTAATCTCTCCTTGAAAAAACCCAAAATTAACAATTGGAACATAAAGGGGTACACAAATTAAACCTTATAGAAATGATATTTCAAGTCTTGGTGACTTCTATGTTACAAGTTATGGGAGTTGGTGTTCCACGGTGTAGACATGCACATGGGTCTTGCATGCCTAGGGCATCAATTTTCTTCCTGCCTCTTGCAAGTTAACATCTAAGACCAAGTACATCTTAAATAATATAGTCAATACTTGGATTCATTAGAGGCCATAATTTATCCATGGTGAAATCCCAAGTTATAACTGATTGAATATGGAACCCTAGGTCTAGGTAACAAACTGTGATAGTATTTACAAAAACTCAAATCTCTGGAGTTAGAAATTGATTCAAAACCTCAAATCAAAAGCATTATAAATATGGTTCATCAAGTAATTGAAATATTTTTCCCAGTCAACCTAAATTATCATTATGTTTCCATACAACCAGTTGTAGCATCAAAATTATGGAAAAATCTTTGTATTTTATTGATTCAAAGAAAAAGTTACATAATTGATTGATCCTACCACCTACCTAAAATGGATATATAGGCATCCCAAATGATCATAATAAAATTTTAATTCAAATTTGGCCATTAAGAAGTGAAATTACAAATTTTGCAACTTCTTGCTAAAAGTTGCTTGACAACTTTTTAGCAACTTTGCAACAATTATGCAACTTTTGCAATTATTGACCAAATCATGGTCAATACTTAACCAAATGATACAAGATGGATAAAAAATAAGAAATCATGAAATTATCCTAAAACCTAAGGTTATTGGACACCTTTGACCAATAGTTGACCAAGGGCTTATAATATTTCAATCTTGGAACTAGGTCTTACAATGTGTGTCAAATGAATAACCTTTATTCCCAACATGACCTAATGATTTCTAGGACCTTCGAGAAATCCTATAAGTATATTAAGGTGATCCTGCACCATTATTAAAGGTTAAAATAGATTAATAATCTTAATATTACTATTGTTAATCGAGCTAAGGTATTGCATAATTTGTGGAAGTTTGTATTGACATCTAAGGGACAATTTTTATTTTTTTTGTGATAACTGATTCACCCCTCCCCTCTCAGTTACTATTCTATATTTCCAACAATATAAACCCAATTTTCATTGAGGAAATAGAGGAGATGGGAGGAAAACTACTAGTGCAATGTTGGACGGGGGTACTGAATTAAATTCTCTTTATTTTTACAACGATTTTGTATATCTTTCATCTTTAATATGTTGGGTGATGCGATTGAGAGGGTCCCAAGGGTTGTAAAAAAATTTCTTAAACCATCTAGATGTATGATGAGGATAGGAAACTGGGACATGATTGGGGAAGCATATGTTTATTTGAAAATTATTCTATAATAAGGGTTTATGGATGCACACAACCACATCTTCTACCCAAATATATCCTTCAAAGATTGGATATCATTGAATTTTTTTGGCAACTGATTTGATGAATAGGGAATATTTAGGGCCCATTATCTAAAAGGGGACTTCTTTTGTAGAAATTTCAAGGTAGGAGATCTCAATATTGGCAAAGATGTGATTGAAGAATTGGATCCATTCATTAGAGAATTTAAGTTTCCAACTGGGCTTGGAAGAACATATGATCCCAATGATATTTTCAGGATAGCCTTGAGACAGATGAGGGGATTTAATTTGCCCCTACAAAAACAAATATGGAAGGAGGATGTCATCATTGACTATTTGGAAATAGAAGAATGTAGAGACATAACTATGAAATTGAGGGAAATCATGGCCATTGAAGAAGAGATGAAAATAAATTACCTTTCATTTAAGGGTTTTAACATGAGGAAAAATATTTGGATAGGTACAAAAAAATGCATCCAAAATTATCAAGAAATAATATCCCAAGTGCCTCTAGAAGTGAGAGATAGACTGGAGGCTAGCTCTCCTGAGAAGGATATTTTGCTTGAGGTTGATTAGGAAGAGGAGCAACCAAAAAGCTCAACATGGGCCCAAGGAGGTAAAAAGAAGAAAAAAATGATTGAGATACCAAATAAGGTTAGGGAAAAGGATCTACCAAGGCATTGAAAATTGAGTGAATGTAAAAAGTAGTTATTGGTCAAGTAAAATAAGTAACATGGATATATGTCATGTATAATAATAGTAAAATTGGATATATGAATGAAGACTCATAGCCTCACATCCACAGTTCAAAAAGATATTGAAAGTGTAATTTTCAATTTCTTAATAAAGAAGTTTCATATATTATTATTGAAAATAATAAAGATAATTTAAAAACTTCAATCTTTTACCAATCCAAAAAAAGTAAATATATAAAATGATTGAACTACAAGAATTTGAAATGTCATAACACAATTACATCCATGACTAAATGTATTAATAAGAATTGATAAACCTTGCTAATATTTATTATTATTCCATGTTGTTAATGTAGGAGACTATAGTTTTCAATAGATTTTTAAGCATTAGTTTGGTCCTTGTAACAGTGTCATGTACAAAAATCTTGCCAAATTCTATAGTCTTGTAGAACTTTTGGAATTAAATTGATATTAAAATTTAATGCCTCTTTTTTTCTTATTTCTTGTTCACATTTTCTCTGGTAATATTTTTCTTTTTCCATCCAAATATTACAAAATGTATTCCCCAACACTTCACCTTCTCTAAGCTATGTTGGTGTTTGTGTTGTCAATTTCTCTGTTGTGGAATATTGTTATGCTATCACATACCAACCAATGTGTTAGCTATAGGTTCTAGTTTTATGAACCCAAGTAAGGACATTCATCAACAATAAGTAGTTTTGGAAGAGCTATAGCAAAAATGGAGTGTTGGGTCAAGTGCAATGTCTATCTTCACAAATTTTAAAATGTTTTAGATACTTTCTAAAGTTTAGTTTTTATAGCTTTTCTCTCTACTAAATTGATCACAACCTCTCCCGCAACAAGAGGAATTCTTCTTACTAAATTGTAACTGCCATATGGACCTTTGCAAAGTGTTTCATCATGTCCTTTCAATGTAATGCCAGTTGTTTTGTAGTGATTTGTTTTATATGTTGAATCTCTCTTCCAGCTACCTCTTGTAGCTGTTATTCTTTGTAAATTTGCTTTGTTTCAATAATAATAATAAAAAAGATTTAAAAACGTAGTCAAGTGTAATTTTTTTTCCAACCAGAATATCTCGAAGGCTATCTTTTATTATAAAATTTAGTTGTCATCCAACGATAACAAGTAGTAGAGGGTTTATTTTACAAGGTGTTGGGTACCAAGTTTATTTTTCATGAAATTATTCTATGAGAGTGATTAAATGTGAGAGATACTCATTTACATTTCTTCTTTCCATGCTTTAATTCTCCTTAAGTTTAGATATCACAATGTTGTGCACAATATTTTGCAATTT
Organism: Cupressus sempervirens; assembly: GCA_028749045.1. Lineage (NCBI taxonomy): Eukaryota > Viridiplantae > Streptophyta > Pinopsida > Cupressales > Cupressaceae > Cupressus > Cupressus sempervirens. Next base: position 28,752,911 of record CM053785.1, on the reverse strand, counting down.
TGGAGTTCATTAATCTATTAATCTGTGTGCTTGCTAATCAAGGTTGGATGTTTTAGATTTGGATCAAAGGAAATATAGAAGTAATTATATTTATGATTGTAAACATTACATACTAATGATTAATTTCTAGATTAAAAGTGTTAAATAGTAAAAATAGCATAATTTTTTTCAGTCTTAATTTTTTCTTTATATGTAATTGTTTCAATTTACTCTATTTATATACCTTTGAATATTATACTCTTTCTTTTATCAAAGAAAAAATGAATAAAGTGAAATCTAGAATTGTAAGAACTTTTCCTATTTACTGTGAATAGACTTTTAATGTGCTCAAATTTTGGTTATAATTTGCTAACATAAGATTTTACAATCATGTGCTAGGTTAATCAAATGCTAATTCAAATTTTAATAGCTCTGAAAATGGCTCTATCTTATATCATGAGCACATTATACGCTTATGTTAGCCTAATGCTTAGGCTCATTTTTCCTTGGTAACTCAACTCCTTGGTTGGTTTCTTGATATTTACCTAATTATATTAATTTTAGGATGAGAAAGATATTTGGTAAAGGTGATTTGTATAAGTTCTCACTATTCTAAATACTTCATACTCCCTAATTTTTCTTTTTTAAGTAGATTGCAAAAAGTCAATAAAACATTGGCCATTTCAAAAGATTAGATAGCGAGACATTAATTTATTGAAAGTTGTTAAACTATGGTGTTGCTTGTAGTTTAACATGGATTAATTATAATCATTAAAATGATTAAAAACTTTACTAGAACATTTTTCAATTAAAAAGAATAATAAAAACTATGGTGTTGCCAAAATAAAAAAGTTTAGCTTCAAAAGAATGCACATTAAATGGAGGATCTTACCATAGTCAGGTGAAATACAATTCTAAAATACATTGCATACTTTTGTATCATAATAATTAAAATTAACAACCTACTTCAAGCCTACTATTTATATCATAACCATGTATTGAGTACTACGATTTATGGTAGACCAAAAAAATTACACGATGAATCAGTTTGTTGAATCAGTATTGTACACTGTATGAACATGTATTCATGAAACTTTAGCATCGAATGCAAATGGACTGATGACGAACTATACTAGACCCAAGATATCATCATCAGAATGTAATCTCTACAAGCGTCTCATGTTTCCCTAACTACAACTGCTAAAATAGCTCTCAGACCAGCATCTTAGTGACAATTATCATGCTAAAAATGTAGATCTTCAATTAAAACATGCAAGATCTATGACTAAAATGCAGACTCTATGTGAAATCCAACTCCTAGAAATGCTCTTGAAATGATCATGCCATGAACTAAAATGCAATAAATGATGCTAAATGATACAAAATGATGCTAAAAATGCTATGAACTTGCTACAATGAAAATGCTAAAATAATGAACCTAAATATGCCTATAGTGTAGATGCATAAAAACTTGGGTTCCTTACCTCTTAGATTTCCCTCCTATTTATAGGATTTCGGAAGGGGTTGGGGTAAGAATTAGGATTTTCACTTTTGACTAAGGGTGAAAGTGAAACTGAAAATATCTCATAAGAGGCCAGGAGCAAGAGTCCAACACACTTGGTTTTGAGGATAATATGAGGATTTTTCAAATTCTTTTAAATGGTAAAAGGGAAATTTTCAATCTTGTGAGGATAAATAATTTTATTGAATTAATAAATGATTTATTTTCAACATTTTGTCTTTTTCTTCCTCCCTTTTTGAATTTTATTTTATGAATTTGAATTGTTTTCTTCCTCTTTTAAAGTTGATTTAGGTCTTGTCGATTTGATAGGTGATTAATAATCTATGTGATTTTTGATTTGAAAGTTTGTTGTGTTTCTTCTTATTTTTTCTTTAATTTGGACTTGATTGATCGAAATTGCATGATTTAGATCTTTGCCAATTTTTGGGTGTCTACAAATGCCCCTCTTTGAGCTAATATGCGAAGCATTTTAGTTCAAAGACTATCTTGATTTTTTGATTTTAGGCCAAATTCTGATCATTGGATGTCTGTTTGATGATATTCTGACATTTTGTCATTGTCGTGGACTCTATCTATTGATGGTTTGATGTCTGATCATTGATGATTTGATGTTTTAATTGTCATTCATTTGATGATTTTATTCCAATGCTGATTTGGTGTTGGAATAGTTTTGTTTGGATACCTTGGTTTTGGTAGGCTTGATGTTTGAAATTTTTTGGCTAGGGTAGGACATTTTTTATGTTTCAAAAAATTTTAACGCCCCAGCTTGGATACCCCGATTTAATACAAATATACTGCCCCCTCAGAAATAAAATTGGAAGAAAATATGGAAGCACAAAATTTGAGTGGGTTCCAATTTTATTTCTGAAATGATGGGATATTGGTGAAAAAGAAAGCGAGATTGGTTTGGTACAATACCCAAGTCAGTTGTGGTGAGCAAAAAGATGCCCATAAGGGGTAAATAATTTGAAAAGGTGATATAAATGCCACTTGCGGGGTTTAAATAGGTCAAAAAGACCTTTTACCCTTTTCATTTTCACTTTTTCCTTGTGCATTTGGTGATTTGGAGCTTTGATTCAGCGAGGATGGTGTTTCCATCACACGAGCATAGATTTGAGAGGGGTCATCAGTATGAGTGTCCAGTAGACCACAATGCCTCGATAAGTCATCAAGATCCTCTATGTTTGAGATTTAGCATTTTTACCTATGTTTTGGAGTTTTGCACAAATTTGTAGGGTAAATGTAGGGATTTAGTGCATTTGAAAGTTCTTTCAGCACATACAAAATATTTTACCACATTAAAATATTGTTATAGCACATTCATGGGACATTTTAAGGCATTAAAAAACCCTAGATTTTAGGTACAGTAGCGAATGTGATAGGCTTGTAGCACATATGAGGAATATAATAGCACATATGAACCAAACAATGTGTGCGAATAATTCTATAGTGCATACACACAATGTTTTAGCACATTTGAATATAATAGTACATCTAAGGGATAAAACAACACATATGAATATTTTATGAGTGCATATATAAGTATAGCACATATGAGTTGTTGTATGGTGTAGCTGCACTTTATGTCAACGCATTTGGAGACAATAGCACTTTCGATCCCTTGAATAGTGCTTATGCATATTTTATGTGTGCATATATCTTGTATAGCACATATGAGGTTTAAAATAGTGCTTTTGAATGTTCTCATAGTGCATTTGCATATTGTGGCACATTCAACGGATATGTGGGCACATATGGCTTTGGAAATGGTGCAAAAGGTTATCGAAGGGCAAAAATTGGGAGTAGGTCCTCGGTCGAGTGAAAGATAATGCAAAAGATTAGATTCTTGGTTTGTCAACTAGGGATGGGCATAACAAGTAATCATCAGTAGTTAGGTATTCGTGAAGTGATGTTTGTAGGATTGATCTGATAATAGATAGGTGATGCCCCAACTCAGGATTCAGAATAGGGAAGACAAGCTAGTCTGACTCAGGATACAAAAAAATGAGCAATAGGTTCAAGATAGAACCAAGAGCTAGATAGCTAGATGTAGTTATGAGATTGATGTTTGATGATCACTTTTTGATGAAAAACTAATGCATTGTATTTGTTTGATGAATAATAGGTGTGTGGGTGAAAGCTCATGGTACAAGGACTCTATCCATGGTCATTAGAGGTGTGGCTTCACATATTTATTATAGATGCCCCAATTTCGAGTAAATAGGGGATTACTGACAGTGGTGGTTGAGCAGTGGTACTTGGACCACAACACATTCCATTTGCCGATGGGGGGGATGACAGTGACTCTCAAGGATGTATATAGGATTTTTTGGATCTTGACCATAGGGTATTTGGCTTATTATGATTAGACTACTAATGGGGCAGTATTCAAAGATTTGTTTGAAGATGATAGTTTTGGTGATGATAGTGTGTCCTAGTTTTAGATGTTGCAGTATGATGCATTACCAGTAGTATTGGAAGGATTCATAGGAGGGTTTATGTTGCTAGATCGCCGAGGGTGAGGGTGTCCAATTGGATGGGATTGACTGATTCAGGAGATGATCGATGAGCCACAAAGATTTGCATGAGGTAGCTATATTTTGGCTCATTTGTATCATGATTTACACTAGGTTTTATATTCTAGGCCCTCATTGTTATTATTAGGGGTCATTTTGTTACAAGTATGGACATGGGAGCATCTACCCATTACACATCTAGTGTGTGTATGATTGCAGCCACAGGGCATGCCATATATGTATACTTATTTTGGTCTGATCATGCAACCCCATTTGGGCAAGATAGAGTACTACCTCCAAATTTTGGATGATATTGATGAGGTCATATGGAGACCTTACAGGTTTACAAAGCCATGGGTAGAGGATGATGATGAGATGGTGTATTTATTTAGCCTTAGGTATTTTCTTGGTTAGATTCCTTTTGTGATAGAGCAGTTTTGCTTCAAGCGAGTGGTGAGGCAGTTTGGTCGATGGCAGGGCATGTTACATGGGACTGCACATTATGCATGGGTTCAGTCAGAGAGAGCAGTGTGGGGGCTGATGCTAGAGTATGAGGCTTTTCTAGAGGCCATTTTATAGATGATAGACACACCACAACCTTGGGCCTTATGAGATGGGGTAGCAAACTGGGGATAGAGGGGGATTATGCAAGGTGGTTTTAGGATCATCCCTTCCCTAGATACATAGATTTGATAGAGTTGATGCTAGGGATTGATGAGCCATCAAGTGTGGGAGAGGATGTAATGATGAGGGTGGTCCAGGGAGAGGCAGAGGGAGATGACGAGCCAAGGTCAGAGCATGAGGGAGACAAAGTTGAGTAGCCATGGTGATACCACCGAGGGGAGTGGTATGAGGCCCAGTGTAGGGACCAGTTGGTGTAGGGAGGGTTAGAGGTACCTCTGGCCGAGGTGGTGCATGGGTGAGAGGAGGGATGGTTGGTTAGTGTGATGGAGCAGAGTAGTTAAGGGCGAGATTTCCAAAGGATGTACAATTTATCCACCAACAGAGGCCACAAGTGCATATTCCTATTAGAGATCCACCAGGTGCACAACTATAGGTGTAGCAGCAAGTACCACCAGAGGCACAGCCACTGTCTAAAGAATCGATTGATTTGGAGGCTCAAATGAGTGCCATAGATGCTTGGATGGGTGAGGTGTTGAGTACCTTATAATCATTCATAGTGGTGATGTCACCAGGACCACCACCACCACCACCACCACCAAGGACAGATGGGGCATCATCGAGTTAGATGGCTATGATTGGACCGGTTTCAGCATTGATAGATGCAATAGAGCAGACATGACAAGAGGATACAAGTTCCCCTAGTGAGCAGGGACTATCAGATCAAGCACGACAACAAGGATGAGTGTATATTATTGTACTGTGGCCTCATTCTTCATTATGTATGATTATTCGTGTGATGTTCACTAGACATTTATGTTGATGTACTTAGTTGATCCTTGATTTATGTAATTTCATGTTATATGATCATGTGATGTGTGTGTTGATGAATTTTATCTATTGTTCATGTGATTTTAGCATTTTAATGGATTGTCTGATTGTCATGTTGCTTTATGAGATATCTAAGCTTATTGATGTTTTAGATGTGTGCACTTGTTATATCATGGACTTATGCTGACATGTGATTATTTGATTTGATGATTATGGTGGCAGTGGATGCGGATGTGTATATATATGTGAATGATTAATGTAGATAGATCATGATTTAGAATATATGGTAAGTTACTAATGATGTAATGAAAGTTTGATGTGGTAATATGAATGTAATGAAATGAGATGTGATAACATGATATGTAATGTAATGCAATGAAATGAATAGTGAAATGGGATGTAATGAAATTGAATGAAATGAAAAAATAGAATGTGGTATAATGAAATATAACATGAGGTAATGAAAATGATTTGTGATGCAATGTAATCGAATGCCATGGTAATGGAATGAAATGTGATAAAATGTGAGGAAAAGAAATGATATATGATGAAATACAACGTGATTTAATAACATGAAATGGGGAATGTAATAAAAATGCAATGAAATGAGTAATGAGGTGAATTGAAATGTAATATGTAATGAAATGAAATGAAGTGAAATGAAATGTAATATACCATAAAATGAAATGACATAAGATAGGTAACAAAATGAAACGAGATGGAATATGGAATGAAATGGAATGATATGGAATATGAAATGAAAATAAAATGAAATGGACTATGTAATGAAATTAAATGAGATGAGGAATGAAATGGAATATGAAATGAGATAAATAATGAAATGAAACGAGATGGAATATGGAATGAAAATGAAATTACATGGAATATGAAATGAAAATGAAATGACATGGAATATGAAATGAAAATGAAATGATATGGAATATGAAATGAAAATGAAATGGATTATGTAATGAAATGAAATTAGATGAGTAATGAATTGAAATGAAATGGACTATGTAATGGAATGAAATGAAATGGAATATGTGATGAAATGAAATAAAATAAAAATGGAATGAAATGATATGAAATGTAATGAAATGGAATGATAAGTGAAAATGTAATGAACTGAAATGATATGATATGAAATGTAATGAAGCGAAATGATATGATATGAAATGAAATGAAATGATAAGTGGGGAAGTAATGGATTGAAATAGGGAACAAAATGGAAATGAAATGAAATGTGATATGCAATGGAGTGAAATAGGTAACAGGATGAAAATGAAATGACATGACATGTAATGCAATGAGATGGGCAGTTAAAGGGAATGGAGTGTCCAAGGAGCAAAATGATAAATGATGAAATGAAAAAAAGTAATGAAATGTTGAAGGAACAAAATGACATATGATAGTATGACATGGAATGATGAAATGGAAAGAAACGTCAAAGCGTGAGGGTGGGATGAAGGGGGATGAAAAGATAAATAGAAACATGATGAAAAGGGACGTGACACATGAGCTGTGAGTGAAGGTGAAAGATGGAAGGAAATGAAATTGTTTGAGATTTTTAGGTGTTGAGGTGGAGTTTGAACTTTTGAGATTCAAAAGCCACAAAATGAATGGATGAAATGGTGAAATGAAGGAGATGGAAGATGGGAAAAGGTGATGCAATGAATTAGATGAAATGAAAGGTGGTTAGATGAGATTGTTTATGATTCAAAAGCCATCCAAGGTAGCAGATGAGGTGGTGTAGTCTGATAGTGACGATAAGTGTCAGAGAGTCAAAGGCCACATAATGCAATGAGGGGAATGAAGTGGTGAATTCATGAAGTGTAATGTTGACATGAATGAGATGAAGAAACAAAGTCCATGATAGTTGAGTGCTCATAAGCTCACTTTGAGGTTGATGTTGATGTCGTTATCCATTTTGGTAATAACTAGTCGTGAAGTTGTTGATTAATGTTGGTGAATTATATCCTAATTTATGTGCCAACCATTTATTTTGCAAGGAACCCAAGATGAAAATGCAAAATAGATGAGTGCAACTAACTATCACTTTTTTTTAAAGAGATGTAAATTAATTGTCATCATAGAGCCTGTGATAAAAATGACTAAGTACAACCACCATTAGCTCAGCTATAGTGATATGAATACTATGTCACGCCAAGAAGTACTAGAAAAGAGGAACAATGTACAAGAAAATATGACAACCACTAAGAATCAGAAGCTATAGTCACAGGATAATAAAAATAGGCAGGCCAACCAATCACATGTCAGATAAAAGACCTCACCTAAGGTAGCACTCAAAATTGGTCGAGGTACACATGGTGTTCCATCTGAGAGGAGGCTCTTATAAGTGGACACCAGTAATGTGAAAAACCAAAGGATCATAGGAGTTAAATAGTGAAAAACCAATAAAAATATCATGACTTCATCTTAGTACCTCTAGTCAAACACATCATTGAGGTACTAAAAGTGCATGATAGCATAGAAAACCATTATGTGTGAACTAGGCGTGCTTCCAGTTGTGTGCAATAGTATCGAGTTATTTTTTTCAGGTCTACCAAGGAGTAACTTGTTGTACTAGGAAAATGGGAAGGCATGGGATGTGTCAGCGGTGATTTAACAGCAAAATCCAGTGGTCGGTGGGCATCGGCAAAAATTTAGGTGGTTGAATGTGAAAGTTGAGGGTGAAGTGTACCAGGTACCAGTGCAGCAAGATACAAAGAGTGGATACATGGAAGACTAGTACAGAATGAGGCTTGGGTGAATGATGGCTATAAGGAGGTGAATAGTATGGTAATGAATCAAGGTGAAGTGAGGAGTAGAATGTGATTATTGGAGATAGTGAGAAGTTGTGGGAATCATGCAAGGAAAAGTATGTTAGGTTCACCAAATTATTCATAGCGAGAGGGTGATGCTAGCCAGGGAAGATGTATGAGGCAAGGGCAGAGAGCAAAACATGTAGGCAAACTTTCGAGGAGTGGGTGGATCGATCAGAACTCCAAGTGTTAGCTTTAGGTTCAAGTGAGACAAGTTAGCTAGGACAAGGGCCAGTGCAACCCAAAGAGCTGGGAATGGAGGTGAAAGAAATTCCCTTGTCAGCTTTAATGATGATATCTGTGACTATAGCACAATAGGCATTGTAAGTGGCAGCAGATGATAGGCCAATGACGCATGTGGAGGATAGTTTTTCTGAGAAGAGGAAGAGTATGTCAGGAGCAGAGGAGGAAGTGGGAGAAATAAAATATGCTAAAAATTTTGTGAGAGTTGTTAGTAGTGGTGAAGTGATGAGTGCGATGCTTCAGTGGATTAGCCTCAAGACACCAGGACAAGGTTCAACAGAAGGAGAAATGAGCGGTGTGAATGTGGGGGAGCCACAACTAGAGGTGGGAGACAGAGATCAATCATCACAGGACGTGGAAGGATTATAGAAACTATTAGCTATAGAGAGAGTACAAGTGGAGAATGTAGAATAGGAGGTCACATTTTTGCTAAGATTGATGGAGAAGGCTTAGGAGGATGAGCACAAATGGAGGAAAAATAATTGTAGGAAGTGGTAGATGCAAAGCGGGCATAGGTACAATCACTAGAGATGGAGTTGCATGTGGAACATGCACGAGTAGAGGGGAGCAATGCAGGAATGCATGCCAAATGATCAAGGGCTCAATGGTTGCAAGAATCGATGAAGATGGCATAGGTGGGTTTAGAGAGCACACAAAATGAGCTAGTGTTATTGCAATCACAGTCTGATTTGTTTAGGGAAGTGATTGCAAAGGTGAACTCCTTACCATTGAAGTTGAAGTAGTAGTTAGCATTAAGTGAGGGAAAGGTGAGGCAACTGTAGCAGTGTTTGGGCGAGGCAAAAGTGGACATGGAGCATTGGCAAGTGATGACTAATCAAATGCAACAAGAGCAGGATGCACCCCAATGAGCGATCACTACACAAGGTAAGCAAGTTGGTGGAGAATGTGTTCATGAAAATGCACTAGAAAGAAAAGGTACACTAAGAAACTTCTTATTAGATGGGATGTTATTATCAGGCATTCCTGAATGAGGATTGATGAGAGATGTAGTTTATAGATAGAGAATTTACACATTTGTTAAACACATAATTACACGGTAGCAAGTTTCCAATTCCTATGGATGCGGTGTGGACACGTAGGGGGTTGAAACCAAGAGCTTCTTTGTCTAGAGCTAGGCCATAAGAAACACGATTGATCGAACACCCTGTTTTGTCACCTCCCCTAGGAGGCCAAAGTAAATAATCTACTAGACATTGTTGGGATGTAATGTTGTCATTGTCATCATAGGAGAATAAAAAGTTTGGGCTTGTTGTTGTAGCAATCAAAGAGATAATTGATGTTGATTGTAATGAATTTTCATGTGTATGTTTCGTACTTTCAAAATATATTTTGATGTTTTTTATGGTTTTGTCTAATATTTAAATGTTTTTGGAGATGTTTGGTAAATATTTGAATGTTTTTGTATTTTTGTGATAAATGTTGGAATAGTTTGACTCTTGTAAAATGGGAACAATACCATCTGTAGAGTGAAGATAACCATGATTGTTAAGCAAGAATGTATGTGTGTATATTAAGAACCATTACAGATAATAATAAGGCCAATGTGGGGATGTTTCACTAGGTGTGCGACAAGACAGACATGCTCGAGGCTTATGAAAAGGCATTTGGGACCCAAAAGAGAACACTTGGGTCTCAAGTAGGCAAAATAGGGTTGTAAAAAGGTGCTTTCACTCAAGAAAGGCATGTTGGGGGCCCAAAAGAGATTGAGGGTCTTGGAAAATGGAAAAAGGGGGCTTATAAAAAGACACTTGGGCCGGAAAAGTCATTTGAGGGGCCTAGAAAGGCATTTGAAGGGCCTAAAAAAGGCACTTTGGGCCTAAAAAGGTGCTGAAGGGGTCCAAAAAGGACACTTGGGCATTGAAAAAGGCGCTTGAAGGGCTTGAAAAAGGTGCAAGAGTGGTCCAAAAAGGACACGTGGGCCTGAAAAAAGGCACTAGAGGGGCCTAAAAAGGTAATGGAGGGGTCCAAAAAGGACGTGTGGGCCTTGAAAAAGGCACTAGAGGAGCATAAAAAGGCACTTTGGGCCTAAAAAGGCGTTGGGGGGCTCTGAAAAGGACATGTGGGCCTTGAAAAAGGTGCTAGAGAGGCCTAAAAAGGCACTGGAGGGGCTCGAAAAGGACACATGGTCCTTGAAAAAGGCACTAAAGGGGCCTAAAAAGGTGTTGGGGTTTCCAAAAAGGATGTGTGGGCCTTGAAAAAGGTGCTAGAGGGGCCTAAAAGGTGCTTTGGGCCTAAAAAGGTGTTGGAGGGGTCTGAAAAGGATGTGTGGGCCTTGAAAAAGGTGCTAGAGGGGCCTAAAAAGGTGTTGGGGGGTCCGCGTGGGCCTTGAAAAAGTTGCTAGAGGGGCCTAAATGGGCATTTTAGGTCTAGAAAGGTGTTGGAGGGGTCCAAAAAGGATGTGTGGGCCTTGAAAAAGGCACTAGAGGGGCCTAAAAAGGTGCTAAAGGGGGAAGCCAAGCTCGCATGCTTACGCTTGCTTATTATGTGCCTTTGGTTGAGTGAGGATGAAAGAGTCTGATGTATATATGGGCTTTTGAGATAGCACTAACATATTTGTTGAAGGGAGCTAGACTAGTCGTGGCCACTGCAACTTATATAAGACTAACAATCCATGGCGAATTGTGGCTCTTGATAAGAGGAGGGAAACGAGAACACCTCTTGCGCTATCCACGTTGTGTCAAATTGTCCAAAGTCTCGCAAAATGTTTCAGGACATTACTACACTACTTCTTAATATCACCAAGGCATTTTGGGTTCAAATATCTCATGTCCTATTGTATACCTTAATTAAGCTAAAGTGAGGCAAGAATTGACAAGAATTTTGGGGTGTTAATATTTTGAGCTTTCACGGCCATGTTTAGCAATTATTGACCCCTTTTTGAATGCTTCGAGTTAGTTGTGGATTTTTTTCTATTTTTAGATGATTTTTGAATATTTTTAGCACATAGGGCACAACCCTATACGCTAGATATGCCATAGAGAATATTCTATTTTTATAGGCAGGCACTTTCCTCTACCATCCGAGAGGGAATATTCTTCATTCGTCAGCCGATTGAATCAATCCAACCGGTGGCCTCCTCACCCAGTGACCTCTCTTTGCTAAGCATGCTAAGGGTTTGTTTTTATAAATAGTGCAAAGTGCTTTAACACAAAAAATGTGGGATTAATATCCCATTTTTGGCCATCATTCAAAGGTTTTTCAAACAGACTCAGAACTTTTGGCCCCGCAGAGTGTTAAATTCTGGCAGCACAATTCAAAGTTTCTGGAAGACTTGATGATTTTTGATGTCATGGGAAAATTCTTGACATGTGGTCCCTTTACAGGTGACTAGCACTATTTCCTGGCAACCTTACAGACTTAACAGTCTGGCATCCTCAAACATCCGGCGGCAACTTTATTTTTTGGCAAGCATCCCCCACATTCGTTGTTTATTGGCTCCGACCTGTGGTTCACCTCATGCCATGTGGAACTATTCTTATCATCCACAGAGTTCCCACCCACAGTTTTAACTATCTATGGTGCTACATTTGAAATTTTTTGGTGAGTTTTAATGTTTTTCATTGTCTGCATTTTCATTATAGTAGGTTCTTTCCTGCCTACAGAGTGTACCTATCTGTGTAGCATACCTGTCTAACATGTGGACCACACACTATCCAAGAACCCACTTGTTTTGTGCCATGTGGAACACTTGGTCAGCCCCACATGGCTCTTTTGGGCATTGTGCTTTCCTACACCGCCCTGCTCATTTCGACTGGACACGTGAACTATCTTTATTTTTCCACGTGGGCAGCATTGCCACATCATCCACTTGTGTACTTAGCATCCATGATAGTCATTCTTTGCCACATAAGCATATGGTACCATGTCATTTTCCACATAGTGTATGGAAATCCATGTCAGTAGGGGGCCCAAATTTTTTGCTGACATCAGCAGTACACTGTGTTAAGTTTGACGACTGTCAAACCATCAAACCTAGGAGATTTACAACTGTAGTGATGGTTGTTTGACTATCAAATTTAGACTAGCATTTTTTGCTCCAGACCCCTCTTTAGATAGCTTTTCAGTTTGGTAACCTGACTTTGCGAGCCCATAACTTGGACATCCGAACTCTGATTCGGTACAATTTTTTTGAAATTGGGTAGAATTTCCTAAATTTTCTAGTGGTGGTTTTTTTTTTTTTTTTGGTGCACAATTGCATTTTTTGGCGACTGTACTTGAATAATCTTGCATTTTTCAACTTTAAACGCTTCATATGGGCACATCTAGTCACACTTTCAGGTTCTTTTTTTTTTGAAACTGTATCTTTTTGTCTACTTTCTAGATCTAAAGTCAAATTCTAGGGTTGTGTGGGCCAAAATATCACTTTCATAATTAGGCCTTTTTTGGCATTATAAAGCTTTGATTCTTTTTCAAAATTGTTGTAAATCTCAACTACAGTGCTTGAGTGATAGATTTAAGCCTTATAAGGCAGTTGTAAAAGAAAAATTAGAAAGTCCACTTTGTTCATTTTGACAAGTGGCCCATTGTAAATGCACTACTTACAAAGTGCCAACAACATCTTTTTTTTTTTGGGGCGGGGGGGGGGGGGGGGATTTTGATTGAGTGAAAAGGGGGGTGTGTACTATGTTTTTTGTGTCTCTCTATTGTGCTCTTTTCATTTCTACATCATGGGTTTTAAATGTCCTCCTCTAACTTCATGCAACTATTCTACATGGAAAGATATTACATGGAGTAGATTAATGGAAAAAGGATATAGTCTTTATGTTGATGGTACAATTACCAAACTTACTTATGCTAAAGAACTCATTGATTGGAAAAATCAATACTAACAGGCTTTAGAAGTTATTAGGAGTTGTGTACATGGGGATCTTCTCTTTTACATTAAAAATTGTTTAGAATCCAAAGAAGCTTGGGATAAACTTGAACAATTGTATGGTAAGGTGGATGAAGAAAAGGGATTTCAGATTGAAGGTGATGATCTACTTCTCTCTGATCCTAAGAATTTTGACTTAATTCAGGATTATATCATCAAAGTCAATGAGTATAAGGCACTTGTTAAAGATTGTGGGAATCCCATGAAGGATGATAGGTTGATTCATCATATCCTAAAGCGACTACCTTTTGAGTACAACAACTTTGTTTCAAATTTCAATACTCATAGGTTGACCATGGGATCTTCTTACCACAAGCCTTCCTTTGATGCATTTGTAGAGATGTTGATTATTGAATAATCTCACTTGATGGATTTTGGACTTCTCGTGTCATCAAAGACCAAAGCCTTGGTGGCTAGTAATGAGCACAAATCAAGTCAAGGAGGGAAAATAAATAGCAAGAAGAAGCTGTGGAAGCCAAAAACACAATCTGAGACACAACAATCCTCCTCTCAACAAAGCAATTATTCTTCCAATAGGAAGGGAAGTAATGAAAAGAAGGACAAACTCTTTTGTGCATACTACAAAAAGCCAAATCATGATGAGCATCATTGCAAGACAAAAAGAATCGATGAGTTATAAAATCTACTCAAGAATAACAAGATTCAAGTGCCAGGTACTTCTAAGGATTCTACTCCAACCTCTTCAAAGGGTAAAGGGCAAGCACTTATGGAAAACACAAGTTCTTCTTTAGAATGGATACTTGACTCAGGTGACTCTTATCATATGGATTCTTCAAATGAAGACTTTTCTTCATTGAAACAATCTAAGGTACCACACATCTTCCAAGTCAATTGAAGTTGAAGCTGGAAGATGAGATGTACCATGTTTTGATGGACCTTTCACTGTGGCAATATAAGCATGTGAACTAGACTGATGTGACCTCTCACTGCAACTATCGACAGAACCCCATGTGTCTGAACCTATTGAAGCACTATCGCTGGTGTCACTATCAATTTCCATTGTGTATGATGTGCAGAGAGGAATAGAGGATAAGTTGGGTGAACTTTCCTCAAAATGAACATCCTTCTCCACAAAAATCTCATGTGTCTTAGGATCCATAAGTCTATAAGCCTTCACATTGTCTTCATAATCAATGAAGGTACAAGGCCTAGGTGCTGGTGCCTTGCAACTCCTAGAAGATAGGTTTGCCTAGGCTAGACAACCAAAGAATCTAAGGTGACTCACAAGTGGTTTTCTACAGCACCATGCCTCAAAAGGAGTCTTCTTGTCTAAGGTATTATGAGGAGACCTATTAAGTATGTGAGTAGCACTACTAATGGCTTCAACTTCAAGTGTAGGATCGAGAGACTTGGCCTTTATCATGCAACTTGCCATGGCCTTGAGAGTCCTAATCCTCATAACTGCAACATCTGTCTAGTGTGGACTAATTGTGGTGAGTTCTGAAGATCAATCCCCTCAATTCTGCAAAAGTTCTTAAGTATTTTGTCTACATATCTATTCTCATTGTCCACCCTTAGTATCTTGATGGCTTTCCTTGACTTGTGTTCAACATGAGTCTTGAAATATTGAAGCTTATGAACCAATTCATTCTTATGATGAAGGAAGAAGATCCAAGCAAATCTTGAAAACTCATCAACAAATGTGAGGATGTAGCAGCCTTGGCTGACTGAGGTCACTGCAAAGGGTCATGCTAAAACCATGTGAACTAATTGAAGAACAACTGGAGCTCGAGAAGACTTCCCTTTATCATACTTATCCTTGAGATTCATATCCACTGAAAAAGATGAACATTCTCCCTTAGAAAATTTGATATTATGTAGACCTTTGACCATATGTTTAGAGAAAAGTTGCTGAAGAGAGAGAAAGTCAAGGTGACCAAACCGCTTATGCGATAAGTTTATGTTTAAAGTAGAGTAAGTCAACAAGGCTTGAGAAGAACTCTTATGCAAAAAGTGGGAGATGGAATAAAGCCTCTTGTCATCATTAGCTTTCCTCACTACAACCAATGAATCATCTTTAAGACTTCTTACCATCACTGAATCTAGAAGGAACTCAACTTTGTGACCATCTCCAAGGTGAGTGATTTGGTAAACTAATAGGAGATTGGAGCTAAGGTTTGGAATGTAGAGAACATCTTTGAATTCCCCATTTTCCATTTCCACATGTCCTTTCCCTTCAACTTCCATTTTAGTATCATCTCCCACAAAGATGTCTGGTACCTTAGACTACTTCAATGAAGAAAAGTCTTCCTTTAAAGAACCCATATGGTAAGAGGCACCTGAGTCAATTATAAATTTCGAAGAAGAACTTGTGTTTGCCATAAGTGCTTGCCTTTTACCCTTTGAAGAGGTTGGAGTAGAATCCTTGGAAGTACCTAGCACTTGAATCTTGTTCTTCTTGAGTAGATTTTCTAACTCATCGATTCTTTTTGTCTTGCAATGATGCTTGTCATGATTTTGCTTTTTGCAGTATGCACAAAAGAGTTTGTCCTTCTTTTCATTACTTCCCTTCTTCTTGGAAGAAGAATTGCCTTATTGAGAGGAGGATTGTTGTGTCTCAGATTGTGTTTTCTACTTCCACAGCTTCTTCTTCTTGTTGCTTTTCCCTCCTTAACTTGATTTGTGCTCATCACTAGCCACCAAGGCTTTGGTCTTTGATGACTTGAGAAGTCCAAAATCCATCAAGTGAGATTTTTCAACAATCAACATCTCTGAAAATGAATCAAATGAAGGCTTGTGGTAAGAAGATCCCATGGTCAACCTATGAGTACTAAAACTTGAAACAAAGTTAGCGTACTCAGAAGGTAGCCTCTTCAGGATGTGATGAATCAACCTGTCATCCTTCATGGGATTTTCATAATCTTTAAGAAGTGCCCTATACTCATTGACTTTGATGATGTAATCCTGAATTATGTCAAAATTCTTAGGATCCAAGAGAAGTAGATCATCCTCAATCTAAAATCCCTTTTCTTTATCCATCTTTCCATACAACTGTTCAAGTTTATCCCAAGCTTCTTTAGAGTTTGAACAATTTTTAATGTGAAAGAGAAGATCCCCATGTACACAACTCCTGATAACTCCTAAAGCCTATCGGTCTTGATTTTTCTAATCAATAAGTTCTTTAGCATTAGTAGGTTTAGTAATTGTACCATCAACATAAAGACTATATCCTTTTTTCATTAATCTACTCCATGTAATATCTTTCCATGTAGAATAGTTGCATGAAGTTAGAGGAGGACATTTAAAATCCATGATGCAAAAATGAAAACAGAAAAATAGAGAGACACAAAAAACATAGTACACCCCCCCCCCCCCATTTCACTCAATCAAAAGACCCCCCCAAAAAAGATGTTGTTGGCACTTTATAAGTAGTGTGTTTACAATGGGCCACTTGTCAAAATGAACAAAGTGGACTTTCTAATTTTCCTTTTACAACTACCTTATAAGGTTTAAATCTATCACTTAAGCACTATAGCTCAGATTTACAACAATTCTAAAAAAGAATCAAAGCTTTACAATGTCGAAAAATGTCTAATTCTAAAAGTGAGAAATTGGTCCACACAACCCTAGAATCTGACTTTAGATCTAGAAAGTAGACAAAAAATATGCACTTTCAAAAAAATGGAACCTAAAAAAGTGACCAGATGTGCTTGTATGGAGCATTTGAAGTTGCAAAATGTAAGATTACGCAGGTACAGTCACCAAAAAATGTAATTTCTACAAAATCTATGCACCAAAACCAAAAAAACCACCATTAGAAAATTCAAGAAATTCTACCTAATTTCAAAAAAAAATTGCACCTGAATCAAAGTCTGGATGTCCAAGTTATGGGCTCGCAAAATTAGGCTGCCAAATTGAAATGCAATCTAGAGAGGGGTCTGGAGAAAAAATTGTGAGTTTAAATTTGATGGTCAAATGGTCGTCAAAGCAGTTGTAAAATGCCTGGTTTTGACAGTCAGATGGCTGTCAATCTTAAGACACTGAATTGTTGACACAAGCAAAAAAATCAGCACTCGAGCTGACGTGGCAAGCTAAGTTGGCATTTGTACCATATGGAATGTATGGACCATACACATGGAAAAGATTCCATATGATGATGTGGCAAATATTTTCTATCATAAATACTAAGTACATGACTAAATGATGTGGCAATGCTGCCCACGTGGTGAAATAAAGACAGTCCACATGTCTAGTCAAAATGAGCAGGGCAGTGTAGGAAAAGCACAATGCCCAAAAGAGTCATGTGTGGATGACCAAGTTTTTCGCGTGGCATAGAACAGGCAAGTGGTTGGATAGTGTTCGGTCCACGTGTCAGACAGGTATGTTGCACAGACAAGTATGCTCTACGAGCAAGAAAGAACCTATGATGACGGAAATGCAGACACTAAGAAACGTTAAAACCTACCCAAAATTTTCAAAGGTAGCACCGTATATAGTTAAAATCATGGGTGAGAACTCTGTGGATGATAAGAATAGTTCCACGTGGTGCAAGTTGAACCACAAGTTGGAGCCAAGAAATAGTGAATGTGAGGGATGCCTGCCAAAAAATAAAGTCTTCGCTAGAGGTTTGAGGAGGCCAGACTATTAACTCTGTGAGGTTGCTAAGAAACAGTGCCAATCACCTGTAAAGGAAACACGTGTCGAGAATTTTCCAATGATGCTAAAAATCATCAAGTCTGCCAAAAAATTTCAATCGCACTACCAGAATTTAACACTCTGCAAGTCCAAAAGTTTCGAGTCTGTCAGAAAAACCTTTGAACAATGGCCAGAAATGGGATATTAATACCACATTTGTTGTGTTAAAGCACTCTACGCTATTTATAAACACAAACCTGCAGCATGTTTAGCAAAGAGAGGCCGCTAGGTGAGGAGGCCACCAGTTGGATTGATTCAATCGACTGGTGAATGAAGAATATTCCCTCTCAGATGGTAGAGGAAAGTGCCCACCTATAAAAATGGAATATTCTCTATGGAATATCTAGCGTGTAGGGCCCTACACTGTGCACTAAAAAAAAAAATTCCCTGTGTGCTAAAAAAAATTTCTCTACCAAAAAATAAATTCAAAAAAAATAGAGAAAAATGTAGATCAAATAAATTAATTAAATCTGCAAAAGACAACCATACCCATTGTGCAAATTGGGGCCTCCAAGGTTTGGTTTGAAAAAATCAATTGCCTCAAAATTGACTTTGGACCAAGGTAGCCAAGTTTATAGTCAATTTTCATTGGTTTAATGTTCCAGATGTAATGGTGAGGTCAGATCTGGCTCTAAATGCTCCAAATTTTTGCAGCACTCTAGATTCGGGCTAAGGTGATGAAGCAAGTGTGGTCTCAAAATGGCTATGTAATGAGAAAATCTCCAAGTTACTCTGATACCATGTAAGAATTTGGTATAGCTCTGATACCATGTAAGAATTTTCCTTAGGCAAAAATTCACCCAGGAACTAAGAACTCAAACACAAGGACACAGTAGACCAAAAATGGATATCATATCATATACTGAACAGAGTAATGTATTTGGACATACTCTAAGTAATTGATCATAGTCATTTTTGGTCTACTGTGTGCTTGTGTTTGAGCTCTTAGTTCCTGGGTGAATTTTTCCCTTAGGAAAATTCTTACATGGTATCAGAGCTATACCAAATTCTTACAATTTTGGATGATTTTTGAATCTTTTGGGTAATTTTGGATGACTTTTGGGTCTATGGGGGTGAAACAGAGGATGTGAGGGAGATTTGGTGGAATATGGGGGTAACCAGGACCATGTGGGGTACCTAAAGAGGCAATGAAGGGAGCTTATGATGTCAAATGGGTTGACTAACTGGTAAAATAAATATTGGAGATCATTGGCCAAGATGGATAGTGGAGATGTGCATTGATTTTCCTGCAATTCATGTCTATGGTATCTCAATACATAATCAGACTCCTTGTTTTGCTGAATTTGTTGTGCTCCTTGTTGTTGATGTCATACTAGCTATCTCCACTATTGTGAACTACATTTGATGCCAAAGAACCATGGAATTGTAAGCCACAAGTGTTTCTTGAATCCTACTACTCTCACTTCTAGTTCTAGTTCAGTCTTTGCTTCATGGTACGAATAGGGGTTGTTGCATGAACATAAAAAAGTTGTGGGTGTACATTCAATCAAGGAAAAGGGCTTTGATTTGCTCTTGTTTTTGTTATTGTTATTGCTATTATGAGCTTTGTTTCCCTCGCTCTACTGTTGCTGTCATACTGACTATTTCTACTACTATGAACCACATTTGATGCCAAAAGATCTTAGAACTGTAACCCACGAGTGTTTCTCAATTGGGTATGTGTGAAATGAAGTCGACGGTACTTGAAACAAGCAAAATATGTTTAGAGACAGTTGTTTGAGGGTTGTCTTGACTGTTTTTCAGCATTGAAGGACTTGTGTTGTTTAAGGAAGTCCAAAAGTGCTATCTCTCACCCCTTTTCAAACCAAAGGTGGCATTCTCACTTCTTTTGTACCATTTTTTTTTATTTTGTATTTTTTATGTTTCTTGGAAAAAAATTGGTATTTTTTATTTTTTAAATTTTTTTAGTAGTTTTGATGCTTTTTCTCAAAGCTTTTAGACATAAAACTGTTTGAGATGGATGGTATTGATAGGTTCTGCTAATTCTGTACCATCACAATTTTAAAGTTGGTAAGTACCCATCCCAAAGGATTCTATGATAAGGTAAGGACCAATCCAGTTGACCTCCTATTTCCCTTTCTTTTCCCTTGATGCTTGGTTCTTAGGGTTTTCTCTAAGCACTAGGTCACCAATCTGATAGACACAGGGTTTGACATTTTTGTTGTAATGTCTTGATAATCTATTCTGATACACTTTCAAATGTTCATGTGTTGTGCACTAATGTTCTTCTTACAACTCTAACTATTCTAGATGGGCCATTCTATAATCCTCACCTGATAGGACATCTTGACGAGTAACTCTCAAGGATGGGATCTCAAACTCTAAAGGGAGAATAGCTTCATAGCCATAAACCAAGGAGAAAGGTGTCATGCCTATAGGCATCCTAACACTCATCCTATAGGCCCAAAGGGTGGGGTTCAACTATAAATACCAATCCCTACCAATATCATTGACGGTTCTTTTGAGGATGTTGATAATGGTTTTATTGGTAGCCTCTGCTTGGCCATTGCCTTGGGCATAATAAATTGATGAAGAATAATGTATAATTTGAAATTTTTGACATAATTCATCAATTATTTGATTTTTAAAGTACAAGGCATTATTGTGAGAATGGCATGAGGTATGCCAAATCGACAAATGATATGGTTGAGAATAAAAGAGGAGATATGTTTTCTCGTAGAGTCAACAAGTGGTGCCGCTTCGACCCACTTGGTGAAATATCTGGTGGCAGTGATAATCCATTTATGCCCACCGGAGGAGGGTGGATGGATGGCTCCAATCAAATCAAACCCCACTAATAAAAAGGCCATGGTGTGGCTAAAGGTTTAGCTCTTGGGCTGGTGCGTGAACAAGGTTACCATGGATTTGACATTTTTCGTAGGCTTTGACATAATCAATAGAATCCTTTTCCATGGTTGGCCAAAAATAGCCCATTCTAAGAATCTTCTTTGCTAATGTGAACCCATTAGAGTGTGACCTGCAAATCCCTGCATGGACTTCTTACAGAGTGACTCTAGACTCATCCTTTTCAAGACATCTAAATAAAGTACCATCAAGACCTTTCCTATACAACGTATCAACCACCAAGGTGTAACAAGAGGCTTGTCGAATGAAATTTTGTTTTTGGTTTTGTGAGAGGTCAGATGAAATGGTGTTATCATGGAGGTAAGTGATAAGGGGGCTATACCAAACAGAATTGGGAGTGTTTAGGTGGCAAACAATAAGGGAATTGGGTTGAGAAAATGTAGGTTGAACCACCTCTTCCACTAGGAACTCATACCGCTCGTGTTGTTTCGGTAGCTGAAGTATGGAGGCCAAGTTGGCCATAGCATCTGTTGCTCTGTTCCTTTCTCCGAGAATTTGTTCAGAAGTAATGTGAACAAAACATGCCTTGAGTGTATTGATTATGTGTTTAAAAGGCAAAAAAAAAATCATCCTTAGTCTGATAAGTGTTCGTAACTTGATTGATGATTAACTAGGAGTCTCCATAAACCTCTAGGGATGTCAATTTCTATTCCAAAGCTAGTTTGAGACCCAAGATCAAAGCTTCATATTCAGCCATGTTGTTGGTGCAAGGGAAGAGTAGTTTGTAAGATTTAGGGATGGTAACACCAAGTGGCGTAATGAACAAAATACCAGTGCATGACCCATGGTGTGTGTAGGAACCATCAAAATAAAATTTCCATGTTACTAGCTATGTCTAAAGAATATGCATATCAAGGAAGTCAACTAAGATACAATTGGAACTCTCTATAGGTGCATCTGCCAATTGATCACCAATGGCCTATCCTTTTATCGCCTTCCTATCAAAATACTCAATGTCAAATTCACTTAGGATCATCACCCATTTAGCGAGTCTACCCATTAATGCTATCTTGTTGAGAAGTTATTTTAGAGAATCAATTTTGAAAATGAGGTTGACTTTGTGTGTCATGAGATAATGTCGTAGTTTTTGGGAAGCAAAAACTACAACTAGGCAATCCTTTTCAATGAAAGAGTAATTAAGCTCATAGTTGACAAAGGTACGACTAATGTAGTAAATGGCTCATTCTTTTCCTTGGTCATTTTCTTGCACCGGGAGGGCTCCAATTGATTTATCCATTACAAAAATATATAATAGTAATGATTTGTGTGATACCGAAGGTAGCAACATAGGTGGATTCATCAAGTAGGTTTTAAGTGTTTCAAAAGCCTTCTGACACTGATCATCCCACTTAAAATTTATGTCTTTATGTAGCAAGTGTGTGAAATGTATACACTTTTCTGCCAACTAAGAAATGAACCGGTGAACTAATTGAAGCCTACCTTGAAGAGAGCATAATTGATTTAGGTTCTTTGGAGGTTGCATACTAATTATGGCTTGTACCTTCTTAGGGTCAACTTTTATCCCTTTGGCGAAGATAATGTATCCTAGGAGCTTGCCTGATTTGATGCCAAAAGCGCATTTCTTGGGATTGAGCCTGACCTTGTACGCTTCTCAGTAGGTGAATATTTTGGCCAATATGGGAAGATGTTCTTCTCAACTATGAGATTTGGAAAGAACGTCATCCATATAATCTTCCATGAAGATATGCATGATATCATGAAAGATAGTGGTCATGGCCCATTGATAGGTAGCCCCAACATTCTTTAACCCAAAGGGCATTAGATTCCAACAAAATGTGCCCCATGCACAAGTAAAAGTTATTTTCTCTTGATCTTCTAGTGCTATTCTGATTTGATTATACCCTAAAAACCCATCCATGAGTGAAAACATGGAATGTCCCACTATTAGATTGACAATGGTGTCGATGTTGGGGAGGGGGAAATCATATTTGGGACATGCTTTGTTTAGATCTCAAAAATTGATGTAGATGTGTATGTTGCCATTCTTCTTTGATATGGGGACAATGTTGGATATCCATGATGCATACGCTAGGGGTCAGATGAAATTGGTGCTGATTAAATTTTCCAATTTTTCTTTTCCTAACAAGGCTATATGGGGATGCATCTTTCTAAGTTTTTGTTTTACTGGCTTGACCTCTAGAGAAATGTTAAGATGATGGAGGATTAAGGTTGGTTCTAAGCCAAGCATGTCCACATAAGACCATGCAAAGTTTATATGTCTTTCTTTGAAGAATTCAATAAATGTCTTCCTTTCTTCTGTGCTCAAGGACTGTGCCAAATAAATGACCTTAGATTCTTGTTCTATGCCAATATCGACTAGTTCTGTCAGCTAAATCAAAATAGAAGATCTCTCCTCGAAATGTTGGGGTAAGGTATCAATTACCCCATCTGTGGGTGCCACGATTGGGTTTTCACCTTGGGATGTGTCACTTCTATTTATTTCAATTTTTTTGTCAAGATTAGCCACAACTTGGTGGTGGTCACTAAGGTTGCGAGATGTTTTCCCTACTCTAGTGTGACTAAGGTGATTGATACTTGACCCGACCATATTCTCTTCTTCCATTCTTTGTTGATGGGATGGTTCAACTGCATTAAGGTAGATGAAAACTTCACAGTCAGTGTCAAAATGAGGGAGGTGATGAGTCTCTGTTGTATCCCAGTTAATGAGTTTGGGATGGATGAGGGAAAGCGATTCATAGCATGGGAAGGGTTCAGCAGGGTTTAAAGACATAACTTCAATGGATGGCTCATACGTTCTATCCATCGGATCTATGACAGGACTTCTTCTAGAGTGTTGAGGAAAGTAGAGCTTACGAGAGGCTTGTAGTAATCCTCTTTGACTTCTACTAGAAAGAATTCAGGGAATAAGGTTTGAAATTGAAACCTTTCAATGTGTTCATCATCTTCTAAGCCACTCTGATGTACTATGTTTCTTGGTGAAGTGGATCTTGAACTATGAGTTGTTCTTTGTATAGCCAAACTATCAAGGGTGGGTATGTAGACAACATCACATTCTTTATCGTGGAGAGATTCCTTAGATAGTGACTCAAATTCCCATTTAGCGGAATCATCATCATCTACATTATTGGAGGTATTTATGGATGGTTTTTTAATGGAATGTGAATTTAAGAGGGACAAATTCACATTTATGATATCAATTGTTTTCGGGGTATAATTGTCCTTTTGTTTGGGTACCCAAACCAAGGTAGAAGAGGAAGGATCATTATGCTTTGGGCAAGCTTCGAAAGAGGTTTGCGCCTTGTCTTGTCCATCATACCCTACCCCAATTTTAGACTTATTGGACCTAAACTATGTCATTAGAGGTTGGATGATGCCTATCCTTTTGCCTAAGGGACCATCTCCCATTTATCTCATCTTTTTCATCAAGTCAAAGCCTTTCCCGTGTAGGTGGGAGGAGATGTCAATGTTCTGTTGACTAATGTCTTCCACTAAGTTTGGAGGTATGCCACTTGCTTTGATAAAATGTGTATGATATGGCTTAGTGGGTGACGGTTTTCCATGAGACCTTAGAGAAAGTGAAGGATCAAATAGGGAGACTGAGTACTTGCCTACCCCTTTACGGTGTAACTTACACTTTCTATCAAATTCTTTCATCAATTTATCCATTTCTTCATAGTGTAGTTGCTTAGGATCTTTTGATGATGACAATGGTGAAGGAGTGGAAGGACCTAAACAAACCACTTTCTCTTTACCCTTAGTCAATGTTGATGAGTGGTTTATCGTTTGGTTAGTAGAGTGTGAAGTGCATGTAGCTGTGGACTGGATGATGTTATATGTCGATGTGTCAACTTCTTCTCTGTTATGAGGGACAAGTGAGTTACAATACTGGGCAAAGTGTTGATCTCTGAGTATGGTCACCTCTTGACCCATGTAAGGAAATTTAAGGCATTGGTAGTAGGTGGAGGGAATGGTTTGCATGTCATGAATCCATAGTCTTCCCAATAGGATGTTATAAGTTAATTGTAGGTCTAAGACCTAACAGACAGTTTCTTTCACAACTGGTCCTACTCTGATTGGTAATATGACCATGCCTTTGGAGGATCTTTCTTCACCGTCATAAGCCTTGATAGTAATCTCTTTTCTTGGGTCAACAACATCCTCTATGTACCCAAGGGTTTTCACTAAATTGAGTGTGCAAATATTGAGACCAGCCTCACCATCGACCAATGCTCTCTTAACTCAGTTCCTATGGATGAATACTTCAATGTGCAAAGGAGAATTCTGTGGCTAGATGATAGACATGTCATCTTGAGCTGAAAAAGACACGCAATGAGGGGCAACTAGATTGTTGACCATGTTCTAAAATCTACTCACATCTAGGTCATTTGGCACTAAGGTTTTGGTGAGTATCTCTTTATGCTCTAGGGAGATTTGCAATAGTTTGAAAATTGAGATGTGGGTCAGAGTCTTGAGTAATTGGTTAACCAGGTTGTACTTGGGCATGGAGGAACTTGGAGCTGCTTAGTCAGGATTTGTCACAGGTCCTAGTAGGATAATTTTGGAGGCTTGACCTCAAGTAACGGCGTTTGAGGACTATTTTTTATTTTTATCTTTAATTATGATGACATTTGTAGTGTCATCAAATCTGCAAATCATGCCACTGGTGTTATCGTAGTGATGTGCATAACTAACCTTGGTGTGCGAAGGTGCATTTTGATTGGCATTGGAAGACTCCCCCTTTTCATGACTCATGAAGGGGTTCTTGAAGGTCGTATGGTCTTCATTATTGCTGAGATTGTTTACTTCAATGGTTCCATCATTTATTAATTTTTAAATGACCCCCTTGAGGGTGAAACAATTGTTTGTTAAGTGCTCCCAATTTTGATGATAGGTACAAATGTGTTTCTTGCTCCACCATTTTGGCTTGACTTGGGGTTCATATGGTTTAGCCTAGGGTAACACGATGGGGTCATCAGCCAAGAGTGTTTGCAAAGCACTCTCATAGGACACCCCTATGGGTGTATACTCCTTAGGTATATCAGAAGACTAATATCTTCATGGGGGAGGAGCTTGATTGTAAGCGACTTGTTGATTAGACATAGAGGAATTCTTTGTGTTATGTCGATAAAATAGTCAAGCATTTTTTTTTTAGGTGCAACAATGGGACCCAATTGATTTAAAGGGGATTGAGTTTGAGTTTTGACATGATTGGCTTCAACTACCCCCACCATTTGTGATGTTTTTGTTATTGTTTCTCCACCACAATTTTTGTTTGTTAGTTGACCGATTAGAGGAATTGTGCATCTATGTGGAATTGTTGGAGAAACCTTTACCATCTTTAGATAATTTAATTATTCCATTGCTTACCAAGGTTTCTTCCACCTTAACGGCATTTTCTAAGGTAGTTTAAAAATCTTTAGGCCCTTGGAGTTGGAGCCAATAATTCATTGGCTTTGAGAGACTATTGATGAAGATATTTTTCTTCTCTTTATTCGGTATGTCTATGATATTTGGAAAACATGTGCCTCCACCATTGTAGGAAGGCTTTGAATGATTCACCTAGGAGTTGTTTTGTATTACAGAGATCAATCATTGTAACTTCTCTTTCAATGTTATAAGAATATTGAGTGATAAAAATAGAGGCCAATTGATCGAAAGTTTTAATATTGGAGGGTAATTTGGAGAACCACTCCATGGCTTGCCCCCCGAGGCTCCTAGGGAATAGATGCATTAGGTACATTGTGTCATGGGAAAACTCCATACTTAGCATGTAGAATTGCCTAAGGTGATCTTGTGGATCCGATGTACCAAAATATTCATTATATTTTGGTATCTACACATTTGGAGGAAAAGGTGTGAAGGTAATGCTTTTATCGAATGGTAGGGGACACACCTTTTTGAGGCTAAACTCTGTGGGTTGTGTTTTTTTTCTTTTCATCTTTTCCATTTCTAGTTGTAAGTCTTGCAATTTTTGTGTGACTACATCTAAAGGTGACTCTTCTTCATCTCATTTTAGATTGGTCACATCAAAGTCAAATGGAAATTTTGCACCTTGGTGTGCTAATGTGAGTACGTAGCGTTCTTTGTATTTTTCCAGTATCTTGTCCATGATATCGACAAGTTCAAGATTTTAGTGAAATTTTTTTATTTTAGATTCAATACTTCTGTCATCTCATGCATGAGATGAACCCATTGTGGCTAGGGATTCTAAATTTCAATCGAATAAGGGTGATTCGAGAGTAACTTTGTTCTAGGCGCAATCCATTGTTGTAGTAGATTTGAGGAGGTTTAGAAGTTTTGAGCATTTGATGGTTCTACTTTCTATCCTAGCACTCACTCGTATGGGTGACCGTTTCGGTTTTGTTGGTATACCTATTTTGCATGGTGGCATGAAAGGTGAATTGGATTCTTTTAGTTTTTAGGCATTTTTCAAAAAGTGAAAGTTTTCATTGACTGTGGTTTGTTTGTAGCAACAAGCTAGATTGGACATGGTGTTTGCCAATGTTGATAGGATAAGGTTCACTTTTGCAAATTTAGGTAAAGGAACGGATGTGTGTCTCCAAACGTTCCTGGCTTGATGTGCAAAGTGAGGTAGTGGTAACTGTTGGGTTGATGATGATGTAGTTTTACTTGTTTGAAAAGATTTCTTTGGTTAGACACATAAATTCTCAGGTTTTATAAAATACCAGCAAGGAAAAGGGTATCCAAATTTATTGTTTGTTCATGATTATCATGCACGCAGATAGCCTCTATTTTATGTTTTTGCTCAGATGCGTCACAAGAATGGTCAGATGTGTTGTTTCAATAATCAAATGTGTTGTTTAACTGTTCATATGCACTATTTAAATGCTCAAATGCACTATTTTAACTTTCATATGCATTGTTTCCTGAATCAGATGTGTTGTTTTAAGTCTCAGATGTGTTGTTCTATAGGTGTATGCATCATAATAGAGATCAAAAGCGTTACAGGAATGTTCAGAAGCATTGTTCTATGCAATATATGCATTATTTTAAGGATTGTTCAAGAAGGTCTTCGTCTTAGACTTGGTTTCTCGATACTGATTTGAGGTTTGTCTTTTTGGAAGGTTTGTGATCTGCACTGGTGTTCATTATTAAGTTTTAAAGCACTTCCAAGCACAATAGTAGTGAGATCAAAACAAAATGAAAAAAATTGCACACACCTAGAAAATGGAAGAAAAAAATGGCTTCCTATCAAGGTTATCTAGGGCTAGTGACTAGTGGGTTTTAGTGTTCAAACTATGTTCAAATTTACCTCTCCTATGATAGAGAGTTTCCCACCAATGCCAGGGAGGTTTGACACAACCCCTTGCAGGATTACTAATGGAAGGCTATGTTCTAAACATAAATGGCTTGCATTCAATTAGGAATGAAAGATTGGGGGGCAATCTCTCTCACTGGCCCTACTAAGGCAAATCGAGAGGTAGCCCTTCTATGGCTAGATGATCCTACCTAGTGAAAAGCGAGAAATGGAAGTCACAAATAGGTCTGGGAATCTGATCACTCAGGAAGAGTGAGAGCATATCACTACTAGTTTGGCTCCCCAAACACAACAAACACAAAGGTTTAATTCTCAGCCCTTATACTACTGAAGACTAGGGGGCTCCTAATTAGATTATGTGTGGGTTCTTTCCTCGTTCAATTGTGATCGATCTTTACAGAAGGTCAAGCATTTTGGTCAACTCAAAGGAGTTGAGACCATAGGCCTACTTCTTTATCATATCAGTGAGATTGAACGTTCTTATTAAGCTATGTTTGAAAACTTAGAAATGCCACACTTTTAATTAACGAGAGTCAAGGTCCACCTACCTAATTCAAAGCTAGAAAAGGCTAGGCGCATTTATGAGGGTCTTCGTTCCTATTGCACGATGTCTACAATCTGAAGGCTTTTTTGTTAACGCAAAAGGGACCTGTAAGAAAAAGATATTTGGATCTGGAAGTTAGATTTAGAAAACTGCATTTTTACTAGATGAGCTACATAAATGCTCATATGCATTACAGTAAACCTCATATGTGCTATTTTATCATGCAAATGGGTTATAATAAAATTAGATGTGCTATAAGATGCTTCATATGCTCTACAGAAATGATTAAATGTGTTACAGAACTCCTCAAAAGTGCTATAAAAAGGTGCAAATGTGTTACAGGAATGTGCAAATGCATTACAGGACTATGCAAATGCGCTATAGAAAAATTAAATGCATTAAAACAGAGTCCATAAGTGTTAGAATATCTCTTGGAAGCATTGAAACAGAGTGCAAAAGAGTCAAAAAATTGGGATTCAGCCCTTCCATGCTCGAGGAAGACTTTGGAATGTTGTTCTTGTTGATATGAGGTCTCTTGAATGCAATAGAACCTGTATTTGATCATATCTGCAAAAGAGAATAGCAAAAAAAATACAGATCTATACTAGAAACAAAAGATTAGACTGAAAAACTTGAAAATAAAGGGGCTTTTAGCATTGGCCCCACGGTGGGCACCATTTTGTACATGGTATGAATGCGTATTCATGAAACTTTAGTGTAGAATGGAAATGGACTGATGACGAACTATACTAGACCCAAGAAATCATCATCAGAATGTAATATCTACAAGTGTCTCACATTTCCTTAACTACAACTACTGAAATAGCTCTCAGAATAGCATCTTAGTGATAGTTCTAGAATGGGATCGTGCTAAAAATGCATATCTACAATGAAAACATGCAAGATCTATTACTAAAATGCAGATTATATGTGAAATAAAACTCCTAGAAATGCTCTTAAAATGATCATGTCATGAACTAGTATGCAATAAATGATGCTAAATGATACAAAATGATACTAAAAATGCTATAAACTTGCTACAATGAAAATGCTAAAATAATGAGTCTAAATATGCCTATATGTAGATGCATAAAAAATTGGGTTCCTTGCCTCTTAGATTTCCCTCCTATTTATAGGATTTCGGAAGGGGTTGGGGTAAGAATCAAGATTTTCACTTTTGACTAGGGGTGAAAGTGAAACTGAAAATATCTCATAAGAGGCCAGGAGGAAGAGTCCAACAGACTTGGTTTTGAGGATAATATGAGGATTTTTCAAATTATTTTAAATGGTAAAAGGGATACTTTCAATCTTGTGAGGATAAATGATTTTATTGATTTAATAAATGATTTATTTTCAACATTTTTTCTTTTTCTTCCTCCCTTTTTGGATTTCATTTTATGAATTTGAATTGTTTTCTTCCTCTTTTAAAGTTGATTTAGGTCTTGTCGATTTGATAGGTGATTAATGATCTGATGTGATTTTTTATTTGAAAGTTTGTTGTGTTTCTTCTGATTTTCTCTTTAATTTGGACTTAATTGATTAGAATTGCGTGATTTAGATCTTTGCCAATTTTTTGGTGTCTACAAGTACTATACATGTTGACATTCGCAAACTTCTCAAAAGGGGCATGTGCAAATTTTCAGCCTTTTAATTGATACATAACCAAAATTATTGGTATTTTTAGGCTTTGCATATCATTTCATGTTTCAAAGTTCATGGAGCTTCATGTTTATTTTGGCTAAGTTTTTTATCAGTAAATTTTTTTTGTTGTGTGCTCTTTTTCAAAGCCATTAATATTTAAATATGAAATAACTTAGTCCATGTTTTTTGTACTACTATGAAATTTTTCATATTAGTGGAGACATGGTATATGGGTTATGGACATTTCTAATTATGGCAACTAGAAGTTATTTGTAAAACCAAATGTATGCTTGATAAGTAGGACTGAAGCTTCATAATGCTTGATAAGTAGGATAAAATCAACACAAAAGGTTTCATTTTGTTCAATAATCGAGGGCAAAGCAAATTAAGTCCCTTAGAGTAAACCATGAGGTGCTTTAGTAGAAGGATGTTCCCTGATAATTTTATCAAGACATGTTTTTGTATACAAAAAGGTACTTAATCTTCACATTAAGGATCTACAATCATACAAGAAAAAGAAAATAAAGTTTCTAATTATCACATATACCCTAACAAAACCTATTTATAAAACCCTTTTAGTGACTAATTTGTTGTGTGGGTTTTGATTAAACTACTCTTTTTATACAGGGCCCTAAACATTTTCAGTAGGTTTGTGTTTGAGAAACCTTTGGGTATGCTTCCAATTTCCCAAGAAGTCAAATCAAATACAGAGAAAAAGTGTCCACTTCCATGTTAATTTAGTGCAAGACAAAACCTATTTATAAAACCCTTTCAGTGACTCATTTGTTGTGTGGGTTTTGATTGAACTACTCTTTTTATACAAAGCCCTAAACATTTTCAATAGGTTTGTGTTTGAGAAACCTTTGAGGATACTTCCAATTTCCCAAGAAGTCAAATTAAATACAGAGAAAAAAAATTCACTCCCATGTTAATTTAGTGCAAAGAAATTTATAATTATAAAATGATTTAGAATGTGCTTTTGGATTTTTTTCAATCCAAAAATGTGACAACAATGACAATGGAATCGTGCTAGCTGGATATCAGTTTGTTGTGACTAGGTTGCCTAATACCATTTATGCATGCTATGAGTCTTAATGGGTGTAGGTAAGGCCAATCTACATATGATGTTTTGAACAGTCATTTGTAGAAAGAACTTGACTAGCTTGTTATTTTTATATGTTTATGTTTTATCTTTACCATGAAAATCTAGTAGGAAATAAACAAGGATGTTAATAGAAATTCAAGACTAGACTGTCAAATATGAACATTCAAAATCATATGTGTTAGGATAAACCACGGACAGAAATAAAACTACATGCAAATATAACCAATAACAGAAAATAATAGATCACACAGAAATGAACACAAGGCACCAAGATTTAACATGGTTCACCCAATCCCTAGGCTACGTCCACCAACAGCGAATCAAATCTTATTACAATCCAGTGATTACAACTTGATTACAATCTGTAATCCCTTACAGCTCAATACCACCGCAAGAAGCAATTTTGCATCACAACATAATAAAAAATACCTAACCATAACCCTTTTATACAAGTATTTTATGTCGTTTTAGGGTTACAACATGTCGGCCATATGTCGGCCATAACTTTAGTGGCGAATCTATGAATGGCGAATAGTACCAAAAAAAATTCTATGAATGGAAAATAGTACCAATAATTATGAAGTATGTACAGTACTTTCCTGATCAGTCACTATAATCTAACAATCTCCCACTTGGGGACTAATCAAGCTCCACACTAAACAACAATCTCCCACTTGGAGACTGATCTTGTAGCAATACCACTACCACATGGGGCTCCCACTGGATCAAACCACCTTGGACTCTGCTGTGCTTTTATTCATGTTCAATCTAAAAGACCAACCGAAGCTAAAGATGAGTTCAGCTTCTCCCTGGTTACAATCTTTGTCAACATATCTACTGGATTGTCATTGGTATGTATCTTCTCTAGCTTTAATTGTCCATCCTCCAAAACTGGCCGAATGAAATGGTACCGCAACTGTATGTGTTTGGTCTTAGAATGCAGAGCTGAATTCTTTGCAAGATGAATGGCACTCTGACTATCTGTAAACAAATAATTATCCTTCTAAGGATGTCCCAATTCTTCCAAGAAGAACTGAAGCCATATCATCTCCTTGGTTGGCTCTGTAGCAGCAACATACTCTGCCTCTGTAGTGGATAGAGCATTAATCTTCTGTAACCTAGAAACCCAGCTCACAGCTGCCCCACCAACAATAAAGACATAACCTGTAGTACTCTGCCTGGTATCAATATCCCCTACCAAATCTGTGTCAACATAGCCTTGTAAATCAGTAGTAGAGCCCCCAAAGTGTAAACACTTATTGGATGTTCCTCTCAAATATCTGAGAATCCACTTGACAGCATTCCAATGCTCAAATCTTGGATGACTCATATACCTGCTAACGACTCCCACTTCAAGGGCAATATCTGGCCTAGTGTATACTTAGTCAATTTCAAATGACCAGGTAAAGGTGTGATGACATCTTTAGCATTCTCCATAGAGAAACGTTGCAACACCTTCTCAACATAATCAGCCTCAAATAGCGTCAATGTTTTGTTCTTCCTATCTTTGCAAATCTTCATACCAAGGATTTGTTTTTCTACCCCCAAATCCTTCATAGCAAATGCATGTGCTAACTGGCATTTCAGCCCCTTAATATGATCCATGTTAGACCCAGCTACAAGCATATCATCAACATATAAACATAAAATAATTTAGCTATCATCATCCAACCTCTTAAAATAAACAAAATAATCTGAATGCCACCTGTTATAGTCATGCTCATGCATAAACCTGTCAAATTTCAGATACCATTGCCAAGGTGCTTGCTTCAAGCCACATAAACTTTTTTTCAATTTGCACACTAAGTTCTCCTTACCTTTGACCTCAAATCCCTGTGGCTGAGCCATATAGATTTCTTCATCCAAATCACCATGAAGGAAGGTTGTTTTAACATCCAGTTGCTCTAAATGAAAATCTTCAGTAGCCACAACACTTAAAACAGTACAGATAGAAGTCATTTTAACAACAGGAGAAAATATCTCATCAAAATCAATTCCCTTTTTCTGTGCAAATCCTTTTACAACTAACCTGGCCTTAAATGTTTTCTGACCTCCTTCCTCTTCTTTCAAACTGTAAACCCACTTATTCTATAAAGCCTTTTTACCTGCAGGCAACTTGCACAAATCCCATGTCTTATTCTTCAGCAAAGAGTCCATTTCATCTTGCATTGCAGACTCCCACTGAATCTTAGTATCCACCTGCACAGCTTCATCATAACTTTTAGGTTCACCAGCATCAATAAGTAAAATAGAATACAAAGAGGGAGAAAATCTTTGTGGAGGTCTAATTTGCCTCATTGACCGTCTAACATTCACCAGTGTGTGTGGTATTTGGTGTTGCAGTTGTTGCACATCATGAAGAATGGCTGGAACATCAGCTTTTGGAGTATCATCCAGCACTACATAATCATCTTATTTGTTCTCATGTTGCTACAACAGATCTTTGTACAACACTTTCTCATTGAATATGACATCTCGACTTCTAACAATTTTATAATTTTCAAAATCCCAAAGCCTATAACCAAATTCATTAATTCCATATCCAACAAAGACACATTTCTTTGATTTAGCTTCTAGCTTGGTTCTATTTTCAGAGTCTATATGAGCAAAAGCTTCACAACCGAAGGTCTTGAGAAAAGAATAACTCACCTTCTTACCAGTCCATGCCTCCTCTGGAATACCACAGCCCAAAGGAGTAGAGGGACCTCTATTGATCAAATATAGTGCAGTATTGACAGCCTCCGCCCACATGTGTAAGGGCAATCCAGCATGCAACCTCATGCTCCTTGCGCACTCCATTATAGTCCTGTTCATGCGTTCGGCCACTCAATTTTCCTATGGAGTCCTTGGAACAATTTTTTGTCTACGAATACCATTAGTGGAGCAATAATCTTCAAATTCATAACTGCAATACTCACCACCATTATTAGATCTGAGACATTTTAATTTCTTACCAATCTCATTTTCAACCAAGCATTTCCATTTCTTAAAAGTTTGAAATACATCAAATTTTTGTCTAAGGAAATAAACCCATACTTTTCTAGTTGCATCATCAATAAATGTAACATAATAATGAGAGCCACCAAGGGAAGATACTTGAGATGGTCCCCATACATCTGTATGCACAAGCTCTAATTTCTGCTTTTGTTTTCCTTTCCAGTCTTTACAAAACTCACTCTCTTTTGTTTTCCATACACACAACTTTCACAGAAATCCATATTAAAAAATTTCAGACCCGGTAAAACTTTCTTTGAATGAAGTACTTTCATACCTTTCTCACTCATGTGCCCAAGTCTGTTGTGCCACAGCGCTGTATCAGAATCTACAGCAGCTATTTGTTCTCCCTGCTCAACTGCAACAATTGTTCCTAAACATTCATTTTTCTCTGAAACAATCAAAGGAACAATATGACCTGTACAAAGATATAAGGTGCCTACTTTCACACCTTTTGCTACTACAAGGGAATCTTTTGAAACCTTCCAATTTTTATCATTAAAAGTAACTACACAACCCTCATCACCGAGTTGCCCCGTTGAAATTAAATTCCTACTCAGCCTTGGAACATGTCTTACCTCATGTAGTAGCCAATGATTCCCATTCTGCAACTTAATCTTAATTTTTCCCTTTCCAACAATTTGACAGGGTTCATTATCCCCCAAATAAACAAGCCCAAAATCCCCTTGGACATAATCAGTGAAATAACCTCTATGAGGTGTAGCATGAAATGAAGCACCAGAATCTAAAACCCATGAATCATCAACACTTTCTAAAGAGAGAAGCAAAGCATCCTCTTCGGATTTGTTACTTACCACGTTTGTCTCCTTATCTCCATCTGATTTATCTCCTTCATTTTTCTTTCGATTCCAGCAATCTTTCTTTTTATGCCCTGGTTTCCCACAGTACCAGCAATCGTTTGGTCCTCTCGATTGAAACCTCCTCCCCTTTGACTTTCCTCTTGATTTCCCACGATTTCCAAAGTTACTTCCTCTCTTAGTCATTCTGCCCCTGCTTTGTGCATTCAAAACACTTCTTGATGTAGATCCACTTGAGGATTTTCTGCGAGTTTCCTCACTCAAAACAACACCGATCACATCATCATATTTTAGGGTACTAGATCTAAGAACAGAGTTACTCATCGCCATTACCAAGCCATTCCAGCTTTTAGGCAAAGAACACAAAATCAAGAGAGCCCTAATTTCTTCATCAAAATTGATACCCACAAAAGATAACTGACTAGTAATAGTATTAAACTCATTTAAATGATCTGCAACAAATCCACCTTCTGCCATTTTCATATTAAATAAACGCTTCATGAGAAATACCTTGTTTGAAGTGGAGGGCTTTTCATACAGTGTCGCTAGGGTTTTCATCAAATCTTCTGTCGTCTTTTCTTTTGTGATATTAAATGCCACCGATGGTGCCAAGCATAACCGAATGCTTTCGAGTGCCTTTCTGTCCAAAAGATCCCATTCAGCCTCTGACATAGTTCCCTGATTCTTGGCTTTGCCTTCCAACGGCTTCCATAAATCCTTTTGATATAGATAGTCTTCCATTTGCATCTTCCATAACTGGAAGTTCTGCCCATTAAACCTGTCAACCCTCAGCTTACCCTCATCTGCCATTGCTCCCACTCAACTGTGAAACTTTCCTGCAGAAGATAACTGAAAAACAACTAGGCTCTAATACCACTTGTTAGGATAAACCATGGACAGAAATAAAACTACATGCAAATATAACCAATAATAGAAAATAATAGATCACACAGAAATGAACACAAGGCACCAAGATTAACATGGTTCACCCAATCCCTGGGCTACGTCCACCAAACAGCAAATCCAATCTTATTACAATCCAGTGATTACAACCTGATTACAATCTGTAATCCCTTATAGCTCAATACCGCCGCAAGAAGCAATTTCGCATCACAACATAATAAAAAATACCTAACCCTAAACCCTTTTATACAAGTATTTTATGCCATTTTAGGGTTACAACATGTCGGCCATATGTCGGCCATAACTTTAGTGGCGAATCTACGAATGGCGAATAGTACCAAAAAAAATTTTAAGAATGGTGAATAGCACCCAAAAAAAAATTTCGACCCCACTAATTATGAAGTATGTACAGTACTTTCCTGATCAGTCACCATAATCTAACAATATGGTCAAATCTACATAAAAAGGGTAGCACTAGGATGTTGAATACCATGTCTTGAATATTGTACAATATGCACTAATATGCTAGGTTTCCAAGTGTAAATTGGCAATAAATTAGAGTCATCGCCACACTAGGCTCTCCATTTGTCTAGTTCATCAAGTACCAGTGGGATACAATTTATTTTATTTTTCCTTAAACTTGTACAATAAAATAGTTCTCCTAATGTTATTCCATATAATTGTATATCATACTCAACTAAAAATTAAATTAAATCTTATTATAAATATTTAAGAATACTCCAAAATTGGCAGGTAGTTGCAGA
This sequence comes from Cupressus sempervirens, assembly GCA_028749045.1. Classification (NCBI taxonomy): domain Eukaryota; kingdom Viridiplantae; phylum Streptophyta; class Pinopsida; order Cupressales; family Cupressaceae; genus Cupressus; species Cupressus sempervirens. The sequence goes on along the minus strand of CM053785.1, from coordinate 28,715,911 downwards.
TGGGTGACAAAAATGCATTGTAAGAGATGACAATGAGGGCACATCTAGAGAAAAATATACCCTGCATGGCATTTTTGGCTAGGTCCCTCTTGGTGAATCATCATGTTAGTACAACTGACACACATTCCTAATGCAAATGATATTGCAATTCCAAATGTTGATTTTGAGCTTATTATGTAGAACCTTCTTGTTTCACTTAGGAGATTATGAATGTCTTACTGGGCATTTAAAATGTAACAAAACTAGCTCTCACTTGATTAAGTTTGTTTTTCAAGTAATTATTGTTTTAAGATGTGTTTTACATGATTTTTGAATGCATATCAGAAACTAAAGATGTCTATGATATTCTGCTAGTATTGTATGGATATTACTTTTAATAGCGCAACTTCAAACTCCACTCAATGGCATCTTTTGTAGAAATAGATGGAACACTTAAATGGAGATCAAACTCCTTTAAATAAGGCATACGAAGATGGGATTACTACAAGAAAAAGCATGGTTACCAATCAATTGATGTGTGCTTACCAATGGTACTATTATATGTGATTTAAAGTTTATGTACTTGTAAGCTATTGGTGATCCAACTAGTTATATTAGTAATGGGCAAGTTAGATGCATTAGGGTATAGTTGTTCTTTACTAGTTTACAACATTGATTGCAAATAGATTCAAATTAAGAAACTTGTACAAGAAGTGTTGAGTGACATCCATTTGTATTTTATAAGCAAAGTTAGATCTATTAGGGTATAGTTGTTCTAAGTTCACAACATTAATTGCAAATAGATTCAAATTAAGAAAACTTGTATGTGAAGTGTTGAGTGACATCATTTTGTATTTTGTAAGCACTACTTTGTTAAGTTCTGAGGAAATTTGTAACAAGATTTTTTTTAATTTTCTATAGAAGTGGAATAGCCACTAAAAAATTATTGCATAATAGAGTGAAGTACATAATCTATTGTGGGCGAAAACAAAATGACAAGTATGGTGAGGAAAATACAAAACAAAACATAGGAGATTACAAAATCTAGTTACATGTAACCAAAGGTAGCCCCTAAAGATGACACACTAGTAGAATGTAGAAGAAGAGTTGTCAAAAGAGCCCATAACAAATACAAAATTGGTTGATTGGCATACAAACAAGCCTAAAATAGAATTAAAATGGGCATAAACATAAGCTTTAACTAAGAAAGTTGAGGTAGTTACAACTGAAACTCCAAGGATGCTCAGGCCTACATCAGGAGAGAACTATTGAACAAAAGCCACTTGAAGAGATAAATCACCATCGGGAACAAGATGTTAAACATGTCATGAAGCCCCACAGATTAGTCTAAATCTACAGAGATTGTAATAGGGTTCAATCCAAAATGCAAGATTAGAAAAAAAATGAATCATACCTATGTCAATTATATGCCAATTCATTTGGGGTTCAATTCAATTCATTATGTATAGATGACAATATTCAATCTAAAATGCAAGCTATTGTGTTTAATAATATTATATAGATAATTTTATTTATCAAAATTTATTCTCTTTAAAAAAATTGTTTGCATATTTTCTTTCAATGTTTATTCCTTCTCTTTCGTACCATAAGACAAGGACTCGAGCTCTACAGAGCCCTTGTTATTTTAATTTAATACAAATATCTTTGATTTATCTTATTTCTTTCCTTCTTTATGGTCACTTAAGGTTTCATATTGCAAGGTTATTTCTGTCTCTGCCCATTTAATATAGACCAAATGTATATTTTGTAAATAATATGGACTCCAACTTAGCACCTAATTATGCAGCAAAATCCAAGGTCTAGGGTTTTCGCTTTGGGTTTGTATATGAATACAATTGACATAAGTTAATTTTTGTCTGAAATTGATTGCCTATCTAAATCAAATTCTTAAGATTTGGTTCAGGAGAAACTTCATTTAAATTTTTGTTCTTTTTCTTTTTTAAAACCCATATGGGGAGAATGTAATCTACATGGAGGGAGAGTTTACATGGGCTATAAACTTTTATTTTACAATTTAGTGAGCAATTAGCAATAAGGGTTTTGTTTTTTTTTTTTTTAAATTGAGTTTGGGAAGTGCACTTTGAAGAAGGAAATTATGAGAGGTGTTATTTTTTAATTAAAGGCAATCTTTTTATTATTTTGTAAACAAAGAACAGAAAGTATATGGATAAGAACATTTTTCATTGTACATATAGAAAAGTAGATGTCGAAGAGTATGTGCTAATCATATTTTGTATAAGCAGTAAAATATTATTATTTTTCTTTTTGTGTTCAGCTAAAGAAAGGACACAAAAAACATACTAATTGCAATAGGCATTTCCATGAGATTAAATAAGAGTTTTGCAATATGATGAAGGAGAGATCAAATGTATTTGCTGCTATAATTAGTTGCTTGGATCAACTAGTAATATATTCTCCCTGTCATCTTATAGTCCATAATTTTATTGAAATCATGAGATTAGAGGTGACAAACAATTACAAAATCTTTACCAATGTCAAGCTTAATTTGTATCTGTTGTTACGTTTGTTGAGTTGAGTGTATAAGTTGGTTAATGATATGATTTTATCTTATAGTAATTTTCTTATTCTTTCCCTTTTTATGTAGGCCTATCTTGGAACCACCATATACCTTTGATCAGTAGAAAACATATTATTTTCATATGCAAGATTTCATCATTTAATTCAATATTATACATGATCATGAAGATAATATTCTCATATTTTGTATTAATGTATTTTGAAATAATGAGCATATAATGATGAATGATATGATCCTATCCTAAGTTAGAATAGTCTTCTAATATTTTAGAAATTTATATATACATTCTTATATACTAAATTTTACGTAATTTGTTTACATGCACACTCTTCCATTCATTTGACATTTATTCACTTACTTCCATTAAACCATTTGCCATGTGCTCCATTTTAAGTCATTCATCATAGTTATGAGAGTGACTTGTGAACTTGCACCTATATTAATAATAGTTTTAGATTTAATCGTGTTTAGTGTTGTTATATGCTAGAATTTAAAAACATTCAATAACTCATTCTAATCATTAAAATAATCAAGCAAGCATTAAGTATAGAGAGAGCAATTAATACTTTCGAAGTTTTAGATGGAAAAGTTAGATGAATAATAAATCTAAATACTTAGTTATATTTTGGTTTCTGTATTGTCAATGTAAAGGGTTTGATTTGAGAGAACTTTTCATATTTTTACTAATTGATGGCTCCGCAATGGAAAAAATGAATATAACTATAAAGCATCAAATTGCAACCATATAAAATATCAATTTATAAGCTCTGCTTGACTACCAATTGCACATTGAACTATCTCAAAATATATATAAATCTAATAAAAATTAGTAAGCATAGAATTATAAAAGGAGGTAATCTTTACATTAGTGTACACAAATACCATCCAAGAGCACCTAATATACATTTAGTAGTTTATTTTCATTAATAGTAAACTATTTGAGTTCCACAATATATTTACATTGCTTTTGTCTATTAATGAAGAAAAATTAATTATTATTTATTATTATTTGTTGTAATTAATTATTATTTTTTGTGTTAAGCTGAGTAGACTCTAACCCAAGACCTCTCACATGAGAGGCTCACAAGTTGCCATTGTGTTGTAGGCTCTTGACTAATGGATACTCACCTTCTTGACTGCTATTCATTTTTGTAATACACACCGTCTTTGACATTCTTACACTCTGTCATCCTGATGATGGATCATGGAGTATGATCTGAAACGTTGATGATTAATAACTTTCTACACAATCCTGGTCCAGAAACACAGTTGCATAATTTAAAGCTTTATTCAATACGAAAAAAACAACTGGTTATTTCTACTCTATTAACCATGGCAATTAAAAACATCCAATTGTTTCTCTATACAATTCTTGTGCATTGACTATGCCATTTTTTTATTCAACAGTTGCTGCTCCAGCAGTACTCAAGTTATTTTTCCTTCTCTAGTTGCTGCTACAGCAGCGTTACTATTGTTTTCTTTATAATGTAATTGTTTTTCTTCAATAAAAAAAGTAGCAAAATCAAGTCACAAGAAGAATTAAGCGTCAACATCACGTACCACATAGATCTAAAGCATGAACACCACTTACAGTCGCCTATCCATATGATAACACTTGATGCTTCACACAATAATGAGTGTAGCAAACAGTTAAATCCATAACCCAACACTGGGTTTGAACTGCTCAAAGAAAATATGCTTTGATTTGTCCAAAAATACTACAATCACAAATTGGTGTTCTGCTGTAAGCCATTCTAATGCAAACCCACTCTAATAGAGCAAAGCTCGAAGGAATTCTTTCAGTCACTGGAAGGAAAATAGACTACCATTTTTATATAATCTTTTGTGATCAAGTCACTAATTGTGTATTATGCTGAAAATAGTGAATTATTAGAGGACATTATGTAAGAACTTTCAACTCCCCAACAAGACTTCCTATTTCCTTGCGCCGACTATCATCTGTTGACAATTCCAGTGTCACCTGACCAATCATGACAGGAAGTGAAGTAATCAAGTCAGAACTGTCATACTTAAGTAGGGATGGGTGATTTCCTGAAAGAACAAGTACATTAAAAATTAAAAACAAAAAGCTTCAGAATTTAGTCTTGCAAGATGTTTGATTAGTAATTTTTGAAACAGTGTCAACTCTAAAGATCAGAATGGCAACATAACGATATGAAGCAGATAACTGTATGTGACCTCATACATTGCAAAAATATATATGCCAAAGGATTATAGTAATAAGCATTTGGATGAGCTCAATTGGTAAAAATAGTGGACCTTTCAAAGCAGAGCCCTGTATTCAGATCCCCGGGACAATGATTGGGTAAATTTGGATAGAATTATTAAAACACTAAATCCAATTCATTGGATGAAGCATATTCCAGACATAACAACCAAAACTGTGAACCCATGAAGGGAATTTACTGAACAATAAAAAATAGTAAAAATTTCGTGGCAAAACATACAGGGTTCATTTCAGCATCCTTAGATACTTGATTATGAGTTAACATCAATTCCATCAGCTATATTCAAGAAGTTAAAAACAAAAAGTGTTCACAAAAAACTATAAGCAACTTATCTGCAAATGGTAATAAAAATCAGGCAGGCGCTTACCTCTTTAAAAACTTCACTATAAGCAACATCTCGGAATCCCTGTACGTAAAGGAACAAATTGCTTATGAGATATGACAACCTTGGAAATAAAACTAGGCTATCTGTGGCATTATGTATATTATAGTAAACTCAAATTATTTTATGAAAGGCACTTTTATATATTAGAGAGTAATGTATAATGCCAACAAAAGGCATTTGCAGTATACTTCAAAAACATATCCAATCAAAAAAATTCTTGTACAAAAACTTACTAAACTTCTGAAAAGACAAAGGGACGTTGAATTTGTATCTCCAATTTTGGCAGTAAATGTATGGATTGCCAGATGTTCAACAGCAAAGGCAATCATCAACAGCACAGATTCTTTGCCAAGCCCGTTTCCACGGCTAATTCAAAAGTCAAAACCATAGTAAAAATAAGCCATATATTTCTTCATCAGAAATATTGTAAATGAGCCTAAAATTGAAAAGCAAATATTCATTGTGCACCTTCCAGGTTTTATTTATCAGTTTCAATTTTAGCTTTACCAAGATAGCCAAACAGCATTCTTAAAAGTTAATGTTTTCATGTTCAAACTATACTCTATTCCTTAAAATGTTATTTGTCTTTTTAAGAATTTATGAAAAGATATTTATAAAAAAAAAATTCTAGAGGTTTCTTAAATTATAATTGAATGAGATAAAATCAATGTTAAACAAAGAAAAGAAATGCTCCCTAAAAAAGCAACTTCAAGATCTTTCCATAACGTATGCCATGGAGAACTAAAGACAGAATAGGAAGTTAGTAAACAAACTAAACAATTCAGAGAACAAAAAAAAAACTAAAATCTAACAAACAGCCTTCCAAGAAAGTTACATGACCAATATACTAAATATTACAATATTACTTAATAGTTTCAATGTAAACAAGTGCTCCCACAAGAACACTATTTTGTTTGACAATATGATTATAGTAAAATAACTCTCCAACTAAGATTTATTAAACAAAAACAGTACACATTGAATTAGAACGTTAACTAATCATTCAACTCTAATGCACATAAATGATCAGAGAGTTTGTTCAGAGTGCAATCTTCTTTAGAATTCAGCTTCCAATTGGAAAATTAAACCTCTCCAATGATACACACACTGTATTTTGATGAAATATTAGTGTCAAGTGAAAATAAACTTCCATAGGGTGTTATTTTTTAATTTAACTAACTTGTGTGTTATTAAGTTAGAAAATGCATTCTTTCATTTTAAGCATTTTTGAAGCAATCAACCACTAAAATAAACGCTAATCTGTGCTAACCAAATAATACTAGAGCTAGGAATTGAAGATTGCTATAAGCTAAAGCATTTGAAATGATGAGAGAGGAGAAGGTGAAGTTGCCCTAGTTTGACAGTTTTTGCAGGCCTAGAGAAGAAAACAGAGAAATGGTCCTGAAATAGGAACCAAAAACTAACACAATCAGAGACAACTTGGAAACCATGGTTGAAAACTACAGTTTGCAAATCTAAACGTACAGACAGCACAACCAACCCAGAAACCATGGCAGAGACCTGAAACAGGCAGAGGCATCATTTGCTCAGATTTTGACAAAGCTTTCAGTGATGTCCATCACAACTGCAGTCGTCCCAGTGCTTGAGGAATCTCAATCTGCCAACCTGTGCTAAGATTTCAATACAAGAAGCTCATAACTAGGGGGAAAAATGTAGCAGTTTCTGCAATGTAGACTGCTACAGACAATCACCCAAATTGTATATTTCAATCTCAACTGAATATTGGAAAGTTTGGGAGTGTGTATTTTATAGAGTGCACGAGTGGTGGTGGTAGGTGTTTCAACAAGTGCAGAAAAGAAATCTTATAGAACTTTTCTACCAGTTTGTTGTGTGATTTGTGTGACAAGGAATCTTAAGGTAATGATTTAAATATTTACCATGAAGCTATGAGAAAAAAAGAGGGATGAGGTTTGGCTATGGCAAGGGATTGAAGTAGAAGATACAACCAAAAGCTTATACAACAAATATTTATGGAATGGGAAAAGCAAGGAAGCAATATTAGATAACCAAGTGTTACTAAAGCAGCTAAGAGAGATAAATGATCTCAAAATCATTTTTTATAAGGTTGAGGCTCAAACCAGTCATTTTTTAAAGTAAAAAAACATTAGGTGCACCTTTATGGTCATTATACATTTAACTTTCATGGGAGGATGCTACCATGATTGCACTCATGCCTAGGTAGTCAAAACTTCCCGAGATAAAAGGATAAGGCAGGAAACAGATAATGAATGAGGTATAGGTCATCATGTAACCTTCTCAAAGGGCTTTAATCACCGAAACAAGTTAATCAACTCCTAAAACATGCCTCTAGGAATGGATGCTAAATGAGTGCGCGACATAGTATGAATTGCAGAGTAAGCAATTTTTGACTCTACACAGATGATCAGTAAATGTTCGGTTGACTTCAATGGAGTATTTCAAGTTTCTGTGCAAAACCATTAGCTTCAAGCAAGTGGCAGTTCTGAACTTGTTGGGGTGATTTCATGACAAAAACTGGTGGTCTCGTAACATGACCAAAATTACAAAATGTGTCTTATAACACTTTGAATTCTTTTTCCAGTACTTTGAATTCTTTTTCCTGTACATTTCGGGAGACTTCTATTGATACCTGACTTTTCTTCTGCATAAACAACCATAGAGGCAATAGGAGGATTTGAAATTTGAATTGAATTGTTTGAATTCTAGTTTAAGTTCATAAATTCAAAAGCACTATCATAGGCAAAACAAAGCTGAGTGGCTTGAGTAGCTGTTATATTGATCTCAGGTACTGAAATAGGTTGTGATTTCATGCCACTTGTATACAGAAGAGGCTTAAGATTCTATTCCCCTTCAAAAATAATGGAAAGTGAATGTTTTTCCTCACAAATTACTAAAATTCCTCTGAAAATTCACTTCTCCAGGGTAAATCTATGACTTCTAAATTAGTAAATTGTGGTGTTTATTCATTATTGTTCTAAATTTCCTTGAGTTCTTGTTCTTGGTTTTCTTAGAATATGCTATTTGACCTTCTTTAAGAGATTGTATGTGATAATTGCATTGAGTCATAGCTTTAATGCAAACAAGATTAAGGATAAGCCCAACGTCGCAGTCACAACACAAATTCACAAACTGTACACAATATTACACATACAGAAGAGAATATATTGGAATTTTAGTCCAAATGCATGCATATGCTTAGAGAGTAAGGAAATATGTCCAAGAGATGTAAATGTACCTTTTGGGCTCTGCAATCATAATTTCAATCTCTGCTGTTTGTGAATCATCAGGATCATTCATGTAAAGATTAACATCACCAACCATGGCTAAACACCAAAGACCAGTCTTGTTTATCAGCTGGACCCTAAGCATATTTTGATATTTATGAATGATGAAACGAAATACAGTACAAAAGAAAAACAAATCAATTTCGAAAAACTTATTCACGTAATCCGCTTAGGTGTGACATAGGCAAGTTTGACCTGAGATTTTTAAATTATCTTCATAAAAAAGTTTGGCCTGAAAATTTCAGAATTCTAGCAGTAAAGCCAATTTCCAAAAGACCTTATACATAGAGAGAATTGATCATGTATTATATAATTAACTCAATAAGAAAAGAAGAAAGAATGAATTATATTACTGTCTACAAGTGACATAAACCTCTTCACGGAACTCAAAAGCGTGTCTAGCTAAAATAGCAAGAAGAGGTCAAAAAGCAACTCCAAGATAATAACATAAACAAAAAGATTGATATGAAGGATAAATTGTCTACAGCAAGTCAATTTGTGATATTGCTATTAGAATTCAATTCTGCAGCTTTCGAGTCAAACTCATTGACGATGTTTCATTAGTGGTGGTTCACAAGAAACCATCTCTCGTGAGAACAAATGGTACACTTTGCACTCATTCCATCTAGAATACTCACAAAGGTAAAGCATTGAAACTTCTTGGAAGCTCACCAATCCCACTAGTATTCCAACTCAAATTCACGTAACTATGGAGCTTCCTGCAAAGTTAAGCCTGCTTAGCTTGCAACTCCATTTGCAAAACCTTCAGCAGTGTTGCGCTTTATGTAGCATTCACTATAGAGCCCCTTTAGCTCATTAATTGATAAGTAGGAGATATTTTCCACAGCAAGTCAAATTGTGATATTGCTATCAAGATTCAACTATGTAGTTTTTGGTTCAAACTCATTGACCCATGTCTCATGGGTAGTGATTCACAAGAACTTGTCTCTCATGAATATTAGTGAAACACAATACTCGTTGCATCTAAGTGATGTTCACAAAGGTGAAGCATTGGGCTTTCCCAATATGTTATCTTCCCCAGTACTACTACAACTCAAGCTCACATAATTGTGGAGTTTCCTCCAAGGTTAAGCTCATTTCGCTTGAAGCCCCAATTTCAAAACCTTCAGCAAGCGTTGTGCCTAATGTACCATTTGCTATAGATCCCCTTTAGCTCATCAATTGATAAGTGGGAGGTACTTTTCACAGCAAGTCAAATTGTATATTGCTATCAAGATTCAATTGTGCAGTTTTTGAGTCAAACTCATTGACCCATGCTTCATGACTAGTGGTTCAAAAGAACCCATCTCTTTTGAGAATCAATGGAGTACTTAGTACTCATGGCATCTAGGTGATGCTCACTGAGGTGAAGCATGAGCCTTCTCTAGATGTCACCGATCCTAGCACTACTCCAACTCAAGCACGCATATCTGTTGAGTTTCCTCCAAGGTTAAGCTTGCTTAGCTTGCAACCCCATTTGCAAAACCTTCAGCACTTAACCTTGAAGGAAAGCCCATAGTTAAGGGCGCTTGAGTTGGATTAGTACCGGGAAAAGTGACCTCAAGGGAAGACAGAATGCTTCACCTCTATGAGCATCACCTAGATGCAATGAGTGCTTAAGTGTTCTATTTGTTCTCGTAGAGATGGGTTCTTATGAACCAGTACTCATGAAACATAGGAAATGAGTTTGACTCAAAAACCACACAGTTAAATCCTATTAGCAATATCACAATTTGACATGCAGAGATTAATAGCTTGTATTTTCAACAAATATGTGATACGATACAATCATTGTAACTCTCTTGAATCTTTCCTCCAACAACATAACCCCATTAAAGCAACTTGAATAAAACTTTCATACAACACCACTCCAAGCCACCTATTAAATAGGAAAATTATACAACCACAAAGAATGGCATCCAAAACTGAATACCTAATATGATGCAATACAAGGCTGGGTGTACCCCCCTTGGAAGTGATCTAGCCCCCAACAAATAACCACACATTCAAATCCAAAATAACACACATTCTCATCATAGAATCATAAGATTTACATCCAACATATCGGGTTGTAAGGCCTTCCCAGTTACGACCATTACAATGAAGAATACAACTCAATCCTCATATGTGAAGATCCATCTCCTAGCTATCATCCCTCGAGATACTCCTAGCTACTGCATGCTTACAACTAATGACTCTAGACATCACAAAACTATACTTATACCAAACAAGCCACAAGTTGGCCTAGCATATTACATTAAATAAACACTTAGGATAGGCCCCAAGTTTACAATTATAACTAACTCGTAAGATAAAATAAACCTATGCGACCTTAGACATAGGTCCACTCACTATCCAACAATATAGATCAAAGATCACATAACTTGCACAGATCAAAGACCGTGGAAACTATCTCCAATATCTGTCCAACAAAGGAAGAACACGCTACCAGCAGCCACCAAAAGAACTCTAACTCAAACACAATCAATCCAATGATTATATGAACAAAGAAAATGGATCACAAGGATGTCCCAAACATAACATCAAGCTCGCATACCATAGGGTCCTCAAAAACCAAGCTCAGTGCTCCTCAATCAAACTCCCAAGATAAATAGAAAAGTGTGTCCCACATTTTGATGCCAAAAGAAATATTTGCACTTAACTTTATCTTCACCAAAGGATTTCACTTCCTCTAAGACAAGAGAAAAAATCTGCACCTCAACCATCTCTACTTCATTCATTCAAACATCAAAGAAATTTGTACCATAGCTAACCCATCAATATGCTCATTCACCGTAACAAACTGAACATCATAAGGCTTCACAAACGATCCCTATAGCTGATCACAACTAGAAATAATAACATCCTCAAACATGAAATCCGTGTCAACAACATCATGAAAATCCAAAACTAAATCAGCATCATCCAGACCCAAATCCACAACAGTAGCAACATGTAAATCCTCAACCATGTCAACCACAAGCGAATCCACATCATCAACAAGTGAATCTACATCAACAGCATGTAAATCCAACCACATCAGTAGCAACATCCGTATCGCCAACGTATAGATCCATGCCCATATCAGCAATAATAGAATCTCCAACCATATTCATATTAATAGCAATATGTAATTCCTTATCCACACAAGTGAAACTCTCATCATCAACAATACCATTGCTCACAATAAGATGCTTTGCAATTTCCATATCAAATCCATCCATCTGCTCATGGAAACCAAAAGATACCTCATCATCTTCAATGAAGTCAACCTTTACCTCTTCCTCATCTGCAAATTGTCTTCTTCTTTGAACAATCCTTCTAACCGGCCAGACAACTCTCTTTCTAATTGGTAGACGCCAAATCAAACAAGAATTCATCATCTCTTCAATCCTTTAATTGAATTTAGTGTAATGTCCCCTTTTTAGCATTCATAGCATGATGTTGTCGTTAGCCTATTTCCCCATGGTCCCGTAGGCTAACTAGGACATTAAAGGGACTTAGAGGCCATTTGGCCTAGATAGTTTCAGTTGCAGGTCTTTCTGAGGGGTTTTAAGGCAACTTTGAGCATACTTACTATTTATAGTAAGTCATCTTGGATATGGTCGGACATCCAGTGGCAGCGGTATGTCGATGGTAATTGTTTAAAATCGGCAAGAAGACTTGTTTATCATTGATAAGATTTGTTATGCATTGATAAAGCTATTTTATAAAGTTAAATTTAAATATTTAACTTTATTAATGCATATACTATAGCTTGTGGGAAATATTTAAATTAAAAGAGTCCCCTTTATATTATAACACATTGGAGACATAAGTTACATAAAAGGGAGTGATGTTTTATCCCACATTGAGAAAACGAAGGATGGAGCCCTTGTGAGAACACTATAAAAAAAATGGAAGAGCTTCTTTTAGGCAAGCTTGGAAATATCAAAAAAATTGAGAAATTTTCTGGAGATTATGTCTCAATAGTTTGAAGGACGAAATCCATTCAAGCTGGAAATCTTGACGCCATTGAAAGATATGGTCTTGAGATTCAACATAGTAGCAATCCGAAAAAGTAGATACGAAAAAGCAGTCCGAAAAAGCGGAATCGAAAAAACAGGCTGAAAAAGCGGGTATGAAAAAGCAGCCCGAAAAAGCAGTCCGAAAAAGCAGTTCGAAAAAGCAAATCGGAAAAGCAAAACAGAAGGGGCAGCATTGAAGAAAATTATTACAGCCATCTACAACCAGGTTCCTTTATTAGTATTGTTTTTTTAGTGTGTTATAAGTTTCAGCTGTAAGTGTGCATTATACCAGCATTATCATTTTGTAATCCATGTAAATGCCAAAAGTCTTGGCCATATTTTATGAGCATTGTATTAGAAATTTCATTGCAAATTAAGAAGATAATAGTTGCTGGTGTCATTTAAGCAATTCAATATCATTATTTATCAGCTAGTTAGTTTGCCCACCAACTGTTTGTTAAAATACCAGTTGGCTGTAGGTGTTCTTTTCTCATGCTTAGATCATATATATGCACTGAATATTGTCAAAATTAGTAGCACACTCATGTTAGGTCATTGTGTAGTCCATTGTAGTCTTCTCGCACAAGATTCTCATTGATGCAAATTGAAGAAAAAGTCATTTGAAGCTAGCTGAAATACTATATCAGTCATACGTCCCTTGCATGTGAATTGTTTGATGAAATTCCTTGAGCTTTCATCAGCATATTTTTGAGGGCAGATTTGAGGAGGGTTATTACAGTGGTATCAGAGCTTACTTGCAAAGTGTTTGACGAAATGTCAAACCACTGAAGTATAAAGATTTTTGGTGTTTGAAGAAGTTATACCCTATTGGGGTTATTACAGTGGTATCAGAGCAATAAGTCCTGCCATCCTGTGGAGGTCTTATAGGGAATTTGGATAACCAGATTGAGAGAAAAATGTTTGACAAAATGAATGCCGGTCCAGATCAGGGAAAGGAAAGATTCTTACAATTATTAGACACCTTAGCACAAGGACAGCGATCAGCAGAGCAAAGAGCACAGGAACAGAGTCAGAAATTTGAGCTTATGATGCAGATGATGGCTTGTCAAATGGGGTTGAATGCTAATGTGGGTGGAGGAAATAATCAGAATGGTAATAATCAGGATGGGGCACATAATGGAGGCGAACAAGTTGGGAACAATTTCGGTCATGCACCCCAGCAAACTAAGGACAGTGAGTTCGTGGCCCATGATTCCCATATTTCCTCCTAGAGCTCCAGAGCAGCCCATACCAGAGGCCTAGATCACTAATATACAAGACCAGCTGAGGAGAGATTGGGAAGCCGGAGGTCCAAATTTTATTGCTGCAATCACCTTTAGGGAGTATATAGATGTGCGGATGAAGCATATGCCACGTGGACATGACAAGAACCAGAGCTATGAGTTACAGAAGAAAGTAGGGAAACTTCAATTACCATATTATGATGGCTCGGGGAAGCCTACAGCAAGAGCTTGGGTTCAAAAGCTTGACACATACTTTCAAATGAACCGTATGCCTAAGGAAGAAGCTATTAAGTATGCAGCAATTCACCTGGATGGGTTAGCACACGAGTGGTGGCATCATGGTATGGTCACTATGGGTCATGCACACATTACCTCATATGTGGAGTTTACGAAGAGACTGATTGAACGTTTTGATAGGCCTAAGGATTGTACCTTCCCTATGACAGGCAGAAACTTGTATGAGGAGTTTAACAGACATGTTGATTCAATACAGGGAGACATTAGCACATCTTCAGGTAATGGTTTATCTGCATCATCTTCACAGGTAGAAGGGGTTTCAGATGTTGTGCAGGTTGAGCCAGTTGCATCAGAAGGTGATATCACAGGCACACCGGATTGTGTGATTGACACAAATAGTGATTCCAGTACAGTTGGGCTGGCTGAAGTTACAGCAGTTGAGGATACTGTCATGTTTGAGGATAGTACAATTGATCAGAAAGTGAGCATTCAGGACTTTGCAGAAAATGAGTATCAAGCACAGTTGGATGCTTCTTCACATGAGATAGAAGCTAGTAGCTCTTCACTTGGTTTGGCAAGCCAACTGAAGACAGGGGACAAGGATATTGTCGCGGCTTTATCTCATCATGACAGGATGCATGGATTGATTGAGAATCACATTTGGATGATTCAACTGCAGGAGAGACAGAAAGGAGTCACAACAGGTTCTTCTTGTGACGCCTTACAGCAGATCAAGGCATGGAGGCAATGAAGGTAAGTCACATACACCTACTTTCAGATCGCGATCATCTCCTTAATCTTGCAGGGATCTATTTAGATGCATTGAAGAAGAAGGAGGAGGAGGTTGACCGGTTTTCTCATGAGCTCGAGGATACACGAAATTCCTTGGTGTGTATTCAGTTGGCTCTCCAGGATTCTGAGAGACATGTGGACAAGCTTTGTCTTGAGGTGAGCTCAGTTCGGGAGTTAGCGCATATAGCAGGGACTCAGTTTTCTTTTACAATCAGGTCACATGTTGATGATTTCTCAGAGATGACAGAGTTTACAGGAGAGTCCCAGGATCTAAGTATTACAGATGATAGCTATTCTAAGGTTACTCCTTTGGACAGTGTACTAGGCATAGAGTATAGGAGTTCGACCAATCGGCATAATCATGTGTCTAGTCAGCTGAGAGTTGGCAAGCAAGACATTGCTATTGCGTGCGAACATTTTGATGCTGCTTGCCAGTTGTTAGCAATTTATGGATGGGGTTCTCCTACTAGTGATGAGCAGGGAGGCAGTTATCTTTCCTTGACAGAGATCCACTCTTTATGGGAGGCTATTCGGATTATGAGACAGAATTATATGCAGTTGGTAGCCAACAGAGATTATCTTATGGAGTGGGGGAGTACAGCATACGAAGCATTATTGGCCAAGAAAGATGAGGTGAGTGAGCTTACTCAGCAGCTCGAGGTGACTTCTGAGATTCTTGAGAATACACAGTTGGCTTTCGAGGAGTCACAATTTCATTTGGCTAAGGTGACCGTGGAGTTAGAGCGACTGCAGTCTTTACCAGATTCTGTACAGTCACAAGCAGTAGTGTCTAGTGATCCGAGGATGTCCATGGTCGAGACTGTCAAAGACAGTGGAGATCGGAATGCATCATCCTTGATACTAACATTGGCATATCGGGTTCGTTCCCACTAGAGTCAGGATCAGTTGAGTTGGGTGTTGCAGCAGATTGTTGTGGTATGCCTGACATGGTGGTGGCCTCTAGTACTGATGGCACGGAGACTAGAGATGTTGTATCAAAGATCATGTGTGATATTGGTGAGCCGGCAATTGGCATGGTTCCTGCTAGTAATACTACTCCCTTGGTGATGTCTTCGGAGGTAGTAGTCCATTCCAACATGGTTAATGATCGATTGCAGTCTGAGCCACTGACTAAGATTGGCGCATTCTATTGGCATTACACTGTGAGGTATGCTCATCAATTTACCTTTGATGACCATGTTGATGAGATGATGATACAGAGATGTACTTTGGTTCCTAGTGCTTGTCATCAGTTATGGGACGGTTTGACGCCTCGGGATGAGAGTTGTGATGGGCATGACATGGCAATAGGTTCTGCGGTTGACAGCTTGATAGTACATGACTTAGAGCAGGAGTTTGGGAGTGATGCTTCAGCGGTCGTTGTTATTGATTCTACGCCTTTGGCTATTACATCTCCTGACTTAACTGGTGATCAGTCACAGTGGGTTGTATCACTTGTTCATGGTGAGCTGTTGACTGAGGTTGGCTCTTTTTATCAGTATTATACTGCACAGTATGTACATCAGTTAGCATTTGATCCTTGTGTTGAGGAGTTGATGGCAGGCAAATTTGGTTTGGGTTCCATTTCTTGTTGTTTATCTTGTGATGTCTTTTCACCATCAACGGTGCATGGGAGTTATGGTTATGAGACAGTGGCCGGTGATCTGCAGAGTTGTGTTGACTGCAAGAGTTGTGCAGTGTGTGGATTCTCCATACTTGATGCAGTTTCATTCAGGAGCGTTCACCATTGTTGCATAGTTGGATTACAAATTCCGTATAGGCCAGTGGGATGCGTTGATGGTATTTACTGTGTTGGCAGCTTGATTTGTCCACTTTACTTGGGTTCTGATGTTCTAAGAGTTCGTGTCTCGTGGGTTTCTAACTGTGGCAGTTGTGATTTTGGAGTTTGGTTGCGCTGTAATTGTCAATTTGATTATGGATTCCTCTTGGTTAATTTTCAGAGGTTGTTGCAGGAGCCTATGTTGACTAACAACAGTATAGTTCATGACTACATTTGGGATCCGGGTGGATTGATTGGATTGTTGTTCGACCATTGCTTGGGGACAAGCAATTTTGGGAAGGGCGGACTGTAATGTCCCCTTTTTAGCATTCATAGCATGATGTTGTCGTTAGCCTATTTCCCCACGGTCCCGTAGGCTAACTAGGACATTAAAGGGACTTAGAGGCCATTTGGCCTAGATAGTTTCAATTGCAGGTCTTTCTGAGGGGTTTTGAGGCAACTTTGGGCATACTTACTATTTATAGTAAGTCATCTTGGATATGGTCGGACATCCAATGGCAGCGGTATGTCGATGGTAATTGTTTAAAATCGGCAAGAAGACTTGTTTATCATTGATAAGATTTGTTATGCATTGATAAAGCTATTTTATAAAGTTAAAAAATAAATATTTAACTTTATTAATGCATAGACTATAGTTTGTGGGAAATATTTAAATTAAAAGAGTCCCCTTTATTTTATAACATATTGGAGACATAAGTTACATAAAAGGGAGTGATGTTTTATCCCACATTGAGAAAACGAAGGATGGAGCCCTTGTAAGAACACTATAAAAAAAATGGAAGAGCTTCTTTTAGGCAGGCTTGGAAATATCAAAAAAATTGGGAAATTTTCTAGAGATTGTCTCAATAGTTTGAAGGACGAAATCCCTTCAAGCTGGAAATCTTGACGCCATTGAAAGATATGGTCTTGAGATTCAACATAGTAGCAATCCGAAAAAGTAGATACGAAAAAGCAATCCGAAAAAGCGGAATCGAAAAAACAGGCTAAAAAAGCGGGTACGAAAAAGCAACCCGAAAAAGCGGAACTGAAAAAGCAAGCCGAAAAAGCGGAACTGAAAAAGCAAGCCGAAAAAGCAATCCGAAAAAAGCGGAACCGAAAAAGCAGGCTGAAAAAGCAATCCGAAAAAGCAGTTTGAAAAAGAAAATCGGAAAAGCAAAACAGAAGGGGCAGCATTGAAGAAAATTATTACAGCCATCTACAACCAGGTTCCTTTATTAGTATTGTTTTTTTAGGGTGTTATAAGTTTCAGTTGTAAGTGTGCATTATACCAGCATTATCATTTTGTAATCCATGTAAATGCCAAAAGTCTTGGCCATATTTCATGAGCATTGCATTAGAAATTTCATTGCAAATTAAGAAGATAATAGTTGCTGGTGTCATTTAAGCAATTCAATATCATTATTTATCAGCTAGTTAGTTTGCACACCAACTGTTTGTTAAATTGTCAGTTGGCTGTAGGTGTTCTTTTCTCATGCTTAGATCATATATATGCACTGAATATTGTCAAAATTAGTAGCACACTCATGTTAGGTCATTGTGTAGTCCGTTGTAGTCTTTTAGCACAAGATTTTCATTGATGCAAATTGAAGAAAAAGTCATTTGAAGCTAGCTGAAATACTATATCAGCAAATTAAGAAGATAATAGTTGCTGGTGTCATTTAAGCAATTCAATATCATTATTTATCAGCTAGTTAGTTTGCACACCAACTGTTTGTTAAATTGCCAGTTGGCTGTAGGTGTTCTTTTCTCATGCTTAGATCATATATATGCACTGAATATTGTCAAAATTAGTAGCACACTCATGTTAGGTCATTGTGTAGTCCGTTGTAGTCTTTTAGCACAAGATTTTCATTGATGCAAATTGAAGAAAAAGTCATTTGAAGCTAGCTGAAATACTATATCAGTCATACGTCCCTTGCATGTGAATTGTTTGATGAAATTCCTTGAGCTTTCATCAGCATATTTTTGAGGGCAGATTTGAGGAGGGTTATTACAGTGGTATCAGAGCTTGCTTGCAAAGTGTTTGACGAAATGTCAAACCACTGAAGTATAAAGATTTTTGGTGTTTGAAGAAGTTATACCCTATTGGGGTTATTACATTTAGCCCAAAACTGATCCAACTTATCCATCAAGTTCCTCTTAAAGTGCAGTTGCCTCACATCGGCAATCTGATTGCAAGACTCCAACTGTCTCATACTTGGTAATCTTCTTTCCATCGTCCCAACCTACCATAGCTCGGTGGTCTTCTTTCCATGGTCACAACCTACCACAGCTCGGTGATCTATTCACTCAAGGAAAACTTCATCTCTCACATCAAGGTTTTATAACCAAAACGATCCATCTACAAGTCCTCTACAATCGCGAGCTAGAACCACAATCTACCACCTCATAGTGAAGAGATCTAGGGCTCCACAAACGATCAATCCACCACACAACTAGCACAAGCTCGAAATCTGCTCTAATAACATCCGATGCAGTACAAGGCCGGGTATACCCCCTTGGAGGTGACCTAACCCCCAACAAATAACCACACAATAGAAAATCCAACATGTTAGGTTGTAAGGCCCTCCCGATTATGGCCATTACAAAGAAGAATACAACTCAATCCTCATATACGAAGATCCATCTCCTAGCTATCATTCCTCAAGATGCTCCTAGCTACTCCATGCTTACAACTGATGACTCTAGAAATCAAAAGAATCTATACTTTTACCAAACAAGCCACAAGTCGGCCCGGTAGATTACATTAAATAAAAACTTAGGTTAGGCCCCAAGTTTACAATCATAACTAACTCATAAGATAAAATAAACCTACGCAACCTTAGAAATAGGTCCATTCACTATCCAACAGTCTAGATCCAATATTGCATAAGATAACTCACGCAGATTGAAGATCGCTGAAACAATCTCCAACAAAGGAAGAACATGCTACCAGCAGCCACCAAAAGAGCTCTAACTCTAACACGATCAATCCAATCATTATACGAACATAGGAAATGGTCCGCAGGGATGTCCCAAACATAAACTCAAGCTCGCAAAACATAGGGTCCTCAAAACCCAAGCTCCCATCTTGTAATCATCAATATGCAACTCATTAGATCTCTTATAGATGCTCTTACAGCGAGCATAAGGCATCTTCCATGCATGGGTGGCAAGGGACCAAAATTACAAAGATTTCATCATGTTGTCATAGCCATCACTTAATCTTATAACAGGTGTTATAGTTGTCATAACATCCCAAATTAGTTGATTTTCAAGGTGAACTCCTAGATCATTCAACTCTATCATTTCACTATCGTGATGGCTGAACAATGAAAGTAACCTGTTAACTCCCTACCTGTATATAGACAATTACCAGTAAGGGTGGGCACTCTTAGCTATCCATCTAGCTTTGTAATTTTCCAATGGACCGTTTGCTCCAAATTTCTTTTTGTATGCCCACTTACAACCAATGGCTTTCCTTCACTTGGGAAAACAAACAAAATCCCAAGTCTGACATGATTCTAAAGGCATCATATCCTCCTACTAGAAACAGGGGGAGAAGGGGGGTGGTGAATCGGTATTCCAACACTTTTTGCCCACTTATGAATATCAGAAATAAACCATAAACTTGCATTTAGAAATGAACTGAATAATAGTAACAAGCATACCACAAAGAAACTTATAACACCATATTTTGTTAACTAGGAAAAGCCTAGCCAAGGAAAAACCCCGATGGGGATGGTACCCACAAAATGATCCACTAACCAAAAGTACTTTGTGAAAGGTTTTGACCCTGTTAGTAGTCTATTATATGCATAGAGTGTATCTGTCCTTGTAAGAGGCCTCAACCCTGTTAGGAGTTGTATTACAAAATGTGCTCACAACTCTACAACAATATACAACTTTACTAGTATAAAGAAATACCAAAAGATGACTACACTGATATCTCAAATATCTAGTTCGTCCTTTGTTGTTCCTTGCATATGATCATGCCCATATACCTTTGCTCTGCTCTGACCATCAAAACATTCGCATAAAATCACAAACAAAGCTTGCATATCATAAACATAGCATAGCATATTCATTGGTAACTTCACTAATCAAAAATTCTTCCTTTATACCCTTTTCTTTAATTCTTTGTTTAGTCAGCCTGAATAACTTACACGTTTCCAAAACTTATTATTAAAATTTGCTAAGGGTTAACATCTAGGAGGTCGTAGCTATATTCCTAAGTACTTGAATTCACAAGTCAATTCAATGTCTTAACCAAAATAGCCATTCTATCTTGTGTGCTCTGCATTTGCGATAACAAATTGTCAACTGATTATCCATCCAAAACATACACTAATTTCCATACTAAAATATGTAAACATAGATACATTATTTATGCTCCCCATTCTATCATATTTCAAATTAAAGCCTTGTATCTGCTTCCAGTGAAGCTCACTGATGAAAACAATATGACTGTACCCTGTTTTCCTCTATCATACTTAGGCAAATTCTTCACTTTGTCTATCAAAACTTTATCTTCAATATAAGCGAACTCATCCATGAATAGTGTTGCCATAAATGACAACATCCCAATACTTATCTTTGCCAAATTGCAAAAAATCTCCCCCTTTGGCTACATGCAACTGCACATGCAACTTGCATCACATCTTTTACATACACATGTAACTCACATTACGACTTTTACATACACATGAAACTCGCATTACATATAATTACACATCTTCATTTAATACATCCTTTTGAATTACAGACATGAAAGAAGAAGAAGAAAGACGGAAGAGAATTGAAACAATCTTAGGGATTGTCCTGAAAGGCCTTGTACTTGGCGATGCTATCCCGGATGATCATAGGATTGAGAGAACCTGTATTTTATGCCACTACATTCACCTTGATAAGTATGGTCTTGCGTCCTTTGATAACCTCTAACTCTCTTTGATGAATTGTCCATTGTCATTTGAAAATTTTGACATGTTCAAGCTTTCCTCAAGTAGTCGTGTATTCTCCTTTTTTATATTGGCACATTCTGGATTCCCTAACACTTTGAAAACCTTCTTGACAATGTTTGGATGTAAACTCGGAATAACTTTGCATCAGCACCTTTAACTTCTTCGTTTTTTTGAAGTAAAGTGCTTGGCGCATAGGAATACATGCAAATGGAGATTGCTAATTTTTAAAAAGTGACTTGGGCTTTCAAGATGTCATTGCATAGAAATGGATTACATATAAATGCAACATGTAATGAGGAATGAAAAGTGAGATGACATGCAAACGCAGATGGAGGATGCGCTTTACATGTAAGTGCAAGTAATGGGATGAGGCAGAAAGCATGGAAAGATGCGAAAACATGTATTTACTCATGAAGGTGCGAATGCATATGGAGAGATGGAAATGCAATGTAACTTGATGCAAAGTGAACTTTATAGTCGTCTTTGTAGAAAGGTGAAGTCAAAATACATGGGCAAATATGCATATGACATTTTTTGACCTTTTAAAAGTGAATTTTAGTCAAAAACGGGTTTTGGAGATGCAATTACACGTAAGGCATTTCGTGTAATCATGTTGTGCGAGTGGCAAAAGGTGAGATGAGTGAAATTCTTTGTAATGTTCTCTCCTTTCTGAGAAAGAAGTCTGAGGTGAAGCCCTTGTTCCACCCTCTGACTTGGTTCATGGTGGGTACTATATTGCATATGTGGATTATGTCATAAAAGGTGACAATCATTCATTGATATACATATTTAGAGGGTAGCTATTGAAAGGTGATGATCTTATTAATAGTTGAACTTGTTATCATGATAACAACATTAAGTTGTTGTCCCGGAGTGTTAGAAGTCATGATAACAAATGTATCATGATTAAACTACATTAAGTTGTTGTTGTCGGATATCATGATACTTGTCATGATAGAATTCATGACATGTTGATTAGTAATTATCTTATCGACTTCATTAAGTTGTTGTCCCAGGGTGCTGGAAATCACAACTCATATCCTACTAGAATATAACATATTCTTTTAGTAGTCATCAAGGATCTTTGACACTAGTGCACATACCAAAAGAATATAAGTATGATGAATATCATATGATTGATATTTCTTGTTGAATGATACTTCGGATGATATTGAAAGATAACATCCAAGTTGAAGGATATATGTTGATATCATTAAAAATGTCATTCTAAGAATATCTTATTGAAATGATATCTCTCTATATGCTTGAGAGCGTAATGCGTTCTATTAAAATCCTCCCTAGCTAAGAGGGAGTGTTATTGTTGTAGCTTCAGTCGGATTGAATTGACATAGAGAAAATTCTTCTTTGGTTATTGGTCAATCATCAATTAGACAAACCCACTTATGTGTACTTATATATTTATTATATATAGTATATATTATTTATTATTATATATATTATTTATATTATATAGAATACATTAATATTAATATTGTCCAATTAATGATTCTTTAGCTTATTACCAAAGAGACATGTGTCTTCTATGGATATTTATATAACCTTCAAATTTGCATTTGGAACACACAGAAATAAATAGTAGTGCTTAGTACATTTGCAAAGATCCAAGACAACTAACATTTTCTACCATCTTTTCAACTTTCCTCTTTCTTGTGCCTCTATACAATTGTTCCCTAACTGAATTAAATTTCTCCAGATATGTTCCTCTATTAGCATGAATGTTGATGATATTCCTATGGGGGAGTATTCTAGCACTGTTGGAGCATTGGAGAGATTGATAGCACGACTGTGTGTTGCATTCATGACCATTTTTTCATTGATGTCAACATAGTGAGAAGATTAATAAAATAACAAATAGAGATTGAGGTCATATGGATCAAGTATTGAAAATAAGGTCAAGCGCAGTTGGGGACATGTTCTACAGTGTCCTGATGACGTGGCTAAGAGCGCGTGCAGAAAGTCAAAAACTGGTGAGAGTTATTTGAGATTTACAGAAGACGGCTTGCAAACAAAGTTCCTGAGAAGTGGTTTCTAGTAATTAGATTATATCTCCTAACAAGGGTAGAATTTGGTTAAGCACAGTTAGACAGAGATAGAAAAAATCCTAATGATGACATCAGCGAGTGAGCAAAGTTTGAGGTCACACATGTGAGAAATTGTTAAGATTATGGGCCGACAGTGTTTTGTAATTATGGAAAAATGTATGTAGCATGTATCTTAATGAGGTCCTATTGAAATTATAATTGAGAAAGCCTCAAGGCCAACTCAATGGATTATTTGAGGACATGGTATAAAGGAAAGTTGTTTCCCTTGTGATGAAGTATGGAATGTATAGAATTGATTAAGTATATGTGATAAGTGAAGAAGATTGGTAAATGTGAGTAAACAATCAAAGGGATCACTGTGGTGTGATCTTGCAAATCTGGTATTGAAACACAGTAATAGAACAGAGCAAGAGTTTGAATTGCTGAGATCATTTGCATTTCTATTATTCTAAAAAGAATAATACAAAGGCTAGTTGGACAATGAGTTTGGTGGTCTTACCCCTGAAGTTCTTTGGACAATGGGTCCATCTGCCTTCTACAACTCCTAATAGGATTGGAATCTCCTCACAGGGATTCAAAGTCTCCTAACAAGGAACGATATTTATTGAATGTATTTCACTGGCTGCTAATAGAGTCCATCCTCTTACAAAACTTATGTATTAGTACATCATTTTGTGGGTACCATCCCCATTGGGATTTCCTTCCCTAGTTAACATATATGGTGTTATTGTGTATGTGTATCTTCTTATGGTTGTTCTTGATATTGATTACATGTTTAAGATTTAATGAGGTTGATAAAAATTGTATTGATCTGATAACTGATTCACCCCCTACCCTCTCCCCCCTCTCAGTTATCTTGGTGGACTTTACTTTCTAACAATTGATATCAAAGCATCAAGTCCTTGAAGGAAAAGCTAAATAGCTTAAGGAGATCAATGGCAGGGAATTTCATAAAAGAGTCCTAAATTTGAGGGAGTTAACTATGACAACTAGAAAGAGAAAATAAAGACACATCTATTGTGCATGGGTCGAAGATATTGGTTGATCACAAAGAATGGGAAGACCATTGTGGAGGAAAGAAAACTTGAAGAATGTACATAAGCTGAAAGAGTTTTGTTCATGTGGAACATGCTTTCCAAAGAAGCACTTTTGTCAGCTCTTCTTGAAAATGAGTATAGTCAAATAAAATCTTTGGGATTATCTAGTGAAATTTGGAAAGCTTTGGAACCTATTTATGAAGGTGATAGACATGCTAAAAAAGTTAGACTACAAAATTGGATATGTTTATTTCGAGAAGCTAAGATGATGGAAGATGAATCTGTAAGAAGCTATATTGGCAAAATATCAAAAATTGTTGCAGGAATCAAAGCTTGTAAAGGAACAAAAGAAGAAGATGAGATCATATGGAAGATCTCAAAAACCTTGACACCACCATTCAAGCAGACAGCGGAGATGATTGAACAAGTGATACCTTGTATAGAGAAGTTCTCTAGAGAGACTCTTCTTGGAAAATGGGAAACAACAATAGTAAGTTTGAAACAGTCTGGAGATTTGCCTAGAGTGGAGCCTGCCTTTAGTGCATTAAGTGTTCATTCTTCCTTATAAAGAAGTGCAAGCACCAGTGGAGATTATGCTAGCAGTAGTAGAGCAAGATCTAAGGAAGATAGAAAGATTGAAGAAGGAATTGCCCTACATGTGAAAAGAGAAGCGGATGGTAAGAAAATCTTTAAATGTTGGACATGTAATGAATTTGGTCATTATGCTTTTAAAGGTCCTAAAAGAGTGAAGAAGTACAAAAAGAATTTCATGTCTAGAAGGCCCAGAGAATGTTTGTATGCAAATGATGATGATAAATCACATGAAAGAGTTCATAGTGGAATTAATGATGAGTTAGGATTTGTTGTTATAAAGGAAGAAAATCCTGAGAAAGAAATTAGAGAGGAGAAAGCCCTAGTGTCACAGGTTGAGAAGAAAGTCAATTGGATCGTAGATAGTGGTTGTTCACATCATATGACTGGTGATATGAATAAATTTGTTGAGTTCAATAATTGTGATGGGGGAATTGTTAGAGTTGGTAACAATATGGCTTGTCATATCAAGAGAATAGGTTCTATTACTTTTGATGGTAAGACTAACACAGATGATGTTTATTTTGTTGGTGGACAGAAACATAATCTTCAAAGTGTTGGACAGTTGGTTGACAATGGATATCAATTATAGTTCACAAAGAAGACATGTATTATCAAGGATAAGAATGGTAAGATGATTGGCACTAGCAAAAGATCTAAAGGTAATGTTTTTTAGCTGAAACCTACAAAGATGACATGTTCTGAATCCTGCAAAGATGACATGTTCTGAATCCTACAAAGATGACATGTTTGGTTGCTAAAGTTGATAACAGCTAGTTATGGTATAAAAGGTTTTGTCATATAAATTTTGATAATATTGTGAAAGCAAGTAGTACATTTGATGTTAGGGATTTGCGTAAAATTGTAAGGCCTACTAATGTTGTATGCAAGGAATGTGTTATGGCTAAGCAAAAGAAAAGCTCTTTTCCTAGCAAGAAGTTCACTATAACAACAAAGTTGGAGATTGTTCACACTTTCATGTGGTCCTACAAAGACATAAGGATCTACAATGAAAGGTACTTCATGATTATTGTTGATGACTTTACGAGGGTGATGTGGGTAGCATTTCTTAGAGAAAAGTCTAGCATTTGAAAAGTTTAAGTTGTTCAAGAATAGAGTTGAAAATAAGTCTTTTTATGCCCCTGCCTTCTTCTAAGCAGATGATGCAGAAATTGCATCAATCCAATGGTATAGAGCACTATTGTTTATCTGGACTAAATGTTGATGCTTCCTCTATGGGGGAATATTTGCATTTGAGCTGAGTCATAACGGACTCTTGGTAGCTAGTATTGAACAATGTCTTTGGAAACTTGAGTTGGTTGAAGATATTGAGCAGCAAATTGACATAATGATGCCTTTGTCATTAATGTCAATGGGGGAGAAGTGGGTGCATGAAAAACATATCCTATGAATGGGGAGAGAAGTATCTCCTGTGATTGGGGGAGAGTTATGAAGAAAAGATCGAGTTCAATGGAGAGAATGCATGGAAGGATATGCATATAGAATGGGGGAGAGTTGTTCTTGAGAGTTTCAGATTTGATTGATGAAGAAGTTTTGAAAAGATGAAAGCAATAGCAATAGCAGAGCAGTATGTTTGGTATTCTTGGAACTTAGATGTTTTTCATTTATGTTGCCATCAATGCCAAAGGGGGAGATTGTTGGCATGAATGCTAATGATATTCCTATGGGGGAGTATCCTAGCATTGTTTGAGGATTGGAGAGATTGATAGCATGATTGTGTGTTGCATTCATGACTTGGTTTGTCATTGATATCAACATACTGAGAAGATTGACAAAGTAGTAGATAGAGATTGAGGTCATACAGATCGAGTATTGAAGATAAGGTCAAGCGCAGTTGGGGACATGTTCTACAGTGTGTCCTAATGACGTGGCTAAGAGGGCGTGTAGAAAGTTGAAGACTGATGAGAGTTATTTGAGATTTATAGAAGACAATTTGCAGACAGAGTTCCTAAGAAATGGGTTTTGGTAATTGGATTATATCTCCTAACAAGGATAGAATATAGT
This sequence comes from Cupressus sempervirens, assembly GCA_028749045.1. NCBI lineage: Eukaryota > Viridiplantae > Streptophyta > Pinopsida > Cupressales > Cupressaceae > Cupressus > Cupressus sempervirens. Next base: position 28,688,717 of record CM053785.1, on the reverse strand, counting down.
TAAGCGTAGTTAGACAAAGATAGAAGACATCATGATGATGACATCAGAGAGTGCGGGAAGTCTGAGGTTGCATGTGTGAGAAGTTGTAAAGACTATGAGCCGACAATGTTTTGTAATTATGAAAAGATGTATGTGTTATAAGATTCAAGAATTGGCAGATTAACAGATTTCCAAATGATTGATTGATTAACAAAGGAACAAATGTGTTCCTTATAAAGAATTATAAGGACGTTGTTTCTTTTTAGAAACAACGTAGACTGAAGATGAAATTAGAAACAAAACTAAAGATAGGATAGGAAACATTCTCATCTGGACTGAAGACAAAAGAGACAAGATAGGAAACATTCTTATCTAGACTAAAAGACAGACTACAGACAAGTAGCTGACTATTATAGAAAGTATTTAACTAAGGAGATAATATCTTAATAAAGATATTAAAGATATTATCTTAATACCCTCCCTTAATGGTCAACTTACGGATGTTAGCACATTCTGGGATAACTGAAACCCTCCCTGGATCTACAAAATGCTGAAACCAAGAAGCTTTGCAAGAAGAGTGCTATGACTCAAAACAGATTGCAATTACAAAATTTTGTTTTTGTGGAAAAAAGGTAAAACCTAGAATCTCACACAACCTTGCGTATTATAGACAACATGAAATGATTTTTAAGGAGAAAATCAACAAACCCAGAAAAAAAAGAAATAGATTCAAAAGGCGAAAAATGCAGCTTCACCTTGATCAGGAAGCTCGACAACTTGTGTTGTTGGTTGGGAAGCATTTTACCTTTCTTGGGCAGCCAAATGTTTTCGGCACTCGAACTTCATATGGCCAAACTTGTGATAGTAATTACACTGTACATTTTGCTTCGTAGAGCCATCCAAGGATTGAGCAGAAGGTTGATGTTGGAAAGGCTGAGAAGACTGATAGTTGCCGATGTTCTGTTGAAAGGATTTTGCAGCAAATGCCTGCTCTGAGGAGGCTGTAGAAGTACTGTTGCCAAATTGTTGTTTCCAACGATCTTGCTGCAGAAGTTTAGTGCATAATTCTGGAAACTTCAGATCAACATTAGTTGATGTAATGTCGAGTGTTTCTATGAAGTGCTCATAGGACGATGGTAGACTTTTCAGAGTGATGACTACCATATCCTCTTCCTCCATTTTCCAACCAATAGCTTCGAGCTGATCACGGATGTCCTTTATCTTTGCCAGATGCTCTTGTAAGGACATACGTTCATCCACCATAATGGAGAAGAGTTGATTCTTCAGAAAGAATGCCCGACTCTTGTCAGATGTTTCATGCAACTCCTTTAGATATTTCCAAATTTCTGCAGCTGACTTGCCGAAAGGAATCTGTGGTAGCTAATCATTGATAATAGAGAGCTTGAGAAGCATAACAGCCTCTCGATTGCGATCATCAAACTTGTCCTCTTCTGCTTGGTCGGAGGTCGAACAAGTCTTTGTGCCTAGAACAAGCTCATCCAAACAACGATACTCGAAGATGGTTAACATGTGTTGCTTCTAGTGGTTATAATTGTGGCCATTGAATCGTAGACTACCCTCGAACATCAAACTAGTCAAAAATGCCATTTCGAAGAATTCAAGTAAAACTTCAAGATTGAAATTCAATAGGCACGAATTTCAAGGCCCCACAAGAGAGCTCAAAAAACCCAGAAGGAATCTGCAATCACAATGGAAATCCATCGGCCCGAAAATTGAGGCACACAAAATGAGGTACCCAAAAAATTCTAACGAAGACCCAGATGAGGTCTCAAAAAACCCACCACAAATCAGCAAACAAAAAATTTGTCCAGACCCAAAAAGCAGGACTTCGGGCAAAACCCTAGCTGTTGGCTTTGAAGGTCGATTGAGCAAAAAAATGGTTTTACAGTCGACCGATGCTAGAAGGAGGTCACACCAAGATGGAGGAGGAAAAAACGCAAAGAAAATCAAAATACCAACGCTTGGAAGTCACACGAACGGGCAAAAAACATGACCATAAACCGGCAAACGTCGAGCATAAAAATCGTTAAGTTGCAGTGCGGATTTTGAAAATTTATTGACGACATTGAATGGCAAACATAGGCCGACCATACACAAAGAGAACCCACAGGTATGGAAGAAACTCAAACCCAAAAATCACGCCCAGAAATCGTGTTTTGGCAGCTGAAAAACAAACCCAAACAAAATAGCAATTTTGAGTCGATTTGTAGACCCTTGATTCAAACATATGATACAAAAAACAAAAACCTTAGACAGGTTTTTGTTAAAGATCAGAAATAATTCCAAAAAATCTTAAGAAATGATTTCAATAGAAATTATAAATTTTTCAAAAAAAATTGAAACATTGGCTCTAATACCATGTTACAAGATTCAAGAATTGGTAGATTAACGGATTTCCGGATGATTGATTGATTAACAGAGAAACAAATGTGTTTTGTATAAAGAATTACAAGGATGTTGTTTCTAAAAGAAACAATGTAGACTGAAGATGAAATTAGAAACAAAACTGAGGACAGGATGGGAAACATTCCTATCTGGACTAAAGACAAAAGAGACAGGATAGGAAACATTCCTATCTAGACTGAAAGACGGACTACAGACAAGTATTTGACCATTATAGAAAGTATTTAACTAAGGAGATAATATCTTAATAAAGATATTAAAGATATTATCTTAATAGTATGTAGCTTGTATCTTAATGAGGTCCTATTGTAATTGTAATTGGGAAAGCCTCAAGGCCGACTCAATGAATTATTTTGAGGACATGGTATAATGGAAAATTATTTCCCTTGTGATGAAGTATGGAATGTATGAAATTGATTAAGTATATGCGATAAGTGAAAAAGATTGGTAAATGCGAGTAAGTGATCAAAGGGATTATCATGACGCGAGTTTGCAAATCTGGTATTGAGATTTGAGAAATGTTTTGGTGCGATAGAGGCACAATAAGAGAACAGAGCAAGAGTTTGAGTTGCTAAGATCAGTTGCATTTCTATTATTCTAAAAGGAATAATACAGAGGCCAGTCGAACAATAAGTTTGGTGGTCTTGCCCTTGAAGTTGTTTGGACAGTGGTTCCATCTACCTTCTACAACTCCTAATAAAGTTGGCACAACTCCTAACAGGGTTGGAATCTCCTTACAGGGATTCAAAGTCTCCTAACAAGGACTGATATGTACTAAATGTATTTCATTGGCTCCTAATAGAGTCCATCCTCTTACAAGGAACTTATTTATCAGTACATCATTTTGCGGGTATCATCCCCATCAGGGTTTTCCCTCTGATCAAGGGTTTCCATAGTTAACATATCTAGCATTATTGTATATATGTATCTTCTTATGGTTGTTGTTATTGATTACATGTTTAAGATTTAATAAGGTTGGTAAAAGTTGTATTGATCTAATAATTGATTCACCCCCCCCCCCCCCCCCCCCTCCCCTCTCAATTATCTTGGTGGACTTTACTTTCTAACATCCCCATCTTTCACAACTTGGATCCTTAAGGGATGCAAGCATCGCTTTTGCTGATCCAATCAAAGTTGATTCATTTGTGGCAGAGACCACTATGCTACCCAGTAGCCTAGTAAGGGCACATCCAACCAGCAAACGCATCCACCCTTACCACCTTAGCAAACTATATTCTAGAAGAGGATACATGTAGTCCTGGACAACCATCAAGAGAGCAGCAATTGGGCCCCCTAGAAATCCTGGGTTAGATATATGGAAACCTCATTTCTATATTAATTGACACTAGAGCCACTAAATGTTGTATATCTCCAAAGTCTTTTAGTAGATTCCCAAAAAGAACTGGAGTCATGGCAAATTCTTGGACTACTGTGTATGCAAACTTGTAACATACCAATTTTCCCAATGCTAAAAATAAATGATTTTTACCCAAAGTCAAGTCCTAAGATGTTACCTTATACTATAAATAAAACAGATTTGTGCCCTAGAACTTATAACTGTTAAATGATCACATAAAGAAAAGAGCATGATTCTACATCAAAAAAAGATAACCAGGACAAGGCTACAGTTAAAAGTAATGTATTCTAACACATGTATAAAATGATTCTGATAATCATATTCTCAATATTTATAATCATTTGAATGAAAGCAACATTTCTAATCTAAGCCATTTATAAATTTGAAAAGAACTAGAAAGGAAATCTATGCTGATAATTAACGGGTCTAGATAAGAAATCAGGTTTCATACATGTAATTGTAGTATCTGTTGTTGTGTTGATTAAGCCTCAGCTTTCGGAGAAGAGAAGAAGCATTGATTTAGGCTTAACCTCCCAACCGTAGACCTTATAAAATCCCCACAGAACCTTTTAGCAAAAAAGGCCCTCCCTACCTTGGGTTAGGCTTGGGGCACTACAGTCCAACCCGAGCTTACCAGTGTTTAGAGTGTTTGCTCAGCAATAGGCAAGCATGCCTGAATAGTTGGCACCACCAACATCTTATGATCAAAAATAGACAAGCATGTCTCTAATCAACCTTGGCCAAGGATTTAGATGGGCAACAAACACCCGATCACCACCGCTCGACTTGACAATAGAGTAAAATTGGACAATCATGAGCTGACTTGATTTTTAATGACCATCTTAAAAATTTAATGTTTGTGTATGGAAGTTTTGATTGTATTGTTTCTTTCCTTTGCAGGAATCCTCTCCTCTCCACCCTCTGTCATTGGCTTCACTAGCCTTGGGTGAGTCCTCGGAGACTATCACATCATACTTTATCACATGTTTTCTTTGAACAATTTGCACAACTGGTATACAAAAAGTACCAGCATGTATATCAGTATATCATGATTTAAGATCAGATTTTGTTACAGAAGTCTCTTAAAGAAGGTAATTTGATTATAGAAAAAGAAATGTATGAGGCCCTCCACATATTGAGCCTTAGAGATGTATATAATATCATGCTTGATAGAGGTGTTTTTATTGCAGCCGTAAACAGATTCTAATAGCCAAGACGCTGAAATGGAAAACATAGAATGGAGGGAAAAAATAACCTGAGCAAAATTGAAATGGAAAACATAGAATGGAGGGAAAACATAACCTAAGAAAAATATGTCAATGATTCATTTGAAAACCGGCTCTGTATGATGCCACCACCGTGTGGTTCTGATGGCCTGATTTCTGGTGGAATATGTGAGAGAAAAATAGAGAAGAATAGAAGGTAGTTTTCAGTATTAGCTGGTTTGATGTTATGCGCACAATGGAATACCATCCTTATACATTTGCAGCCACAAAGTCTTGTAACTCCCCCACTCATTGCCTCGTCAACAATTTCAAGATCAACAGTTTTTAAAAGATCATCAGCTTTTAAAAAAGGGTCATCGATTTGAAAGGTGGCCGCCAACTTGAGATGGCCGCCTCTCAACAAGAAGAATTTATAAAGTTTATATTTATCACAGGTTTCTATTCTTTTAAGATTATATATATCTAATTATATAATTTTAAATATAAGGTATCATCATGCTATTTTGTTATATCTGCAATTGTACCTATAAGTATATGTACATCTATATACGTGTGTAATTTAGAGGAAATATGGTTTATTTCTAACATCATATTCCTTTTGTATATGCACGCATATATATATACTAATGAGTACGATTTATAGATATCATCTGAGTATCATGGTACATCATATATTTATATATATATATACACATATATAGTAACTCTTAATGATAAGATTGCCGGTGACACAGAACAACAAAGAGGTAATAGTTCTTAAACAAGAAATTTAGATTTTTACTGATTTTAAATGTTTGACCAAGTAGCTCATGAATGTCCAATGGTGTACTCTATTGTGAAGTCGCTAGATCCTTATCAAGGTAGTTAGAGGGCATACTTGACGATCGGATGATGGACTAGAATAGTACCCCATTTCTTGAATCCCGTTTAGCAATGCTTTCTCCCCTTTGGCTGCTCCTGCAACCGCCAGTGCAACATTTCCACAATAATAACAGGTTCCTCCATTTAGATCAAACATTAGAATACATTAACTGATAGATATAACAATGGCTAACTACCATTATCAATAAACAAGTAAACATGATAAATAGTTAACCAATTTCTAAACAAACCATTTTCACATGAAATAAACGGTTAACTATAATTTCCTTTTTCACATGATCATGACATTTGATAGCTTTAACTAATCATTGAAACGGCTATAACTTATTTTTTAATTAGGTCAAAAATTTGGGATGTAACAAAACTAGTCAAAGGCTTGGGTAGACCAATGTTTGTTTGAGGCTCAAGTAGACTTTCCAAACTTCTCTACTGAATTTGTATGTAGTGCCTCTGGGGTTCTGTGATATTATCAGAAGGATAAATTGGCTTTGTGAACATAAGGTGAAAGTGGATTGTCTGGTGAAGATAGTAGAATGCTTAGATGACCAAAGGAATCCAGTAAGCATTCAAGGAATATTACATGAAGTAAAGACACGTGAAATATCAGCCATGCAACTTAAGAGATGTAGAAGAAAAGGGTATGAAATCTATGTGGTAAGAATAGAAGATCTAAGGCAAATCCAAGAAAAAGTATTTCAAGATGATTACATTCTAGAAGATGATAAGATTGGGGGAGGAATGGAAGAATCCTTTGCGGAGAGGTGCCCCTATCTTAGGGACTGCCAAGAAATGTTTCCACAAGAATTACCTAGCCTACCCCTTCTAGGATATTTGATTTTACCAAAGACTTGGTACCAAGAGAAGAACCCATATCAATATCACCATACAAAATGACAACTATAGAATTGATGGAGTTGCAAGTTTAGTTACAAGAATTTTTGGATAAAAAGCTCATCCGTCCTAGCATCTCTCCTTGGGGAGCCCCAGTTTTGTTTGTTAAAAAAAAGGATGGAATCGTGAGGCTATGCATAGACTATAGGACACTCAACAAGGTCACCATCAAAAATAGATACCCACTCCTCCGAATTGATGATTTATTTAATCAAATGAGAGGAGCTTCAGTGTTCTTAAAATTGATCTTAGATTGAGCTACCACCATTTCTAGATTGAGGAAGGAATTCATAAAAAAGCCTTTAGGACTCGTTACGGACACTATGAATTCGCAGTTCTTCCTTTTGGGTTGACCAATGCGCCTGCAAACTTTATGAATCTTATGAATAGTATATTTCAGGATTGTTTAGACAAGTTTGTGTTGGTTTTCATTGATAATATTCTTATCTACTCTCGAAATGAGGAGCACCAAAAACACCCCGAGATAGTTTTAGAGAGGTTGCGTGAGCACAAATTATACATTAAATTGTCTAAGTGTTCCTTTTATCAAAAGGAGATTCAGTATTTAGGTCACATTAGATCATAAAAGGGAATCGCAATATATCCTACCAAGATCAAGGCAATGGAATGTGTCAGAAGTTAGAAGTTTCATGGGTTTAGCTGGGTTCTACAGGAAATTTGTTAGACTTCTCTCGAATAGCCCATCACATCACTACCCTACAACAAAAGGGAAGGAAGTTTGTCTGGTCGGAAAAATATCAAGCAACATTTGAATATTTACAAGAAAAGCTAACTACTGCACCAATACTCAAAGTACCAGATCCTGAGGGTCACTTTGCAGTTATTACTGATCCGTCGGGAGAAGGATTGGGGGTGTTCTAATGCAAGAGGACCACTTCATTGCATACGAATCTAGGAAGTTAAAGAACTATGAGCAGAATTATGCACCTTGTTACTTAGAATTGGCAGCCATTATTCACGCTATACAGATGTGGATACAATACCTGATTGGGAAACCATTTGAACTCAGATTAGATCATCACATATTGAGGTACATATTTTCTCATCCCAATCTTAACGCTCTCCAAAGAAGATGGTTAGAATTCTTGCAGACTTCATGGAGTCCCAGAAAAAGATTATATCAGATAGAGATGCTAGGATAACATCTAGATTTTGGAAACCTTGTTTTGTACCTAGGAACAAGACTGAATATTAGTTTAGCCCTACCATCCAGAAACCGATGACCAGATAGAAAGGGTAAACCACGTACTAGAAGATCTATTATAAGTATACTGTATGCCACATCGATGGGAGATGTATCTTCCCTTGGTAGAATTTTCTTACAACTCTTATCAGTCTACGATTAAGATGGCACCATTTGAGGCTCTATATGGACGTAAGTGTAGAAGCCCTATTAGTTGGAACAGGATCGAGGATCGGATCATCATTGGTCCTACGATGCTATTAGAGATGGAAGAACCGGTGGTTTAAATATGCCAGAGGTTAAACAACGCAAATGATCAATAGAAAGTTATGTAGATGCTAAAATGACTCCTAGAGAATTTATAGTGGGAGAAAAAGTTCTCCTAAAAGTAAAACCCCAGAAAAGAACTATCAAGTTTGGTATAAATGTCAAGTCAGCCCCAAGATATGTGGGACCCTTTGAAGTGTTGGAAGTCATAAATCCTATAGCCTACACAATTGCCCTACCTCCAGCCCTTGCTCAGATGCATAATGTGTTTCACTTATCTTATCTGAAGAAGTATATAGCTAGCCATGAACATGTTACTGACTGGAATCTCTTCTCGGTACGAGATGCAAGGGTGTTGGAAATGGAACCACTCAGAATACTTGAGATGCGCAAGCTTCGCTTGCAAAATTGAGATGTCATCAGGTGCAAGGTCCAATGGAACCAATATGTTGAAGAGAATGCTACCTGGGAAGGTTATGATGAGATCTTCCAGAAATTTCTCCACCTTTTTGCAAGAGCATAAACTTTGGTTGATAGTATTATATTGTAATTTTGAGACATTGTGACATTATGCTATTTGAGATTGTATGACAGCTATTCTTTTGATATGGATGTTTCTTGTGAATTTAATTGCAATATTCATCGAGGACGATGAAACACAAGGGGGAGGGTATGTTACATTCCCTATTTTATGATTTTGAAAAATTATCTAATCGTTGACATTTCAAGCTAACCCGAAATGGTTGGTCGAATGAGTTACTCATTTTTCATTTCTTATGAATGGGAATATTGGTTATTTGTTATGTTCATAGGAAATAGAAGGTGTTGGTTGGTTGTTATGTTATTATAAGACTTGGAAATGAATCATCAAATTGGTTATTAGCTACCATGACTAGAGTTTTCTTTTAAGTCAATATGTTTTTACCATGATAAATTTCTTCTTGCAAAAGCATGACAAAGGGGGAGGGGAAGCATTGCTAGAGAGGGAATAAGACTTGAGGGCACCAACCTACCATTGAGCCATCAAGTATGAGCCTAAACCACCTTGGTCATGGGAAAGTGCGTAAAACTAAGAGCATACTAGGTATTTTAATAACTAAAGCTTAGATGTCACCTTATTAATCATCTTTGGGTTATTCAAAATATTGATCGTCCTTTACCTTTGATTATCAAAATGTATTTATCCTTCTTGACTAAGAGGGAGTGTTAAAGCTTTAGTCAATTCGGATGCCTTTATCATTTATATATGTGTTCATATATTAGATATAATTTATATATGTAAGTTTATTATTATATTTGAGAGAAATTAATATAATAATTTTATATATTGTATATATATATGTATGCATATATAAAATAATAAACTAATATATTATGATTAATATTAAGTATCTAATTATCGAATAGACATGTCCCATGAAAGGACATGTCTATTTTTGTCCTATGCTCAATATAAATGTGAGAGGAAGTTGCATTTAAAAAACACTTACCAAAACCATGGCAGTGCAATTACATTTGCAACGATCCTCACAAAAATAACACTAGGCAACAAGGGTATACCAAGTGTCCACCATGAGCTGACTAGGTTGTCAAGCTTAATAAGATATATAAATAATCACTTGAACATTAAAGTGAACTAAACACAATCATTACCTTGATTGTGTATTGGAAGACTCTACAACCCTTCTTGTTACTTAGACATGATTTATTATAATGATACCCATGGTATTTACGTACATTTGTACATGTTACATACATGTATATGTATGTATATGAATATTCAAATATAACGTATATGTATGTATATGTATATTAAAAATATAATGTATACCTAAAAATATGAATATTTGAAATATAATGTATACGTATATATATACATATATACATATATATATATACATATACGTGTATATATATATATATATATGTATATATATATATATATATATATATATATATATATATATATATATATATATATATATATATATATATACGTGTATATAACATGTGCAAACATACATGACTAATATAGGTATGAATATTATAGAGCATGGGAAGGACTTTATTATTATTTCCATCTTGTGACAAATTAAATTTATGATGGGATCTATAGGCTACATCTCTTTCATTATTATTTTTCGACCCTTGCAACTTAATACAAGATTGTAATTGCCGTCGCCTTTTCATGTCACCAAGAATGTAATTTGGACAACAATATGGCTAGGAATCTCAGCCTAATAAGATATATTCTTTCATATATGCCCATCATTGATCCAGCAGCAGCATTCATTACCTTCAGCAGAGCTGCATAAATTTGCATTCAATCCCTTGGTTCTTGGTATAGACACGAGCAAAATTCATGGCATTATATTTTAAAGAAACACATTGGAGGTCTAAAAATGTTATACGAATTTCGAAGCTGATCGCTTATAGTTTGCATTTCAAATTGCCAAGTTGTACCTTGTATCTCTTTCTTCCTTAGCGTTTTCATTACATAATTTCTTAAGCATTTCCAGCCTGATGATAATAAGGCCAGATTGTATATGTTATTAATGTCTAATCCTTGAGCATTATCGGCTTGATGTAAATATGGCATGATTGTATATGTTATAATGTCAAATTCAGCCAGAAGAATTCTCAGCCTGTACCAAAATCAATAGTTTATATATGCTTTCTTGATCTTATTGTAAATACATCTTTCCAGAACTCTAAACATAGCCACAAGCTGTATGCTCTTGTACAAAGGTGTGACACTATATGCCTCTAAGACAAGAGAAGTACCATTACAGAGTTGAGATAAATTTCTTGTTAGCTATGAAATTATCTTAGCATCCATACAATACCCTATTTGGGCAGAGATGTAAAGATAGTCTGAACTATTCATGAACAGTGGACAACCACACCTAGGATCATCCAGGATGACTAAGCATGGTCGAGATGAGAGATGTAGGCTGAAAACCATGGATTGTGGAATATCTCCTACAAATAAGAAAGATGAATCAGTGATACAATAAGCATTAAAAGAAAAAAAAAGAATTTAATCTATAACCAAGTTAGTTTGTGGCAAGTAAGGGTATAGTCTTGTTGTCAAGTTGAGCGGTGGGTGATTGGGCACATAGTGTCTATGTAAATCCTTGGCCAGAGTAGGATTAGTGGCAAATGATGTTGTTGTGATCACTAGAGGTCAAGATAGCTTGCAATCAGATGGATAGGTTAATGGAAGGAATCCACAGCCTACCCAGCTGTATAGTTGACACTCTTAACACCAAGATGCTTAGTGGCAGGACAAGATGGTGTTCCTGTGCCTTATCCCATGCAAGGTAGGGCCATTCTTAGTTGAGAGTGAGAGGGGAATATATTAGGTCCATAGTTGGGAGGTTAAGCCTCTAACAATGCTTCTCCTTCGCACCAAATGCCAAGACTTGCTCAAGACAGAATGGATCTGCATTCTTATCTTATTTTGGTTAGCGAGTACCTTATATCCTATCATGTTCTTCAAGTTCAGTTGGATTATGTAAATATTTAGATTGCTGATGTATTTATTTCTTTCAGTTATATAGAAGCAATCATAGTTTGCAAACTCTCCGAGTACTCTCAAAGTTGCCGAGTACTCCCAAGTTTTTTTGCTAGGTGAGTACTCTCAAGTTTAACTCTCACGTATTTATAGATGCAAAAAATTGTAGGTAAAAATGTTGATGCAAGGAAAACATTGGACTAGATGCATTTTTCACATCATTTTAGTGCTATAAAACTACACATTTTCTCTATTGAAATGTCAATTACTAATTTATTACATTTTGTAATTGTATTCTACAAAGAAAATATATGTTTCTTTAAGAGATTTTAAATTTTAGTACTTTTTGAGTTGCCGAGTTTTCCCCAAGTTTTTGTCGAGTATATGCCGAGTTTTTTCCGAGTTGAAAATTTTGGGCTTGCCGAGTACTCTCCGAGTGCAAGTCTGCAAACTATGGAAGCAATAATCCAGTGTTTAAATTAGTTAGTCATCTTTCTTTCCTTCTATTAGTAAAGGCATTTTACTAGAATTCAGTTAATCTATAATAACAGCTACCTCCTCACATGTGAATAAGTAAAATAACTGATTGTTCAATGATTTACTAGAAGTTAAGGCTAGGAAGGTTGGTCATTACAACTTGCAATCCACTTTTTATCCATTCGATCATTAAATGACATTCATAATCTAACTGCCAAAATGCTGATAAAACAAATAAATCGATAAATCATCTACAATCATCCATATCTCAATAACTTTGTCTACAAACCAAGATGTATCATTGCAGGTTCAATCTCCAACTATACTCAATATTGCATCAAGAAATGATGTCATTTCTAGGGGTCTTTAGATTCTCTACTATATATTATCCTCAATAAGTCTTTGACCTAATCAGGTTGTCGATGAATAATTCACACCATGGGCTGATGTGATCTGTCCAGTAGAGTCAATTTGCTCTCTCCTAACCCAAGTCATCTTCATTTCATCCTTAACTTCACTTACATCAATTTTTTTTTCTTTGTCATCATTGTTTGCATTATGACTCTTAATTAAATCATTCATCACTTTTCCATTTTCTCTATATCTGCAATTCTTAGCAATATGTCCATAATTACTGCATTTGCAACAAACAATATTTTGATTTATATACCTTTGATCATTCAGATTAGTCCTCAACGTGCAGGTCCTTGCAATGAGTCCAAAGTTGTTACATTTGTAACATGTAGGATTTCCTTCATCAGCAGTAGGTCTAATCTCCAGTCTAGCTCTAAATCTGCATTCTATAGATCTGTGACCATATTGCCAGCATATGAAACAGTATCCAGTAAAAGGTGTAACATTCGAATTGCTCCGACATCCTTTGCCCTATGACAAAGTTTGTTGCATGTAGAACATTTTCCATTGAATTTCTGCTCATTAGTATGATTTGTAGGTATCTCTTTGGCTTTCTCAATCTGATATACTCTAGCTTCAGCTACCTTAGAACATTCTCCTTATTCATAAGCTAATCCTTGCTTATCTCCAACTAGTCTTCCCCTTTCCAGCTGCTCATCAAGATTTTCAATACTCAATTTGAATCTATCGTTGAATTGTTTTGCTTTGGCTAAGTTATTCCTTAAGACTTCAATCACTTTCTCAAGTTCTCGCTCATTGTGCTTTGTTTCATCTAGATCAAGTTGCATCTAACCGATCTGAGTGTTCAATTTGTGACATTCATCTGATTTCTCCTTTCAGGCATTCTCAAGTTTTTCTTGAATTTCTTGCCTCATTCAATTCCTTAGTCAACCTATGACCAATGATCTCCATCTCATTTTGCAAGTCCTCTTTTTTGTACATTACCTTCTCAAGTTGTTCTGATGATTATTTGTCAACCTCAATAATATTACTCCCATCAAATTTCATCTGACCAGTGAGCTTTTTCCTCTTATATCTTGATTAGTTCAACTGATCTCTGAGTGGTTTGATAAAATTGTCAGCTTCCTTAAGCTTTTCCTTCAACTCAATGTTCTATTCTTGTCAATGTCCTCAAGTGCAATCAAGAGCTTCTTTTAAATGCTACTAGTTCCCCTTAGGATTCTCCTGAAGCTGTTGAAGTTCTTATGAGGCACAAAGCTTTGATACTGATTGTTAGGATTGAAGAATACTAAGAGGGGAGCGTGAATCAGTATTCTTTCTTTGTTATTAACTTCAAACTGATTGCACAAATACCATATAAAGCATATAAAAGGTAAACTGAAACACAACACAAAGATAATCAAAGAACTCGTAACACTATAATTTGTTTTCCAGGAAAACCTGGTTAAGGAAAAAATCCCGGTAGGGATAGTAACAACAATAATCTCACTACTACGGTAATAAGTGCCTTGTTAAAGGCATAGGTACAAAGAGTTAGGAATGCACTCGCTTAGAGCTCATTGCTCATGTACAAAATAGATCTGACCCTCAAGCAGGTCCTCTGATCAAATTATAGAACAAAATTGGACTTACTATCCTTTATCAAACTGACTGGTAGCATCAACTATGCTTGAACAATTCCGATGAAGCTCTGACAATATCTCTACATCAATACAATCTCTAAATGCATATTTTGCATCTGCACATCATATTTGCCTTTCACAAGTCATGCATATCCTTCACAATCAAAATGCGGTCTCTTATATGATCTCTTAACTCAAAAAGATAAGTAATTGACATGCATACTTTATTTGGTCACACACATTTTATTTGATTTTATATATGTATGTATGTATGTATATGTGTACATGTATATATATATATATATATATATATATATATATATATATATATGTATGTATGTATGTATATACATATATATATATGTACATGTATGTATGTATGTATATATCTATGTATGTATGTATGTATGTATATATAGATATACATACATACATACATGTACATATATATATGTATGTATGTATATGTATAGGACATATGTATGTATATATATGTATATACAGGACATATATATATATATATATATATATATGTATATACAGGACATATATATATATATATGTATATACAGGACATATATATATATATATACATATATGTCCTGTATATACATATATATACATACATATGTCCTATACATATACATACATACATATATATATGTATGTATGTATGTATATATATAGGACATTCATATTTGATTATGTATTTTCATATAAGAAAATTGACATGCACATTTGATTATATATATACACACACACACACACATATATAGATGTATATGTATGTATGTATATATATATATATATATATATATATATATATATATATATGTATGTATGTATGTATATATATAGGACATTCATATTTGATTATGTATTTTCATATAAAAAAATTGGCATACATATTTTATTTGATTGTGTGTGCGCGCGTGTGTATGTACTATGTATATAAGAAAATTGGCATACACATTTTATTTGACTGTGTGTGTGGTATTTTCATATTGACATTTTATTTGATTATGTGTGGTATTTTTTTTTTTTTTTTTATTTGATTGTATTATATATATATATATATATATATATATAGGACATTCATATTTGATAATGTATTTTCATATAAGAAAATTGACATACACATTTTATTTGATTGTGTGTGTGTTATTTTCATATAAGAAAATTGGCATACACATTTTATTTGATTGTGTGTGTGGTATTTTCATATAAGAAAATTTACATACACATTTTATTTGATTGTGTGTGTGCATATGTATACACACACACAATCAAATAAAATGTGTATGTCAATTTTCTTATATGAAAATACCTAATCAATTTTATATATATATAATTTAGTTTGATCATATAGGATGTTCATTTTTTGATCTTACATTTTTGGGTCCATCATTTTTTCCTTTTTTCATTTTTTGAGTGTCTTTATGTTTTTTGTTTCCCCTCTCTTTATTCAATGTTTATTGTTTTCCTTTTTAGTTTTTGATCAAGGGATAATAGGTTTTGATGGGGCCTTGAAACCCATTACAAGCAGATTTTGACAGGGATTTGAAACCCAAAGTAGATGGAATGCTGCAAAAAGATAGTCAACATAACAGCAGACAAAAGCCAGCCATAGGCAAACAGAAAGACAGCAGCAGAAAGATGGAAAGAATAGAACATAGGTTGCGCACAAAAGCCCAAAAGGGTAAAAACAAGACCCTAAATGGTCCAACAAATCATGGGGTGGAGGGGGGGAATACCCCCAGCCCCAAAATAAAGTAGTACTCTTTGAGAACATCTTGATCAGCCATCTGAAAGTACGCGTTCTTGAGCCAGCTAAACCCATCAGAAGAGAAGGTTCTTCAAACTAATCT
The DNA here is from genome assembly GCA_028749045.1 of Cupressus sempervirens. Taxonomy (NCBI): domain Eukaryota; kingdom Viridiplantae; phylum Streptophyta; class Pinopsida; order Cupressales; family Cupressaceae; genus Cupressus; species Cupressus sempervirens. The sequence goes on along the minus strand of CM053785.1, from coordinate 28,672,628 downwards.
TCCCAACAAAGCACCCTTCCACCTCAATAGAAAGAGTCCTCAATAGGAAAATGGAAAGGAAGGAAAACCCAAAAGAAACCACTTTTGAAACCACCCCAAGGCATATGGAGCTTCGTCTCTATAGAAGACTCAGGGGGAGGAGACAGAAAGGAATGCAAAGTCCATCTAATGATGGAAACAGAAAAGCCATGGGTTCTAGTAGGAGGGAAACCCCACCCCCCCCATGATCATATCCACTTAACCAAAAACAGCAAGGAACCAATGAGGGCCCTTGAAAATTTCCAGCATCCACCTAGAAAAGAACCAAAAGACCACGCTTTTGAAACTGAAAAAAATGCCTTCCCATTCTCATAACAATGAAAAAGAAAGAATAGTTAAGGATCATAGGAGTCATAACATCAAAATAGCACCAGATCCCCTCAAAGTGATAGCAAAAAGCCCATCCAAAATAGGGGGGTTTCTAATCAGCAAAGCTGATCTTAGACTTCCCAAAAAAGGGGAGGCAAATCATACCAAAATAGGAGACTAAGCTTGAAGAAATGGTTGTATGATCAAACCCATAACAGTCCATCATGAGACCACCGCAGAGCTCCCAGAATCAGATCACCCAGCAAACAAACAAACCTCAGAGCAGAAGGGGGCACAACAAAGCTTCCCCCAAAACAGCAAAAGGGGGCACTACGAAGGGCCAAATGGGGGACATCTCCTTCCTACCTAAGATGCCTTCGTCTCTGTCAACAGGACAAATCCTGATGAAATCAAGAAGACTCCCAGTGCCAAGCAAACTAGACCTCCCACCATAGAAGAAGAGAAAATGTAGGCATCACAAGAGGGACAGCCCCAGACAAGCTTCTAGGGCCCCATTGACCTCCAAACCCAAAACTGAATTGAGCCAAGGGAGAGTCGGCACCAACAAGTCCCCCACCAACTAGATCATCATCCATCCACTCCCTGCCTCCATCGCCCACTCCACCATCTCCAGAGACTCTCGAGCCCAAAGAGTAGGAAAGGGCCCACACACCAACGCAGCAAGAGACGCCAACGTTAGATATGCGTTCTCCATCAGAAGGGTGCAAACCGCAAGTAAGGAACAATCCAACAAACCCAGGCCCGCAGAACTAGCAAGGCACCCACCCAACATCCTCATCATCCACATCGTCTTCATTGTTAGGTCTGCTTCTCCATCCCCAAAATTGTCTATGACCCTAGTGCCTGAATTCAAACTCTTCCCACCACACACCCTCCCACCCACCGAACTCAAACCTTACTTTTCTTTTTTAGTTTCTTGTTTAGTTTTTCTTTTATTTATTAAGTTGTAGTTGATTAGTTCTTATTATTGTTCTTCTTGTTAGATTGTTTATGGATCTTTGTTTTTTGGTCTAGGTACACTTAGCTCTTATATTTAAGCACTAGGTATACTTTCTTCTTGGCTTGCTTTTCTTTATTTTTTAGCTTTGTTCTATTGTCTGCAAAACTATATATATATATAGTTTTCATCTGCATTATATATGTAAGAATTTGGTATAGCTCTAATACCACGTAAGAAATTTACTAAGGCAAGAATAAAATGCCAAGATCTAGAAGCTCAAGAGATAACACAAGAGAAACAAGATATGATCAAATGAGAATGGATTGATCAGATAATTCAATGAATACATCATAAAAGTGTCTTGTATATAAAAGCAACTGATATGTCTAGGAGTCATACAAGAGATAAGCATAACTAAGCACATGTCCATCAAGAGTGGATTATCTTCCATTGTGCATGAATGTACGTGCAACAATGAGAGGATAAGAATGTAAAGGTGTATCTCATAAAGAAATGTAGTAGACAACATGTGCTCAATTGGAGTGCAAACTACTGTGTTTTCAACATGACAACTTATATGAATATGCAAACTCCTAGGTGTCTAAATGACAACTAATATGAATATGCATTATCCTAAGTAAACTTAAGTAAAGTGTAAATAGTAAACACTTATTTACACCAACAATATATTTTATTTTAATATTTAACTAGTTAATTAATGATGGATAATATTATTTTTTAGGTATATGTATTACCCTGATGTATGTATTAATTACGCATATATGTATCAATTGTTTTTATATTTATGGGTTTTCTTTCTTTCTTTTTTAACTTGTCTATTATCATTTTTCTAATTCGTTTTCTCCCCCTTTATTCAACATTTTTTGGGTTGTCTTTGGGTAGGTTTTCTAGTGTTTGGTTATGGGTTCGTTTTGCCTTTTTTCATTTAATTGCACTTTATTGTGTGTTTATTTATTTTCTTTCTTTTTAGTTTTTACCCTTTTTCTTGCTTCTTTCTTTTCCTCGTGTTTCTTTTTCTCCTCTGGCCTTTTTATTTCTCTTTGGAGAGGCTAGTTTGCATACATTTCTTTCTTTTCATATACTTCTCTCTCATCATCATGATGGATCATAAAGTGTGATCCGAAACGTTGATGACAAAAAAACATACACAATCGAATCTAGAAACCAATTTGTGCATTTTCTGCAAACCACAACATTGGCATACATATATATAACAGTGGCAAACTCATTATTAGGGTCATCATTACTATTAAACAATTCCAGGTTTATATTCTCCAGGATTCTATTTGTAGTGTTGTACAATCAATGTTGAGATTTCTAATCCTGGGCATTAGTTGATAATTTGAAGCCTATTCCAAAGTCCATTACTATTTGGAGGCAATCACAGGTTCATTTGTATTAGGTTTATAGCAACATATTTGTAGAAGCATATAACTATTGGTAGAGGGCACATCCAATAGGAGGCCAGAACTATATAGAGGAGCGAACCAGACAAAGGAGAGAAATCAGCAAATAGAATTTATAGCCATTATTCAAGTGGTATTCCAATTCCATAAATATGGATCCAAACATAGAAAATAAATCTACTCATTATGAATTCCAGACCAACCAAACGGTTCCCGCCATATTCCAAAATCCATATTCCGGATTTAGAACTTCCAGAATTGTCAAATACCAGAATTTGGCAGTTCCAACATTATTTAATTCCAACAACCAAACGGACCCTTAAGGGTGAGAGTATTCACATGGTTATCAGATTCTTCAATGCAACCACAAAACAATCATCTACAAAAGTCATTCTCTTCAAAACTTCTACACATGCCATCACAAACTAAGATGGTGGTGGTATAATCAAACAACACAATCTTTGATGACAAGGCATTGTTTTGATCATGCTTAGGAAAGGATGTGTTATAGATCTTCAATTGAGCATTTGATGATATTAGGATTTGTCCTTCAACCCTAGTCCTTCCATTGTCAATAAGATCTTGGACAAGTTCTTCAATTTCATTCACTTCTTGGTATAATGACCTTTGATGCGATGATAGTCACAATATTCATTGTCCTTATACCTGTTAGGGTTAGGTTGATTGTCATCATGAGGTCTAGTATTTTAAAGCTCCATCATTTCTTGATCAACAAAGCGATGGAAGATGACAATGCAAGGTTCTACGAGTGAAGTGTATTGTCGACGTTAGCAATTGTTCGTGTTGTTGTTCTTGTTATTACGTTGAGGGAAGAGATTGTTGCACGAATTGTAATTTTGTTGTTGTCGAGATAGTAGTTGTTTTTTATTATTTTTTACTAATTATTCTGATTTTGTTGTTTGTTGTTGTTGTTGTTTGATAGCTTTGATTGTTAGACGCTTACACATTTTGGACATGTTTGGTGTCAGCCACACCATAATTAACAACATTTTTATTCTTAGTTCAAGACATTGGTTTGTCATTTGATGAGGATGTGTAATGTTTAATGGTGCCTTGATGCAAGAGACCATCCTCAATGTTCTTTCCTTTCTTTACAACAAATTCAAAAGTATCTAGGGAAGCCATTTTCATTTGGAATGACATTTGAGAAGGTTTATTGTAAAGATGCCAATTAGATGTTGTTTGGGTATCTTCCATGGCATTCTATTAGCAAGATGTCTCCACCTTTGTAAGAAATTTGCAAAAGTTTCACCATTCCTCTGCTTTGTGTTCCACAAATCACTTAGGGATGCTTGATGTTCAATGTTGTAAGAATATTGTGCATGGGACTTCTCTACATTATTGAAGAACGTAGATATTAATCCATGAGGTAGATTCATAAACCAACAAGGGTAGAGCCTCCAAGACTTCTAGTGAAAAGTCTCTAAAGATAATTCTCGTTATAGGAGACCTCTTGACATACAACATAAAATTCCTTGAGATGTTGGACTGGACAAGTTTCCGCTTTGTACTTTTCAAGTTTTGAAATTCAAAGTTTGGGGGGAATGGTTGCATGTTGATCAATTTATCAAATGAGTAGGGACATATTTCATCAAAAGAGAATCCCTTCCCCCCATTTTGCATGTTATAAACTAGGCTCTTGAGCTCATTGACTTGTTGAGCTCAATTAGGATCATTTTGTTGAGTGACGGTAGGTCAGAAATCTTGTCCCCCACCAAGTTGTGATGATGCAAGTCCAAATGATGTAAGTCATGATGTATGTGGAGGATTTTAGTGATATGCTTGAAATGAGGATGGAATGAATGTCTTCAAGACAGCCCATGGAATTGTAAAGTGTGATGAATATTGATATGTGGATAGTGTAAATGAAGTTTAAGCGATGTTTAAAACACTTGCATCCAGGTCAGTAGATGTTACAGTTGTAGAATGAGTACTACAATGTGAGGTCAAATTTGGGATGACACTAAGAATCTTTTGGATAGTTTTGGGTGTCAATTCAATTGTTTGCATGGGTTGTAATTTTAATGTTGGTTGCAATGTAGAATGTCCATTAGAAGTAGACTTTCCCCTGTCCTAGGATGATGTAGTAATCACTTGATATGTTGTGGCAGTATTGGTAGAGATTTGAACCTTTGTGACATTGTTGTAAAGCAAGAAGTCGTCAAAATTAGAAGGTATCGTAACTCCATCTTTGACAAGGTTCATGAAGATTTCAACTTTGTTCTATCGGGTAGCTTTCTCAAGCATCACTAGATTGTTACAATCCTTCTAGAAATCATTTACACAAGAGGATATATCAGGTTGATTAAAAAATTTCACCTCTTTGGAATCACTGGTAATATCCATAGTGGGAACTTTAGTTCCTCCAAAGAATGTTTTGCAAAAGGATTCTCGTTCTTGTTGCTGTTTGATTGAGAGGACCTTTTGTTTTTGGCTTGTGAACAAGTGACGACCATACAAATATGACCTTTGGAAGATGAAAGATGATTTCTAGGAATGTATTGGTCAATGCTTGATTTTGATAATAGGATTTGATGCTGGATGAAGGAGTCAAAAGAACTTAGGACTAGGAGAAATATATTTGGATTTTTGATGTAAGGGTAGGACCTCAAAGATGTTTGACTTGATGTGATTGGTTGGGTTAATGTTTGATTCTAATTAAGATTGGATTGATATTAACTTAATTCAATTGGATTTGATTTTTGGGATTGATTGATTTGATGGGGGCTTAGGACAACCTTGGTGAGACAAGATCCTATGAAGGCACAAAAGGATTTGATGTGGATACTATTGTTCTCTTACTTGAGATAGGCAAACTTCTCTAGCAAAATAGGATAAAACTGATTAAACCAACCACTTGAGACGAATAGTGTTCTTAAGCAATAAATTTAACTAGGATTTTGATTCAAAGATGGGGATCTTTGATAATACGGACAATCTTTCAACCTAAAGATTATGATGGGGTCTTGATCAAGGTTTGACTGATTTGATTTGAGATTGATTTGATGAGGATAAAAGATGACTAGATAAGGTGCTACCGAGTCTAACGATATATTTGAATGGATGATGATGGAATATGGATGACAAGATCTGATGAAAGCTCAAAGGAAAAATGGAGGAGATAGGTCTATGATGGTCTAGTATTGATCGAAAGTAAAGCCAATGAAGTTAGTATTTGTGCAATATTTGATAATGTAGGATATGACTTTGTTGTTATACATCATCATTTCATAATGTTCAACCATGCAGGCACTATCTTTTTGGCTTCTTAAGATGTGTTGGTTCTCTTTGGTAATACGGTCAGCCTTACCTAGAAATTCAATCATTGTCACAACAATATACTGACCTTTTTCTCTGTTGAAGTCGCAATCCTATTTTTCTAATGCCAAAAAACATCTCTACTCAAAAATCATGAGCCAACTAGACATAGGATCAATCTAAGGAGCTCACAAATGAAGAATCTTTACCATTACCATAAATGAGTTGGTAGTTGATACATTAAAAGAGACGTTACAATTCCTCCAATGATGTACACAAACATGAAGAGAAACTCATACACAACACATTCACCTAAGATAAATGCTATGTGACAATCACTCATTGACTTACAATACGTGAGTGGTGACAATTATAAGAATAGACAATTCACCTTAAAAGCATAAAAAGCCTTACATATATTGACCGTGAGATGAATCACAAAGGCATTTGAGCTGGTAGTGATGAGTCAACTAGGTTCCACAACAGGCTAAAGTGGAACAATAAAGAGAACAAGTGATTGAACTTAAACAAGAAACCAATTAAAGATAATTGTGATTAGTAATTCTAAACTAAGAATCAATAATGAAGACAACAAGTCCATCACAAGTAAGAATAATATCTCCTACAACTACAAACATTAAAACTCCCTCTTAGCAAAGGTGATATTATTCTAGATTTTCACGTCATCATGATAAATACAATGGCTACACCCATATGTGTTAACAACAAAACTTTATCACGGATTCTCTCAACATAATGTTCACAATATTACAAGGTAATTGGTAAATACTTGCTTATTAATAACAGAGACCGAAAGGTCAATTTATACAAAAGGAAGAGACGATGTTTCCTTAGGAAACGATCGTAAAGAATAGAAACATTCTATTCCAGAGAAAGCAAAAAACGAAAGCAAACTAAAGCTAAAGATATTTACAAGATAACCATTAACTAATAATAGACATCTTATCTATTATTGTAATACCCTCCCTTAATGGTTAATCTATCTAACACACCAAGCTGTCCTCTGAATTTGACAAACTTATCAGGACCAAGAGGTTTGGTGAGAATGTCTGCAGTCTGATCTGAGGTAGGAACATACTGCAGATCTATAGTCCCGTCTTCAACCAACTGTCGTATGTAATGACAATGAACATCCACATGCTTGGTTCGTTCATGGAAGACTGGATTCCGTGCTAACTTGATAACGCCTTCGTTATCAACAAACAGAGTAGTCGGTTCTGCTGGTGACATCTGCATATCCCTAAGCATCCGAAGAAGCCAGATAGCTTCACATCCTGCCTTAACAGTCCCTCTGTATTCAGCCTCTGCAGAAGAGAGAGAAACTGCCTGCTGCTTCTTGCTGGTCCATGTGACTGCACCGGATCCCAAACTGAACACATATCCAGATGTTGACTTTTTATCATCAACAGAGCCTGCCCAATCTGAATCTGTGAACCCACTGAGTTTAGGATTAGAACTCCAAGAATACAGAAGTCCATAATCAGAAGTGCCCTTCACATAACGAAGCACACGCTTTGCTGCCATCCAATGATCAGCCTTAGGAGCTATCATAAAGCGTGAAATATAGCTGACTGCGAAGCTGATATCAGGCCTAGTAGCAGATAGGTAGATGAGGCTGCCTACTAGTTGCCTATACGTAGTATCATCAACGGAAGGAGAATCAGACTTGGCTGATAACTTGAGACCTTTCTCCATAGGTGTAGATGCAGGTTTGCAATCCTGCATTCCGAATTTGTCTAACAAGGCTCTGGCATATTTGGACTAAGAGATGAATATACCAGAAGACTGTTGCCAAACTTCAACACCTAAGCAATAATGCATGAGCCCAAGGTCAGTCATATCAAAAGACTAGCATAAGTGTTGTTTGATTCCCTGAATCAAAGATGCCGAACTGCCAGTGATGATCAGATCATCCACATAGATAACCAGAAGGATGATGTCACTGTCAGTAGTCTTGATGTACAGATTTGAGTCTGAAGAACTCCTCTTGAAGCCTTGATCACTGAGGTACGTATCAATCTTGATGTACCATACCCGAGGGGCCTGCTTCAAACCATAGAGAGCTTTTACCAATCTGAGAACCTGATGGTCTTTACCAGCAACCTTGAAACCAGGAGGCTGCGTCATGTAGACCTCTTCATGGAGATCACCATTCAGGAAAGCACTCTTTACGTCCATCTAATGGACCTTCCAGCCAAACTGCGCTGCCATGGCTAGGACTAATCTGATGGTGCTCATCTTTGCAGTAGGAGCAAAGGTCTCCTCATAATCAATGCCCTGACACTGAGAAAAGCCCTTTGCCACTAAACGAGCTTTGTACTTATCCAAAGTACCATCTGATTTGTATTTGATTTTGTAGACCCATTTGCAGCTAGTGGGTTTCTTCCCTGGGGGAAGATCAGAAAGGACCCAAGTGTTGTTCTTCAATAGGCTCTGGTGTTCAGATTGCATGGCCTGTTCCCACTCTGGAATTCCTTTAGCCTCGGAATATGTTTGAGGTTCAAACACACTGTGAATGTTGGCCATAAGAGCAAAGTTAACAGAATCTATAGTTTTGCTCTTTTTCCGAGTAGTTCTCCCATCAATGAGCTCATCATCATGAAGATCAGCAAGTGTCTTAGCCCACCACTTAGGCCGGAGAGGAGAATGACCAACAGTAGTACTAGGAGATGCTTGATCAGCAGGATCCTGATCAGAAGAATCTGGATCAAACTCAGGTGAAGCATCTTCAAAACGAGGTGATCTTGCAGGAGAAGCCGAAGGTGGCTGTACAGGTATCACTAGCAGGACTGGAGCTGTAGGAGCTACTGGAGCCCTCCCATCAGGTGGACCTAATGGAAGCCGAACTCCCAAATCATGAACCTGCATAGGCTGGTCTGCTGGATCAGGAACAGGAGAAACAGGCATGAATGGTCCTCGCTGCTCATCAAAGACTACATTGCGGCTGTATATGAGACGAGATGTCTCAACATCAATAAGGCGGTAGGCTTTGTGAAGACTGCTATATCCAGCAAGCATCAGTTTCTGACTCTTGGCATCCAACTTGGTGCGTGAAGCATCAGGGATCCAAACAAAAGCAAGAGAGCCAAAAACCTTCAGGTGACTGATTCTAGGCTTGCGACCTGACTAGGCCTCTTCTGGAGTTTTACCTTTGACCGCCACTGTGGGTGACCGGTTCAACAGATAAACTGCAGTGTTAACTGCTTCTGCCCAAAAACGCTTCGGAACATGTCTGTGTTCGAGCATGGAACGAGCCATCTCGGTGATTTTCCTGTTCCGACGTTCAACTACACTGTTCTGTTGTGGCGTGTGGGGTGTGGTGAACTGGCGTTGGATGCCATGTGTATCCAAGAAGCTGGAGAAAACATTAGAACAAAATTCCCCCCCATTGTCTGATCTAAGAGTAATAATAGATTTCCCAGACTCTTTTTCAACTAAGGGTTTAAACTTCTGAAATACAATAAATGCATCGGATTTCTTTTTAAGGAAATACACCCACATTTTTCTACTGAAATCATCTACAAACAACAGAAAATACCTGTACCCAAGAACAGAAGGAGTGGCCATAGGGCCGCAGATATCAGCATGAACAAGCTGAAGTACTTGAGAAGCTCGCCAAGAATCGCCACTGGGGAAAGGTGTGCGATGTTGCTTCCCAGCCTGACATGCGTCACAAACTCCAAGGTGTTGGGTTTGAATCTCTGGCAAACCAAGAACAAGCTCATCCCGAGCAAGTTGTGAGAGATAATGCACATTTAAGTGCCCATATCGCTGATGCCAAAGTGTGCTGATGGAAGATCGCCGAGCAGCCATAGCTAAGTCCTGAGAATCACCAGAATCAGTAAGTCTGAAAAGACCATGATCCTCAAGACCAACTGCAATAGTAGACTTAGTTGCTCGATCAGTGATGGTTCATTGATGTGAACTGAAGGTGACTGCCAAGTGTGGAGAATGTCGCAGCAACTGACTGACCGAGAGTAGATTTAGTTCCATCCCTGGAACATAGTACACATCAAGGAATATGAGATTCCTCCCAACAGACTGCATTTGAATGTTGCCTTTACCAACAACCGTGTACTCTTCTCCACCACCAAAGATAACAGAATCTGAATAAGGCTGGTAGTCAGTAAACCAGTCTCTGCGGTGAGTGAAATGTCGAGAGGCACCTGAATCAATGTACCAGGTAGATGACTGTACATGATCTACGGGTCTTTTAGCCATGAAGGCATAAAAGGCAGATTCCACCTGCTCAGTGTGCTCTGCACTGTTCGCTTTGGGTTGCGAACCTGATTGCTTAGACTGGGCAGCTAAGCGTTTCCGACATGCAACCTTCATGTGACCATACTTGTGGCAATAGTTGCATTGAATGTTCTTCTTTTTGGTACCATCGGATGCTGGAGCAGAAGACTTCTGCTGAGATGGTTGCTGAAACTTGCCCTTATCCTTCTAAAAGGATTTTGCAGCAAAGGCTTGCTCAGTGGAGGTGGAACTGGAGCTGCTACCGAACTGTTGTTTCCACCGATCTTGCTGAAGTAGCAGGGTGCAGAGATCAGTGAACTTTAGATCAACACCAATAGATGTGATGTTGAGAGTCTCGATAAAATGCTCATAGGAATTTGGTAAACTCCGAAGAGTGATTACCACAATATCCTCTTCCTCCATCTTGTGACCGATGGCAAGTAACTGATCACGAATTTCCTGAATCCGATTCAGGTGTGCCTAGAGCGAGGTGCGCTCATCCATGACAATAGAAAACAGAGTGTTTTTCAAAAAGAAGGCTCTGCTCTTGTCGGAAGTCTCATGAAGACCTTTTAGATGTGTCCAGATTTCGGCCGCTGTCTTGCCGCATGGAATCTGAGAAAGCTGGTCATCAGCTACGGAGAGTTTGAGAAGCATTACTGCCTCTCGATTGTTCAGATCCCATGTATCTTGATCAGGACCCGGAGAAGTCGGACGCTGCTTAACACCCAGAACAAGTTGATCGGTGTTTCGATATTCGAAGATTGCGATGATGCGCTGCTTCCAGGTTCCATAATTGCGACCATTGAATTTAGAATTATGCTCGAGCAGAATATTTGTCAGAGATGCCATGGCACGTTTTTCAATGAAAAACTGTGAAAATCTGTGAAGGCACGTTCTTCGAGGCAAAAATACGGAAGACCCGAAAGAATCAGAGAATGACCCAAAAGAGAGCTCGAAAAACCTAGAAGGAATCTGCTGTCGTTTTCTGAATCCGCTGGCTCGAAAATCGAGGCACAAAAATCGAGGCACCCAGAAAAAACGGACAACCCAGTTGAGCTCTCGAAAAACCCACCAAGAATTTGGAAACAAAACAAAAAAAATCGACCCCAAAAATTAGGGTTTCGAAAAAAACGGCCCTAGCTGAAAAAAGCTTGAAAAAACTTCAGATTTCTTGATGAAAAATGGTCGAATCTGCTTCCTAGAGCACGATGACAGACTGAGACGGCTAAGAGCATGAAGATTTGATACAGAAACATGCAGATTTTCACCCCAAAAACGCGAGTCTTCAAAAAATGGCCACGATTTCCACGCGATTTGCAGACCCGTAATTCGGGAATTTCTCCAAGCAGAAAAACCCTAGGTGGGTTTTGGAGAAATTAGCTGAAATAATTTTGGAAAAATTTAAACAAATAATTTCAAGAAGAAATTATAAATTTTTCCGAAAAAATTTAAGTATTTAGCTCTGATACCATATTACAAGGTAATTGGTAAATACTTGCTTATTAATAACAGAGACCAAAAGGTCAATTTATACAAAAGGAAGAGACGATGTTTCCTTAGGAAACGATCGTAAAGAATAGAAACATTCTATTCCAGAGAAAGCAAAAAATGAAAGCAAACTAAAGCTAAAGATATTTACAAGATAACCATTAACTAATAATAGACGTCTTATCTATTATTGTAATACACAATGGCTACTCCCAGAAGGCGAAACTTGGCAACTGACTCCTTCTGAGCCCTCTCAACTACTGCCTGATCTGCCTGGCTCCTTTGAAGGGTGTAATATGCCTCCGTCTATATCTGCACAATCTCCTGAGTCAATGTCTCTATCCGGCTCCCCAAGTCCGGACTCCCCGTGGCAGCCCAATCCTAACACATTTCTTTATTTTCCACACTTGGCCAACCTCTTTCCTCAAAGCACACTCTGAAGGCCGTCGGGCATCCTGATCTCATAAAAGATACCACTCCCTCCAGCTCCTTCACCACTGAGTCTAAAGCTTGCGCCTCCGCAAATGCCACCACCTGAGGAGCCCGAGTCGCTAGAGCGGCTATATCAGCAAAGAATGTTTCCACCGCTTCTGACGCCACTAGGTGTTCCTGTTGTAGCCCCACAGCCTTTTCTACTACTTCCGCCATATACTCAATAGCGCTATGTGACAGTTCCACATCCTGTACTAGCTCCGCTACCTGTGTCTGTTGAGTGTTCTCCTCCAAAATTTTGTCCCGCGTAGGTGTCTGCATGTAGGTCATCCAAGGTACTAGAGTACGGTGGAACCGCGTACTTAAGTAGGTACTTAGCCTCTGAGTTTAACTCTTCCTAGTTTAATGCATATAGACAATAGACAAGAACATGTAACAAAGCAGTACTCATTTTATTATTCGCATATATGCCGAAGAGATTACATAGTGCTTCCCATAATGATTACAATGATCCAAAATTGTACATATACCATTCTAAAGAACCTTATGCTAATCTACCCATCGGCTGTTTTATAATTTTACCGACAACACAAACCACCTATTAAAAAGGAAAATGATACAAAAACAAAGAATGGCATCAATATTGTTGTTGTTTTGCCCATAAATAATGATAAACAGCAATAAACAAAAAGAGAAACAAAATAGGCACATAAGGCACAAGTTTATCCTGGGAAAAAACTTAGCCACACCAGAAAAATATCTCTTTTATTGATATAATAAATGTTCAAGTACAATGCTTTCTGCTTCATGATCTTTTTCAATACACTAAGCAATCACATATATAAATTGAAATGAGAGACTCTTCATATTACCCCTGAAGGTCTCTTCAATTTCCAAATACAAGACTCTTCATGTTTCCAAATGCATAACTCTTCGCATGACATGTCTCTACATATAATATTATCTCAAGAATTATCATAAATATCTTCTCCAACTGAAAACAGAAATACAGAGGTATTTTCTCAATTTCAATATATAACAAAATCAGAGATAAAGATCTCTATCGCAGGTACAATCTTCAGCAAATACAACCACAAATAATGCCATCCAAAATTGAATACCCAGCGCCTCCCACCTTGTTTGCAGTTCATTGTGACCTTTTACATATGTTCTTACAGCTATCATAAGGCATCTTTCAGGCATGGGCACCTAGAGACCAAAATGGCAAAGATTAGATCCTATATACTATCATAGTCATCATAGAATCTTATGACAGGTGGCATAGCTGTCATAAAATCCCAAATTAATCAATTTCCAAGGTGGATGCATAGATAGTTCAACTTTACCATTTGACTATTACCGTGATGCATAGCCAGTTAAAGCAACATAGAAACTCCCTGCCAGTAAATAGACAATTGCCCAGGCTACTAAAACATATTTATCATAGCAGTAATATATTAATTACCAGTATTGGTGAATCCCTCCATCCCTTGTATGCAAATTACAAACTACATTATTAATAATTAATTACACGGTTGATGGCACCTAAATTCCAACAGTAAAGCCAAAGCTTTGATTTGGCAAGGCAAAATGTCTCACAACAAAGGAAATGCTGCCATGTTAAGTGAATAGCCAATAGCTCGATGTAATGAAGAGAAAATCAATTAGCAAAGGAAAGATTGTAATGAACAACCTACAAAATAGAAAACATGTCATGGACACAGAAAAATCAATCAGCATGGAAGGAATAAGAAAGATCAGCCACCAAAACAGAAGGAATAAAACCATGACCTTCAAAATCATCTGCCGCATGTAGTAAACTCTACCACAAATCTCTGAAGATCTCTACAAAACTATTAAATTGCTAAAGCAATTGTGATCACAGCAATGAATCGGAGAAACAAAAATCCCTTTTGTCTAGCAAAGACAACAACTAGCAATTTAGGAGTTTCCAATATATCTTTTATACAAATTACATTGCATAAAGCAATAATAATCAATTATCCTACAGTATACCAACCAAAACTTGACTTCGTTAATATTCAAAGCAATCTTTTATAAATTAAGTCATCTCTCATGGCCTATTGCCACAGAAAAGATATTTTAAAACACACATTCCTCTTTCAGTCTAAATAAAGATCCTGTAACACAAATGCAGTCCCTGTCACATATTTGTAGCTGCCATAACCGTCAAATAATGTCTTGTAGCAGCTTGGTTCAAGCCTGAAACAAATTGAAGATGGCCTATAGCATAGCTACAAGTAGGCTAAAATGTATAATGAACTTGATCCATTCTTGTGGCACCCTCTAAGAAAGCAAGTTGATAGAAGCTACCACGAAACAAACATGCCAAAATTACAGAAATACTGACACAAAAGTTGCCACTATATTTGGTAATGTAAAATTGCTTGTTGACCCAAATGCTCATGCACCACATGGGCATATTGTTGAAGCCTGAAGGGATTGTTCTAACCCAAGAAGCCATAAGCTCTAATAGGATGACCAACAAGATAATTATGGCAATCAAGTTAGACATGGGTAATGCTTTTGACAGATTGAACCACAATTTTTTTTATCTCACTTTGTATAGTTAGAAGTCAACCCTGACAGTATCAGATGGATCAAAATACATTGTCGAAGAAGAGATCTAAAGAAAAGGTTACTAAGTGCCTAAGAACTTGGCACCCTGCTCTTGGGTGTGTGCTACTTAGGGGATCCCATAGGCTACTTTGGCCTCATGGACATTATTAAAAAATTTCATTAATTGATTTGTTCAAAGCTAGCATTGACAATCCTGGATAACTCCTCCTGTCAATAGCAGCCCCACTCAATTTTTGTGTTTGTCTCCTCATTGAAGACAAGGGAGGTCCTCCCTTTCTAATACATCATCACTATTGAGTTTTTAGGTAGACAGATGGAGCCAAAAATGCATACACACTTGTAAAATGGCCAACAAGAAAATTTGGGCCATCAAGCTTGACATGGCTGATGCTTTTGACAAGCTGAATCAAAAACTGTTTATCTCACTTTGTTGAAGCTAGATGACAATCCTAACAATATCAAATGATTAAAGTTTGCATTAACAGCCCCTATTATCACTCCTCTTGCTAATGGTAGCCCCACTCATTTTTTTCATTTGTCTTGTGGTTGAAGACAAGGATGGCCCCTTCCCCTTTCTAAAACATCAGCATTATTGATCATTTGGGCAGATGGGTGGAGTAGAAAAAAACAGAAAAAGAAACTTGAAGAAAACCCTACTGCCTAGGGGGAACAAATTAAATCGTGTCCACTTTCTTGATTATAATTTATATCATTTATTTGATCAACACTACTCAAACTCCTAAATAGTTAGCCTCTATCCTTTTTGTGTATCATAAAGCCACAGGCAGCAAGATTATTAGCCAAAAGTCTTCCATCTATTTCTCTCATTAAGCCCTTCAAGAGGCTGCTGAGACTTCTCAAATTCGTGGTTAAATAATATAATGTTAATCGTGAACAAAAAAAGTCTACTTGGAGATTCCTCCTTTTTTCTCCAAACCCATGACATTCCACACAGAAAAATATATCTGCAAAATGAAGGTTAAAAATAACAGTTGGTTTAGTTTTTGGCTCACCCCTCCTGCCTATTGAAGATTGTAGCTGCAATAGAGATCTTCATCTCTAATTTTATAAAGTAGAAATATGACCGTTACAATCATCTCAGCTGAAGAAAATATTTATGATAATATTCAAGATAATATTATATGTAGAGACGTGTCATGCAAAGAGGCATGCATCTGAAAATATGAAGAGATTTGTTTTTGGAAATTGAAAAGACCTTCGGTTGTGAAATGAAGGCTCTTTCAAATCTATATATGTACATGATTGCCTTGTTAACTGTATCAAGTGAAAGCATTGTACTTGAATATTTTATGATCAATAAAAGGGATATTTTTCTGGTGTAGCTGAGTTTTTTCCCTTCAAGTGGAAGGGTTTTCCCAGGATAAACTCTTGTGTCGGTTGTGCATCTTTATTCTGATTTTCTTATTGTTGTTTATCACTATTTTCTAGACAAAATATCAACATGGTATCAGAACCAGGTTTGATAACAGCAATAAAGGAGAGCGTATAATGCCAATCGTGATTGTTATTGATTATGATAGCTATGCGAGAGATTCATTATTCTTATTATGTTCTTTTGGAAGCTTCGAGAGAGCTCCTTCGTTCATATATCACATCAGTTTTCTCTGAGTTTATCAGCTATGCTCGGTGATAAAATTCTCTTGTTGCAATGAGAATACTTCTGGATCATGTGCGGCAGTTTTATGGGTTCTTCATCATAAGAGTTATTTTGTATCATTCTATATTATTTGGATATTCTTGTTATCATTAATGTGGCAGACTTTTACAACTTTGTAACATTTCTCCAACATGCTTGGAAATGTGCTCTAGGTGCATATGAGGGCATCCCACGAAGTGTTGCGTATACGAGCACATCCCACAAAGTGTTTTTCTTGGGCAGGGTTAGCACTATGAGCACATTTGGACACATACGAAAGATTTTCCAACTTTAGAACCTTCTTTCACACTCAAATATGCGCTCAGGGTATTTACAAGTTTGCAAAGATCTTTAAACTTCTTAGATTTATGTGTAGTTTCTCACAAAGAATTTTGCAAGATTGGGCCCCTTATCTTTCATATTGATGTTTGAGCATTGTTGGGTGTGAATCAATGAAAGGGCACTCATGAATTGAACCATTTTGACACTTTTGGACTTCATGGAGCCCCAAGACTGCATCGTCAATTGTGGAAATCAGTAATTTGAGAATACAAGGTCCCATGTTGTGTACACGATGTCATTACCAAGGTCACAGTTCAAGTAGATGATGGTCTTGCGTCACCTATGTTGGCGAGGACAGCTCCAGGAACTTTGTTAAGATGGTCCTCAATGGAATTGAGTATGGCCATATATAGCTAATTTCTGACACTTATGATGCGGTCAAGCATGTCGGGAGTTTATCTGGCTGGCAACTGTTCTCTCTTTCATTCTCTCCTCTGGTCTCTTTTGTAACTGCTCAATCTTCAATGACATGGCATCATTTTCTATCACTTGTTTCTTATCGTGGAGGTCGTGTTGAGTTGTATGGTTGTTTCTTCATTTATCGTCAGTGGTCTGTAACAGCGAGCTCTTTGTCTTCCATGTGTCGTATTGAAGTGTCAATTCAATGAAGAAAATAAAAGAATGATTACCATTGAACAGTTATGCAGTAATCATCAGTGATTGGGTCTGTAATATGTCTGTGTATCATGAGTTCTAGATTTTGATCACTATATGATTCCTGTACTCATGTCTTCTTCAAATCAAACTCTAAATATGGCATTGAACATGATGTTGGGAAAGAAGGCCACGTTTTTCTATATACTAGAGACACTCGAGTTTAGTAGATGTTGGGATTCATTGCTGTTATTGTTTGCATGCCTTCTTTCATGTTCATGTGGCATGAATTACATCTATACATCATGATTAAAGGTGTATTACAGATGGTATGACAAATTGGCTCATGTATGATGACTTGGCATTGTTATAAATGACTCAGCACCATTTTAACTACGATGGTTCAAGGGAGTTCATTTTGAGTCTAATCGTTGTAGCATTGTAAAAGCTCATAACTGTCACCCCTTGGCATTTCACAAAATCTCCTTAGTAATGGCATCTTATTGTTTGTATATGTGTGTCGGATCATTATGGTCCCTTATCCTCTTCCATATTATAGTATCTTAAACACTCAAGTCTAAGTCCAAACTCGACACTTGAGTCAAGTTGTTTCTCATCAGGCTCTTCTCTTGGTTGTGCGCGATTTTGGGTTTTCCCTTCTCAGGCTTCTCCTCTAATTGTCTTATGCCGGTTTCCTCGAAAGCTAATGTGCATAGGTAATATCTAGTAGCTTACTTGTCTAAGTGAGCAAGTCATAGGATGTTCTCCCTATGAGAAACTAGTCCAAGTCCGCCAAATTTCACAAGTGGTCCCGATTTCAGAGTTTCCTCATCTGTGATACTACTCCAGTTGGGAAAATAGTAAGGTGATTTCTACTCCGCAAATAAGAGCAATATAGTACCTTTAGTGAAGCCAAGACAAAAGACTGGGACTATTCCCCCGAAGATTCCTCAAACATGCTACTTGGAGGAGAAGTTGCCCCTTTGCATCTCCATAGTGAAGAAAAGCGTTGAAGTTGGAGCTTGCGGAAAGTTGGAAAAGGCCTACGCCAAAGCTAAATAGTTCCCTTAACAGGCATTTAAAGCACATGCCCAGATTTCCCATTAATGAAAGGATCATCCGACCCTGGTTATAAATGTGAGAATCAGGAAAGGTCATGGCTCCAAGTTTTAAAATGAAAATTAATGGAAAATCTGATCTTTCGAGAAATAAAGTAAAGGCGATGGGACATGCTGACGTCATTTCCAGCAATTAACAACTGGACATTTATTTCAAATTCGGTCGTTAACAAAAGAAGGCCATTTCTAATTAAATGTGACACCCTTCATTCATGTGGCGCGTATCCAAAGCTTAAGATCACACAACAAATCCATAAGAGCAGATTTCATGAAGGTTTTCATCATAGCTTCCAAATGGGCATTTTTGATTTCTGCAGCGAAGTAGATTCCTCAAAGCCTAATATAAGATCCCAGCCATGGCAATGAAGTTTTTTGGATATGACAATTTAAACGGGATTGATTCTAAGTGGAAGAATATTAGTGACACCCAACTCAAGTTCTATGATTTGGGTGATCTGCACAGAAGGTTGCAGTCTAACCCCATTCACCCCATCACTCAGAAGTTGAAGGAGAGTAACTTAGTGGAAGCAGCGGGTTTCCCAATGATTGTTCAAGCCCCCAAGCTGATCCTAGAGTGAATAGCTCACTACGATCCCGACAGCAGAAGATCAAAATGTAAAACAACGAAGTGTTGCTTACCATTGACCAAAACACCATACAGAATTGTTTTTGCCTGCTTGCCAGAGACGAGTTCAATGAGATGAATTTTTGGTGCTTGGCGGCAAGCTGCAATGAGAAGAAGACGATCAAGAGGGGTGACCTACTAGCTACATGGTTCCAAGCACCCAAGAACAGCCAGAGCAAGCTACCAAGAATGCTCTTTGTCACGAATTTGAAAAGGGAAATCATTGACATTTTGGTGCTCCTACATAGGTGCGAGATGAGGATGTGCTAAACTTCGTAGAACACAACTATTATATGGTGCAAGTAGTATGTGCAGAAGGAGAATATGTGGATTGGTCTCAAATTCTGAGCGAGCAATTGTCTGGATGGTTGTAGATAGCAAAGACTCAAGAGGCAATTCTTCATGTCCTTGAATCCGATAGACTTGAATGCAATAAAAACTCAAGCAATTTTTCATACAATTCCCTACATTTACATATATCAAGATAGCTAGATTTGACGAATTCCCATGGAAGTTGCCAAGGTACCTGAATGATAGAATGATCCTAATAGAACTCTGCCTCTGTGTGCAGATGCACAAAAGGTGGGTATCCTTTTCCCCATCACAGTAGGTGCTTAGTCTTGTGCTTCGTGTTCCAACATGAAAAATATGTTGAAGGCATTCAACAAGAGATGCAAGTTGGACTCCTGCGAGATAATTAAGTTAAAATTCGACCCAGTGAACTATATCAACGATCATTTACAATTGGGTTCAAGCTTCAGGCATGTCCCCATGATAGAAGACTATTGGGCGGGTTGTGCTGATGAAATTGAGAGTAGAGAGGTTTTGCTGAAGACTAACTATACAACAGCTCAAGTTGTAAAATGTGAATATTGAATTGGACGGTATCGAGGATGATGGTCTACATATGCAACTATCCACATATCTAAAGGAGATTAAGGGCACTCTTGTTGATTCCACACCACCTTTGGGACCTATTGCTTAGAGTCTGGAAGAATTGATGATTGACTAGCATCATGAAGAGGATAGAAAAATGGGTGGAACAGACCAAGGCAAGAAGGAAAAGAACACATACCTCACCTTCGGCCTCCAATCCAATTCAGGCTTCCCCCGCTACTGCTATGAGCACTACCGTTACCACATCCATCTCATCAATCCCCACACAAACTACTGGCGGAGGAGACCAACCTCCAGAGGAACACATTCCGATCCAGCCTACTTGTGGAGGTGGCTCCGCTCTAAACATCAAGTCAATAGAGGAGGCGGAGTGGTGCAGGAGCACCTATTCATTGGACGTCTCATCGATAAATTCATATTTTACATTGTTTTTAATATGGTTTCATTGTTATGTAAGGACCTAAATACCATTTGGAGCTCATTCAAATTATTTTGTAAGGCTATAAAAGCCATTAAAAGCATACTGACTTACAAGGCCCTGAAAAATGTCAAGTGTGATAAAACCAGTCAAATGCATCAAAATAGAGTGGAAATAGATAAATTGGAATCTTAAAGTCATATTTATCATATTTTAAGGGTTTATAGAAAGTTTGAAGTCATTTGGATAATAATAATTGTAAAAGTTGTTCAAAAGTTGCCAAAATTGTAATGACAACTTTTAAAATTTAGTAACAACTTTTTAAAAGTTGGTTTAATGATGGTAATGGGTAGTTTTAGGTTGGTTGGAGAGTTTAATGTGCTTCCAACTTATATATATCTGGTCTCCAAAACACAAAATTGTAAATTGGAGAAGTTGGAGGAAGGATTTGGAATGGAAGAAAACTTTTTTTGATGTTGTCTATTTCAGTTTTTAACTTTTTTTGATGTTGTATATTTCAGTTTTTTGGTTATTTTTTCTTGCAATTTATCTAATGTTTTGGTTGATGCAAGCTCATTTTGAATGATACAGACCTAAACTTGTATTTTCATAAAGGTATATGAGTTATCTTTGATTTGGTATTGGTTTGGATGGTTTTCATTACGTTTGAAACAAGTTATGGCCGTTTTGGTGAAGACTGGTCAGATTCTGTCATAATATGAACAGCTTTGAGGAAATTGCAATAGCTTTTATTTTCTTTTTTGGATTTGGATATAACTTGGAGAAAATGTTGATAATTCACTGTTATTGAATATCACAAAAGGAATTGATTTAGTTATTTCATTTGTAAAATTTATAAATGAACGATTAAGGGTTTTAAATTCTGCCCTAGTTGAGAAATTATTCTTAAAAGTTGCAACATTCTTGCATTTATTTGAATGGTTGGAAAAGATTATAAATGTGAATCCCTACCTGAGCATTGAGTGGAATAATATATTTGAAGTTTTGGATTGATTCTATGTACCCATTCTTTGGTACTTTCTTTGTAATCCAAGCCCAATTAGACCTATTAGGTCTATGAACATAGTAAGGGTTAAGGAGTGTTGGAGTAGGGTTGGTTCTACAACTTTGAAATTTTGTGGAAGGCCTATAAAGCACACTTTTGTTGTGCCCTATGCATCAAGTGGTATCAAAACCCATAAGATTTTGGCAAAAGTTATTTTGTGGTTGTTTGTTTGTCTTTTGCAGGTTGAAGAGAGAACCTAGATACCGAGAGACTAGGCCAAATAGAAAAGAGGAGAAAGGCCTAAAAAGAGGTATCAAAGACAAGAAGAAGAAAGATAAAAGAGACTTGATTGAAAATGGATTTACTTATGAAATTGATGCATGGTAATTTTCAGGATAAGGATTCACAAAAGAACGAAGAAAAAAAGAAAAAACAAGACGAGATAGAAAGATTGAAAAAAGAAGTAAAGGAGAATACAAAGAAGTTGGAGGCACTTCTTAAAATCCTAGAGCAGCGAATTGAAAATGGTGAAGGAGATGAAAAATTTTGTTTTTTAGAAGTTCAAGGAGTTGAAAAAGATGTGGAAAAAGAGAATGAACTTAAGGAAGAACAAAGAGAAACACAGATAGAAGAAACAAAAGAGGAAGAGTTGATTGAATTTAATAAGAAAGTTGAACCAATTGAAGATTCCATGAAGATAGACATTGCTGAAAATGATTATGTTGACGTATTTTCAGAAATAAAGGATAATAATGGCCAAATACTAGAGAGTGATCAGATTTATGATGAGAATGATGGTAAAAGGGAAGATTTGAGAAGAAAAATGCAAATTTTGTGATTGATTTTGATACTAATCGAATTTTTTTCCATTCTCATTTCAATGCAGGTGATGAAGAAATCAGATTGGAGAGGACATAAATTTGTTCTTAACAGGTTCATATTCTCAAGAAAAAGGATTGAACGACAAAAAGTGAGGATGAAGAGATCTTTGAAACCCCATTTCCAAGAGGACTTGGAAAAATTTCAAAGTTGGGGAGTATGGTGCAGGAGCCCCTATTCATTGGACATCTCATGGATAAATTCATATTTTACATTGTTTTTAATATGGTTTCAATATTATGTAAGGACCTAAATACCATTTGGTGTTCATTCAAACTATTTTGTAAGGCTATAAAAGCCATTAAAAGCATAGTAACTTACAAGGTCCTGAAAAATGTCAAGTGTGATAAAACCACTCAAATGTATCGAAATAGAGTGGAAATAGATTAATTGGAGTCTTAAAAGTCATATCTATCATATTTTAAGGGTTTATGGAAAGTTTGAAGTCATTTGGATAATTATTGTAAAAGTTGTTCAAAGTTGCCAAAATTGTAATGACAACTTTTACAACTTGGTAACAACTTTTTAAAAGTTGGTTTAAAGATGTTAATGGGTAGTTTTAGGTTGGTTGGAAAGTTTAATGTGCTTCCAAATTATATATATTTGGTCTCCAAAATACGAAATTGTAAGTTGAAAAAGTTGGAGGAAGGATTTGGAATGGAAGAAAACTTATTTTGATGTATATTCAGTTTTCTAGTTATTTTTTCCTGCAATTTATCTGATGTTTTGGTTGATGTGAACTCATTTTGAATGATATAGACCTGAAACTTATATTTTCAGAAAGGTATATGAGTTATCTTTGATTTGGTTTTGGTTTGGATGATTTTCATTACGTTTGAAACAAGTTATGGCCGTTTTGGTCAAGACTAGTCAGATTCTGTCATAATATGAACAGTTTTGAGGAAATTGCAAAAGGTTTTATTTCCATTTTTTGGATTTGGAAATAACTTGGAGAAAATGTTGGTAATTCACTGTTACTAAATATCACAAAAGGAATTGATTTAGTTATTTCATTTGTAAAATTTATAAATGACTGGTTAAGGGTTTTAAATTCTGCCCTCGTTGAGAAATTATTCTTAAAAGTTGCAACATTCTTGCATTTATTTGAATGGTTGGAAAAGATTATAAATGTGAATCCCTACCTAAGCATTGAGTGGAATAATTTATTTGAAGTTTTGGATTGATTCTATGTACCCATTCCTTGGTACTTTCTTTGTAATCCAAGCCTAATTAGGCCTCTTAGGTCTATGAACATAGGAAGGGTTGAGGAGTGTTGGAGAAGAGTTGGTTCTACAACTTCGAAATTTTGTGAAAGGCCCATAAAGCACACTTTTGTTGTGCCCTCTACATCACAGAGAAAGATAAAGAGAAGGATGTGAACGTAGAGGTGATCAATTTGGATGCGTCTGACAGGAACCAGCCCTATGACGGGCTTGATGGAGACTCACAACCGCAAGAGACACCACAAGACCAAGGCAACGCTCCTTCTGTTATTGATACTTCTTCTAAAATAGTTGTGTTTCCTTTTTCTTCAAAACAGAAGCATACTCCTCCAGTGGCAAGGAAACTTTTTGATGCGGACTCCCTCCAGTCCTCACTCAACGTCCTGACTATTGAGTCATGGTTGGAGAATACTCTGGAGAGGAAGAGGAGAAGAGCAGAGGAGAGTGCCCCTCCCAAGAACTTGATTGCTCAAGTGGTTAATCCCCCTCCCCCTATTCAAAAAACCAAGAAGGCTCATACCTTGGTTGCCTTAGGCAGGGATGTTAACACTAGGAACGTGGTGATGGAGATAGACCAGGCTCAGAGTGAAGGAGACATAGCAGGCCTCTCTCCAATAGATTTTAATGTCCAAACTTATGACGTTGGGCCTCTAAGGCATGACACCACGATGGGGATGTAGAAATTCACTAACCAATAGGTGGAGGAAGAGTTTGAAGAGCTAAAGTTGTCGAAGGCCCGTTTGAAGATATCCAATCAAGAACTATCCGAGTACATTGGCCAATTGTTAGCACCACTCTTCATTCTACCAGCAGATTCTTCTGCCCCCAAAACATCCGACCCATCATTGGAGAAGAACAAGGCCCTAATCACCAGGTTGCAAGAAGAGAGACACTTTGGGCATATTGGGCAAGGA
Source organism: Cupressus sempervirens (assembly GCA_028749045.1). Lineage (NCBI taxonomy): Eukaryota > Viridiplantae > Streptophyta > Pinopsida > Cupressales > Cupressaceae > Cupressus > Cupressus sempervirens. Next base: position 28,648,156 of record CM053785.1, on the reverse strand, counting down.
TGGGTCGAGGACATGAAAGTAAGGGGATTGCCAATAATTGAGAAGCTCAGCAACCTTTGTAAAGAAGCTTTGAAGCTAAGGGAGGCTATCTTTACTAACCTCGAAGCATTGAAAGTAGATGCCAATAAATACAAGGGATACATGTCCTTACTAGAAGAGGTCATAAGTTTAAAGGTTGAGAATGTTGTCAATGTGGGGATACTAAAGACAGGCCAAGAATACTTGACATATTGGATGCAATCCCTTGAATTCAAAAAGGAAAGTGTATGAGACCATGAAAAAGGAGGAGGAAACGGTCTACAAATACCTCTGTGGTCTACATACAGAGTCTCATACAAGCAAGAGCAGAGAGGTCGTTGACATTGAACAGGTGAAGACCTCATGCCAAGATTTCATTGATGAAGTAGTACATCCTTCCTTTTCAGAGTTTCCGGACTCCACAAGTTAACTACCTTGTCCGGACTCCACAAGTTAACTACCTTGGATGGGATGTTGGCTAAGGCTTCAGAGAAGATGCAAGCACGATCCAATGGACTCGAAAAATTGGCAGGATACCATGGATACTGGATGATCTGTTTAGATAACGTGCTAGTTCCCAACGGCAATGGCCTAGCGGCTATCTTGGTAGCTATGAAAGCCAAGAAAATGCCAAGAAAACGCCAAGAAAACCAGCAAAGGGAATGTTGACGCTTCCACTTCCTAATCTTTTGTACTCGTTGCTCTATCGGAAAATGACAAGTATCCCTCTCCTCTCTTTTTGCTTCTCAAAGAAATAATTCTACAATGGTCGGAAGTTAAAGGGCCTATATGTACTACTTTGAAATCTAATAGAAAGGATTGGCAAATTTTTGGTGTGCATTCTCCCCCTGTTACTAAGACAACTAAGTGAGTCTCGAGAATCTTATCAGAATTTTTTGTTTGTTAGTTGTAATTTTCTTCTTACATGTGATGGATGGAATATTAATCGAACTAGGTGATTGTTAGACTTTAGCAGAGTAGAAGCTTTTTTAGAATTTGATAATCAGTAAGTAATCTGAGAGCTACTACGGTTTTGTTACCTTTACTTTCATCGCTCTTTTGCATTCTTAAGAGCAAATGTAAGTTATTCATGTAAAGTGTTATTAGTTGCATGTAGAAATAGGAAGAAAGGAAGTTGAAGTTCAGCTCATTCACAGTTGTGAGTGGAGTAAAATTCAGTTGCAGAGCTATTTATGCCTGAGTAATTTATGGCTATGGAAGACTTAGTTATCACCTCTTCTGCTCTCCGGTTAAGAGCATACCCTTGTTAGATAGGACACATAAACATATTCATTGCTTATCATTCACTAAAAGGGAGCTGTACCTTACAAATCAGAGGGAAGTTTCAGCAGTGTAACCTAACTTCCCAACTATTGGGAACATTTGTTTTTCGTGATTTGGGCAGTAAAAAAAGTATTTGAGGAGAACAATCTGTTAACCAACGATGTGGTCAGACCCTTTGATGACAGTTATTTGTAATTAGTTGTAGACCACCGCTTTACAAGATGTGGCACTGGGTGCCCTCAAGATAAACGCTCAGATGGCCTTGGACATAGGAAGGTCTTGGTGAAAGCAAAGGCTGAAGATATTTGATCTGAAACATATCGAGAACTTGCAAAGTTTTGGAGATTGTTCAAGATTAATTCAAGTATAATGAATACCTGCAATAGTAGAAGTTCTCTTGGCTTCTATTTTCGCGATGACAATTTCTGCAAGAGAGTGATTAGATCAAGGGAAAAACTTGCTCTAGCATTCATTCTTGCATTTTTTTTGGTTCTATTTACCTTAAAGTCAAGAAGTTGTAACGAAAGATGAGCACGCTTAACAAGCTACGTATTTTCTATCATTTAATCTAATCTTAAGAAGCTTGCATGTTTTTGGAATTCATTTGTTATGAGATGCTTAAGTTAATTTTCTATATTTGTGATTTGTCATCTGTAACTAATAGGAAACTTTTAAATTGGGTGGAACTATTTTTGTTGAGTAATCATTGGCTAGAGCCTTTCTGTCATCTTTAATGGGTCTTCATGAAAATCTATAGTATTTTTTTACTATCATATTTTCTTGTAGCAGTTGTGCAGTATATTGTATGCATTACTTCTAGTGTTGGTATATAAGCATATGAATTCTAGTTATTGATCCATATTTGTGAACATGTTTGAGAAGATTAAACTACAAAGAAAGTATTCTATAGACCATGGACTTTTGTTCTATATCTGGGATTAGTGTATACGTTTTAGCATTAATCTCTACATCTTTTCATGATAGGTTGATTTTATCTCTCTTGGTTGCAGGATGCAACAAGAAGCAATGAGATGAGAATGTTGCTTTCACAATACATATTCAAAGAGAGATATTTCAGCATCAAAGGGAGGTTACATCAGCTATTTTATTGTAGTGATAAAAGTTGTCCTTGCTGAGAGGGAGCCTTTGTTGAGAGAGAATCTCAATCATTCCTATACACATTGTTAATGAGTTCTTCATTGTGAAAGAAGTTTGAGATGCAATCCCTTGTTAATAAGTTCTTCTCTGTGAGAGAAGTTCAAGGTGCAAACCCATGTTAATGAGTTCTTCTCTGTGAGAGAAGTTTGAGGTGCAATCCATTGTTAATGAGCTTTTCTCTATAAAGCTCAAGGTGCACTCCCTTGATAATGAGTTTTATGTGGGAGAAGTTCAAGGTGAAATTCCTTGTTCCACCCATTGCGAGTAGGTATGGCGGATCCACCCTCTTCGATGAGGCATGGTGAAAATGCATTCTTCTCAGGGAGAAGTATGAGGTGAAAGCCCTCATTCCACCCTTTGCAAGTAGGTATGGTGGACCACCCTCTTCGAGTAGGCATGGTGGAGGTCATGTGAGTGACTCCATGACTTTAATTTTATGTGCTTATGAAGTAACTGTGGTAAATTATGTTATCCTAAGATAACATGTTTCATGTGATTGCAATCTTTGGTTGCAGCTATGTGTGCCTTCCATACTAAAGATCTCTCTCTTGCTAAGAGGGAGTGTAGAAAATTGTAGCTGCAATGGAGATCTTTATCTTTGATTTTATGAAATAGAAATATGACCGGTATGGTCATCTTCAGCTAAAGAAGATATTTATGATAATATTTGAGATGATATAATATGTAAAGACATGTCATGCAAAGAGGCATGTGTTTGGAAATATGAAGAGAAGTGTTTATGAAAATGGAAAAGACCTTCAATTGTGAAATGAAGGGTCTTCAAATCTATATATATACATGATTACCTTGTGTATTGTATCAAGTGAAAGCATTGTACTCAAATATTTTATGATCAATAAAAGAGATTTTTTTTGGTGTGGCTGGGTTTTTCTCTTCAAGTGGAAGGGTTTTCCCAGGATAAACTCTTGTGTCATTAGTGCATCTTTATTCTAATTTATTTATTGTTGTTTATCACTATTTTTTGGACAAAACATCAACACTGTCTCCTGCTTATTAACTAATTTTTGGTTGCCTAGACCATATATCTGATGAGCATCATTATTGCTGCAAAAAGTATCATGATGAAAAGATGAACAACTCCTCCATAGACTTACGTGGGAAGGGGGAAAAAGTGACAGAGGAAATTTCATCTTGTTAAATGGGATAAACTAATCAGAAGTAAGAAGAAATAGGTATTGGTTTTTGGCGCATTCAGGAGTATTGAACAACTTTAGCAGCCAAACTCCTTTGGTACATGTTCATCTTCAAGGACAAATGATGGTCTTCTTTCCTTGCCCAAAATTACAATTGCCAAGTTTAAAAATACTAATTGGTTGCTGCCTCTACAAGTAAGAAATTCCAAATCTGGAGGAATTTGGAAGCCACCCTCCCTCATATCTCTCCACACATTTCTTGATTTTCCAGCAATGGCAATAATATTAATTTTTAAGAAGACAAAATCATGGGATAATTTAAGCACCAAGTTTCCTCAACAAATAGAATATCTTGTCTGCTTCCATTTCTCCTCCAAACTTCAAAAGCTTCAATGAAATCAAAGATTGGGCTCATATGAACCACCACTTGAATTTTATAAAGAAAAGCATACTGTACTTTTTCCCAATTCATGATCAATAAAATCCCACTCAGTCTTTATGTTGAGAGTGCTCTCATTTGGGAAAGCTTACAAGATAATCACAATTATATTCTTCACAAAGACTACAAATTGCAAAGGAGTTTTCCTATTTCAAATATGTGGAGGTATATTTAGCATAGAGGGGACATAGAGGGGCTATCCCTAAGATTCATTTCTTTCTCTGTCTTCTAAACAAAAACCATAACCACATGCAAAGAGGTTTCATCGGACCCAACCGGCACCTTCTCTGTTGTTAGGACAACGAAAATAGGACCCACCACTTTATACATTGTCACTTTGTCTATGAAGTCTAGAAGCTTCTTTAGGAAAATGTCTCTACTTTTGTCACTTTCTCGGCCATAAAAAGCAGTCGTTCATCATAATCTAGTGTAGATCCCTTCACACCTCGCTTTTGCAGTCCCCCAAGTCCTTTTGCAATACCCTTTCTCCCTGACTTCCCACCCTTCCACGTTGGATCCTAGCTCCCTGGCCTTGCACACATCCCCCCTTTATGATATTCTAGACCAACCCCGCATCCTCCTCACCCCCCCTTCGCATTGTCATTTGTTCACCTTCTCCAACATCAGTGAGGTTGTCAAATCCATGAAGAACAAAAGAGTTGTGGATGAAGAAGGGTTCCAAGTGGAACTTTTCAAGCTTGGCAGTACAGTTTAGGGCCCCTCCCTTGTAGTGCTCTTCAACAAGGTGGTGTGTAAGGTTTCCCCCGTTCTTGGTCGCAACATATCATTCATCCAATTCACAAGGTCGGGTCAGCCTTAGACACCAACAACTACAGGAGCATTATGGTCAAGCGTACATTTTACAAACAATATGTTATAGTGTTGCACACTATTGCAACACTATTCTTTCCAAGAAGCTTGACTAACTCCATCTTAGGGTGAGGGGGTAGGTTGATTTTAGGGCAGACTTTTTAAAACTATGGTCCACATTCTAACTCTATGGGCTATCATTGAGGAGGCTAAGCATTGCAATGCAAAGGACTATTATTGCTTCATGGATTTTCACAAAGTATTTGATTTTGTTCCTTGAGCGACCTTATTTCAGAGACTTAGAGACATGGGGATCTCTGAGATTCTTTTAACAACTGTCATGAGATTGTATGAGAGTGTGGTGGGAAAATTCGGGACTCAACAGGGATTTTTGGATTCCATACAAAGCACCATTGGGGTGAAGTAGGGTTGTACCCTCCCCCCTACCTTATTTGACATATATATTGATGAGCTAGAGGCTTTCCTTCGGAAGAACTCGCCCCAAGATGACAGTTGCCTCTTACACCAAACCTTAATCTTCCTTATGCTTTTTTGTAGACAATGTGGTTCTCTTAGCCTCCTCCTCGAAGAGTCTTCAACGATTACTTGATGATCTAGCTTCTTTCTGTGACTTGCAGTAACTAGCGGTTAATTCAGGCAAGACTCAGGTGATAATCTTCAATTGCCTGAAGACCTCTCATCTCCACTTTTTTTCCAAGCCTTAGAGGTTAAGATGTCTTCTTTCTACACAAATCTGGGGGTCAAGTTCTTTGGTCCTTGTTTCAGTATGAGACCTGCCATGCAACCCTTGCTTCCAATATCATTTCCAAGACACCACGTCCAAGATGGCTCTCTTGGACACTTTGATTAGGTCAACCGTGCTTTGTGGTTTCGTGGTCTAAGGGCCTTCTCTTTTGGAGTTAGATTGGGCTTCGATGGAAAGGGTCCAAACCCTTCTCAAACTTATCATCAAGTGTTACCAGACTACTCACAATTTTATTATGGTCGAGTCTAGGGCACATCATCTCAGACTTAGAGTTGTCTTTGACCTGGTCAGTTCCTCCACTGTCTTCAGTGCTTGCAAATTCAGCTGAGGCAGCACAAATACTCTTGGTCTATCGCTCCTCAAAGGTGATTGTGGGTGCTAACTCCACTAGTCGGGCCCAGTGTTGGTATGCCCAGGTTTCTACTTTGTTGAAGTCTATGGAGATCAAGATGGACCACCTTACTCCTTTCTAGTACTCCTTGGATGCACCCACTCATCTCCTCCCTTTTTGTCAAGAGTTAAAAGGGCACATCAGGATGGACATTTGCAAGCAATATATCTTTATGACTTGGGTCGACCCCTCAGGGGGGCTACTACTGTGGATGGCATTCTACATAGCGATTTCTTGATGTATAGGATGGAGTCATTGTGCGACCTTCATACCTCTCTTAGCATTGGACACACGCACTTTGCATTTCCTTAGGCTCTTTCAAGGTGGCCTCTCATCAACTTCGTATTCAGACAAATCACCAAATAGATAGGAAGGATCAAATGTGTTAGCTTTGTGACATGTGGGACCTGAGACAGAGATGCACTCTATATATTGTTGCTCCTTTACTATGAGATCAGAGGGAGGTTCTCTTGTCTATTCAGAGGATGTCGATCTCTCTCATCCTTCTTCGAGTACACTAATAAGTGGTGCCTAGCCCTTTTAGCTTCAAGTGACCACAAGGCTTTGAGACCACACCTTACAGATTCAGTCTCCCTCGAGACAAGCCACAAATCAGCTCACCACCTCCTACTAGGTGGTCTCTCCCACTCGAGGGACCAAGCGAGCGCTTCGTCTCCATACCTCTATGCACATCAGGTCTATGAGACCTCGCAAAATTCACACACAATAGCAACTCTCCACTTCCAATGGCTCTCAAAGACAACATGAGGTTGCCTCTCACCCTAGGTTGTATCCTTTAGTTTGGAATTTCTTCTCCACAGCATGGTGTATCTAGCTTGTTGTTGGCGGCGACCTTCATCTCTTGTTTGTGCTTTGTTTTAATTTTCCTGGGCACTATTTGGTATTCCCGTTGTTGGTTGGCTTCTCTTGTTGTGTTTTGGCAGTCCCTTAGACCCTCATTCTAGTCCCTTGTTAGACATTAATAAAATTATCTTACCTTATCTTATCTACTGATGTTAATGCTCCAACCTCCTATTGGAATCACTGTTGCCATTACACCAAAAGCTTGAGTTGTCAATGAACGTCACAATAGCTAGAGACAAGGATCCATGGGAGGCGGTTAAGCACCTGTCACAAATCCACCACTCTATGCTAAACACCTTCACCTAGAGGGGACGAAGGCACCAACCTCCCAACAATACCCCCCTCAGCATAACTCGAGGGATTTGAACCCGTAACCCAACACTCTAATACCACTTGTTGGAATCACTATTGCCATTACACCAAAAGCTCGAGCTGTCAATGAACGTCACAACAGCTAGAGACAAGGATCCATGGGAGGCGGTTAAGCACATGTCACAAATCCATCAATCTATGCTGAATAGTACCTTTACCTAGAGGGGACGGAGGCACCAACCTCCCAACACCTCCTTCAACGAGGCTTTGGAATTCCACGAACAAATCCAGACTATTCAAATGAAAATTGTTGGCCTCTTACTTCTTCCCTTCTACTCCCACATTAGATATTTTGGGGTATTTGCAAGGCTCATGATAAAGTAATATTAAGAGACCATGGACTTCCTCCTTGGCTTATTGCTTATAAACTCCAAGCTCTTCTTTGAGCTTCTGCTATGCATTCTTCCAAAGTCAAAACGAAAAGAATCTCTTCAAAACAGATCTACTCCTGTAATGGGCCATGGAGATTTCCTCTTGTTCAATGGAACTTCTAAGGGTAACCTTCGCAGTGTTCAAGAATGTGGGGTTGCCATATCTTCTAGTAACTCAGCTCAAATAGGCCTTTGGCCTAGGTATAGCCACCAACAACTCTACTGAGAAGGAAAATGGAATTACTAAATGAGAGATTTGTGAGGAGTCTATGCTTATTATCAGCACTGCCTTCCAACCGCGCAAACATTTTTCGCATTGATAAAATTAATGAAAGCTTCTCTTCCCCTGAACTAGAGCACATCAAAAGATCTCAAAATGAAGTCAATGATTATAGGAGTTAATCTCCAAAAACGTTATCTTTATATCTGGCTTAAGCAGATGGCTCGTTCCTTCTACTTTCCTGCTATATTGTTGTTTCTCCTCTTGTTCCGGCCTTGGCTGGTTGACTTCTTTGTAACTTCCCTTGTAATCATTGTATTATATAGTTACCTAAAACCTTTTATTTTACAAAAAGGAAATAATGATATAATTATAATAACCATCAAGAAATTTGTGTCTCTACCTTGTAATAACAAAAGGTTATTGCTAGACAAAAGCCTACAACACAATGGTAAATTGTGAGCCTCTTCTTAGGGAGGTCCTGGGTTTGGTTCTACTCGAGCTTAACAAATAATAATAATTAATTACAATAAATAATCATAACTAACCTTGGCTTCAGCCTATTACCCATAAAAAAAAGTTATCGTTGATAAATGAGCGTGGAGGATTAAAAGTGGGGGTACCCACTTTGTGGGTCTAGGGGTGTGCATCTCAAAGGGGGTGTACGTACAGCACCCTCAAAAGCCACATTTTATGTATAATTTAGCATTGTAAATATTGACCATTCACCATTAGGTCACTAATAGATATTTTGTGTTCTTTGATTCCCCTAAAAGGTAACCCTATTTTGTGGGGTCATTTTATAACGGCTTTGTATTGAGATGTATTCTAAGAGTATAAAAGCATTGAGTTGCCTTTGCATCTCCAATGGTGATACTCCCATCAGAAGCTTGCTCTGCAATATACCCTAATCTGTTGTTAATTTCTCAATAATATACTGGGTGGCTTTTGGAGTGGAGTTTCTCATGAAAGGGTTTTCTCCACGTAAATCATTGTGTTTTAATACACACGCTATTCATGTTTATTTTTGTTAAGTTTTTGTAGCTGTTGTAAAGATCTGGAAAGTTTTGCATAAACCTCATAGCAAGACTAATGTAGGAAGTTGCTCGGCTAGCTTAACTTACTCACAATAACAAAGAGATTGACCCAAGTTCAAACTTTCCTCACCAAGCTCAACCTACAACTCTAACAGATAGGGGGCAAGGCACGTTGCCCTGATTCTGGAGTACAGTAAAGCATCGGCATGTTTGTGAATCTGATGATTTCGAAGTGCATTCTAGCATGACACATACAAATCATATGGTTATGGGGTGCATTCAAGCATGACCCATGTTTGTAGCTACAATTCTACATTATCCAGTCCAGTATACCTTCCACTGCCTTAAAAGCTGCCCTTAACCCGATCCAAGGTGTATCAAACCAAAAGATAATCTTACTTTCTTAAATTGAAAGAAAAACTATGACTATCATGAATGTGTGTGTGTGTGTGTGTGTGTGAGAGTGAGAGAGAGAGAGAGAACCTTCAACATGAGGTTCTCCATGGCTGAACTCTCCCGTTATCCTTTGATTATCCAACACAATAAAAGTGCATTCTGCAGATAGACACTCAACACTAAAAAATTTCATCAACCAGCAGTCCAACTGGCACAAATTCAATTAGAAAGCACCCATCACTGAAATCCCATAACAGTAAGAATTACATAAACAAAAATACCAATTGGCACAAATTCAGTTTAAATAAAACATTTAAAATCCCATTAACAAAGGCATCCAATTGGCACAAATTCCATAACAAACAAACTGCATAATAACTATGGAAAGAAACTCATCACTTACTTTTTGGGTCTTTAACCCATGTTTCTTGCATTGCATATTCTTCTTCAAGTGTGAGGGCTTCTGATCCAGTAGCTTGTAGGAGAGCAGGGTCCTTCATCCACTCATGATATGTAGGAACATGCTGCTGCATATAAGGTACCAATACAACCTTCTTGCCTAGTATGGTAACTTGCTTCATCTTCATTTCATGGACAAATCTACCTGCAGACGGTAATTGAAGGAACAACGGTTAATCAATTATTTTCAAGCCCGTCGAATGGTTTTCCCACGGTCTGGGGACCTAGTTCGCAGTGGGTAGCGGGAATTTTACGCGAATAACGAATGGGACATTTCGTAGTGAAAGAACTTTTTCTTTCTTTCTTTCTGATAAATAGTCCCTCCCTTATATTAAAAATAATACAATTAAAATTTGGAAAACAATCAAAAAAATAAAATAAAGATATGGTCTTGGTTTTTTCCCACTAAATAGGTTTTTTATAAAAACTTCATAATTTTAATATTTTTAAAATTTAAAATTCACATTAATTTAGATGATAGACTATTTGTAGAAGTTTTGCTTGCTTACAAGTAAATTTCATTCAAAAAATTGAGTTTATATACTTGTCTTTTTTTTAAATCGTGTAAAACTTTTAATCTAGATTTCATCTTTTATTTGTTTTTACTGCCATTTTTTCATTTATTATTGCATCACCAAATTAAAATATATATTTTTAGCCTTTTATCCTTATTCTTCTTTTTTGGCTCATTTATATTTGGTAATTTTAAATCATCTTGCATGTCTTAAACTTGGACAATAAAATTAGCAATCCATCTTATGGTGGAATAGGTATGCTAATGAGACATTGAAGATGAATTGGAGATTTTAAAAAATTGGTATATAATGTTGTATATATTTGTACAAATAATAAGATAAATTGGAAGACTATTTAATCATAATCATAATCTATTGCCAAGAGCCATTATCATAGTCCTACACCAACTCATAACCCAAATTTTAGACATAACACAAAGCTTAATCATGACATAGACATACACCATTATCATAACTCTAACAATAATAAAGACCATAACTTTGACCATAAACTAACCATATTGCTAAGTCTCACGAAAGCGTAACCCTAGCCCTAATGAAAATCTCAACCCTAACCATAGTAGTAACCATTAAGTAATCCTTTAACTTAATCATTAATCTTATACTAAATCTTATTGACAATGCTAACCCCAAGCTTAACTATAACCCTAATCCTAGTCAAAGGATTAAACCTTGGAGATTTTCCAACCCATACAATACAATATAACTGAATAGGGTAGAAATGGATCTTTAACAATGCTTATAATATTCACCACCATTCATTTATTGCTTTAGAGTTTATATGGAATAAGTAATAGAAATGTTTGAAATTAAACAAGATAAGATGCATACCTCAAAATAACACCAATCTAGAAATACATCATTTATGATGCCTATACGTGATTTTTAGAAAATTTGCAACCTATTCTAGATTAGAAATGTCAAGACAGAGAAAAACTAGAAAAAATTTATCCTTCTGAAGGCAAGTCGACCTTGACCCAATCGGCAGGGCACAATCTCACCCGGAGGCACACTTGTGCCCTGAAAAGTCAACCTTGACCTGTACTGCTCCAATGAAAATTTTGTTCGCAAATCTCAAAAGTTTGTCGAAAAGGGTATCCAAATTTGTATTCCAATCTTCAAAAATGCACCTGCATATATCTAAAAATGGGTTTTTTGGGGTGGTTATATAGTCCTTAGTCAAACCCTCATTTTGGTGATTTCCACCTTCACAAATAGCTAGATATAATAGAATTTGTGTGCGTGTATTGAACGTGTAATACCAAGATCTAATCTACCAGATTGAAACCCTGGCATAAATACACACACACACACACATACATTATATCTATACATATATACACATATATGTGTGTGTGTGTGTGTGTGTGTGTGTGTGTGTGTGTGTGTGTGTGTGTGTATACACACACATGTATATACATTGTGTGTGTGTGTGTGTGTGTGTGTGTGTGTGAGAGAGAGAGAGAGAGAGAGAGAGAGAGAAAGCAATACACAAACTTGAATAAGATAAGAAAGCACACCAAGCCCCCAAGGCTAAAGTACCAAAATCATAATTTGTAATTGCTACCCCATGACTGTATCTTTGAATGCTTGAATAACGATAATGGCAAATCGAGGAAGATTGGATCTCTCTTGCTCCAAATAGATGTTCACAATGGTGTCAAAATGCTTGATATCCACAATAGTTTGATCTTCTATATCATTCTCTTGCAATCTTGCATCTTCATAGCATCATCTCTTGATTCTAGTTGTCCTTCTAGTTCTCTTCTAGTTGTCTCCTAGTTGTAGATAGATGCAAATGAGAGTCTTTATAAAGAAGCTTCAAGGTCAGACTCCTAAAGTAATGTGAGGACCCATAATTCAAATTTTACCTCGAATTATGGTCCAATCATAATAAACAACTAAGGAGGGAAAATAATTAAATGAATCTCAAATTAAACCCCTTCTACATCCAAATCTGAAAGCCTGACATTGATTTTGGGACCCTTTGGGACCAAAATCTAAAAAGGGGGATAAAATCCCAAAGAAGTTCAAGGATGACCTTGACCTCAACCTCGACCCTGCCCTAGGTTGGGGTTGACCTAGGGGTTAAAACCCAACTAGAGTAGAAAACAGAAAGTCCTAAGGATACTTGAAAACCTAAAAATGATATCAGAATAGAATTGAATGCCAATAATAGGCACAAAATCCTATAATGAATATGATGAAGGCTAGGAGGACCTATTCATAAGTCCTACCTAGAAAATAGAGCCATAGAGGAGGGAAATTAAGGAGAAGCTTCGAGATCCTAACCCTAATTTCACCTAGAACGAAGGAATCAAGTGTGGAATGCATCCTAAATGTAGATATATCATGATAAATGTACTAAAAGAGGGTGTTAAACCTACCAAGATGGAAGTTCTTCCATTTTAAGATGATACATTTATCCCCCACTTTAGCTCAAATATGACACTACGTGAATATGCAAGCTAAAGTAAGAAAACATCATAGTAAATAAAAAGGATATAGCCAAGTCCTCAATGTAGAGATCCTGCAAAAAATTGTTAGAATTTGCAACATGAAAGATTAATGAAAATCCATAAACCACCTAAAGCTTACTAAATGATAGTTGAGAAGTGCATAAAGCCCCTTATGCCCCCTTGTTTCGGCTTTCTATTTCTAAAGGATGAAATAAAGTGATAAGGACAACTCTAGACACTAAATACATAGTCTGTTGAAAAGATCTCCCTTGTACCAATTAGAAGGATTCATAACCTTCCTAAATTAATTCAAGGATTGAGGTATCTAAATCACATTTCCAATGCCACTAACAACACCAAAAATGGAGTTACCAAGCTCAAGTTATGATGAAAAGAGTGAATGTCTATCTAAATGTATGAGGCAAGAGGAATCCGAGATTACCATGAGTAAACCCTAAAAGAAATTCTAATTTTATCTATAAATAATGAAAAGGAAGTCATACTTACTCATGCTTACCTTTTTAAGATTTAGAAAGAGGAAGCAAGATGTTGAGGAGAGAAGAACTTTGAGTGACACGCATAGAGAGCTATTGAGACAGTGTGTAGCTAGCGGACAAACACATCCCAAGGTGATTTTGCTATTGTTTGATTCTATACTTTCCAAATATGTGATTTCTATAAGCAAGGTTGACCTTGACCCTTAAAGGTCAACCCTGACCCAGAAATGTTGACCCTGACCCAAGAAGGTTGACATAGACTTTCAGATTTCCACTCATTCTGGGATGAGGTCATTGTTGACCCAACAAGGTCAACCCTGACCCATAAAGGTTGACCTTGACCTAGTAAGGTCAACCTTGACCCAAGAAGGTCGACCTTGACCTGGTCAAGTTAAGTTTACAGATTTGATAATATATAAGACCGATATGTTGTTTATTTGTGCTTACATGGCATAGTTCATCTCTAAGAGCATCCCTTTGGAGAGTTTTGTGTTACCATCAAAGAGAGATTATTTGAGCTAGATGAGGATGATATACAGTTACTGAGAAATGTAGGGCTATACTAGATAGTAGTCCTACCATAGATCAGACTACATCAAGCCATGATATCGACTCTTATAGATAGGTGGGATTGTTGAGATATTGGGTGTTGCACACATTGCATAATATTGTTATTTTATTATGTAATGTTGTGCCTAGATGGATGTGCAACATGTAAAGATTCCCATGGAATATTCTTGATGAGTTGTATATTAACATTGTGATAATGTTTCATGTAATTATTTAATATTGGGGAAAAGAATTAAATGCCCAATATTAAATGTGGGGTCAGTGGGTTAGGTAGCACATGGTTTTAGCACATGGTTTATGTAATACCACTTAGTGGTTTTGTGGGACTTGCTACTATATAAGCAGCCACAAGGGTAGTTGTTGTAGAGAGAGTGAGAATGAAAAAGGCAAGAGTCGAGCAGGACAAGGCTTGACAAGTTAGCCAAGGGAGCATTTGTGAAGGTTGAAAGCATGGCATGGGATGTGTGGATTCATGCTTGTTCACATAGTTTGCTCGGTTGTGGCTATGGCCATGAAGTCTTCCATGGTTGTATGGCAATGGTATTTTTTGCTGAATAATACATGGTGATGGATGTTTTTGGAGGCTGGGTTTTTTCCCTCAATGAGGGTTTCCCAGAGTATATCTTGTGTCACAATTTTGTGGGTATGTTGTCTATTCTCTTGCATATGGATTTTAATTTCGTGTTTATTTCAGATCTATTATGGGTTATGTGGAAACGATTATATTCTTTCTTGCCAAATTTTCTTACAAGTGGTATCAGAGCTATGGTTTTATTATTGTAACCCTAGATTGAATCCATGGGAATGCATGAGAGGATAAAAGAAAGGGCAAGATATATGAATAATTATTGCAGATCTGAGGGTTTTGGATTTGCTATTATGATGGGATGTTAAAATATTTGGGCATGAGAATTTGTTGGACAAAAGAGTTTTTCAGATGTTTCATTTAAATGAGGGTTTTGGGGGGTTAGCTTGCAGAAATGACCTCCTGGGTAAAAACAGACCTCACCATTGGATCCGAGTTGACATTTCCATAAATTTTGATATATAATATGCCCTAGTTTGGCCATGTTAAGAGGAAATGAAAGAGTTTTTTGGTTTCAGCTCATGATGGCTGTCAAATTTAATCATGTCAGAATTTTTCGTCACTGAAAAAAAATATTAAAAATGAAAAATCGTATTGAAAATGGTAAAAAGACAATTTTAGTAAAACAACCATAACTTTCTCTCAGAATATCGGATTTCAGAGTTCTTACAGGCGTTGGAAAGCTAATTCAGAGCACTACAAGATGGTGTAGGTTTGGTTTTATGATTTTGAAATTTTGTCAGTTTTTAAGAGCCCTAAAGTCAGATGTTATTTATTTTGAGCACGGATTAGGGCATAACTTGTGCATACGGAGTCAGATTTTGGACTTCGAGTAGTCAACGGAAAGCTCTTGGAGAGCTCTACACATTGGTTCAGATTTGGTGTAGGTTTGGCATGATTTTTTTTGTTGATATATTTATCTGAACAGTTTATAGATATATTTTGACTATGGTAACATTGTGAGTTTATGGCATTGGAGATTTAAGTTTTGATGTCATTGTATACTCAGTTCATATTTAAGATTGGTCTCATGATGATATGGTTATCAGTGTTTGGTTTGGATATGCATGATGACTTGTTGGGTCTACAAGTTGTGCAGTGTTGTAAGCGGTCTATACTTACAGGTTGCATTTATGGCTTGGTTATGGGTTGTCTTTGCCTATTGATCTTCATTATTGATGCATATTCAGATTGGTGGCTTGGATTTAGGATTGTCTATGCCCTAAGTCACATGATTTACTATTTTCTTCATGTAGAAGGGATGAGATGTTGTTACCAGGTACAGTCATGGTGGAGGATTGTGGTTGACTATTTTATGCTGACAGGTTGGACACTTTGAGAGCCAGATGCTCAGTTCATGGATGTGATCATGGTACCATGGATTTTGGCATGACATGATTGGATATACAGGTACATCCTTGATGTTCATCAGCTTGGATTTCTGATTCAGTTATGGTGGTATATCTTCTTGGTTGAGGATCATGGTTATTTGGTTTCTTTTGAGCAGCTCATGATGTGCATTTTGAGTTCTTTGATGGTTTGATGCCTTGGTTGATTCTCATGGTTAGAGGATGGGTTTTTTTCATCATTATGTCATGGATAGCTCGGATACACAGTTTAGTAGGAGCTTGTGACAGTGATGGGGTGACAGTGCAGGATTAGTTCCTGGTTTGGTTTATATCTTCTTGGTTTGGAGAGGATGGATTTTATGATGCCATAGGTGACTTGGTACCACGGTTGAGTGGGAGTTGTTGGCATTGATATATTTATTGAGTGTTTGCAGATGTTGGAGATTTATCTTAGATCCTGTTGTTGCAGAAGCGTCTTTGACATTTGCATGGTGCACTTGTTATCTTCATGGTGTGAAGATGGTTAGATCTTGAGGACCCATGGAGTTCTTGGTTATCTTCATGGTGTATGGAGATGGTTCTTCCTGGTATGTGGAGATGTTTTTCTTCATGGTGTGTGGAGATGGTTGCATCTTGAGGACTCACAGGGTTCTTGGCAAAGGTGTGGTTTATGCTTTTATTTGGCATCTTATCCTTGGTGTGAGGATGGTTTCATTATTATGTCATGGTATACTCTTGATACGCGTTTAGAGTTGTGACATGTTATGGTGTGTTCATGTGGAGCATGTTATCTCTTTAGTTGAGATGGTAAGATCATGCTGTCATGTTTATGTTCTTGAGGCCATGGTTGGAACTTTGACATTGATCTTGGTTTAGTTTCTTGGTATTGAGTACACTGATCATAAGCTGGATACTTCATGATATTGCTATGTTTCATTTGGAGTTGGCATGGATTGATTGGTTACAGGTGCTCATGGATACTTACAGACGGTGGTGACGTTGATTTCTCTTGGATTAGAGAAGTATTTGTTGGGACGGTTGATGGTTTCATTAGGAAGTCCAAGGGGCAGTCACCTGATATGGACTTGAGAGGAGATTGTTCTTAGATGAGTCTTGGTTGGAGACTTGGGTATCTTGATGAGTATTCTCATTCCCCACTCTTGGTCTACTCGGCGGTTTGCTACTTGAGAGGTATAGCCCATTCTTTCTCTCAATTGCATTATATTTATGCTTGTATTTCATGGATATGGATCTTGAGCTATGGTACATGAGTTAGTTCTAGAGGGTTCATTTGAGAGATGGTTTAGCATTGGTTATCTCCATGTGCATATGTTGTTATGTTGGTTGAGTTTGGGAGATGGTTTTATATTGGGCATATTCCTTGGTTTAGGAATGGTTTATTGAGTTTGATCTTCTTGTGAGAGGCTTACATCCATGATTAGTTATATGGTATGGTTTGGGTGTTTTTGAGGCTTCTTGTTGGGGTTTAATGGAGGAGATCATACTTGCACAGTTTACATCTAGAGGTGTGTGTAGAAGGACATGATACAGGTTATGATTTGCATGGTTTCTCTGGTCTTGGTTATCTTCCTGGATGTTCAGTTTTGCCTACATTGGATTTGAGATTGGTTAGAGATTGTGATCACTGGTTTGTGCTCATGTATGTCATGTGAGAGATGACATGGTTATTCCTTTATCTCTTTCCTCTGTTGGTTGTGGTGAACTTGGGAGAGCATTGGAGACTTGTTATGAGAGTTTTTCTTGCAGGATATTAGTTTATGTATTGTGGATGTCCTTGATACTACATGGATTCACTTCTTTGAGATGTTGTGAGTGGATTGGTTATATATTTGACATTATCTTTTGCAGTGGGAGCTTCTTGGTATATATGTGGCAGGTATTGCTCTTGAGGCTTGTGATTGCAGGTTGCAGATTGGATATGTCGGTGATATGAGATTCACTTGTTATACCTTTGAGGTATGGATAGTTGGATGGGTTTGGCACTTTGTTGTGGGTGCTATTTCAACTATGGATATTTTGACAACTACAGATATATGTGATTACCTTTGGATTAGGTTATTATGCTTGGAATTTTAGTTGGTACAGGATTTTATGATCTTCTAATGCGACAGGTTGGGTGGTTTTCTCTTTGGATGGCTTCTATGTATGTCCAGTGGGAGTGGCATAATAGGAGGTGAGATCATTGATGTTCGAGATGCTGGATACTTTGATTTTGTTGCGGGTACCAGGATGGAGCACTTGGTGTATTTTGATCCATGATGGTGGATGTGCTGGGAGGGATTGTTCCCTTGTTCATTTATGTGGCTACGGATTGACCCTATGCAATGTATACAATAAGTGGGAGATTGTTGAGATAATGGGTGTTGCACACATTGCATAATATTTTTATTTTATTATTTTATTTTATTATGTAATGTTGTGCCTAGATGGATGTGCAACATGTAAAGATTTCCATAGAATATTCTTGATGAGTTGTATTGTAACATTGTGATAATATTTCATGTAATTATTTAATATTGGGGAAAAGAATTAAATGCCCAATATTAAATGTGGGGTCAGTGGGTTAGGTAGCACATGGTTTATGTAATACCACTTAGTGGTTTTGTGGGACTTGCTACTATATAAGCAGCCACAAGGGTAGTTGTTGTAGAGAGAGTGAGAGTGAAAAAGGCAAGAGTCAAGCGGGACAAGGCTTGACAGGTTAGCCAAGGGAGCATTTGTGAAGGTTGAAAGCATGGTATGGGATGTGTGGATTCATGCTTGTTCACATAGTTTGCTCGGTTGTGGCTATGGCCATGAAGTCTTCCATGGTTGTATGGCAATGGTATTTTTTGCTGAATAATACATGGTGATGGATGCTTTTGGAGGCTGGGTTTTTTCCCTCAATGAGGGTTTCCCAGGGTATATCTTGTGTCACAATTTTGTGGGTATGTTGTCTATTCTCTTGCATATGGATTTTAATTGTGTTTATTTCAGATCTATTATGGGTTATGTGGAAACGGTTATATTCTTTGTTGCCAAGTTTCCTTACAGGGATGAGGATACATGCTCCTTTCATCTTCCCTTAAGAGAGATCACAATTACATTAGAGGATTCTATAGGATCCTGCAACTTCCAGTCTGAGGTGCGATCATCAAACCTAGAGCACAATGAGTATGTGAGGAGATCCTTGTAGACAAGGAGTATTTCTTGGGACATGTTCCAAAAATGCGAACCTAAATAGATCTCCTTCTATCATCCATACTATCAGGCCCTACCCCTCTAGTACAGAGAGTGATGCTTAGTATCGTATCCTTGGTTGCATTTCCCAACTCGAAGGGTACCATATTTTCAACACCTCTTACCCATGTTATATGGAGGATGAAGAGTGAGAGGATGTGTTCTTATGGGATCATAGCATGCTAGCCCAACTATATTATGAGCTATGTCAACTAGTGAGATATCAGAGAGAGAGAGCATGTCAATATGCACTATCTTACAAATTTGGCTATTTGAGCACTTTACATATACATATCCACAAGGTATATACACATCCACAGGGTATCCTAGTGATGGTAGATGTAAGCATAGCGAGAATCTTTGCCTATCCACTAAAGAATGTTTGGCAATTTGGAGATATATTGTATTGGAGAGTATCTCTAGACCACATTCTAAGTGTACATGTGATATGAAGACCCTATTATGGAATGACAAAGTGTCCTGATACATGATTCCAGATGAGATAGTCATAGTGGTGAAAGATGCTAGCCTGTCATCTAAATCATATGGTGGTCCCATACTACTATGATTGAGTGATGAGATAGTTCAGGCTAGTACAGGAAGTCCCTAAAGCAGTACCTCGCTATGTACATTTGATGAGATATTATCAAAGACCCGATGCCATATGTCAACCATTGACAATAGATATAGAGGAAAGTGATACTGATGATATAAAGGTTATAGATGTACCATTATGACCTATTCAAGCATGAGCCAAGATTACATCAAGTATTGGAGTCTATAGGGATCCCACCCCATCTTCTGTGAGGATTATCCTATAGGCGATCCAGGTGCTTCAAAGAGGACACACCAAGATGATGGTATAGTAGAGGAGGATGAGGATAACAGAGATGAGGAAGAGCACGTCTCCAAGGGAGATCCCACGGAGGAGAGAGAGGAGGAGAGAGCATAGGAGAGATCAGAAGAGATGCCCCCAACTAGTGATATTGGTGCATATGTACACAAATATCACATATCACCACTGAGATCATGAAGACCCCCACACACCCACATAGAGACACCACCGGTGAGGCCTAGACACAGTGAGCGTGGAGAGAGTAGTCACTCCATGCCCCCACTATCTAGACCTTTTAGTGATTTCTAGGAGGGAGACCTAGGTATGAAATAATAAAATGTGATTAAATATGTAATTTGATTTGAAAAATTATGAAACTAATAAATGTAATTTGTTGCTCTACAACTAGCATTGTGGAGTGGAGGAGTTTTGTATCTAAGATCCTGAAGGATACATGCATATCCTACAGACTACCAGCGAATGAGTGAGAGTCCTCTCTTGGCTACAGAGATCCCAGTAGGCATATCAATATCTTTGCAGTTGTCCAACGAGAGTTAAGGATGTGCAGGAAAAGGAAGGAGAAACTGATAGTTGAGCTACAGAGTGCCCGAGAGTGCTCACATGGTATGAGCATATCCAAGAGCCATACATGGACACACAGATCTATTGCTTACTATTATAGGCTAGAGACATCTGGTAGCCATTAGCTATCAAAGCGCAATGATAGGTGTAGTGATAGATAGAGCCATTGGACACATATGTATAAGAACTGAAATCACTTTTTGATGAATGAAAAACTTTCATTACTATTTAGTTCTATGTTTAATATAAAACTTAATAAAAAGAAAGAAGGTGCATAAATATATTCAATATGTCATTTTGCTAAAACTACATAACCTATAAAACAAAGTCTATAAGCTATATATAAATGCAAAAAGAAAAGAAAGAATAAAATTAAGGATAATAATGTTTAAGATGCATAATATTAATAGGTTCCTTAAAAGAAACATTGTCCATATCAACAAATTTATAAGCACTTGAACCAAAGTCTTCAATAACATCAAAAGGTCCAAGCCAATTATGGCTAAACTTTACTTTTTCACCAGGTAAAGCATTCACATTTCGTTGATTCTAATATAAAACTAAATCACTAATAAAAAATGCTTGTTCAATTACCTTATGATTATATTGCTTCAATAGAGATTTATGATAAGCTTTTATATGTTCTAATACATGTATTCATTGCTCATCCAATACTTCTAACTCTTGTAAATGTTGTTCTTGAAGAGTATCTTTGTCAATTATCCCATGAAATGAAACACACAAAGAAGATATTTCTAATTCTAAAGGCATAATAGCATCAATACCATAAACAAGATTGTAAGGAGAAGTACCCATGGTAGTATGAACACTTGTCCTATAAGCCCATAAAGCATATGTCAATTGAGTATGCCAAGATTTGACATGTTTGTTAACTATTTTTCTTAGAATCTTCTCAATGATTTTATTTGATTCTTTAGCTTGACCATTATATTCAGGATAATAAGGAGTTGAAAATTTATGTTGAATTCGATATTTCTCTAGAATTTCGTGACTTCCTTGTTTTTAAAAGTAGTACCACTATCTGAAACTATCGTTGAAGGTATACCAAATCTTGTTATGATATTATTAAGGATGAAATCACAAATAACATTTGTAGTTGTTGAATGAAGAGGACTAGCTTCAACCCACTTTGTGAAATAATTTGTAGCAATTAGAATGTAAGTATGCCCTTGAGAGGAAGATGGTGAGATTTTTCCAATAAGATCAAAACCCTAAATATTAAAAGGCCATGGAGAAACTTTATTACGAAGCTCACGAGCAAGAGCATGAATCAAATTACTATGTTGTTGATATTGAGGACATTTCTTAACAAATATAAAAGAATCTTACTCCATCATTTGCCAATAATATCCCATTCTAAGTAATTTATTAACTAGAGATTTTCCACCAAAATGCTCTCCATAAGAACCAGAATGAACTTCTTCCAAAGCTACCAAAATTTTAGTTCTATTGGGACATCTTAATAACAAGCCTTTGTAAGAGTGTTTTTAAAGCGTATCTCCTAAAATGATGTAATGTGCTACAAGCTTTGATGGTTGTGCAAACTACTTTTGTTTTTGTATACTCTTTATACCTTTTACCCTGTCTTAAGCCTATCTAAACCCCTGTTATGCCATTAATTATTAAGGAATATAATGCATTTAATAAAGTCTTAAGGTTTGAAAATATTTCTTGAAAAGAGTGGATGTTCATATACATATTGATATATTGTGATCTATTCTGCTACAGGAACTAAAGATGCAAGAATATGGAGTCGGCCATTCAGCTGGAAGAACAATTTTTGAAGTTGTCATTTTGTTATAGTTTCGAATGGCTCTGTTTTGGCCATATGCTATTATAGTTAGAGCTGTTGTATAAATTGTTATATATGGCCTGCGGCCAAAACAAACTATTGCCTATGTTTGGGAAACAGGCTAGCGACCATTCGAGTTAGTTGTCAATATGGTTAAACACTTTAGATTATATAAGCAAATGTGAACCAAAAAGACCTATGAGCGATAATATATGAAATTCTCTATTTTTGCATCATCTCCAAAATACTGAATTGAGAATGCAGAACTCTTGTAGCAGCTAGCTTTAAATTAGTTCTCACCCTGCGTACCGGAGGAGGGCCCCCTCTTAGGAAACTTGGTGAGATTAGTGTTGTTTATTCTGTAAGTATTTTCCTTGTTGATGTCGTGTGTTCCTTTCAAGTTTTAATTGTATGCATTTTCAAGAAGTCTGCTATATATTTGATTGAATCTAAATAGAGCTTGTCGATTGATTATTGATTCAGTTGTTTGATGAAGTAATTGGTTGTTATAAGTTATAAAGAAATTGTTTGACACATATTACTATTTTCCACATTCCTCTTACCACCCACATTCGTCCTTAATACTCACAATATCATTTGTTGTATTCCCTTTACCGTATCCCTTCAGTCATTCCCAATATTCATGACTTCCTGTCACCATCCATAGTATTCTCTGCCTTCTCTATCATACTTCCTACCGCACTCATCACACTCTCTGTTGCACTGTATTAAAACCAGTCAGTTAAAAAAAACCTCCTGCCGCTACCATACTTCCTGCCGCAGTTGAGGAGATTATAATCTTTAATTAAACCAACCTCCAATCAGACAACAACTTTTGCAATAAGCATTCATTGAGATTAATTATCTAAAAGGATGTAATTAATTACTTAGAGATTTGTTAATAAATACATTGTTTAATTATTAAAAGGTGTGAACTTTAGATAAATCTATTTATAAAAAGTATTGTTTGGATCTTAAAACTCCTTTTGTAGCAGATGTGTGGTGTGTTTGACTTTTAATTGCTTTGTGTTTAAAATTCATTTGTAGTAATTGCTTTGTGTTCATTTGCAGTGAATGTGTGGTAGTTTAATTTCTTAGTGAGCAGTAATTTGCATTCATAAAACCCTTGATTTATTACTTTCACCCCTTAAGCAAACAGTTGTTATATCTCTCACGAGTTTACGAATCTCGGATTGACATTTGTAAGGGTAATTTCGATTCAATTATATCCATAAAAGGCTATCCTAGTGAACTTCAATTTTACCCAACAAGCTTCCTCATACAATTACGCATGTTTCTTGTTGTTGATTTAGGAATAGTACCATCTTTCAAAAAATAAAAATATGAGAATACCATTGATCTAAATGCAAATTAAAACAATTAGAGGTGATTTTTTTTAGAAATTGTAGGGTTTTTAAGAGTTTATATAGTAAATTGAAAGTTTTTAGCATTATTTTCAAGACACATCAAAGAATCTATGCTTGTCATGGTGTCTGCATGTCAAGATCTTTTCTAGGTAAGATTTGAATTGTATAAGAAGAGAATTGTGAAAGCACATCAAGAGCCAAATCTCTATATTGTGTCATTTTATCATTCTTGGTTTGATAATCTCCTCTAATTTTCTCAAAAATCAATTGTAAATCTATGTATATTTGCAAGTGTTTGATGTTAAGGGATGAAGTTTCTCATAAACTAGCTATAAGAGCTCCATTCTCTACCATGTTATTAGTACAAGGAAAAGTTAATTTCTAGAATAAAGGAACTGGCTTTTTCATAGGAGGAATTAAGATAAATACCAACACTAGAACATGTCTTACATTTAGATCCATCAAAATACAATTCCCAAATATCATCTTGTTGAATAGTTAGAATAGTATCACCGGGAAATTCCATTGAAGTAGAATATGTTTCCAAATGAGGACAAGGAGCTTCAACAAAATAATCTATTAAAGCTTGTCCCTTAATATATTTCTAAGAAATGAAATTAAGATCAAATTCTATAAGTAACATCACCCACTTTGCTAAATGGCCAGAGAGATTAGTTTGTGAGAAAATATGTTTCAAAGGATCAAACTTGACAATCACACTGACTTCAACATTTATAAGATAATGCCTAAGCTTTTGACATGCATAAACTATAGCTAGACATTGTCTTTCCAAATCTGTTTATCTTATTTCATAATCAAGTAAAGTTTGACTAATATAATACATAGATCTTTCCTTACCATTGTCACCATTTTGAGCTAACAAGGCACTCACGACCTTCAAAGTCGTTGAAGTGTACAAATGAAATGGCTTATCAAATTTAGTTGGTTGCAAGATAGAACGATTTGCAAGTTACTCCTTAAATTGCTCAAAAGTTTGTTTACATTCATTAGTCCAAGGGAAAGTGGTATCCTTTCTAAGCAAGGAAGTAAAAGGAATTGTTTGATCAAATAACTTAGAAACAAAGTGGTGAATAGCTTATATCTTTCCTTGTAAACTGCATAAGTGAGAAATATTCTTAGGAGGAGGCATATTAAAAATAGCATCAATCTTTTCAATATCAACTTCTATGCCTCGCTTACAGATTATAAATCCTAATAATTTACCAGTCTACTTCAAAAACACACTTCTTAGGATTCAATCTCATGTTGTAACTTATAATTCTTTCAAATATTTTTTGTGAAATAGTAACATGGTCTTCTCTTTGTATAGAATTTTCTAAGATATCATCCACATAATCCTCAAGGATCTTGTGGATGTAATCATGAAAAATCAAATTCATAGCGCATCAATAAGTTACTCCTGCATTCTTTAATCCAAAAGGCATCATGACCCAACAAAATGTTCCCCAAGGTGTTATAAATGTATTTTTAAATTGATCTTAAAGAGGAATAAAGATTTGATTATATCAAAAAAAACCATCCATAAAAGATAACAAAGCATGAGCCATCATTGAATCCACAATCATATCAATATTGGGTAATGAGAAATCATCCATTAAGCATGCCAAATTTAAATCTCTAAAATCAATACACATCCTTATCTTATTTTCTCCTTTTGAAACAAGCATAATGTTTGAAATCCAATTGGAGGAATTAATAGAATGAATAAATCCATAATCCAATAAATTTTCAATTTCACTTTTGACTAATAAAGCAGTCTATGGATTCATTGATGGGGAGTTTCTTCAACTAAGAGATTCTATCTCTTCCTAGGATACTCCTAGCCCACTATATGGTCTTCTCTCCTAACTCTAGCTCAAAGGATCCCTCTACAATCCCCTTTTTCCAAGAAACTCACCCACCAATTCAAAACTTCAATGTCATCCTCCCAATTCTCCTAAAATGTAACTTTTAGCCTAAAATGCCAAAACTTCCCCAAGAACACCAAGTGCCTCAAAACCAAGATTGAACACTCCTATTTGAGGTCCTTAACTAATTCCCCATCATTATGCACCATTCTTTCAAGGTTCTCTGACCCAAATCACCAAATTGACTAGTTAGGCCTTGTAGCCCTAAGAGCCCCTATTAGCCCTCCCAAAAACAAGGAAAGAGCTATAACTCACAAAAAAATCTCAATAAGTCCCCTTGGTGTATACTATAATTTTTTCCCTATGACCAACTTGATGAGGCCAAAATATGGTCTATTTTTTCATTGCATTTTTAGTTTATTTCGCAAACTTTCTAAAGACTCTGATGTTCAAGAACATGATGTTTATGATGATTTTAGATAAATGTGTGTGTAATTAATTTTAGGATCAAAATGAATATGTTGTGGAAAGATATGTCATTTAATTACAAAATAATGAGAATGATACTTTTTCTTCCTTAGCTAGGTTGGGCAGTTCTCCTACAACAATGTGACATAGGGTAAACTAATTTAGATAACATGTTTTGAATAAGTCTTGATGTATGTTGTTGCTTTGGAAGTGCTAATATTTTTCAAATATAAAAGCAAGGTAAAATCAACCAAGCAGGATTCAAAGTGGTTACTCGCATTATTAGACCAGCCTTGAGCTGAGGAAATTCAGGGGTCGTTAGCTCCTAGATTACTGTTTTTTTTGGTGCCAGAATTAATGCATCTATTGTAATAATCAATATCATCATTTTCTTCGGTAGTTGATGAGTCTTAAATCTAGGAATTATGTTCCTAGTTCATGTTTTTAAATAACTAGATTTCTATGTTCCAGGAGTGCTAAGTTTTTAGTCATTTTTCAATAGAAGAAGTTACTGAGTACTAAATACAATCTTGTTGTTCATCAATATGTACATTTCATCATTGTTATGAATAAAAGGAATATTTTAAGTTTTCATCTCTAATTTATTATACTTCACTTCTCTATGAGGGTCCACATAGGAAGTGAACTAATTAGTTAAGATAGGATTTACATTCAATAAATAGAACCAAGGTAGACTCTATTGTTCCTGCAACCACTAATAATAGAATTAGCGAATTGTTCCTCCAGCATAAGAAATTGAAGTAATTCTCAGTTGTATTTCCATGCTTTGTTAAAATAGATTTGATTCTCATATTTAGCTTAAATTTCTTGTAGCTTAAGCATTTGAATTTCTTTAGAGTAGTTCTTAAGTTGAGATAAGTTTGAAGCATATAATTTGAAAACACCAGTCAAGTTTACGTCCTTGGTTGATAAATTAAATGATTCCAAAAGAGTTGGGTAAGAACCACTTGAGATGTCCAATCTTGGGTTAAGTAGTCCATTTCTATAAGATTTTGATCCCTTTCTTTGGCCAAGCATTTTTGGTGTTGTTGCCAAGGATGGTGTTAATTCAAACTAGTCTTTCTAGTTGATCGAGTTTAGTAGTAAAGAAGAATGTTATGCATAGAAGAAGAGACCACTTAGGGAGATTCCTTCCTTATGATAATCAGGAAGAACCATTCAATGATTTTCAACCTAAACTAGATGAATCCCAAGGAGAGAACGACGAACATGAACCCTTTGAAAATCCATTTGCTAACAATGACACTGAATCAGAAGAACCACTCAACTTGAATGAACTTTTTAATGAGCCTGAATATCAAGATAATCCACTAGCCATTGTTATCTATCAAGCACCACCTCTTCTTCCAAGAATGGTTGTGCCTACCTTTTCTTTCCCTATCTCACCTCAGCAAGGGAACCAAATTTTGAATAACATACCTGCTGTTGCACTTCCAAAATTTTATGGCCTTATTACAAAAGACCCTGAAACCTTTCTCTTTGAGTTTGACATTCTCTGTAGGAGATATGACTACAAAACTGATGCCCATAAGTTGAAATTGTTTCCCTCTACTTTGAAGGATTTTGTTCTACGATGGTTCATGGGGTTGGGTGGAAATGTTGTAGCAAATTGGATTGAAATGAGTAACTTGTTTCTTCAAAAATATAAAGAATCTTATAGAGATCAAGATATGAAGGGGATGACACTTTTAAAATGTCACAAAAGGAAGGTGAAACTTTGGAAGATTATGTTTCTAGATTCATGTTTAATGTGTAGTGAAATACATAGCATAACCTAAATGAAGAATCTAAAAAGCATCTTTTTCTAAGAAGTATGCAAGAAGAAAGCATGGAAGCCCTGGACCTAATGGCTAAAGGAGATGTTACACAAAAAACTTGGAATGACATCAAGGAGATATGTTAGAATTACTCAAGAGCTACTATGAAGAAAGGTAGAGGATTAAGGAACCTACCATATAAGACCAATGGTGGGCCAAGAGTGTCAAAGATGGAGTTATCTAATCTGTTATCTAACGTCAAGCAAGATAATTGATGATGTTGCTACTCAATTGGATACCATGCAAACCCGAAGGAAAAAGGATGAAGTTGATGCCATGCTGACTGAATTCTGCTCTCATTCTAGAGAGAGAAAGAAGAACTGCACATGCAAGACCATTGTAACAGTAAATGCACAACTAATGCCCACTGAGTTTAAAGCAATTGATGAGGATACAAGAGAAGTGATTTATGTTGCTCAAAGGTGACCACGGGCTCAAAGACAAGGTATACCTCAAGATCCTTTGAATATTTTTGGTTATAATAATAATCAGTGGCAAGGTAATATTCCCCCAAATTATGTCCCTCAAGGATAGAATTGGAATAATAATTGGCCCAACTAGCAACCTTAGTATAATCAAGCCTACCATCAACCACCTCAGTATCCCCAAAAAAATACTCAATGGCCTCAAAAAAATAACAAGTATCCTTAGTGGGGCCCTAATCAACAACCTCTGTATCAAGGGAATTGACAGCAACCATCTCAATGGGGGCCAAGCCAATTACCTCAATAGAAAGCCCTAATGCCTCTGCCTCAGCAACAAGCCCTAATGCCTCCACCTCATGTAGTTGATGCTAGCCCATAGAAGAAAGCACAACTTCCTGCTTAGCCATCACCAAATCCCAACAATAAGCAACAAGCTTATTCTCTGCAAGTCAATGATATTCATCTCAGGTCCTAAATCAAATTGCCTACACCTAAAGGACCTATTATAATTGAGGTCATTGATACTGAAAATAGTCTAGCAAGTTAACTAGTTGATGTCCCAATTTCCCCATCTATTCAAGCACCTACTCCTCCATTTCCACAAAGGTTAGTTCTTGTAGCTCCATCCAAACCAAACCCTATAGCAACTGATATCCTAGACCAACTTAAGAAAATGACTATATAGATTCCCTTATTGGATGTGCTTAAGGAGATTCCCCTTTATAATAAAACTTTAAATGAAGTATGTGTCAAGTAGTCTACTAGAAATAAAAAGGATCCTCCTACTATCCATATGTTGGGACAACTTTTTGATTTAATGTTGATCAAAGCCCTGACACCTAAATATTCTGATCCAAGAAGTCCTATTGTTACACATATAAATGGCATCGAAATTTAGAATGTTTTGATTAATTTAGGAGCATCAGTTAATGTCATGACCAAAGAAGTCTTGTTAAGACTTAACATTATTGGATTAAGGGATACTCCTACAATAGTCCAGTTAGTAGACAATTCAACTATCAAACCGTATGGTATGATAGAAGACATCATTGTAACCTTGGATTCCCTAGATTTTCCTTTATACTTTGTTGTGCTATCACCAAGAGGCACCCTTGGAGGATGTCCATTAATTTTATGAAGACCTTGGTTGGCTATTGCAGATGCATGCATTGCATGTTGATCAAGAAAAATGACAATATCAGATGGTACCAACATTAAGAAGTTAACTTTGTACACTCCTGCATAACCTTAACTAGATCTTGACTAAGTTTCTTGGCCAGACCTTGGTGATAATCTTCTAGAAGTTAATTTAGTTCAACAGTTCATGATACTAGAAAGAAACCCATTTTTGTGTCCTAGGAAGAAGATGATATACTAGCAGCAATTCTTACTAATTAGTATGATTCTGAGGAGTCTACTTCTGAAAATCCTACCAACTCCTTGCAAACTATATTGCCTAAATGTGATACACCTCAATCTCCTGTAGCACCTAATTACCTTCATGCATTATTACCCCATGAAATCAAATCTCCATCAATAGCAAAGATTTTAATGATGGATAAAGTGAAGAAAGTAGAGATTTTTGTAGGAAAAGAACTGAATATCAATAATGAACTTACTGCATCTTAGATGACAAGTACCATTAAACTATTGCAAAATAGTCAACAAGCCTTTGCATAGGACTATATTGAGATGAAGGGTTTAGATCCTAGTCTTTGTGCACATAGTATATTTATCAACTTAGAATGTAAGCTAATAAGACAACCTCACGGGAGGCTAAACCCAACATTAAAAGATATAGTCAAAGGAGAGTTACAAAAACTTCTTAATGTTGGATTTATTTATCCTATTTCTAATAGCCAGTGGGTTTCACCTTTAGTTATTGTTCCAAAAAAAGGAGGAAAATGGAGAGTATGTGTAGACTATAGGGAGCTTAATAAAGCCACTAAAAAGGATCACTTCCCTCTGCCATTCATTGATCAAGTACTGGATAACTTAGCATGAAATAGATATTTCTCATTTCTAGATGGTTTCAGTGGCTATAATCAAATCCAAATCTCACTAGAAGATCAGGATAAGACAACATTCACCTATCCATGGGGAACATTTGCCTCTCTATCTTACCATTTGGATTGTGCAATGCACCTATAACTTTTTAGCAAGTAGTACTTAGCATATTTTATGACATAGTTATTGATTGTGTTGAGATTTATATGGGAAATTTCACCACTTATGGTGACATATTCGGAAAAGCTCATACTAACTTGGAGAAGGTGTTAAAAATGTGTCAATAATACAACCTTTCTCTTAATATCGAGAAGTGTTATTTCATGATGAAAGAAGGAGTTGTTCTTGGGCACTAGCTTTCCTCTTTTGTAATTCAAGTGGATCCTGCAAAGATTTTTTTCATTACTAATTTGCCAACACCAACCAAGAAAATTGATAGCTTTCTAGGACATACCGAATACTACGGGAGATTTATCAAAGATTTCAATAAGCTTGTTGCTCCTCTGTATAACCTACTTAAGAAGCAAGCCAAGTTTGAGTGGAAACAAGACTGTGAAGCAACATTCTAGCAATTGGAGGATGTTTTGACAACAACACCTATTCTTAGAGGACCTGATTGGGAGATACCTTTCCACATTCATACTGATGCATCTGACACTACTTTAGGGGTAATACTCATACAAAAACAAGGTACTGTTGAGCATGTCATTTACTATATTAGTGAGAATTTACAGGGTGTTGAGTTGAATTATACTGTCACTGTAAAAGAATTGCTTGACGTTGTGTATGCACTTAATAAATTTTGGCATTATATCACAAGCTATGAGGTTTTTGTATACACTAACCACTCTGCTATAAAATACTTGATGAATAAACCTACTATCTTTGGTAGATTAGCACGTTGGCTACTCCTTTGCATGAATTCAATGTAAAGATAATAGATAAACTAGGCTAAGCCAATGTAGTAGCAGATTTTCTATCACAACTTCAATTACCTGATGATCTTATAACCATAGATGACAGTTTTCCTAATGAACATTTGTTTTCAATAGAAAGTTATAACCCATGGTTTGCAGATATAGCAAATTACCTTGCTATAGGAAAAACACCATCACACTTTTCACCTAAGAAACACCATCTCTTGGTGGAAAAGAGTTTTAATTTATCATGGATAGTTGGATTGATGTTCTACACTGGACCAGATCAAGTAAACTACCGGTGTGTAAGTGAAGATGAAACTTATCAAATCCTATGGGCATGCCATGATGAACCATGTGGGGGTTATTTTGCAGCAAAATAAATAACCTATAAGATTTTAACAACTGGATACTACTGGCCTACTCTACACAAAGATGTATCAAAGTATACAAGATGATGTGATCAATGCTGATGCATGGGAAGGCCCACTAAAATTGATGAAATGCCCCTTTATCAATTTTGTTGGTCCAATTGAGCCCTCTTCTCATGGTAAATCATACATCTTAGTATGTACTAATTATGCAACTAAATGGGTTGAAGCATAAGCTATGGCACATGCAAGAGATCACAAAGTAGTAGATTTTCTATATGAATGCATATTCACCAGATTTGGAGTACCTAGAGAAATTGTCACGGATTAAGGAGCTCAATTCACATCAAACCTGAGTACATAACTCATGAAGAAGTACATGATCCATCATGGTACATCTTCCTCGTACCATCCTCAAGCTAATGGTCAAGTAGAAATCATAAATAGAGAAATAGAAGCCATCCTCACTAAAATAGCTGTTATTCACAAGAGGGACTGGGTCACCAGGCTTCCTGAAGCAATTTGGGCTTACAGGACTACATGGAAGAGCACAACTAGATTTACCCCATTTGAATTACTTTATGGTAAATCTACTTCCATGCGTATTGAATTTAAACACAAGAGTTTAAAAACTACTTTAGAGCTAGATGTTGATCTTTCCAAGGCTCATGAATACAGGTTACTGCAGTTGAATGCCATTGATGAATATTGTAAATCTGCCTTGCACAATATAGAGATAATCCAACAGTAGCAAAAGAAATGGCATGATAAGTTCATCCATGACGAAATTTTATGTTGGAGATTGGGCCCTCCTATATGATTCTTGTTATCAACAAACTCCAAGAAAATTCCAAACTCGCTAGCTAGGACCATACGAAATCATTTATGTGTTCAATAATATTGCAGTACAACTTTCTACCATTGATCATGTTCTCTTCAAATTACTTATTCATGGACCCCACTTAAAACTATACCATAAGCCATCTAGGCATGAAGAGTTCCTATAGCAATTCCAGTCATCTTCTGATCCTACAATTCCTACAGCAACTATAGATGAGTTTCTCACTCATTTGTCGTGCTCTCTCTAAAAATATTTTACTCATCATAATAAACTACTTTCTTTATGAAAGTATTTTCTCCATAATAATTCCACCTCACTTCACTTTTTCTTATCTTCCACCTCACCTCACCCTTCATCAACTTGCATGACAATATCAAATGATAGCACAACTTAACAGGTCCATACACATACTCAAGTTTAAAATTTTTCTTAATGTGTTGTTCTATTTTTAGTTATCTTTATCACTAGCAATTGCTGGAGCTATTGCGTAATTTAGTTGAGGGGAGGGGTATTATTATCTCGTTCATTTTTTTTTGTGATCATTAAATGTTCATTATTCTTTAGATGTCATCACACAATAAAAAGAAGAGTGTGATGTGACTGCTATCTTTATGTCACACATTTTTGTGAATCGGTAAGTATGTAGTTAATGCAAAAATAAGTGATCTTTAATGCTAAAAACATCAGCTACTTAAAATAAGTACTATCACTTGTTTTCTCATTTTGTTACAAGCTTTTCCATTTTTGAAATTACTCCTGTAATCACTTCGAAGGAACAATGGGGGGTGTCTTATTAAGAAGAGAACCAACTGACCATACAACATTGTTAGGAGACCCAGTTTGCCTACCTATATTTCAAGCTAGGGGGTGGACAAATTACATGTTCAAAATGTCTGCATGGAATGAGGAGCTTGCCTTAGAATTCTTGCAAATGTTGAGGGATGGTTTTGCTATGGTTAGAGGAGGAAGGGTTCCATTTTCACCTGAAATTGTAGTAGATATTATGGAATTGCCACTAGCGGGAAAACAATTTTTAGATGCATTAGATGCAGTGTTGGCTAGAGCCCAATTTATAGTGCAAACAAACCCATGGCTTTAGATAGGCCAGAAACAAGGTATATCCATGCATCTTTACCAGAACCATTTAATGAATGTGCTATCTATGTTGTGAAATATTTTACTTGTGAGGGGAGGCATTCATATTTGCATGCCACACATTTCGAATTTTTGAGTTGCCTAAGACATGATGATTGCCCCTTGAATGTTCCTCATTTTATGTATCATATTCTGTTAAAAAGAGTCACTGTAGTATCAAAAGGAACCTTGAAGGATGTTTCACACCACTATATTATTAAGCTCATCATAGAAAAAGCCCTTATGGAACAACTTGGGATATCTAGGGATGATTTTGTTGAAAACAAAGTGCAAAACCTTGTTCGACAACCTGTGGAGCAAGTTGAAAAGGAAAGAGAACATCAGGAAAACCCTGTAAACCAGGCTCCAAGATCTTCCTCAACTAGACCTAGGAGGTCATAGAGAACCTCAATTTCTACTCTCGTGGCTTTTGCCTTTGTGTCAGTCGAAAATCTAATAAGGGTAAGGGGAAAGTTAAAATTTCCCCAAATGTTGACTCTCCTACAACTCCTAGGGTTCATAAAAAGAAGAAAGGGAATGTACAGGATACATCTTCAAAACTTCCTACAACTTTAGAGGTAGTAGACATACCCTTCAAGTGTAGAACTCAAAGTAGCCAATCATCTGTAAAATCTGATGAGGGTGTGTCTTTTCAATCCTTTGTGTCTAAAAAAGTGGCTAAAAAGCAATCCTCTTCTTCTGATAAAGATAAGATCATCATTGAAGAAGGTGAAAGTGTAGAAAAATTACTTGCAGTAGTAGGAACATCCTCTACCCAACCACTCATCATTTCCATAGAATCAAACAATGATGACAATGTATCTATTAGAGTTTCAAATTCTCCTCCACCTCAAAGGGAAAAATTTCATGAAGAAGATGTGGGAATAAACTTTGATATAGTTAATATTTTTGCTAAATAGATTCTCTCTCAAGGACTTGATGCTTTAGCATCCACAAGCTAGCAAACTAATCCTATGGATCCTTCATTCGAGACACATGTCACTTTCTATCCTAGTTCCAATGTTTCATTATTAAGCATTATTTCATAGTTGTCTAACTAGTTAATTCAGGAGAGGGAAGAATGGAGAATAGAGAGAGAGAGCTTAGAAAAAAACTATCTTCAATCAAACTCAAGATTTGACTAAAAGAATAAGGAGATTGAGAAATTAAGTGGAAAACTTATAAAGGTCACTACCATGATTCCTAAATTAATGTCTTGTCACTCTCCTTCCCCTGTTTATGCTCTCTTTTTGAAAGAACAATTTGCCAGTTATCAGATGACCTATGTAATACAAGGTAAGAGTTTAACATTGAATACTCCTCATGAATTCTTTCAAGCCTTCCATGCTACCCCTATAGCTATCAAACATTTGCTTTGTGAACTCTTTTTACATAATTTAGTAGTCCCTAACAATAGAGACTAGAACCCTCTACCTGATGTGGGTAATATTCAACTCATCGCATTAATGTCTTGGATCCAAAATGAAATTAGCAGAGAACACCAGACCCACCAGTTTAGAGAATTAGAATATGAGACTCCACTTCTTCTTAGGCCTGAAGCCAAGCATGCTAGAACTATGTACTATGAATGGATGAAAATTGTTTACTCAAAACCTGGAAGCCAGATTATTTCTCCTTTAAGGGATGCAGCCTATCAAGAATATAAAGCTATGACAGAAACAGATCTCCTTGAAAAAAGTGGAGGAATCAATGGTGTTGGATAGGATTGAATGAAGACTTGTAGAAGAAAGAACTTCATTCTCCGTTGAATTTTATCATGGATAATCGACAAACACTCTGGTATATCAAGTTGGGGGAAGAAAGGAAAAATGATTGGATCGATTTAACTTTTCAGCCTCCCCTATTATTGTCCCCATTGCTTTCTAATCAACAAGATTTAGAAATAGTTGACATGACATAAGAACTTCACAAATGAGAAAGGTACAAGGAGAAAAAAGGTTTTTATTGGAACATTGCTACAAGAGGTAAAGGGCAGAGTATTGCTTTAGATTTTAGGATGACTGCAATGGTGAATTTTTTTATGTTTTCTTGAGGACAAGTCAAAGTTTTAGTTGGGGGGAATGATGAGGCTAGAATATGGTATATTTTGTCATTTCATTTTCAATTTAATTCACAAACTTTCTAAAGACTTTGATGTTCAAGAACATGATGTTTATGATGATTTTAGACAAATGTGTGTGTAATTACTTTTTAGGATCAAAATGAATATGTTGTGGAAAGATATGTCATTTAATTACAAAATAGTGAGAATGATGCTTTTTCTTCCTGAGCTAGGTTGGGTAGTTCTCCTACAACAATGTGACATAGGGTAAACTAATTTAGATAGCATATTTTGAACAAGTCTTGACTTATGTTATTGCTTTGGAAGTGCTAATATTTTGTAGATATAAAAGTGAGGTCAACTCAACCAAGTGGGAGTCAAAGTAGTTACTCACACTATTAGACCAACCCTAAGTGGAGGAAATTTAGGGGTCGTGAGCTCAAGGATTATATTACCATTCTTTTTGGTGCCATAATTAATGCACCTATTGTAATAATCAATACTGTCATTTTCTTCAGTAATTGATGAGCCTTAAATCTAGGAATTTTGTTCCTAGTTCATGTTTTTAAATAACTAGAAGTTTGTATTCTGGGAATGTTAAGTTTTTAGTCATTTTTCAATAGAAGGAATTGTTGAGTACTGAATACAATCTTGTTATTCAACAGTATATACGTTTCATCATTGTTATGAATAAAAGGAACATTTTAAGTTTTCATCTATGAGTTATTCTACTTCACTTCTCTGTGGGTGTGCACACTTGAAGTGAACTAATTAGTTAGCATAGGATTTACATTCAGTAAACATAACCAAGGTAGACTTTGTTGTTCCTGCAACCACTAATAATATAATTAGTGGCCTATTCCTGTAGCATAGGCAGTTGAAGTAATTCTTAGTTGTATTTCCATGCTTTGTTAAAATAGATTTGATTCTCATATTTAGCTTAAATTTCTTGTAGCTTAAGCATTCAAATATCCTTAGAGTAGTTCTTAAGTTGAGATAAGTTTGAAGCATATATTTTGCAAACACCATTTCAAGTTTACGTCCCTGGTTGATAAATTAAATGAGTCCAAAAGAGTTGGGTAAGAACCACTTGATATGTCCAATCTTGGGTTAAGTAGTCCATTGTTGTAGGATTTTGATCCCTTTCTTTGTCCAAGCACAACCCTTGAAGATTTTGCAGGTCTAGGGCTCTAGCAATGTTTGTACTATACAATTTCAGAGAACCCTACTTTCAAGGGTTTTGTAAACAATGTTGGTATTTACTCCCTTTAAAGTGTCAAAATCTATACCTAGCCTCCTACTTTGAGTTTATATTTCTTCACACATTACTCCTACCTTACCAGTTTAAGATTGACTCATGCCAATTATCTGTTCTTCATAAGAACTCTTTACAAGCATTTCCTTGCACCTTGCCAACCTTGCTCAGGGCTCGCTTGTAAAAATAGAATTTGGCCTTCCAAAACCTCCAAAAATAATATTTAAAATATTTATAGAGGTTATTTATTTGTCTCCAAGATCCATGGTTATTATACCAAGGAACTCAAGCTATAGCCCATTCCATACTTGTTACTCAAAACTGGATAACAGAATTAACAAAAGTAAATAATTTTCTAAACCTTATTGAATTCCTACCTAAAAAAAATTGCACAAAGATTCAAGACATGAACAAAAGATCCCACTCCATCAAAAATATTCTTCTATTCAATCCAAAAAATCCAACCAAAACTCCAAACTACACTCAAAATGCTCAAAATCTGTCCTGTTGTTGGTGTTGTTCGTACAACCAACTATCCAACCCTTGGAACTGAGTTGGAAAAGTCTTAAATAGACTTCACCTTTCCTCCTAGTCTACAACTTGAACCATAACTGCCCAATTCATTATTTTTGCAAAAACTGCCTAAAAAGTTGTCAAGTAATTTTGCAAAATTGTAAAGTTGTCAATGCAACTTTTGCAATTTTGCTCCTAGACTCTTCAAACTTGAAAAGTATGTTATAAAACCTCCTAGGATGTCCTTAGAACACCTAAGACCCACCTTTACACATTTTTTCCCCCTTTTATGGCATTTTATCTCATTTTGGCCTCCTAGAGCAATTTTTGTAATTTCCTCTTATTAGGACCTAAATGGAAAAATTAGATTCCTAAACCAAAACCCATCAACTCAAACCTCTTAAAAACACCTTGGGACTTCATCATTAGTCCTTATTATCCCAATGGTTGGTTGGACCATCTAAAAACCAAAAAATAGACTTAGGGTTTGACCTTACCCTAGGTGCTCCTGCACCATTCTCCCCCTGCATGAAGAAGTTAAGGTACTGCTGGAGATAAGAACTCATTGTTGATGCATAGCTTTTGGAAGTCACCCTTAGCAATCCAAGTTGCCTTAGCCTCAGGTAAATCCATCCATTTCACCAAATACTCCTCATAGATCTTATTTCTTATGCTCCTTTTCACCCTGGAGTCCAATATCTTATCAACCTGTGGTTGCTTCTTTGTAGGTACCTTCATGTCTGCTACATCCTTGTTTAACTCTTCCTGATACTCTATGTCATCAATCTTAGGACCTTTGTATTATACTAGGTCTTTCACATTGAATATTGGAGAAAGAGACATGTCCTTTGGTAGATCTATCTTGTAGGCATTGGTCCATACTTCTCAAGGATCTTGCATGGCTCAATCCTCCTTATCCGCAACTTGCTAGGTATTCCTTTTTGTAACTTGGCCTTATTGAGATACACCATCACCAAGTCCCCCACTTAAAACTACAACTCTCTCTTCCCCTTATCCTTCTCCTTTAACTTTTGATTGGCTTCCATCAAATTTTGCTTCACTTGATCATGTACCTCCTTCATTAATTGCATAAAGTCATTAACTTGTCCACTAATCTTTTCATGTGAAGACAAGTCTCTGAACTCCGTGATACCTCTTGGGTGAGTACCATCTACCACTTGGAAAGGACTTAACCCTATTTTCCTATTCTTGCTATCATTGCATGTAAATTCAACTTAGGGAATAAGTTTCTCCCAACTTTGTCCATATTCCTTAGCGAGTCACTTTAATAGGTTGCCCAATACCTTGTTTATCACCTCTATTTGACCATAAGTTTGAGGATGGTAGGAAAAGCTATGTGCTAGTTTTTTCCCAAGCCTCCTCCATATCATCTTCCAAAAGTGCCCCATAAACTTAACATCCATATCACCTATTATACTCCTTGGCAAGTCATCTATCCTAACTACCTCCTTGAAGAATAGGTTGGCAACGCTACTTGCATCATTTGTAGTATTACATGGTATGAAGTGGCTCATCTTACTGAACTTGTCTACAACCACAAAGACACTATCCATCCATGTCCTAGTCCTTGGTAATCCCACTATAAAGTCCATGTTGATGCATTCCCAAGGCCTATTAGGAATAGGGCAAGGTTGGTAAAGCCCTACATTTGATGAAGTTCCCTTGGCCTTCTAACATATGTTACATTGCTTTACATACCTCCTAACATCTCTCTACATTTTAGGCCACTAATAGAACCTTTCCACAAGGTTAAAGGTCTTGTTCAAACCAAAGTGCCCACTCATGCTCCCATTACACTTCTCTTGTGAATCCCCTTGGTATGCACAATTATTGATTAGCAAAATTACTATGGAAATGATTAGAAAAATCAATACATACTTTATAAGCCTCTGAAAATTCCATGTCCTCCTCATACAGATCTTTGAAACCATCCAAGCCAATGCTCTACAACTTGATTTCTTGCACTGTCTGTAATATCCTGCTCAAAGCATTTTCCACCTTATTGTTTGTCCCCTTCTTATGCTTGATAGTGAAGGTATAGAACTGTATGAACTCCATCCACTTGATATGTCTCAGACTTAGCTTCTCCTATAAGTTAATAAAACTCAAAGTCTGGTTATATGTGAAGACAACAAACTCCTTAGGCAACAAGTAGTGCCTCTACTTCTTGATGGCTTGGAAAAGTGTGTAAAGCTCTAGGTCATATGCTGAGTACCTTGTCTTGGCTTTATTAAGCCTCTTACTAAAAAATACTACTGGTCTACCCTCCTAGTTTAAAACTACCCCAACTGCTATGTTACTGGCATCAACCTCCACCACAAATGGTTTCCCAAAACTAGGTAGAACCAAGATAGGTTGAATTTCTACCTCCTTCTCAATCTCTCAGAAGTATGATCTACAAATTTGGTCCACATAAATTTAGTCTTCCTTCCCCCTTTGATTGTATCCATGATAGTTGCACATATTTCACTAAATCTTCTTACAAACATCCTATAAAATTGTGCCAATCCATGGAAAATATTGACCCCACTAGCAAATCTAGGTGTAGGCCAACTTAAAATAGCCTCTACCTTGTCCTTGTCCATTTTAAGACTTCCTTGGGACACTAAAAACCCCAAATACACCATTTCCTCTTTCATGAACTCACTCTTTTGCAAGTTGACTGTCAACTTCTCCTCTTGGAGCTTCCTTAATACTAACTCTAGGTGTTTCATATGTTCCTCTTGGGTCTTACTAAAGATGATAGTGTCATCTAGGTATACCACAACAAATATCCCTATATAATCCTTCAAAACCTCATTCATGACTCTCATGAAGCTACTTCGTGCATTAGTAAGGCCAAATAACATTACCAACCACTCATAGAGACCCTCAATAGTCTTAAATGTAGACTTCCACTCATCCCCCTCTTTCATCATGATCTAATAGTATCGACTTTTAAGATCAATTTTGGAGAAGTACCTAGCTCCACCTAGATAATCCATCAAGTCTTCTATCCTAGGAATAGGAAAACTGTACCTAATTCTGATTCTATTAATTGCCATAGAATCAATACAAATTCTCTACTTATCACCCTTTTTAGGTGCTAAGACCACTAGTACTATACATGGACTAGTGCTCTTCCTAACCAACCCATGATCAAGCAACTCTTGAACTTACCTTGCATCTCCTTGTTCTATTATGGAGTCATCTTGTATGCAACTTTGTTTGGTAGTGATACCCTTAGTATGAAGTCAATCTGATGACTTATGGCCCTCTTAGGTGGTAGGGTTGGTGGTTCTCCATCACAGATGATGTCTTTAAACTGGTCCAATAACTCTTGCACTTCTACAGGTATAGGTGTAGATGAAGATACCTTTTCCTCCTTAGGTTTTAGCATAATGGCATAGCCTACTCCTTCACTCTCCTTCAAGTCCTTAAGGAATTCCTTTCCACTCATGAGAAATGCTTTAGCAATAGACTTATCCACCTTTTCTTCTTCTACTATAGATTGGATTCTATAAGTGATACCATCCTTCTTGAAGGAATACTTGTTCTCCTTCCCATGATGCACTGCCTCCTTGTCATACTACCAAGGTCTTCCCAACAACAGGTGACAAGCACCTAAGGGATACACATCACACAAGATCATTTCTTGATTCTTGGCAATGGCGATGTCTTCCCACACTTGTTCATTCACTGGGATATTTTGTCCCTTATTCAACCAAGTCACTCTGTAAGGGCACACATGTAGAACCTTGGTCAATCCAAGTTTTTGTAATGCCTCCTCCGGCAAGACATTTTCAATAGACCCTGAGTCTATGATCATCTTGCATACTTTGTCCAATATTTTACATGTGGTTCTAAATAGTGCTCTCCTCTACTTTGGCTCATCCTTGGCTAGCTCCTTAACCAATAACCTCCTCAACATGAGATTTTCACCTTTCTCCACATCAAGGTCCATTTCTCTTGCCTTCTAATTGTCCTCTTCTTGGACATAGGTAATCTTATTTTCCCCATAAGAAGATGATTCCTTTTATGGAAATCTATAAGTATGGTGTCCTAGCTTACCATAGATGTAGCCCTTCATGTTACTAAAGTGTGAACCTTTGCTATTATTTCCACGTCTGCCTCTACCACCATTGTTGGATCCTATGCCTCTGCTAGAGCCTCCTCTCTAAATGGTTTCATTAGTTTTCTCACTCTACTTAGAGTATCCATAGTTTCTCTACTCATTACTCCTACCCCTAGAGCCTCCCCTTGAACCACCTCTGAAGTCCTTATCTCTGCCCCTATTCTTAGAATTGGAGTCCCCTTTCTTCCTTAGCTTTTCTTCCACCTTCCTAGCCATTTGAAAACAAATCTAAAGAGTGATGAGGCTAAATAAACTCAACTCATCGTGTATGGACCATTAAAGGCCATTTAGGTACCTAGCCGCCTTGATGCTCTTTGCTTCTTTCACCCTTGACCTTAGTGCCAACTTCTGAAACTCCTTAGTATAGGTAGCTACATCAAGATCTTTCTGCTTGAGATTCTACCTCTGCTTATGGATCTAAATCTCATAATCCTCTAGTAGATATGTTTCTTTGATCTTTTCCACTATTGCTTTCCAATTAGCTATAGGCTTCTTCCCCTCACTTTCTTTCTCTTCTTGCAAAAACTTCCACCATGTCAAATCTTGACCTTTCAACTGAGATTTTGCAAACCTCACTTTTTGGGCCTCTATTATCCTTTCACACTCAAAGTATCTCTCAATTCTCTCAATTCATTCTAAGACTACCTCTGCATCCATCTTGCCCTGAAATGAAGACACATTCTCTAGACTCTTCCCTCCAAATACCTTGAGGGCTTTAAGGAATGATTCTTTCTCACCAAGTGGAGGATCTAGTTCAGGTATCTCATCCTCCAAAATCACCTTCTCTTTACCCTTTCTAGAGTCTTCATCTTCCTTAGCTTGAGTTGCATCCTCTATCTCTTTCAACTTGTCTTTCATCTCCTCTAGGGTCTCATCTAGAACCCTGATCTTCTCTTCTAAGAGCTTCTTTTTCTCATCTACTTCCTTTTCCAACTCTGTATTAGTAACCATCTTGGAAGATCCACTTGACTCAATGGAATACAACATGCCACCACAAGCCTAATCTTATTGGCTTTGAGATGACTTTGATGGGGAGCATCTTCAATTAAGAGCTTCTAGCTCTTCCCAAGATACTCCTGTTGGAAATATTCAAGACTATGCTAGGTTACTGAGAGGGGAAGGGTGAATCGGTAACCTCTAAAACTTTATCAAATTCAACACTTTATAGCAATATACTAATTATCATCTATTGATCTAATTGCATGCATGAGAAACTGAAAACATAAAACATTCATAACGCTTGAACACAATAATTTGGTGACCCAAAAATATTCCAAATAGAAAGTAAAACTGGGGTGGGGATGATACTCACAAAACTTCAATACTGCAGCATAAAGTTGGCCTGTTTAGGCTTACATTGATCACTTCTAATGATCTGCCCTGTTAGGAGCAATTAGGACTACTAGGTCCACCTTGTTGAAGGATTTACAAACACACAATAAAGTATGCACTCTGTTAAGAGATTTAAGAAAGACTATTAAGTCTACCTTGTGAAAGGAGTTAGACTAATTCACCTATTAGAATGAAACAGTTGATCTCTCACTTACAACTAAATTGTTGATAGAGATTCTTTGAAGTACTGATCACCTTTTGTGATGGATATGTCTCTTCTACTCCTTTTCTGATATGGCCTTCAATATACTTTATCTACTACTTGATCACATTCACATTCTTACATGTTCGTTATCTTGCATACTACATTGGATAAGATACAATACATTACATATATATACCAATCCAATTTACAAAATTACAAGGTCGGAAAATATACAAGTTAACACCAATATTAAAAAGTCAGCCCAAATGAAGACACTCAGGTTCTAAAGACTAACTTGGTGAAGTTCTGATACTCAACGTCCACTATCAGTACTCGACATCATCATGCATTTGGTAGAAGTAGAATCTTGGTCCATACTAATCACCTTAGAGTAGTCTCAAACTTGGTCTGCACTGGTGACTCGGTAAATACTGTGTCACTTGTCATAAACTAAATCACTTAGTAAACACTAATCATCACATATGGCTTGGTTAACACTAGCTTCGCATCACATGAACTGCTAGCTTGGTAGAAACTACAAAGCTCAGTAACCACGGGAGTGCTCAGGTTGAACTGCTAGACTTCACATTGCCTGATTCTACTCGGTTTGAAATGTTGCACTTCATAGTAATTGAATTCCCTTGGTAACCACTAGAATGCTTGGTGGCCACTTAGAATTAGTCTAGAAGACTTGGTAGAAACTATAGAGCTCGATGGCTACTGAATTACATGGAAAACACTGTAGATTTTTCAATGAGCTCAGTAGCCATACAAAACATGAATAAGTGTTGTCACTAATAACAAACTTGACTAATATGTCAACAACTCCTAGCCCACTATAGTGTCTTCTCTCCTAACCCTAGATCATAGGATCCCTCCATAATCCCCTTTTTCCAAAAAACTCACCTATCAATTCAAAACTTCAATGCCATCCTCCCAATTTACTTGAAATGCAACTTTTGGCCTAGAATGCCAAAACTTCCCCAAGAACACCAAGTGCCTCAAAAACAAGATAGAATACTCCTATTTGAGGTCCTTAAATCATTCCCCATCATTTTGCACCATTCTTTCAAGGTTCTCTCACCCAAATCACCAAATTGGCTAGTTAGGCCTTGTGGCCCTAAGAGCCACTATTAGCCCTCCTAGAAACAAGGAAAGAGCTATAAATCACAAAAAAACCTCAATAAGGCCCCTTAGTATACTAGAATTTTGTTCCCTCTAACCAACCCTTGAATATTTTGTAGGTTTAGGGATCTAGTAATGTTTGTACTATATGGTTTTAAAAAACCCTACTTTCAAGGGTTTTGTAAGCAATGTTGGTATTTACTCCCTTGCAAGCATCAAAATCTATACCCAGCCTCCTCCTTTGAGTTTAGCTTTCTTCACACATTGTTCCTACCTTACCAATTCAAGATTGACTCATGCCAATCATCTATTCTTTACAAGAATTTCCTTGCACCTTGCCAAGCTTGTTAGCTTGCCTAGGGATCACTTGGAAAAATAGCATTTGTCCTTCCACAACCTCCACAAATCATATTTACAATATGTAAATGTGTGCATAAAATTTGGTCACACTTATATAGACCATTATATCCAAGGTACTCTATGAATTAGAGAACTTAGATGGTGACCTATAGCTTCCTATCCATGATGTGTGGGATGTGCAAATATGGATCTCAAATGAACCAAAAATGCAAAGACATCACAAGGTACACCATTAAATAGATGATTCAAAGATGGGAGCAAGAGTGCTAGCATCCAAGAATCAAGAAAGATGCAATGCAAGTAAACTTTAAATGATGTGCAAGATGCAAACAAAAATGAGAGATTACAAAAACTCCTATTTAGACTAGGTGTGTTAAGCTATATGCATAAATAAAAGCTAGAATGAGAAGCAAGAAGCATGAGGAATAAAGACTAGGAGATATAAGTTCTCCACAAACATAAGATCTTCAATCCTACAACATAATG
The DNA here is from genome assembly GCA_028749045.1 of Cupressus sempervirens. Classification (NCBI taxonomy): domain Eukaryota; kingdom Viridiplantae; phylum Streptophyta; class Pinopsida; order Cupressales; family Cupressaceae; genus Cupressus; species Cupressus sempervirens. Next base: position 28,603,241 of record CM053785.1, on the reverse strand, counting down.
GTAGCAAAAGAGTGGATGTAAGAATGAGACAAGAAGCAAAAAGTTCTCTACAAGCAAGAAGATCTCTAAAAGCAAGAAGGTCTTCAAATCCTGCAGCATAATAATAACCAAAATTTGATGTAATTAAGAGAGGAAGTGCCTCCTTTTTAAAAGAAAATGGATGGTTGAGATCAAATTCAGGGGACTCATGATCAAGGGTGGAGATTCATTCAAAGATGAGTGGATGGGTCCATTTTTTATTATTTAATTCAAAACTCTCCTGGAGTCTGGTGGTCGGCACCGCTCTACCTCGCCTCCTTGGAGATCTAGTTTAGGGTGGTCCCCAGTGGCTTCTCCTACTGATCCTACTACTAGTTGGCCTTCTACTCACTCAGACCCCAAGTGGGTGTTTTCCTGGCTAGACTTAGTTATTTCTCCTTCCAGGTCTAAGGGAGAGAAAGATGAAGATAATGTTGTTGTTGCTGATAACAGATGGGCTCCCCTTGAGCCATTTACTCACTCCACCCTCAGGTGCGGCTCTGATGATAAGGATCCTCCTTCCTCGGTTGGTGCTCTGCTGGCTACATGAGGATTTTTTTGCTTTCTAATGTTTTCTAAAAGTCTTTTTTGATGAATAGGTGATTTCTGACCTGTGGCCATATGAACTTGCGGGGTGATCCTATTTCCCCTGGCTCCTTTTTTTGTGAATCTGTAACTTTATTGTATTTTTTTTTAATATAAGGAAGAGACTATTCATAAAAAATGGAGGAGTATTTTTTAATTTTAAAATGAGCACTTTGAATATTAAAATATTAAAGTGAGCATTTTGAATATTAAAATGAACACTTTGATTAAAAAAAAACATTATGGATCCACTTTAAATATAAAATGAATATATGAAATCCACTTTGAATAAAATATTAATTTCCACCCATTATGAATAAAATATTAATTTCCATAAAACCCACTATGAATAAAATATTCATAATGGAATTAAGGTCCAATTTTGAATATAAAATTCATTTTTGGAGATAAATGTCAATTTCCAATTGATTTGAAATTAATATTCATATGTATTTGTCAAATGGGTTGTAATTGTTGATTTGAATTAATTGTTTTTATTCATTTTAATCCTCATCATGATGAAAAATTATGTATTTAGGATTCTGACCAATTTTGAGTGATTACATTTGCCCCTCTTTGAATAATGTGTGATCAATCTGGGAACATAGTACATTAATGAACAAAGAAAGCAAGTGATCAAAGATAGCTCTAACTCTGAGTGAAGTGCATAAAGAGATAACTGATCCTAGATGTACATTTGACAATGAATGAGAATTAAGAGAGAAATAACAAGATTTAGAGCAAATGGAAAGGTCAAGCATATGCTCCAAATAATAGAAAGATGGGACAAATCATAATTTGAAATATGGCTCTCAAATGAACCAAACATGCAAAGACATCACAAGGTACACCAAAAAATGGACGATTCAAAGATGAGAGAAAGAGTGCTAACATCTAAGAATCAAGAAAGATGCAATGCAAGTAAACTATAAATGATGTGGAAGATGCAAACAAGAATGAGAGATTCCAAAAACCCTTATTTAGATTAGGTTTGTTAAGCTATATGCATAAATAAGAGCTAGAATGTGAAACAAGAAGCATGAGGAATGAAGACTAGAAGATAGAAGTTCTTCACAAGCATAAGATCTTCAATCTTGTAGTATACCAATAGAAAAAAAGTGGATGTAAGAATGAGACAAGAAGCAAGAAGTTCTCCACAAGCAAGAAGATCTCTAAAAGCAAGAAGGTCTTCAAATCCTGTAGCATAACAATAACCAAAATTAGATGTAATTAAGAGAGAAAGAGCCTCCTTTTTAAAGCAAAATGGATGGTTGAGATCAAATTTAGGGGACTCATGATCAAGGTTGGAGATTCATTCAAAGATGAGTGGATGGGCCCAATTTTTATTATTTAATTCAAAATGGAGGAGTATTTTTTAATTTTAAAATGAGCACTATAATAATAATTGATCACAACACATAATAACAGTTAATCTTGGCTTCGACGTCTTATATATCATATATATATATATATATATATATATATATATATATATATATATATATATATATATATATATATATACATATATATATATATATATGAGCACTTTGATTAAAAATATATATTATGGATCCACTTTGAATATAAAATGAATATATGTAATCCACTTTGAATAAAATATTAATTTTCATAAACCCACTATGAATAAAATATTAATTTCCATAAACCCACTATGAATAAAATATTCATAATGGAATTAAGGTCCCATTTTGAATATAATTTTTTTTTTGGAGATAAATGTCAGTTTTCAATTTATTTGAAATTAATATTCATGTGTATTTGTCAAATGGGTTGTAATAGTTGATTTGAATTAATTGATTTTATTCATTTTAATTCTCATCATGATGAAAAATTATGTATTTAGGATTATGACCAATTTTGAGTGATTACAGTACAGAGGCTATTGCTTGGTCTCCAAGAGCCATGGTGATTAGACCAAGGACACTCAAGCTATAACCCATTCCATACTTGTTACTCAAAACTTAACATGATTAACGAAAGTAAATAATTTTCAAAACCTTGTTGAATGCCTTCTTGAAACCAAAAAAATTGCACATAGATTCAAGACATGAACACAAGATCCTACTTCATCAAAAAAATCTTTTATTCAATCCAAAAAAATCCAACCAAAACTCCAAACTACGCTCAAAATGCTCAAAACCTGTCCTATTGTTGGTATTGTTTGTACACCCAACTGTCCAACCATTGGAATTGAGTTGGAAAAGTCTTAAATATAATTCACCTTTCCTTCTAGTCTATGATTTGAACCATAATTGTCCAATTTGTTGTTTTTGCAAAAACTGCCTAAAAAGTTGTCAAGCAATTTTGCAAAATTGCAAAATTGTCAATGCAACTTTTTGACAACTTTTGAAATTTTGCTCCTAGACTCTTCAAACTTTAAAAGTATGGTATCAAACCTCCTAAGATGTCCTTATAACATCTAAGAACCTCCTTTACACATTCTTTGCCCCTTTTTATGGCATTTTACCTCATTTTGGTCTCCTAGAGTATTTTTTTGCAATTTCCTCTTATTAGGACCTAATTGGCAAAATTAGATTTCTAAACCAAAACCTATCAACTAAAACCTATTAAAAAAACCTTGGTACTTTATCATTAGTCCTTATTATCCCAATGGTTGGTTAGACCATATACAAACCAAAAATTAGACTTAGGGTTTGACCTTACCCTAGTTGCTCCTGCACCATTCATCTTTCAATTTTTCTACTTTATAGGTTTCATGTTTGGTTTTAAAACAATATTATGAGTAACAATATTAGAATCCATATCCAACATATCTAAATATGTCCAAGCAAAAAATCCTTAAATTCAAGAAAGAGGGAACTTGATTGATCATGCTCATCCTAATTCAAACATTTCCCAATCTTTATTATCTTTTCAGGATTATTCTCATCCATTTGAATATCAATAGTGTCAGTTATTAACAAATAACTTCATATCAGAAAACCCATCGGTAAAGGAATAATATTCTAATTATCATATTCTCTAAAATAAGCATCCGTATTTAAATAATAAGGCTTTCGGTGTTTGTGATTGAACTTAGGTAAATCATCATAAATCCATTAAAGTTTATTCTTCAGGAAAAAAATCCAAAGTAGGTGCTCGATTCATGTCAATAAGTAGTGGGTTAACCAATTTCAGTCTACCTTGCTTATATTTACCAAATCCTTTCCCACTAAATCCTGATTTCTTAAGAAAATGATAACCATAACCATACCAATCAACCATTTCAGATGGAGTCCAAGGAGTGAAATATGTCATAGTATCAGAACAATCAAGTTTTATTGTTTCAATCATTTCATTAATTGAATTAACAAACAAAATTACTTTTTGATTCCTCAGAAAGTGGAGAAGGAATAAAAACTTTTTCCTCAAATTCACTTTGTTGCTTCATGAATTCCAAATTAGAGACCTTATATTTTCCAATGAAAGTAGGATTAAAATCCAACGTCCCCCAATCAACCTTAGTTAAAGAAGAAGATGAAGCTTTCTACTGTTGAATCTCAGGTTATTTTTCAATCTCTTTACTTGGTTGAAGAGGTTCAAAAATTTTAGCATATTTTGCATTTAGGCAAGGATTCAGTGCATCATCTACATGTAATGTATACATTAAGTTGTTATAAATAAATCAAACCTTGTGATGAAGATTAGATAGAACTACATGCATAGTATGTAACCAAGGTCTTCCCAAAAGAAGATTATAATTGAGAGGTCCTGACATAACATGAATAGGCATATTTAGGATGATCAAACCTACTTTAATAGGTAAGGTAATAATGCCCAAAGTTCGTTTTGCAATATTATCAAATTGACATATAGGGACATTATTAGGTTGAATAGTAGTAAGATTAGCCTTAATCATTTTGAGCATCTACATGCTACAAACATTAAGCCCATATCCATTATCAATTAATGTTCATCAAATGACACTCTGATTAATAGAAACAACAACTATAAGAGCATTATATTGATTCTGCACCTCAAGAGAAGGTAAATCATTATTAGAAAACACAATAGGAGGTACAAAAGGCATAGCATGCATGCAATCCAAAATAGAATGAATGTTATCTTGATTAGGAGGTGAAGAAGGAAGAGTAGATAAAGATTTTTTCAATGCCTCTTAATATGTTGAAGAAATTTGAAGTAACTCTTGTAAAGATATCTTAGCAAGAGTAGCACACAATTGATCAAGTAAGTTATACTCCTTAAAGGTAGAAGAAAACTTAGGATCTTGAGGAAGAATGGGTTGAGAAGGTGGTAAAGAAATCAAAACAATAGGTTGAGGTTTATTTCATGTGCAATAAGCATGTGAAATGAAATCAATGTTATCAAATAAATCCAAAGGATCTCTAGGTTTACCCTTAATTATTAGTTAAGGACATCCTTTTACCATCATCAAAGGTGTAGGATTATCATCTTAGGTTTATCAATGTTGCATATAGTGGAACATGAAGGTAACCATGCACACACCCTATGGTAAAGGTCAATTGGAGAGGTTGTGGAGGAGAATGAAATAGGAATAGGATCAATGGAGATCTTATCCAGACCATTTTCATCATTACTACCATATACCTCATGAGGGAATCTATCCTCTTTTACAATAAAAGCCTCATCAAAGTATTCCAAACAAGAATCATACATATTAAAATACGAAAAACATGAAAATGTAAATGTTTTTGTATTTTTAAAGAAAATTTTGCAATTTTTTTGTATTATTGAAACATATAAATGAAATAAATCTAATTAACATGTAAGATATAATGGAAGATACAAATCTAACACCAAAAAGAAAGAGTTTTCTATCATAGGTTCGATTCATGTCAGGTTCACCAAAATGAATAGGGTAAAAATTGATCTTCAACAATGCTTATAACATTCACCACTATTCATTTATTGTTTTATAGTTGATATTGAATAAGTAATAGAAATGCTTGAAATTTAACAAGATAAGATACATACCTCAAAATAGCACCAATTCACAGATCTTGGAAGTTTGCCAAAAAGGCTATCCAAATTTGTACTCCAATCTTTGAAACACCAGCTACATATATCTAAAAATGGGGTTTTTGGGGTGGCTATATAGGGGTTTGCCTTGGTCAAACCCCATTTTGGTGATTTCTACCTCCACAAATAGCTAGATATAATAGAATGTGTGTGTGTGTGTGTGTGTTGAATGTGTAATGCCAAGATCTAATCTGCTAGATTGAAACCCTAGCATGAATATATATATGTATGAGAAAGGAATACATAGGCTTGAATAAGATAAGAAATCATACCAAGTCCACAAGGATAAAGTACTCCTACCAAACTCATAATCTGTAATTGCTACCCCATGATTGTATCTTTAAATGCTTGAATATCGATAATGGTAGATCAAGGAACATTGGATCTCTCTTGCTCCAAATAGATGTTCATAATTGTTGGAAATATTCAAGACTATGCTAAGTTACTGAGAGGGGAGGGGTGAATCAATAACTTCTAAAATTTCTACACCAATATCAATTCTGAATCAAATAAACCACTTAACATTTAATTTATCACATCTAATCTAATAGCATGCATGTGAAATTGAAAATATAAAAGCATCCAAAACACTTGAACATAATGATTTGGTGACCCAGAAACCTTCCAAATAGAAAGTAAAACTGGGGTGGGGATGAAACCCACAAAACTTCAATACTGCAAAATAAAGTTGGCCCATTAAGGCTTACAATGGTCACTTCTAATGATCTGCCATGTTAGGAGCAATTAGGACTGCTAGGTCCACCTTGTTAGAGGTTTTACAAACACACAATGAAATATGCACTCTATTAAGAGATTTAAGAGAGATTGTTAAGTCTACCTTGTGAAAGGATTTTGACTGGTTCACCTATTGGGATGAAACAATAGATCTCTAACTTACAACTAGATTGCTAATAGAGATTCCTTGATTAAATTGATCACCTTTTTGTGATGAATATGTTTCTGCTACTCCTCCTTCGATATGGCCTTCACAATTTACTCTTTATCTGCTACTTAGCTTTAACTATTCACTTGCACATTCTTGCATGCTCATTATCATTCATATGGATGTGATACAATACATCACACACACACACACACACACACACACACACACACACACACACACACACACACACACACACACACATCAATCCAAATTACAAAATTCCAAAGTCTGCCATCATACAAGTTAATACATATATCACAGAGTCATCCCAAATGAAGACACTCAAGTTCTGAAGACTGACTTAGTGAATTTCTAATACTCAGCATCCACTATCATTACTCGACATTGTCATGCTCTCGATAGAAGTAGAAGCTCGGTCCATACTAATCACTTCAAAGTAGTCTTGAACTTAGTCACTTGACATAAGTTGAATCACTTGGTAAAAACATAATCATCATACAACTTGGTTAATACTAGCTTCACATTCCATGAACTGTAAACTTGGTAGAAACACAATGCTTGGTAACCACTAAACTGCTTGGGTTGAACTGCTAGACTGAATATGCTCGATTTGAACTGATGGGCTTCACACTAACTGAATATACTTGGTAACCATTGAAATGCTCAGTAACTACTAGATTACATGGTAAACACTATAGATTGTTCAATGAGCTTGGTAGCCATACAAAATCTGAATAAGTGTGTGTCACTAATAACAAACTTGACTAATATGTCAACACATAATGGTATCAAAATTATTGATATCCACAATAGTTTGATCTTCTATACAATTCTCTTGCAATCTTGTATCTTTGCAACATCATCTCTTGATTCTAGTTGTCCTTTTAGTTCTCTTCTAGTTGTCTCCTAGTTGTTGATAGATGCAAATGAGAGTCTTTATATAGAAGCTTCATGGTGAGACTCCTAGAGTAATGTGAGGAACCATAATTCAAATTTCACCTCGACAATTAAGGAGGGAAAGAATTAAATGAATATTGAATTAAACCCCTTCTACATTCAAATCTAAAAGCCTGACATTGATTTTGGGATGCTCTAGGACCAAAATATAGAAAGGGGGATCAAATCCCAGAGAAGGTCAAGGATGACCTCAAATGTGACCTAGGTCAAGGATGATCTCAACCCTGTCCTAGGTCAATATTGACATGGTTGACCATTCCCTAGGTCAGGGTCGACCTAGGGGTCAAAACCCAACTAGAGCATAAAATAGAAATTCCCAAGGATACCCAAAAACTTAGAAATGATATCAAAATAAAATTGAATGCCAAGAATAGGCACAGAATCCTATAATGAATATGATGAAGGCTAGGAGGACCTATTTCTAAGTCCTACCCAAAAAATAGAGTCATAGAGGAGGGAAATTAAGGAGAATCTTCAAGATCCTAACCCTAATTTTACCTAGAATGAAGGAATCAAGTGTAGAATGCATCCTAAATGCAAATATATCATGATAAATGTACTAAAAGAGGGTTCTAAACCTACCAGGATGGAAGTACTTCCATTTTAAGACAAAAATTAATATGGGTCATTTTTTAATTGATTGATTGATCACATGATATTGTTGGCAAAAAATAACTGAATTTTGTGAACAGGAATTAGGAACTATGACATTTCTATGTTGCAACTTGTAAAACCTAGTAGATACCAAACTGTTGTGCACAGGAATAGGAGGAGAAAAATCCTCTTCAAATTTTGACAACAAAACATAGAGGCATTTTTAGTGGTGTCTATGATACAAGCTTCAATAAAGTCTATCATAAACCCTAGTGTTGGGAAAATGAGACTCAAACATGAAACTAGGGTAGGCAGTCATTTAAAAGAGGAGGGATCTCTTGATGTTGATGTAGATGAAGCAAGCTTCACAGGGGCTAGTAGTGGTTCCCCTAGCTAGAATGTCATTACACCTAATCAAATGAGTGTCACTGCTGCCAAAAATGATTCTAGCCAACCAAAGGAGAATGAAGGCATGGAGTCCTTTAGCATGGAGGAAAATATGAAGACATAAGTAAAGCCCTTGAGTTTCTCCTTCCTGATGTTGTCATGGATAGCATAGTCGAATGCAAAGGCTGATCAACCATTTTATTTTCTTTAAGAGGGGTTCCTTCAAAGGAGGACTTTTGTAAATGGGTCAAACTCAATTGGAAAAATAGAGGATAGGAGATTGAATCCCTGAGAGGATTGGGAAAGGGTTATGTTTCTTGCCTATTAAAAATTGTCGATCATGCACAAATTGTGCTTCAATATGGCACCTAGGTTACATGTGGCCATGTCTATTACTTCTAGGCCTAGACTTTAGACTTTCATCTTGAGGGCCTTCACATTCCCAATATCCTATATGTATGGAACTTCCATTCTTGAATCATAGATTCAGAGCTCTTCTAAACAATATTGTTGCCTAGTTAGGTAGGGTTATTTCATGTAAGAACAACTCTAATAAGTTTTCTAGCTTCAGGGTCCATCTAAAAGTATATGTTGAGATGGACTTGAACAATTTGTTTTAGATTCAACTAAAAATAAGTTTTGAGGGGACCTGAAATCCCTTATACCTAGCTGAAAGATATACGAATAAAGTACCCCAGGTTTTACAAGGACCTAGAACCTACCAAGAAGCAATTCAAAGTTTAAAACTAGGTTTTACAAGGACCTAGAACCTTAAGAAAACTATTAACAAAAGATGGAAATGAAACAACACCAGGAAAACTAGGACCAACAACCCAACTAGAGACTAGAACCAACAATTACACTAAGTCTTTGATAACCTTTGCTAATTCCTTACAGGCCTTAAACAATTTTTTATGTAACATTATTTATCTTGTTAGTCCATGCTTTGAGTTTTCTCGGTCCTCAGTCTGATTGAACAAACCCAATGCTTTATTATCTTATCGTCAATATGGGATTGCCTAATTGGAAAGAACAAAGTGATTCAATCCCAAGCTTTAACACAATTCAACCAACCACAAGCTATGAATTGGCCAAAAGTTACTGGTGGGTCTAGTGATTCAATTTCATCCATAGAAGAGACAATTCTTCTTATGGTTACCAATGCTACTCATGAGTCTAAGCATCTTGATTCTCCATATAAAGTTGTTCTAATGGAGAACAATTGGAAAATTATTAGAAAAATAAAAGAGCCACCTAAAAATTCTAACAAAAAAGTGGGTTCTCATGTATCTCATGGGTCTCATCATTATTATGCTCATAATTCCAATTCTATAATTCAGCTTTATCATACTCCCTCTCATTCTCTACAACAAAAATCTCAATCATTGCTATGAAAAGATGTGGATACCTCCATTAAAACCAATTCAAGTAGGTTAAGGTTCAGGCCTCCATATTTGGTATACTCTAACTCAAACCCTTCTAATCCATTACTTTCCATAATCAATAGTTTTGATGCACTACCCCAAGAAGAGAACCCTTCCACCTTGTCTTCATCATGACCTTTAAATTTTTGTCATGGATTTTTAGAGGGATAAGATTGTTAGCTCCAATTGATAATGTTGCTAATGTATGTGAAAGAGTCATATCATTTGTTATGTTGTCATTGATGTCAAGCCTTAATTGGTTGGACATTATGCTAATTCAATAGAGTGCCATATCATTTGATTAATGAAGAGGATTTGATGTAAGTGTGATGATGTAAGTGTTGATAAGGATTGAGCCATAGGAGCTTTATTGCATAGCCATTGGAAAGTTTTTTTTGCAGGTCAAGATTAAAGCTTGTTGGTGCAAATCATATATTCTTATCACATTTAGAAGGTAAAAAAAACCCCCCAAATTGACTTTTGTTTCATCAAAATCAGACATATGAAGTGAAATCTAGAGTCAATTGATTTTTGGAGGTGCAACAACAATGATTCAGGAAAAATAATTATAGAGGTGATTTTCAAACAACGACATCTCCCTCATACAGACTCCTTTTTTCGAGCAATTTTTTTATTTTGTTTTGGAGTAGAATTTCATGATCTACACATTGGTGCAGGTTGTTTGAGATCTCTATTCCTAATTTTTTTTGCAAATCACAAATCCTAATCTTTGCAACTTCAAAGGCTTAGTTTGGGCTCATCTGGACACATATTTAGGTGCTATTTTTTTTGAGAGTGCATAAATTTTTGTCTACTTTCCAGATCTAGTATCAGTTTGGAGTAATTTTGAGTAGACATATGTTGTGGTCTCCATGACACACGCCCCATTCCTAGCTAGGAATGGGGACCCCCTACTCTTTTCGACTCTCGGACTCATAGTTCGAGAGTTAGGAAAAGAAAAGTTTTTTTATACCTTACGATTTTAGAGTCAATATTCAAAAAAATCACCCAAAAGAAAAAAAAAAATTGAAAATCACAAAAAAATCAAAAAAATAAAATAAAAAGTGCCACGCACGCCTGCAAGCTCGTGCCGTGCACTGCGCCCATGACACTCGCGCTTGCGCTCGTGTCGAGCGCTGAGCGCACCGTAGCACTACGTGCATTGAGTGCCCAAGCACGTCGTAGCGTCACGCACATCGAAAGCTCGTGTGCTGAGTGCACCGTAGTGCTGCGCGCTACCCGTGCCACACGCGTCGAGCGTCTTTCACAATGTGCACGTTGAGCATCTCCTGCGCTACAGCACTGTTGCGCCTCGCGCACGCATGTGCACTCGTGCACCATTGCACCTCGCGCGCGCACTCTGATGCATTTCGTACGTGTGCATGCGTGCATGACCAAGGGCCTTGTGTGCTTGTCAAGCTATTTTTTCACCTTTAGTTTTGTCCGAATAGTCATGATAGGTTTTAGACCTCCTAGAGATAAGGTAAAGATTTTAGAAAATTTTAGGGCTTCAAAAATCCAAACTTAGCCAAATTTCAGGGCTTGAAGATTTCAGACTTAGCCAAATTTTAGGGCTTCAGGATTTCAGACTTAGCCAGATTTCAAGATTCACCTCCAGTTTTGTTTGAATGGCTAGTGTGTTTTTGCTATGCATTGTTAACTCTAAGGACTAATGCTTGCTTCTTTTGTAGGTAAAAGTTGCATCCTCAACTTGTCGAGATCATAACTTTTAACTCGGGCCTCAGAATTCAGAACCGCTTACACCGTTGGAAAGAAGAACTGAAGATCTAATTTTAGTCCCTAAAATAGTAAGCCTTCGATTACCCAATTTTAGGGACCGATGAAAGTTTCAACTTGAAATTTTGAGCAGAAGACCTCCAAAAAGGTCATTTAAAAACGCCTAGAAAATTTGTGAAAAAATATGAAAAAGTTGCAAACATTTGATCATCTTGGATAATCTGGATCACTTGGTTTCTTGCCAGGAAGGATTGGACAGGTGGAGAGAAGACAAAGATCAAAGATACAAAGGTTGGACACATAAAGCAAATCAGGTTCCTCATCTTATGCAACTATTGGGGACAAGATTCAACGCAGGTGCCTAGAGATTTTTGATTGAAGAAGCAGAGGGAGTGCAAGTTTATGAAAGTAATTGGCTATAAAGAGGGTGTGAATCATCAGAAAGGGGCATGGAGCGTATACAAAAAGTGATCTAAAACCTCATTTGAGAAAAACTCAGAAATTGTTTTCAAAATTGAGAACTTTGATTTTTTGGCAAATTGAGCTATGCAGGTTTGCAGCTCCACAGGTACGCAGGTCCGCAGCTCCGTAGGTACGTAGGTCCGTAGGTCTGCAATTCAAAGGTGCACCGACAGTTGACTGCCAGTTCCAAAAATAGAACTTTCCATGCATTGGAAACGCATTTTGATGGCAAGTTAACTCCGATACACATCAAGTGAAGGGCCAACTTCTATTTTTGGTGTCTCCATGCACTTCTACTTCGACTAATGGCTTCCTCCTACTTTCTCTCTCATGCTTTCATTGTTTTTGACATGTAAAGGGCTCATGCATCCAATTAATGAATAAAATATGGATGGAGTCCCTCTAAGCACCAGTTAGATTGATAGTTTGTATATATTTAATTTGTTTTTAATGTTTTAAAAGCATTTTATTGCATTAAGATATCTCTCACTCTCAACACAAATTGAGGAGATGATTTCTTATAAATACCCCATTGTAAAATGTAAAAAGGGCTACCGTTATTATGCAATAAAATTATGCTTTTGGTGCTAGCATTCGAAGTGTAGTTATTCTTGCCTGAATGTGTCATTATTTTGTGGATTTTATTCATGAGATTGTGATTGAGTCAAAGGTTTATTGCGTTGTTTCTGGTTGTGCGATCTTTTAATTTTAGTGTTTGCTATAGATATATGAATTCTGTTGACGTAACAAGCTTGAGAAGAAATCACCTGATTGTGTCTACATAGCTTTTTGTCTCGCATGAGCGCACTTTTTGTAGCCTTGTGATTTGATGAAGAGTGAAACATCATTCGATTTGTTACAAATTCTCACCAACGATTGCATCAGTGGATTCTAGGAAGCGCTGCTCCTATTTTCATTGGTTTCCTACCGATTTCTTCAAAGGTTTAACTCCCACCGTGTTGTGTTCTGTAGCTTATGTCCGTTTAAGAATTTCACTTTCAAGTTATTTGATTTCAAGTTATTTTCTTTTAGTTTCATTATTTTCTTTGCTAACCCCTTGTTAGATTAGGACCTCATACTAGCTGCATTGTTAGAGTTGCATTCATAAAAAAAACAAGAAAATACAAAACATTGTTCTTTTGTTGTGATATTTTTGAGACAACAAATAGATTTTACTTGATTCCAAGGTAAAAGAGTTTTTGGAACCAACAAAGGCCTCCTCATGAACATTCACATTTATCTTCTATTGAGAAAATTTTGGTACGTCGTAAGACAAACACTAAACCTTGGAGCGGATCCTTAAAAAGATTTACTTTTCAAGAGAGGAATTACACTATGGATTCCTGATGTTGACCTCATGCAAAATGAACGCCCAACAACATAGTGCTTTCAAATTTTGGTCTCATTTTGGCCTATTAGCACTTGTAATTAATTAGATCCTTGAGAGGTATTGTGTCTTAAATTGTTGAGTTTGATATAGTTTCATATTTGTTGTTGTAACCAACAAAATTAGAAGTCTACTTAGACCCTAAATTGGCAAGTGGCCATTGTAATCACACTAAATATAAAGTGCCAAATCATTTGTTAGGAGAGGTTTCTTTGATTTTTTTGCATCTTGGGGGTGCATAAATTATTTGATCTCATGGAGTCATGTCAAAAGTGTTACTTTGGTTTAAGATTCAAATTGACAAAAAGGAACTATCAGAAATGGAATGCTTTGATGAGTGATCATCTAAGAGAACATAAGGAAGTGTTTCATTATCTAGATTTGAAGATATTTCCACCTAATACTAATTGGGACATCTTTCTCTTCTTCTTCATTTTATATATAACAGTATGAGTAAGGAATATTTTTCTCCTCTTAGTAAGGCAAGTAGTCCTCATGATGTTTGGATGTGTCTTTGGGAAGCATATGGAGATCCATGAGTCTCTCCATTACCAGAGGACATTCTATGTCCAATCACTCCAGTTGTGGTACCTACAACTCCAGTTGAGATCATACCTCTTAATGCTCTTATTGCTTCTATTGATCTAGTTCCAGCCATAGATGGTCTTAATTCAGTGTAGTAGGAAACACCATGTCTTCCTATTTTAGCTTCATGGGATGATTTCCTTCCAGAAATTGTAGTGTTGTTTGTGGAGTCTTACATTGAATATGTTGGAGACATTATTGATGACATCCATCTTCTCTTTTTTGAGGAGAATTCTTCTTCACTTGTTGCGAGGGAACACTCTGACCCTCAACCACTTGACCTTTCTTTTGAGATTGACATGATTGTGGACACTTCTTTTCAGCAATTGGAGGAGGACTATTTTACTTCAAAGGAGGCACATCATCCTTTGGAGATTGTATTCTAGTTTCCTTAGACATCATATCTTTTGAGGTTCTTCCTACTAGTTGGGGAGCATTCTCTACTACACTTATGGCACCACTTATTCCTACAAGGAGGAACATCATTTAGTTTTCATGGTGTAGCTTCTTCAGTCATCAAGGAGCTTCTTTCATGGGTGTGCATTCATCATTGAGGTGAGGCTACATTGCTTCTCTTCCCATATCTTCCTATATGGATGATTCCTTGTCTTTGGAGTTAGATTCACTTTCATACATGGACATGTTACCTTGTTTTCCACCTTCTTTTGGGCATCCACTAGATTGCCTTGTGACATCTACATTCATTAAGGACTTGTCAACATATGAGAAGACTTCAAAGGCAACATCCATAGCATACTACATATGGATTCCTCATCCATATTCCTATCCACAATGGGAAATATGCTTGCACCTATACGTGCTGCATCTTCTTCCAAAAGGGAGAAATGTCATTTGGAGGCATTGGATATTTTTTTGTCTTCATGATATCCTTGCAGGAGATTATTCAATATGGGGGGATACCATCATGTATTTTTTTTCTTATGGGGGATATATGCTTGTACATGCATGATGTATGTCATAGTAGGGGGGTCTTGATTGCTCCATCCTTGCATGCATCTTGTACTACTTCATCTCTTTTTTTGGAGGAGGTTTTTCCCATGAGGTTTTCTCTCTTTCTCCATTTTCAGAGAGATTACATTGCATTGTATAGCATTGTATGTAGAGCATTGCATTTGTACATGGGTATGTAACATGGCCTAGTATTTGGGACCCACATTGCATCTTGCATTTAACTTTGTTAGCTTAAGTGCATTCCCCTAGGTTGCACTTAAGGGGGGGTGTTAGTGTAAATAATTAATGATTATAGTTTACCTAAGTTTACTTAGGGTAATGAATTTTTATACTAGTTATCATGTAGACACTTAGGAATATGCATAGTCATATGAGTTGTCTTGTTGACAACACAAGAGTTAGCAACTTATTAGAGCACATGGTTTCTACAACATCTCTTTATGAGATACACTTATGTAAAATTATCCTCTCATCATCACAAAAACTCCTGTGATCAATGGAGGATAATCCACTTTTAGTGGACATGTGCTAAGTTGTAATCCTTGTCTCTTTGTTGAATCCTAGTCATTCTAGTTACCTTTATACATAAGGCACTTCTAGTGTGTATTCATCTCATATCCAATTATCTCATATCCAATCATCCGATATCCATTCTCATTTGATCATCATTAGTATCTCTTGTGCTATCTACTGAGCTTCTTGATCTTGGCATTGAATTATTGCCTTAGCCAAATTCTTACATGGTATCATAGCTATACCAAATTCTTATAGCATTCAATGGACACTCAAATGATTTAGACTTTGACAACATAATGTTGATTTGATTATTTTACATCATTTGATTAAGTGTTGGAGACATGTTTGAGCAAGATAGTTTGGTCTGTGAATGAAGGAATACAATATTAACTGAGCTACTACAGTTGTCACCGAGCACCTGATAGACAAGTGAAGAATTCTAGTGTTAACCGAGTAATCACAATATTAAATGAGCCTAGTAGTGATCGAGAAAGTTGAAATATTAACTGATTATGTACAAAAAGAAAAATTTTAGAAAAATATTTTTTATGAGGTTGACATTTGATGAAATTTAATATTGTTCAAGAAGTATTAAGGATAAAGGTGGAGTTAGTTATGAGATCAACAACTAGATAAATTCAAAGATCTAATTAAGGAGATTTAATAATTTGAAATGGAGCATAAAGTTCAAGGTGGAAGTCTATCTCATAAGAATCTAGATTCAATGACTCTAAGCCTAATGAACATCTAATTATTGTGATTAAGTAGCAAAACTTGGAAGATTCTAGAGCAACGACAATTTTTTTCTATTTAAAGGATGAAATGCAATGTCTATTGTTATCAATGTTGAGTTGATGTTTTTTATCAAGTTGATGAAGAAATATATTGAATTGAGCAAAATACGATTGTGAAGATCAAGCAAAGGAAGTGCTAAGTTGAAGTGTGAAGTGTATAATTTAGCTAGAAAGGGATTAGAAGGAGACTGGGCAAAGCAGAGATCTGAACAAGCAAGGTAGTGCTAAAACCTAACATATCATTTCAATGCTACATTTTTACTATTGTAGCAAAAAAATATTAACTAAGTGGATCTAATAATCTTTTCAAATCCTATATGGTAGCATTCAATAGTACTATTTTGTAAGTCCTTTAGAGTAGGCCACTCTTTAGAAATGTCAAGGAGTGATAAGGTCTAGATAATCTTTGGTGTAAATCCTCTAACAAGGTCACATTAACAATGTGTATGAAACCTTTAACAAGGTTGGCTCTTAATTGAACTCACTTTAGAAGAGTGAAAATATTTTTCGTTGTCGATTCCTAGGTGGGTTTTCCCTTTACAGGGTTTCTATGTTAAATACTTGTGTCAATTGTGTGAATGTTTGTTTGTTGGAAATACAATAGGAAAGGTAAAATTTTGAGGAGGGGGGGGGGGGGTGGTGAATCAGTAGTTTAAACTTGGACCCATAAAACTTTTATCACACATCCATCTCATGCATTCAATGAGTAAACTAAAATAACATGTAAAGCATATACATCTAAATCATGGAAACATGTAAGAATTCACACACATAACACCATATATGATTACCCATAAACCTTCCAAGTGAGAAGGTAAAACTGGGGTGAGGATGAAATCCACAAATCTTCACTACTATAGTAATATAGTGTATCCAATGAAGGTTACAATGTTTTGATCATGAGTCATGATCTACCCTATGAAAGGTCTGCCCTGTTAAAGACTTACAAAGACTATTAGGTCTCACCTTGTTAGAGGATCCCAAGACCTTGTTAGAAGTGTGCCTTGTTAGAGGACTTTAACTTACAACTAAGTAAGCACCTTGTTAAAGGATTTGAAATAGTCTGTTAAGACCACTCTATTAAGATATTTTGACTAAAATCACCTATTAGAATGTCTCAGCTTTGATCTTGCGGTTAGGACTTGCTTGCTCGATAACATATCACCTCTATAAAATGTCTTCTTGATCCTTCTAAATTAGATGTCCCCATGTTGTATACTCTTCTCTATCCTTTATTTTTCTCTAACTGACTCTACAATACAATCTCATTTCATAACTTCTAAGCCATCATGATTGCTCTATTTGTGCATGCAAACTTCTCTCTTCGCTCCTTCAGTTCCTTATGCACTCATTCATAAAGAGTTTAGGGTTTCATCCTCCTTAAGAAGACTTATTTGACTTAGGGTTAGGTATGAATCTATAGCTAAGATTCATCCATTTTTTTGCTTAATCCTTCCCATTTTTTGATTGGCTGCATGTAATTGCATAGGGAATCCAACTTGAGATTCATCCTTATCTCCAAAATATCAAAATTCAATCTTAAGTTGGCTCAAAAATGGTTTACATGGTTGTTTGTGCCATTATAAAAAAATTCAAAACTATGTCACTTGACATTTTAAGTCTCTGATGCTCAACATGCACTAATCTTCTTGTTGTGACTCGGTACCTACAGTGCTTGGCATTCACTGTTTACTTGGCTCCTATGTCACTCGACATATACTGTCTGCTCGGCATTCACTATGACTCGGATTGGTCTATGATTTGCTTGAAATATGTTACTTGTTCAATATGAACTAAGTAAATTACTTAAGTGTGTTGATACTCACTTGTCAAAACCAATCTGATCAACAATCTCCCCCTTTGACATGAGTGTCAAAAACACTTGAGTATACATTATCATCCTTAAATATTACGAGCATAACATATCTAAACTCAACTTATATACAAAACTTCAAAATTTTAAAATTTTGCAATAACTTAGATACCTTAAAATTTGATAACTCCCCCTGAGATGATATGTCTGGTCTGTATCCAAAATTTGGTACTCATTGATTAAAAGTGTCTTTGTTGATACACTTTGACTTTAATGCCCTAATTTTTTGATACTTGATGATACTATTTCATCTGATACTCTCTTTTGCTCTCAAAAATAATATCTCCTCCATTCTATTATTGCATTCTCCCCCTTTACTCTATTTCTCGCCCAAATATATATATATATCTCCCCCTTTTTGACACTTATGTCAATTGGCTATACATTGATTGTGTGTTTGTTCAAAAAAGATTTATGGACATCTAATATCATCTTAAGAGTTGCATCCTAATTCTCGCATGCTACATCCAATGAATTGATTTAGATTGCAAGCTCAATAACATGATGAACTAGACCATCTAAGGTAGAAAGATTGGGGTCTTTCTTCAGTAGGGTTTTAGCATAGCCTAGCTCCTTGTGCATTATTTCCATATGGGGGGTGAGGGTTTCTTGGATGCTAGTTAGTTTAGCCCTTGTATTGGCCTCATCTACTATCAATATAGCTAATTGACTTAGTGTTTGAAGCAATGTCCTGAAATGCTTCTCACTCTGAGCTAGATTCATTGGTAGTCGTGGACCTAATGCAGAAATTTGGCTCTCCAGACCCAGAATGCGACTTCTGGTCTCTTGGGTGAAGAGTGTTGGATTACATAATTTTGTGTACAATGAGAATATATTCTCAAGTACATTCTTCACTTCATCAACCTTCATTTTCAATGCAACTTGTGTTAGTGCTATTACACCAGATATTTTCTCATTTACTTTATTTCAAAATATCTTTTTTGACTAGTCAAGTAATTTGGCATTTGTATCCAAGTCTTCATTATTGACCTTCTCCACTATATCTATTAGTTGATCCATTAGTGGCTTGGTCTCATCTAGAGTTGGTAGACTAAATGCATCTAAAAAGACCTCTTTGATGTCTTGAAGTGCTTGCTTCTGTTTGTGCTCCATTCTAAGCATTTCTTGATGCTTTTTCCTTGCTATGGCCTGTTGCAATATGCAATTTGTTCTATTGTCATAGTATCTAAATCAAATTTTGGTAAAATTATTTCTTCATCAAGGCTCACATCTCCATATTGAATTACTTCTTTAGCCTTTGATGAAGTATGGCTTAGCATTGAGATTTGTAATATAGTAGCTTCTATGCTCAGATTTTGAAGAGTATGACTTGATGGAGTGCCAGATACTAGTAAGGTTACCAGGGCTTGGATGGTAGTTTTTTCCTTTAGTTGTGGTGTCATCTCACTCTCTTCAAGCTTTCCCTATTCTACCACGATTACCTAACTTGCACCTTGTCCTTGTGCAGCAGGTACAAATAAGTTTATCTGACCTGTTTCTAAAGTACCAACTTGTGCTTCCATTGTGCTCTTCCCTTCAATATCAATCTTGGTTATTATATCTGTAGACACCTAAAAACCTTTAGAAAATAAAGTATTTTTATTTTCTAAAAAATTCCTAATGACATCATCATTTATTAATTATTTATTTATTTAATTAATTAATTTATTTTTATGCCATTAAATCCCTTTATCTTAATTAAAAATATTTAATTAAGGAATCCCTCCCAAAAATGTTTAAGTCTTATTTAAACATTATTTCCTTATTTATTAATTATTTAATTAATAAATTGACCAAAAAACCCAAAATAAATAAAAATTTTATTTTTTTCCCATAACTTGGCCAATTTCCTTAAGACCACTAACCTCTTCCAAAATCTTCTAATCCTTCTTTAATTTTGATTAAAGGCTAATCCCATCATTTCCTACCCCTAATCCCAACTCAAAATATTTAATTAAGATTAAATATTAATCCTCATATTTATTAAAAAAGTTTTAATAAATATCTCCTCAACCCAAACCCTTGAAATAAATAAAACTTTATTTATTTTCTAAAAATCTAATTTATCCTCATCCTAAGAAGTTCTAGACTCTTCTAGAAAGTCTTCATCCTCATCCTAGGAAGTTCTAGACTATTCTAGAAAGTCTTTATCCTCATCCAAAGTCTAGACTCTTCTAGAAGATGTCTTTAAACCTAATCCTAATCCCCTCCTAACCTTGTCACATTCTCTAAACATGGGTTAAGACTTACTAACCCAAGCCAAAGTTAACAATTATCTCCTCCTTCACCTACCCTCATTAAATGCCATCCACTTGCCTATCCCTAAGCTAATCCTAAACCACCCTAATCCATCCTCTAATCATTTGCACAATCCTAAGCAAGCTTAAAACCTTCCTAATCAAGCCCAAGTCAAAATTCCTCTCATCTCCTTCAAAATATCCCAACCATAAAACTTTATGAAGCCCACTAGGCCATAAATGACTCTTCCAAAGCCCTTTCATTGCTCTTACAAGCCATTATGAGGGTCTTTATGAAGATTTTATCCCTTGAGCCTCCTTTGTTGACTCATCCTTCCCCTTTCCTCCATCCTCTCACCCTGTGACATGTGTCACTCCCTGATTGGCTGTAAGGAAGCACAATCCATGTGCTCTCCTCTCATGCAATCTGAGCCCTCCATGAGCTTTTCCCCATCCTTGCATCTTAGCCCTCAATCCCTCAAGCCTCTTGCCTATAAATTGGATCCTTCCCCTTTGCAAAACAACACAATCCATGAAGTAAGGTCATAATGCCATTTTAAGAAGCCATTTTACATCAAAACCATACACTCACACCCAAATTCCAACTCCATTTGAAGCCCTTTTTGAAGCATAAGCTTGAGCATACATCCTATCTATTTAGACCAAGCCACTCAACAAGAGAGCTTCTCATTAAGAGAGCCCATTAATGGCTCATATTCTCAATTGAGAGCTCATCTTAGTCTATCTTGAAGTTTATGAATTTTGTTTAGTTTGTAGAAGCTTTATTTAAATTTGGTTTCTATTAGCATACTAACATTGCTCATATACATTTTGGCACGCCCGGTGGGACTTTGCATGGGTCATCTTCATTAGCTTTTTTAGTCAATGTTTGTATGTCATTTGCTAATTTTGGCTATTTTTATTTGTTTTTGTGATTGGTAGGATTGTATAAATTGGTTTTGTAGGTCCACATGAGCATGAAGAAGACAAAGGAACTCATAGTCTATCTCATAGTGTTTGCAGATTTTTCAAGCTTATAGGTGAACAAAGCACTTGGAATTCTTCTTCCTCTTCTTGTCTATATTCTTCTTATTCCATCTACTTCTTCTTCTTCTTCTTGTGGGAGATCTTGGCCATTTTTTTAAGGAAGCAAAATCATACACACTTCTTTTTAGTGCTTAAAATGAACCCCCAGATCATACTTAAATCCATTAAAAACTAAAAATTTACAAAAAAAAAAATCTTTTAACAAGTGAAACTAAACCAATCCAATCATTTGCATCCTTGCAACATCAAGGTTTTAGATGCATTCATACAAAGTTAGGAACACTTCATTTTTGGGAATTAAAAAAGAACTTTAAGTTTCCATTTCAAAAGGTTCAAAATCAACACTAAGTGCACACTAAAATCTAAATCAAACTCAAAGCATCAATCAAGGATAAAATGAACCTCATTTGCAAATATTTTAAAGTTCTTTTAAAAATCTCATGAAAACTAAGAGTCCTAAATGGTTGTCAAAATTGTCCTAAAAGCTTTGTTATTTGTTCCAAACGAATGTCTTGTTGCAAAATCTTGAATGTTTCTTAGGTTTTTCATGCATCAAAACAATCTAGGAATATCATTTTTGGGCTTAAAACATGCAAACTAGAACACAAAATCTTGAATGAAAACCAAAGTCCAAAGAGTCATTTTCACTCTTGAGTCCAAAAAAATCTTGAATGATCTAAGGTTAAAACAAAGCACGTCAAAGTTCTTAAAACAACACACAAAATCTCAATCTTGAATGCTCAAAGGAAAAAACTTGAATGTTTAAACACTTGTCTTTGAACACATGTTGCTAAAATGAACTTGAATGTTTAAACATTTTTCCTTTGAATGAATGTTGCTCAAACATAATCTTGAATGCCATGGATTAAAATCAATCTTTCTTGGAATGCATGCTTAAAACAAACAAACACAATCTTGAATGCAAAAGATCAACTAACCATTGCAATATCTCACACTTCAATTTTTGGGGCATAAAAAGAATCTACATTCTAGGAACTTCCTAAATTATAAAAACCAAATAAAGACGCTTTAAGTGAGTTTGTAGTTGGACTCACCCACTTTAATCACCCATCAATTTAACCATTGGTTGCAATCTCAGCGCCATCTATGGGGATGGGTCTACCTAAGAGGGTGTTAAGTGCTCCACAAAGATCAAACGTCACTTACTTATGTTTTTATTAGTTTTTCTAACTTAGAAAATTCCTTAAATGCACATTAGGCTCGCTAACACTTCATTTGGACATTAAAATTGAACAACTCTTGACGTGGAGGGCCTCTAGGCGTGCGCTTGAAATCGAGTTTTACACATCTTTCTTTTTGGGCTTAAAATAAACTCACACTCAATCTTGAATGCCTTAAAGGAAATTAATCGATACTTGACGTGGAGGGCCTCCGGGTGCGCGGGTTTACTTTCTTGTTGACCCTAACTCTTCTTCTTGTTCGCATTCTTCGATCAATTTTTCTTTGTTAGTGCATTTCAAAGTTGGAATTGAACATTTGCATCTTAAACATGAGTGCTTGCAAAGTCTAGATCAGCACACATAAGAGTCAGTTGGAAAAGGAACAAGCGTGTTTTTTAGCCCAAGGTCATCCAAGTCTTCTCTCCCCTTGTCGTCTTTTGAGACCATCTTGGGTGCATAAGATTAGGATCCAAAACCTTGTTTTTCTTTTAGGAGGCCTGCTTGGGGATTTCATCACCCCTTGGGACGACCTCAACTCTAGTGTTTCGACAGAGTATAAAGATCGGGAGGTGAATCCAAAGACACCTCTCTTGAAATCAAGATTTTGTCACTCGAGCTAAGCCTCAAAGAACTTTATACCCTTGAGAAGTGAAAGAGGAGAAGTGGGTTATCGCTCCTCTCGACTATGTGACATTGTTTTGGTTTCATCTATGGATTTGGGCCTCACATACCTTGGGTATATCGAGGACTCCCTAGCTAAACCAATTGTTAGCCTTGTAGACAACCATCTAGGATGTTAATGTGTTTGAAGTGACTGATCGAAACATTTGTAAAACATACACACTCCTTGGCGCAAGTATCACATTTTGAGAATCCAAAACTTCTATCTAGTTGTTTCTATCTATTGCTTGATTTTTTATTTGTTGAATGAATGTTTGCTAAACTTGGTCAATCCTAGCTTAGGGCATACTTAGCGTAGTCACTGCCTGTTCCAAAAGTTGAACAAGTCGAAGCAAAACAACCGAGATCTCTCAAAGCCAAGCAAATTTAAGAATTCATGTCAAAACAACTCAAACCCAAACAAAAGTTTCACAAAGCCAAACTAAAGCCATCTCAAGCATACCAAGAACTTTCAGCCAAGAGAAAGGAACTAACACCAAGCCCTCAAATTGCCAAACTCCACAAAGCAGAGGAAAAAGCTACCGACGAAGCCCTTCAAGATGCCTGGTTAGAGCGCACCATCCAACTTAACCAACATCTAGGAGTTAAACCTGCTTATGCCTTACCAACTAGGCATGATTTCTATGATTAGACCCCCTTGTTTCTCCACATCTTCTTGCATAAGCTTCACTTTAGAATCATCCTTGTAGGTAAGCCAACCATCCTTAGTCATCCCCTTAAGCATTTTAGCTCATCCATCTCATTTAGAACCAAACCATTTAGCTAGCAATCCAAAAACTTCACATCCAAGCCTTCAAAATTGTTGTCACCTTGCCAAAAGTTTGCCATTCCTAACATCTTCCAAATCCATCAATCTCACCCAGGTTATCCCTTTGATAGAGCTTTGTCTAGGGTAATTTAGCTTTGTCACTTGTTATCCCTCATCACCTTGAGCTAAAGGTTGGGATCCACAAGTGGTCAATCTTGTGTTCTTCCTAAAGGATCATCAGTCTATCCTTAAGTTGACACAATCACCACCAAGCTTGCACATAGGAAAGTAGACCTTTCATAATTTGGCAACATATCTTTGAAGTTAGAATCCTCAACCCAATCCTCCTTAGGTTTTTTCATACAGCTTTGTCTCAACCTAGGAAATCATTTGCATAGAAAAGCCTTCCTCTTTTGCCTCCATCAACATTGTTGCATCTCATCCCTAGGAAACATTCTGCATTTTCATGCCACCCTTCACTCGCTTAGGCAAGAAGAAGAAGGAAACAATGGAGCCCTATTATTTGGATCCAACAGCATCACTCCCCTTGAGCACTCAATCATCCTTCAACCCAGAGAATGCTATACCATCACCTAGTGAAATTGAAGCTTTCATGAACCAACTAGGAAATGCAGTATTGGTGAACGCCATTATAGACAAAAACAAGGAAACAATCATGGCTAACTTTCAAAGGGACAACATTGGAGCCTTCGACTTTGGAAGACCTCACCCCTTATCAGATCCATCTCACCCCTTGTTTGAGCAACTCCCACCATCCATAGGCTCTTATGATTCAAATTATCCTCAATATGTGCCAAAAGAAGAGCCTCAACCCACCCCATATGATCCAACAGATCCAAACATACCAGCCTCTACTCAAGTTGAAATCTCCCTTCCACAAGCCAATCCAGTCACCACCACTCCACCATTGGTCCATACCACTTCATTCCAAACCCCCTTCGCCCAAAACACCTCATCATTCACTCCCTTCACTATTGTTGCTGCTGCCCCCCAACCCAACCTTCCAAATCCACCCATCTCCCAAATCAGTGCTAGCATCTTTGGCCAACCGCAACAATATACAACTGGGATGCCACCCATGGGGCCAAGTAATCAACCTTTTATCACTCCCAGCCTGTTTACCTCCACTCAGAACATAATTCCATCGTTTCCACTAGGTCCTTGGAGCTCAGTGCCATCAGCCACAAATCCACAAGCTACTACCTTCACTCCACAAAGCTATCACACCCCACAAGCTACTACCAATGTTCTGCCAAGCTCTCAAGTGACCCAAGCTCCTGCCACCACTTTACCAAGCTTTCAAATCCAGCCACCAAGCTATCAAACCCCATCAGTTCCATTCCCAAGCTTTCAATTCCCACTACCTCCACCACCAACCAATCCATTACCTCTTATTACCAACTATTTTTCTATGCCACTTCTAGGAGGAAATCCACCACCACCAACCACCAATTACTTGGCCTCTTTTGCCATGCAGACACCTTCCCAAATAGGGGCACAACCGACATATATTGGTCAAACTCCTCAAATCCAAAGTCAAGCTCCACAAGCTCCCCGACCCTTTCCCAAGCTTCACACCCATATTATACCTTACCTCCAAAAAGAAATCCATTTATCCCATAGCCAGCTTATGTTCCTTAATCCCAACCTCAAATCCAATATCAACAACAAGCCTTGCAACATATGCAGCAATATGTGCCACCTCCACCTCAGCAACCCATCATCCACCATTTAGTTGCCCAAGCCATGTACAATCCCTACCAGCCCATACCTCAAAGCCATCCATATTCCATTGCCCCATCTAGCACATACCTACCTCAGGGCACTCCTACATTGGGGGCACCCCAGATGTCACCCATTAATTCAGAATGGGAAGCCATGAAAATAGCTTTGAAGAACATCCAAGAGGGAAATGATCCAAAAACCTTCAAGTTTGAGAATGTGTGTCCTTACCCATTTGACAGAGCCATTACCATGACACCATTTCCCAAGCATTTTGAGACACCCAAGTTTGACAAATTCAGAGGAAAAGGAGACCCTGTCACACATATCAAAGAATTTTACATGCACTACCAAGAAGTGGCATACGATGATATCTTCCTCTTGCATCTCTTTCCCAAAAGCTTGGCCGACCCAACTCTTGAATGGTTTTATAGAATCCCCTATGGCACAATTAAAATTTTTGCTGAATTGTCTGAGGCATTTGTAGTCCAGTATGCCCATCTTGTTGAAACAGAGCTATCAGTAGTTGATCATGTCCACACTAAGCAAAAAGGTGGAGAAACCCTTCCTGAATATCTGCAAAGGTGGAAAATCCTTACCACCCGCATATCTTGCACCTTGCCAGAGTGCCATTTGGTGAAAATGTTTATTGATAATGCCTATCCTAGCTTGGCTTACCACATGACCATGAACTGTTTGCAGACCTACAAAGACATCAAAGAGAAAGGAATGATCCTTGAGCAAGGACTCATTAAAGATGGCATGGTCAAGATTTACAAGGAAGCCAACCAAAATCAATCACATTCCAATGACAAGTCTAAGTATTGGAACAAAAACAAGCACGTTGCAACAGATGGCGTCACTGACACCAGACATGTGAATATTGTTTTTCCTTCCCAAAATCAATCTAACCCACCATATCAATCAAACAATCAACAAGCTATCAACTACCAACAGCAGAATAACTAAAGCTATCAAAACCACAATCCAAGACCCAACTTTAAAGGGTCTAGCAATCAAGCTAATGCCATCAATGTAGCTATAGGGCAAAAGCCTAGATTCCAACCTGCACCTAGAAATTATACACCCCTTGGTGAACCTTTGGATGTCATTTTTGAGAAATTAGTCAAGGAAAACCTCATCAAATTTCCTCCTACCCAGCAAATTGACCCAAGCCAATCCAAAGTTGCATGGTACAAAGACAATGACTACTGCAAATTTCATAGGGTAAAAGGTCACACTACCCTCAGATGCATGAAACTGAAAGATTATGTGCAGGACCTCATTGATCACAAAGAAATCACCGTTGGTGCCCAAACCTCTCCCAATGCAGGCTTACAAATATATCAAAATGCTTTTCCTCCTCACAACAACCAAAATCTTGGAAAAGCACCTATCCAAGCCAACAACAACAACACCAACAACTGCCAGCCAAAGCAACAGCATGGGAAGAACAATGACCACACTTCATCCTATATAGACTATGGCAGCCTCATAGGTTGTATATCCGAGAAAGAGCCTTCTGTCAATGTTATCAATATTCAAGGACCAAAAAATGAGTGTGCAGTCACCACTCGAAGAGCGCGATTTAACATCGTAGGCCCACCAGTTTCACCAGCACCATCAGCTCCATCAAAAAGCCAGTACAATATCTTGGAACACCTTGGGAACATGCCAGCTCAAATCTCCATTTTAGACCTTCTTCGCACCAGTCCTGTGTACAAGAACATCCTTGACAGTGCTCTTATAGAATCTTGTGTCCCTTTAGATATCAATGCTACTGATTTTTGTAATATTTTTGGACACCTATCCTCCTCATGTGCCCTATCTTTCAAACCCACTGACATACTCGTGGTCGAGCCAGATCACACCCTTCCACTTCGCATAGCCATCATGGTATCCAATTTTTCCATGAAAAGAGTAATGATAGATAATGGATAAGCCTTGAATATTTGCACCCTAAAATTCATAAAACAAGCTGGGTATACTGAGGCAAATATCATCAGTGAGGTTATCACCATCAAAGCTTATGACAACTTGGAAAGAACCACAGAAGGAACTATTTAGCTGCCAATCAAGGTTGGGCCAGTCATCCAAGAGACACTCTGCCATGTTATTGATCTAAACCTACCATTTAACATCCTCCTCGGTCACCTATGGATTCATGCCATGAAAGCTGTTCCATCCACTTACCATCAGTGCGTCAAATTTTTGCATCAAGGCACTGAGGTAACCATCCATTTCGATCCAGAACCCTTTTCTTACTGCAATGCAGTTGAAGCTTCATATACAAACCATTGCCCTGGAATTGATATCGACACATCCATCGCCAGATCATCCCACACTTGTAATGACCCAGAAACCATCCTCGCTTCTACCCTGTCTACCATGAAGATCAATAACAAAGGCTGTAGAGAGTATAGTCTGTCGGATGCATTTTCTGTTGGGGCACTCCCACTTGATCCACATGCCCATGGACGACTGACATATCACAAAGCTAAGGAGATTCCACCTCCTCGATACAAACAGTTTGGCCCAACAACCTTTGTATCCTCAAAAATCCCTCTCCATGAGGAGCTCACTCCAGATATCAACAATTGGTTACATAAGAATGCACCTCAAAGAAATCAAGCACACCTTGATCACTTCAGCCAGAAGTATCCCCAAGAACATAAGCTCATCACTGACAAATGGAACTATCAAGGTGGTGATCTAGGACTAGAAGAAAGAGGCATGCAGTTCCCCATCGATGCACACAAGTGGGAATCGAAGTCAGGTCTTGGCTTTGGCATACCCACAACTGGGGGCACCAATACGGATGGTCAGGCTTTTTCGAACATTCACCACGACCTTGTCAAAATTGAAGACATTCTTGAGGAAGTTGAAAAGAGAGCCTACAATGATATCCTAGACCAAATCTCCCTCGAAGACTCTGTTCTCTAAGAACTATCCATCCACCTCATTGACCTACCACTCGCCCATCCACAACTCATAGATTGGGACCAACCAAGTGTCATACACATTGATGAGTTCACATCAGAGGAAGCGCTTCTGAGATTCATGGGAGCTGAAACTCCTCATAAGCAAACAAAGCCAGATTCTGCCTATATCTACAAGCTAGATCCCAAGGGTATTTTGGAGAAAATCCCCAACCTAGTTCCAATACACCCAAAACTGGAACTAAGGTGAATCCGAGACTAGCTATGGCAGCGAAGAGAACCCCTCAGCAAGAAAATCCAGAGCCACAAGCAGAACATGAAGATTTAGCATTGCCTCCTCAAGATAATCGACCAGAGGTGTCTTCTATTCTAATTGAGGATATTCGAGAAGTCAACATGGGTTCTTCAGAGATCCCCAGACTTGTTCACATTGCTGCATCCCTATCACAAGACCAAGCTGATCTCCTCTTTGAGGTATTAAGAGAGAACATTGGCCAATTTGCATGGTCATATCAGGACATGCTAGGACTTGATCCAAAGCTTGTAGTTCATCATCTTGCAGTCGATCCAAAGATCAAGCCCATCAAACAAAAGCTTAGAAAAATGCACCCCAAGGTGGCATTACTAGTCAAAGCTGAATTAGAAAGAATGTTAGCTACTAAGGTTATTTGACCTATCGACTACTCAGAGTGGATCTCCAACATGGTCCCCATCACTAAACCTTCTGGTGACATCACAATCTGCACTGATTTCAGAGATCTTAACAAAGCTTGTCCAAAAGATGATTTTCCCTTGCCCAATATAGATATGATTGTAGATCTTACAGTTGGACATGAAATTTTGTCCCTCATGGATGGATTTTTTGGGTATAATCAAATCAAAATTGCAGAAGAGGATTAGCATAAGACATCGTTTACTACCCCTTGGGGAACCTTTTGTTACAACATGATGCCTTTTGGCCTAAAGAATGCTGGGGCTACCTATTAAAGAGCTATGACAACCATTTTTCATGATCTCATCCATAGCATTTTGGAGGATTATGTGGATGATATCTTGGTCAAATCTCATACCTTCATGGATCATCTTATTGACCTGGAGAAAGTCTTTGATAGGTTAGCCAAATATCATCTCATGCTGAATCCCAAGAAGTGTGTCTTTGGGGTCACATCTAGCAAGCTTCTAGGCTTTATAGTGTCTAAATGAGGTATAGAGATCGACCCCAAGAAGGTCAAGGCTATCTTAGACATGCCTCCTCCCCAGAAACTGTGACAGCTTTGCTCTCTTAAGGGAAAGCTTCAATCCGTCTGGCGCTTCATCTCCTAGTTTGCATATAAGTGTACACCATTTTCACATTTACTAAAGAAGGATGAGAACTTTAGGTGGGATCCTTTACGTTAGCGTAGCTTCGATAAGCTCAAGCAGTATCTCACCAATCCCCCTATCTTGGTTCCACCAGTTCCTGATCATCCCCTGATTTTTTACATATCAGCAATGCCTACTACTCTAGGGGCACTTCTAGCATAGCTCGATGACTACGACAGAGAAAGAGCCGTCTACTACATCAATAGAACCCTAGTTGGTTATGAACTCAATTATACTCCTATGGAAAAAGATTGTTTGATAGTTGTTTTCTCAACTCAAAAGCTTCGCCACTACATGCTAAGTCATACCATCCAACTAGTCTCCAAGATCGACCCTCTCAAGTATATGCTCTCCAGAACAACACTTACAGGCCGTTTGGCCAAATGGGTTGTGCTCCTTAGCGAATTTGACATCCAACATGTGGACAGAAAGGCAATCAAAGGGCAAGCTATAGCAGATCTCCTAGCTGATGCACCTCTAATGGATGCTTATCCGTTGATCACAGAATTTCCAGATGAGCATATCTGTCTAATCGAAGAAGAGCCCCCATGGAAACCTTATTTTGATGGCTCATACACATCTCATGGATCAGGGGTAGGAATATTGTTGGTCACACCTCAAGGATATTACATTCCAAAAGCCTTCAAGCTACAATTCCCTAGCACCAACAATATAGCTGAATATGAGGCCCTCATAGCAGGATTAAAGATAGCTGCAGAATGGAACATTGTTGAGTTACAAATCTTTGGCGATTCTCAGCTCATCATCAAGCAAGCCCTAAATGAATATCAAACCAAAGATGAAAAGCTATTACCCTACAAAGAGCTAGTTGATCAGCTAACCCAACATTTTACAAGGCTTCAATTTACACAAGTGCCTCGAATATAGAACAAAGCAGCAGATGCTATGGGTACTATAGGCTCGCTCTTGAAAATTCCCCAAGTAGGTACACAGTATGAGTTTTTAGTCGAGCAGCTCCTCACACCCGCCTATGCAAATGAGGATTCAAACCGTGTTTGTATCTTGGTTGGTTCTGAATCCCCTTGGTACCTTGAGATTCACGCTTACCTTAACGATGGTATCATATCCCCTCACCTCACACGTACCCAATGCCAAAACCTCATCTGAAAATCATCCCGCTATGTTATCATAGCCAATAGCCTATATCGTTGGGGTTATCACAATACTCTCTCTCGATGTTTAGACCAAAATGAGGCTATGATGGTGTTAAAAGAAGTACACTCTAAACTTTGCGGTGCCCACACGAGTGGTATTGTCCTAGCATGACAAATCCTTAGAGCAGGCTACGATTGGCCTACCATTGAAGAAGACTCCTATGAATTTGTCAAAAACTATCTCGCATGTCAATAGCATGCAAATCTTGTGCACGCTCCAGCACAGGATCTACAGCCTATTGCACCACCTTGGCCTTTTGCTTGTTGGGGCCTTGATCTAGTTGGAACTATCACACCCCTCTCATCCGATGGACATAAATGGATAATAACAGCTACAAACTATTTCACTAAATGGGTGGAAGCAGTCCCCCTAGTCTTAGCTATAGGAGTTCAAGTCTCTAAGTTTATCTTGTACTACATTGTTTGCCGCTTCAGCATCCCATCCACCATCTTCACCGACCACAGAGGTAACTTTGAAAATCTCAGCATGGAAGAATTATGCACTTCCCTTCGCATCCATCATCGCTTTTCTAGCCCATATTTCCCACAAGGTAATGGTCAAGCGGAGGCAACTAACAAAACCCTCCTTAAAATCCTAAAGAAAGTTGTCAATGATTTCGACCGCGATTGGCACCTACAAATAAATCCAGTCCTATGGGCCTATCGAACCTCCTTCTGTACATCCACAGGCACAACTCCATACTCCCTAGTCTATGGTGCTGAAGCGGTACTACCTATAGAGGTTGAACTTCCCTCCTTGCGCATATCTTTGCAAGGGCAAATATGAGATGAAGAATACAGGGTAGCTTGGCTCACCCAGCTAGATCTCTTAGACAAGAAGCGACAACAAGGCTATGATCATCTCACCGTCTATCAAACTCGTCTCAAAAGGAATTTCAACAAGAATGTGCTTCCATGACACTTTCGGCCAGGTGACATGGTCCTCAAAGAAAACATGAAAGTCCAAGCAGATCGAAAAAAGAAAGGCAAGTTTGAACCTACATGGCTTGGTCCTTATGTTGTCACTGCATCCTTTGGCTCCAGAGCCTATCAACTATCTACACCAGAAGGAGAACTCTTGAATGATCCTACTAACATCATTCATCTCAAAAAGTTCTATGCTTAAAGATCCTTGGTATACCCAGCTTTTGAAAAATACAAAACAAACAAAAATAGTAAAGAGAAATAAGCATCCAATGGTGAAAACTTGGCAATTCAAGCACCTTGGATAGGTACCTTGGTGAAAACCTGGTAATTCAGGTGCCTTGTGTACTAAGACTAATCCATTATCTATCACTATCCTATCCCTCATCCATTCACCCACCATCCCATAAAACACCTTCTTGTTCCCTTGGTGTTCCAACCAAATATCCAAAATCTAATGGAGCTTGTAAATACCTCCTGTACAACTTGTAAATCTTGTACCTCAGCTTGTAAATCTTGTACCCCAGCTTGTAAATCTTGTATCATCCCTTGTATCATAGCTTGTATATCCAAATCTTGTTCAAAGCTTGTACCATATTCTAGCTTGTATTATATGCCAAATCTTGTATCCTAGCTTGTATCCTATCACATGCACACAAAGAATCCCATTTTCACTTAAGCTTTTTGCAAACCATCTACCTATCCGCCTATCAACTATTGCAGACATCCCACCCTTCACAAACATTTCCATCTCACAAAGCCCAAACATGAACAACCTTGTACATTTGTAACATATCTTGGTCCGTCAGCTTGTACATCTTCTTTAGCTTAGTACCATTGTATCTATCCAGCTTTTGTGTCAGTTCCTCCTTGATCAACATCTTGCACACATCACACAACCCTTGGTTAGCTATCCCAATACATCCTTTAGCTAGATCTCCTGTCACCAAAGTGTTATCCTTCTTTGTTTAGCTTGCCAGACGCATCACTCATCCAGACCCACCTGCTTAGGTGCTCTCTGATAGATCCTTGTAGGATATAGCTTTCCTCATGTCTGATCTTGGTCCGTTAGTACCTCATCCTACCCATCTCGTTGGAAAATGTTTCTCTTTTGGATTTTCACTTTCTTTTGATTTGGAATCTTCCCTTTTGGGTCTTGAAGTATCTTTTCCAAACAATCTTTTTGTTCCCTCCTCAAAGTTGCCACGATCTTCCATATCATGGTATACTGCGAATGGGGCAATCTGGGCATAAGGTCTTGATCAAGTCTTTTGTTTGTTTTTCTTTTCTACTTGTGGGTTACCCAGTGTCGGTTCCACTCTGATTCTTTTGAGATTCATGTGTGATGCTGGGGCAATCCTTGCATGTTTGTTTTGAGTTAGTCCGTCAGTCCTCTGGATAGTTGGTGAAAAGGCCTTGATGTTCTTGGTAACCTTGGCAATTAACCAATAGTCCTATAGAAAATCTAGTGCTTAACTACATGGTGGTACTTCTCTTTGAAGTATCCCCCTGCTCAAAAAGCTTCAATGGTTTTCCTTCATCTCCATTATCCCCCATCCATATCCAGCATCCGTCTCTCCTACCCCAACTTATGCATCAGTATCTCTTTGAATCACTCCTCACCTTTAGCTTTAGGGATCCACAATCCTAGTCTTAGGGATCCACCAATCCAAATCAATCCACCAAGCCTCATCTTTCAAGATCCACAATCCTAGTCCTAGGGATCTCCAAAACCCATCTTCTGCCAATCTGACTCTTTGAAATCTTGTTGCATCAGCTTTTTAATCCCCTCATCCATCTCCCCATCCTGGATTCCTTTTATAGCGCTCCACTCCTTCATCCTCTACAATCCTTGAGATCTTAAGCTTGCTTCCTCTTGTGCCTCTGATTCTCCCTTTATCATTCTCCCATAGTGAGAGTTTGAGCTAATTAAACCTCTTCTCTTAAGCCAATCTAAGTCTTCTTGCTCATCTCGGATTCTTGTACTTTTCAAGAAGTCGTTGAGCCTCGCTTTCTATACCTGCCGCCTTCTTGAGGGGGCATCTTGCAGTCCATTCTCTCCTCTTCTGCTCTAGCCTTGGGCATCTTAATTTCTTATCTTTGATGCCATGCCACTTGCGGCATCACATCAAAGAGGGGAAAAATGTAGACACCTAAAAACCTTTAGAAAATAAAGTATTTTTATTTTCTGAAAATTTTTTGATGACATCATCATTTATTAATTAATTTATTTATTTTTATGCCATTAAATCAATTTATCTTAATTAAAAATATTTAATTAAGGAATCCCTCCCAAAAATGTTTAAATCTTATTTAAACATTATTTCCTTATTTATTAATTATTTAATTAATAAATTGACCAAAAAACCCAAAATAAATTAAAAAATTATTTTTTGCCCAAAACTTGGCCAATTTCCTTAAGACCACTAACCTCTTCCAAAATCTTCTAATCCTTCTTTAATTTTGATTAAAGGCTAATCCCATCATTTCCTACCTCTAATCCCAACTCAAAATATTTAATTAAGATTAAATATTAATCCTCATGTTTATTAAAAAAGATTTAATAAATATCTCCTCAACCCAAACCCTTGAAATAAATAAAACTTTATTTATTTCCTAAAAATCTAATTTATCCTCATCCTAAGAAGTTCTAGACTCTTCTAGAAAGTCTTCATCCTCATCCTAGGAAGTTCTAGACTATTCTAGAAAGTCTTTATCCTCATCCAAAGTCTAGACTCTTCTAGAAGATGTCTTTAAACCTAATCCTAATCCCCTACTAACCTTGTCACATTCTCTAAACATGGGTTAAGACTTACTAACCCAAGCCAAAGTTAACAAATATCTCCTCCTTCACCCACCCTCATTAAATGCCATCCACTTGCCTATCGCTAAGCTAATCCTAAACCATCCTAATCCATCCTCTAATCATTTGCACAATCCTAAGCAAGCTTAAAACCTTCCTAATCAAGCCTAAGTCAAAATTCCTCTCATCTCCTTCAAAATATCCCAACCATAAAACTTTATGAAGCCCACTAGGCCATAAATGACTCTTCCAAAGCCCTTTCATGGCTCTTACAAGCCATTATGAGGGTCTTTATGAAGATTTTATCCCTTGAGCCTCCTTTGTTGACTCATCCTTCCCCTTTCTTCCATCCTCTCACCCTATGACATGTGTCACTCCCTAATTGGCTGTAAGGAAGCACAATCCACGTGCTCTCCTCTTATGCAATCTGAGCCCTCCATGAGCTTTTCCCCATCCTTGCATCTTAGCCCTCAATCCCTCAAGCCTCTTGCCTATAAATTGGATCCTTCCCCTTTGCAAAACAACACAATCCATGAAGTAAAGTCATAATGCCATTTTAAGAAGCCATTTTACATCAAAATCATACACTCACACCCAAATTCCAACTCCATTTGAAGCCCTTTTTGAAGCATAAGCTTGAGCATACATCCTATCTATTTAGACCAAGCCACTCAACAAGAGAGCTTCTCATTGAGAGAGCCCATTAATGACTCATATTCTCAATTGAGAGCTCATCTTAGTCTATCTTGAAGTTTATGAATTTTGTTTAGTTTTGTAGAAGCTTTATTTGAATTTGGTTTCTATTAGCATACTAACATTGCTCATATACAATATCAACCTCATTTGACATGGCTTCTGGTATCTTTACCAAATGTTATACATTAGTGACTAGAGGGATGGTAGATGATGGTTCTTATGGATTCACCTTTTCCCTTGTAACATCAGTCACTGACTTATGTAGCTCATCCACACTAACCAAAACAAGATTGCCACAAAGTTTCACCTGCAGTGTAGACTGATCTAAGATCTTCTTCAAATAATTTTCAATAAGAGGATTGATGTTATGAGTTGATAGATTAGAAACATCCTTGACAATTATTGTCTCAGTAGGCTCACTTGTGACATGTGGAGGACTGACGCTCAACAATTGTATGTCTTGCACACTCTATTCTTCTTGCAACTTTGGCTCAATTATTGCCTTGTCATCTTCTTGCATTTCTATTCCTCCTCCAACTATGTCACCTTTGTCATCATCTCCTTCATCATACTTTGCTTCAATGTGTTTTTCATCTCCTTCCTTTACTATTATCAACCCATAAGTAAGTTTCCACATCTGAGTGGTCTTCTTGACAACATCCTCAATGTTGTTTTGCAAAATGCTAAAAGGCTATGTATTTAGGTACAAACCTAATTGCATACTTCTTCATAGCCTTAACAATTTGTGCCTTTGTTAATTCTTGCATCACTTGGGCTAGAGATGTTTCTCTTATTTGTTTCTCCAAGTTTAGACAATAATGCCATTTCTGCTCAACTTTGTCATATAGACTTTTTGGCATTGAGTTGGAAATCTCTAGTGGAGTTGTCTTGAATTTTTCCATCATGGAATACATGGCTTCCTCCACTTGAATTTTCGCTACTGTACCCAATTTATCAAAATCAACATGAGCAAATCTTGATAGGTTTGCACTAAATATTCTAACATTTTCACATAAATTATCAAGATCTGACAAAGGATTATGACTCACCACCTTAAATTGGCTATTGTCATATGATTATGTCTTCTCTTCATCAGACTTTGCTTGTGCCACATACTTTTTTCTTGGTCCCTTTTTCTCTTGACCTCCTTGTTCAATTTGATTTGTCTTTTCCTTGGCCTTTTGTGTAGTTGGACGTTTGCTGGCTCTTATAGTAGGTGTAGTGGGCTTAGCTAGGCTTGGTTAACAATCTTCTTAGCCCTTGCCATAGGTTTTTCCTTGGCCTTCCTCTTCTTTGGCTTGGTAGGAGTAGGTGCTTCCTCAACTTCTTCTCCCTTAGCACCTTTATTCTCCTCTTCTTCTTGATCTTCTCCCATCCCTTGTGTCAAAGCAAGAGGTGCTTGTGCTTGGGTTTCTTCCTCTTCTTCTTCCTCCTCTACACCCTCTCCGAACTTATCTTTCAACTTCTTTACTATCTTATAATTTTTCTTCAAAGTTGAAGTAGTGTTCAATTCCATGGAAATTTTGGATTTTATCATCTCATAGTTTCCAAATACCTTTGCACTTGTCTACCTCTTCTGACAGTAAAGTTGTGACCAAGTGACCTCAACCATCTTACTCTTGGTGTAGCAGCTTCCACAAATGTATAGTCAACATCCACAAGAAAACATACATCATTATAGTGTTTCTCAACTAAGGATATTAGTATTCTTAATCTTTCCTTCATTGACTTCTTGAAGTCTTCAAAATAGATTGTCATTAGAGATTCAAAATTCTCTCCTATCTGCTTAATATACACACCAATTTGCACTGCTACTGAGTTTTTGGTTTTCCATCCCATAGTACCAAATTAGGGGAATGTGTTTTTCACATAAAAGAATATACAAATAAAAATTGAACCAAATTTGTACTATGCTCTCTTAGTTTTCCTGATTGCTCCAACGTTCTCCATTAATTGTTGCAATTTTAGCTCTGTTAGATCACATGTATGATCTTTATTTACAATCTTATATCCCACATCCATAACTATACAGGGCACACTATTTAATCTACTTGATTGATATAACTTGTGTGATATTACCCTTACAACAAAATTAATAAGAGGACCAGTGATTGTATCTATTGTCATACCTCTCTTGTTCTAGATAGCTCTGGTGTTCTTTTCAATTACTTCCTTAGAATCACTTCTTAGTGTCTTAGGCTGATCTAGGGTTGGGTACCCAGTAACCCTATAGACTATTCTCTTAGTTATTTCAATAGGTCCATTGTCCTGCCATAATTAACCATCATGGATTTGGCTAAGCACCATCCTAATCCACTTTGTCTTGAATACATTTGGAAAATCTAGGGCTCTTGTTAATCCCTTTCTCTCAACGATTTGAACTCTTCCTTCAAAACCCCATTATCAAAAAGTTTGTTATATTTTTCCATGTTACCAATGCTACTAATCTTGTAGTTACAACATTTGCTTATATCTTGCACTATTATTACATTTAGGGAAATCATTGATAATGCACTAGAAGGGTCTTGCTTATATGTAATGTCAGGAATAGTTTTGAAGAAAGGTTGCTTGACCTCATTACTTACCAACAAAACATTCAAAACTTCCTTCCCTTCTACATTCTTCGAATTAGACACCATATTGACAAACTAGGGTTTACAAAATTTTAAATTGCATAGCTCAACTCTTGATAAATACCTTGTGAAATTTGATGAATTGGCATAGAATAACTACTTATATCTTTTTGCAACTTCTTAGATGTGTTTCCAGATTGCCTTCTGCTCTACTCGCTCTTTCTCAAATTTGAAATGATGAAAAATAAGCTAAAATTGATCAAATACCATTTGAAAACCCTACAATTAATGTTGATTGCTTACACAGTTGTAAGCTTGTCATCTACCAATTTTAGGCTCACTTGGCATCCATTGACATTTCCATTACTCAACAACCACTATGAGCTCAACATCAACTAGCTAGACTACTAGCTCGACATCTTCTAATATTTCACTCAGCATACATAGGAAATATTTCATGGTCAACAAAAACATGAAAAACTCAAAGATTTATCTTGAATTCCTAACAACATATTGCATCCTAATTCATTCTAATGTAGTCCTTTCAATACTAGCTTCCTTTGGAATTGACGTATGATATAACTTTTAAATATCAGTCCCACATACCTTTTGATTGCCTAGTTTGATGAGGTGTGATCACCTGACCCATTGGGTGAAGTGATCCCTTCTCCATTTGATGTGCTACAATTATCCTTCTTTTTCCATGTCTTATTCATCTCATCTATGATGTGTTCAACATCTGCCTTGCCTTTGCCTTTATCAAATTCACAACTTGGTGCCTTTGATGTAGTTGGACAATATCTACTAATGAAACTAGTCTTCAAATAGCTAAAACATGTGGTTTGACTTAACCACCTTTGATAGTTACCATTGAAGTGTGTCCTAATACAATTCTTAGGAACATGTCCATATTCTTGAAAATCATGGTAGCTGTATCTTGTATTATAATCTCAGTTATAAGAGTTGCCATAGTTCCTTACCTTTGTTTGCCTATTTATTGACCGCATGGGTTTTGATCTATATTCAAAAGCTCTATGTACACACTTCTAATAGTTTTAGCAATATCTTTCAAATATTTGTGTATGCATGGTCTTGGTTCTACATTCATATGCCTGATGACCTTGCTTGTTGCACTTATGGCAGTGAACCATATTCTTAGGCTTGACATTTTGTATAGTCTTGCTCCTGCACACATTAGCAATATGTCCTTTCTTACCATAATTATGACAAGTATCTTTGGAGTCCTTATCTTTGTTGTTCCTTTCTTCTGCACTTTTGGATGACTTTCCTTCTTCAATACTTGTGTATCCTAGTCCAGATGTATCATTATTGGATCTAGGGGATCTCAATAATTGCTCAAAGTATTTGATGGATTTATTTGGTTTGTTGAAACTTTCAGAAAATTCCTTTTCTCTCTTTAGTTCACTCTATAATTGTTCATTCTTCAACTTCAATATAGTTATCTCAATGTCCTTGACATTCAATTCATAGTTGGTATTCATCATTTGACTTAGAGTATCAAATTGCATGTTGGAAATCTTGGTTAGTTTTGATGATTTCTTTTCCAGTCTATTGGCCAAAATCCTTTTGTCTTCTTCAATCATGGCTTTGTCTTCCATGGCTTTCTTCTTTTTTTCAACTACTTCACATAGTAGTATAGCTTGTGATTCTTTCTCTAATTTGAGATTTTTGATTCCCTTAGTTTGGGATCTATTCTTTTCCATTAGATCTACAACTATTGCATCAAATTCATTTGAATCTCCATCTAAAAATATCTTAGTAGTGTCTATCTTTTTGTATTGTGTGTCATTCTCTGCAATGGCAATTTCTTTCCTTCTCTTCAGATATTTCTTTAGTTCCTCTCTTACTTTATTCAATTGATGTAGTATGAGATGTATTTCAATCTCTTAGTTCTCAATAGTCTTTCCCAACTTGTAGACTTCATTCCAAGATATTTCCTCAAAGCTGTAAAGCTTTTCTTTTAGAGAACAAGGCTTTGATACCAATTGTTGAAAATACAATAGGAAAGGTAAACTTCTGAGGGGGGTGGGGGTGGTGAATCAATAGTTTAAACTTGGACCCATAAAACTTTCACCACACATATATCTCATGTATTCAATGAGTAAACTAAAATAACATGTAAAGCATATACATCTAAATCATGTAAACATGTAAGCATTCACACACATAACACTAGATATGATTACCTAGAAACGCTCCAAGTGAGAAAGTAAAACTGGGGTGAGGACGACACCCACAAATCTTCACTACTATAGTAATAAAGTGTACCCAATGAAAGTTACAATGTTTTGATCATGAGTCATGATCTACCCTATGAAAGGTCTGCCTTGTTAAAGGACTATTAGGTCTCACCTTGTTAGAGGATTTCAACACTCTATTAGAAGTGTGCCTTGTTAGAGGACTTTAACTTACAACTAAGTAAGCACCATGTTAAAGGATTTCATACAACCTATTAGGACTACTTTGTTAAGATATTTTGAGTGAAATCACCTGTCAGAATGGTTCAATTTTGATCTTGCAATTCACACTTCCTTGCTTGATAAAAGATCACCTCTAAACAATGTCTTCTTGATCCTTCTCAATTGGATGTCTCTATGTTGTATACTCTTCTCTACCATTTCTTTTGCTCTAATTGATTCTACAATATAGTCTCCCTTCATAACTTCTAAGCCACTTGAATGCTCTATTTGCACAAGCAAACTTCTCTCTTCACTCTTTCAATTCCTTACACACTCGTTCATAAAGAGTTTAGGGTTTTTCATCCTTAAGAAGACTTAGTGACTTAGGGTTAGGTATGAATCTATGGCTGAGATTCATCCATTTTGTCACTTAATCCTTCCCATTTTCTAATTGGTTGCATGTAATTGCATAGGGAATCCAACTTGAGATTCATCCTTATCTCCAAAATATCAAAATTCAATTTTAAGTCAGCTCAAAAATGGTTTACATAGTTGTTTGTGCCATTACAAACAAATATGTCAAAACTATGTCACTTGACATCCAAGATCTCTGATGCTCAACATGCGTTAATCTTCTTGCTATGACTCAACATCTGCATTAATCAACATGCATTGTTTACTCTAATTGTATGTCACTTGTCATATATTGTTTGCTCAACACTTGAGTGACTTGGGACATGAGAGGCTCAACACTCACTATGACTTAGCTTGCTCTATGATTTGCTTGACATACGTTAATTGTTCGGTATGAACTAAGTAAATTACTTAAGTGTGTTGACACTCACTTGCCAAAACCAATCTTAGATCAACATTATTATGTTGTATGTCTATTTTATATTAATTGTTTAATTTTGCAACTTGGTATAAGTTGGATGATTATTCTGATACTTGATATATTAAGAAACAAAAAGTTGACACTTTGATGTAATATATTAGTTTGAAATATGATTTTAGATCTAGTTACCGAGTTGAAGATTTGAAAGTTTAAGAAGTTAAAGTTGGTATTAAATTATTTTTAAGGCATGTAGGATAGCTGATTATAATAGATCCACCCCCCCTCTCAATTATCTAACAATTGGTATTTGTATAGGGGGGAATGTGAATCAAGAATATAAAACCCTAAGTTCATCACAAACCTTGCTTACAAAACTTAAATAGGGAGTTAAGGGGATTTATCTATTGAAGTTGATAAAAGATCAACCCCACAACTTCCAAGAATCACCTGCATGCAAACACCTATCACAGAAAGAGACAAGCAAAAGCTATGGAAGCTGAAATTGCCAGATCCATAGATGAGACATTCTTGATGAGAAAAAAGAGAAATTGATATGATCAAAAGTGAATGAATAAATTAAAAAGAGATCAATCCTTATAAAAGGAGATTGAAACCCTAACAGGGTAAAAGCTAGGTTGCATGATAATAATTAGTAAAAGAATTCATTATTATATACCTACAATTTAGCTTAAGTAAACTAGAGATAATAAGTGACTTAATAATTAAATCTAAATGATTTAATTAAAAAGGTAATATCTCATTACTCTAACACCTCCCTGCACCCCTGCCCTCCCCCCCTCCCCCCCAAGATAAATTTAGGGACTGGCTAAAAACCTAGAACTGAAAGCAAATTTGAGTCCTGACAACAAGGATTGATGAGGTACCCAAGCACAATCAAATCTCTATAAAGAGGAGGAATAGAGAAAACCATATGGGAAAAACGCTACTCCAAAAAGAGATGTAAATAATGTTTAAGAAGATAGGAACAAAAGGATGATCATGAAGCACAACACTAAAACATGAAGCTACACATACTGCCAAACTGTTGATTTGAAGAACCTCCAATGTATAGAATATGACTAGGTAGAGAAGACTAAGTCTGAAGAGCTAACCAATCAAAGATGAAAGGTATCTTCATGGCCTCCAAAAATAGAAAAGAAATAATGCCTATATGGTAAATGATCCATATCACCGAAATCCATAGGTATCTAGCTACTACAATCATCTAGTACATAGGATCAAATACTGAATACATAGCTCACTCCATCAAACCAAGAAAGAAATAGAACCAATATAACCCCCCTATAATGCTGAGAAGTAAGACATGGATATTGAAACTAAATGCAATATATGTCTCCTACAAAAAGAAGAACCAGAAACATCAAGAGTACAAAAGAAGTACAAACACCTATATTGACATGTGTCATCAACACATCACGAGGCTAGTGTCATGGAAGGAGCACTCGCTTGAAAAAAGAAGATGGCGAATATGGCCAACATGAAACCCCCCAAGGCACTTTATAATGTTGTGTGAGTACAACAAAACACAAAGATGTCCAAGATCCCAAAATGTAATAAAGTGGCACTTTATCTCAGTGCGTTTGCAAAAATACTACAAAAGGATGTCAACAAAGATCAAAAGAGACATAAGACTAATATAATAGATAGTACAACCAATGAAAAATCATCTAAAACAACAAAATTGACCCCCAAACTTGGAACAACTAAGATATCCATCAAAATGCAGAAAAACAAAAAAATTGAATGGGATGTGTCTAGAGAAAAATCTGGAAAATATAATGTCTCAAAAAATGTCTCTTAGAGTGCAAAATATAACTTCTAAATTTGACGGCCAAGACACACCACCAAATAAAATAAAAAATATGAATAAAGTATACCATCATGACGGGCTTAGAATCAGCTTTTTGACGCTTCTTTTGGATTAAAAAAATAGAGTATAGATGAGCAAGTTATGGCCAAAAAACCACATGTAGGTCAAAAAAGTGCAAGAAAACCTAAAAAAAATTACTTTCTCAAGATCCATGCCAAAACACATCGAAAGTGTGCCCAATAGTACCATAAATTATGTTGAGAAGTGTGTCAATCTCGTATCAAAATTTTGTTGATTTGTGTGCTCAAAAATCCTAATTTTTGTGACAAAAATACAAAATTTCTTCCTTGAGAAATGTGTTAAAAAATAAAATTTAAAGAAAAT
The DNA here is from genome assembly GCA_028749045.1 of Cupressus sempervirens. NCBI lineage: Eukaryota > Viridiplantae > Streptophyta > Pinopsida > Cupressales > Cupressaceae > Cupressus > Cupressus sempervirens. The sequence goes on along the minus strand of CM053785.1, from coordinate 28,559,439 downwards.
TTTCAATTTATGTGCAAAAGTCAAAAAAAAACTGCCTCAATAAACATGCCAAAATCTTAATTTTTGAGATAAAAAATCTTGATTTGCATCCCACAATATGAAAATTGATGCATCGGGAAATGTCTCAACAAATTAGAAAATCGCTAGCTCAAGAAATGTGCCTTATCTGAAAGCAATATTTTTTAGTCTCAAATTCCAATTGTGTCCAAATTGGACAAATTTTATATGAAAATAGGGGTTTTTGAGTGCTCTGAGCTCAACAACAATGCCTGCTTTTGCTCAAAGTATAACAAAAATTGGTGACCCCCCAGATTCAATACAAAAATGCTTTAAAAAATGAAAACCTCTGAAATAAAAAGCATAGATTTGAAAGTTAAGCCAAACTTCTCATAAAAAAAAAGGGGCATGAAGATCTAGAGCTCTAGTACCACGTTGAAGTTGATGAAATATCAACCCCACAACTCCCAAGAATCATCTATATGCAAACACCTATCACAGAAAGAGAGGAGCAAAAGCTATGGAGGTTGAAATTGCTAGATCCATAGATGAGACATTCTTGATAAGCAAAAAGAGAAATTGCTATTATCAAAAGTGAATGAATAAAATTACAAATAGATCAATCCTTATAAAAAGAGATAGAAACCCTAACAGGGTAAAATCTAGGTTGCATGATAATAATTAATAAAAGAATTAATTATTATATGGCTAAAGTTTAGCTTAAGTAAACTAGAGATATTAAGTGACTTAATAATTAAATAAAAATGATTTAATTAAAAAGGCAATATCTTGTTACTCTAACATTATCCTTTCAATCTCAACTCTAAGGTAATTAAATCTAAGAAGATTGGTGCCAACTGAGTGATAAAGGAGCACTAATGCAAACAAATAACAAGATTGGAGAAAGAATGTAAAAGTCAATAAAACCCTAATTTAGTAAGAGCTATGAAGAGCAACTAAGTTGATGTTCAACATAGAACTAAGATATCTAAAGTGTATTAAATGGAAGAGGGAAAATGATATACTTGTCAAAAACCTAAGAAATGGGCTATCAAACAACGTTTGAGAGAGTTGATTCTCGTGATTTGGACAAAAAATTGTGCTATGTCAAAACCCAAAAATTATTTGATAAGATGTTAGGGGTGACCTCCCTAACCAAGGATAAAATGGCAGGGTCAAAATAGATTAATTAGGGTTGACCTAGAGCAATCAGGGTCGACTTGGAGTCATTCAGACTGAAATTTGGGTCATAAAGGGAGAATGATGCAATTAGGGCCAAATTGGGAGCAACAGGGGTGTGCTACACCCTTGATTAACTACGTGTGATGTTGATTTTGATTTTGTAGTTTCAACAAAACTTGAAAAGGGTACCTATATTTTTAACATGTTCTTCAATTTGAGATTTGCAACCTGCAATAAAAATTGTTTTTGTTAGTTGATGGAGGGGGTTTCCTTGGTCAAACTCTAGTTTAGGAATCAACCTTGAATTGAAATAATTAAATTATAGAAATGTAAATTAAATTTACAAACTCACCTTATAATAGTAGGATCTCTTGAATAAAATATAGTGTGTTTATTTAACCAATTGATTTGGGTCAAGAAGATGAAGATGAATAGATGTAGCAGATACAAAAAAGTATCTTCAAGAAGATCTTTTTAGATAAACTCCTTCAATGGCTTGATGCTCGAATCATTGATCTTCAATAGAGGAATTGCTTGAGGACTTGAATGCTTGAGTTCTTGGTTGTGAGTGCTTCATATTGTGAATGCTTAATGTGAAAATGAAATGAGAAGGCTCCTTTTTATAGAGATTTCAAAGTGGTCAATGCCTTGAACTTTAAAATGAGGTGAGACCCATCTTAAAGTGGAGCAATAAATGAGATTTCTTAGGGGAGTCAATTAAGGATTATTAATTTGAATTAATAAAGGTCCCCCCAATTTATAAAATAAGAGGAGACACATAATATTAATTGATAGGGGAGATAAAATATTATCTAAGAAAGGACCAATTTTTTTTTTTTTTTTTTTTAAAAAATATATATATATATATATATATATAAATGCGTCGGGTAAACTTTTTAACGTGACCGGTAGCGCTGGCGCGACATGCCCACCGGTACCACGGGGACAGGGGAGACTAGAACCCGTGACCAACCCCCTGCAACAGGGAAGATTTAGCCAACCGAGCTAGGGCCCTTGCCCCGATCAATTTTAAATATTAATTGATAGGGGAGATAAAATATTTTCTAAGATGGGACCAATTTTAAATATTAATAAAATTTAATTAATTAATGAGGATACAATATTTAAGAAAAGTAAAGGTCCAACCCATTTAAATTAATTCTAAATTAATAAAATCTCCAATGAGATGAAATTAATTTTTTTAATGGAGGGAAATAAAGGATAACTGCAAATAAATGTTAGAATTGCAATGGGTGTTAAACATTTATTAAATTGGAGTGCTTCCAATTTAATATGGTAAATTTTGCCCCCACTTTAGCAATATCTTAGTAAAGTAGAGGATGTGACATGAGATAATCTTATTATGATCAAGGAGACCAAAAATCACCCAATCCCGTAAGGGATTAATGGTGGAGGAGCACCTAGGCACACCTTGGATGCAAGCAAAAGAAAAGGATCTATGGTATCCTTGAAAGTTGATTGGAATGTATTGAAGCCTATAATGGCTAAATGTAATGAACAATTTAATGTTAACTTGAAATTTCCTGAAGATCCTGATAAAGGATTTAGGCACAAAAATGATGTAAGGGTGGCCAATACTTCCAACAAGGGATTTAGATTGGTTATAGTGATCAAATAGGTCCTAGGGGGCATTAGAATAAGTCATAAGTGATACAAATTGATAAATTAAGAGCTAAAACAATTTAATAAGGTTTTAAATTCAAAATTTGAATCCTAATGGCTATATACAAGATTAGGAGGGAAAACCAATATTTGAGTGTTTTAACCTTTGTTATGGATTCCAACCAATATAATATGGTTTGGGAAGTTGTTTTACATCCTATATAGCATGGTAAAGGCATAAGATCATCATATTGAAGGCATTGTACGAATTTCATCAGCATTGTATGAATTTGGTAGTTGGAATGTAATAAAAGCTCCATTTTTGAGCATTTTGCATTAGATATTTTATTTGGATTGGTTTCTCATTTTTGTCTAGATGTTTTGAACTGATTGGAATTATCTATAACCCATCTCTAGTGTATCAATACAAGTAGGTTTCATTTTACCAAAAGTGCTGATTTCAAGCAACTTTTGCAATAATTTTTGCAAGTTTTGGGCATTTAGAGAACATTTCTTCATTCCATGGATGTAGGAATCTGATTCCCATGGAATGAACATATATTATGATGTAAATAAATATCTTAACAATGATTGGGTAGGAGTTTTCATGAATGGATGCTTCTAATGGGTTTTTGGTGGCTGTAGGTGCATGAAATGCATGCCTAGAGTGTAGCAATCAGAGATCTATCCATTAGAGAGGAGTATTTTATGGTAGATATCATCTAAATATACCTTTTACATGGTTAATCCACCTTCATTTGGTTGATATTGTCTTGGAAGGTCATACATTGAGAGATCCCTAGATTTGAGGGTTTGTAAGAGGCCAAATTGGGTGTTTCTTATTTGCAGAGGTTGGGGAGCCAAATTGGTTTTATTTTCCTTTGGTTGGGATCATTTTGGAGGATTTTTGAAAGTTTGAAGCTTTGGAAGTGTTATAAACAATAGTCCACCAAGATAACTAAGAGGGGGGAGGGGAGGTGAATTAGTTGTCCAATAATTAAAACATTTATCCACCTTAAATAATCTTAACCATTCAACCAAAGTAAAAACCAACCATAACAAGATGCACATATACAATTAAACTAGATATGTTAACCAGGAAAACCCTTGATCAGAGAGAAAACCCTGGTGGGAATGATGTCCACAAGATGATGTATTAATATACATATTCCTTGTTAGAGGATAGACCCTATTAGGAGTCTATTACAAAATTTAGTACATATGAGTCCCTGTTAGGAGATTTTGAATCCTTGTTATTCCAATCCTATTAGGAGTTGTGTTAGCCCAGCTAGGAGTTGTAGAAGGTAGAAGGACCCACTGTCCAAACAACTTATGGGGCAAGACCACTGAACTCACTATCCAATTGATCTATCAACTTCCTTGCAGAATAATTGTCTGTACTAAACTTCAACTTCTTTCCTTAGTCCTATCAACTAGACCAGTCACTATCAGACCTTCTAGACTAGGTCACAAACCTCAAATCCAAGTATCAAACTTTGGATCACACAATAAAACCTCAGCAATGAAGTTTCCTTCACTTTCGCTCTGCTCTGCTTAACTTCACATTCCACTCCTTGTGTTGCTTACAAAAATTCACATCATCTATACATAATAAAGGAAAATTTTCTTCCTTTATACCAAATCCATAAAATAATTCCTTGAGTTAGTTGTTACACCTTCTCAATTAATTTTAATAGGACCACATTAAGAACATGTTACACTTAGCGATAACATTAATCTTTCGCCTTGTAACTTGAATAAATTTTTGTACGTGTAATATTATGATGAGTGAGCTTAGCCACATCATCTTCAACATGTCTTCTTTACATATTTATCTTCAACTTCTTAGAATAACAAATCTGATAAGAGATATGACAAGTTTACTAGAACAAGCTTTTGTAACTCTATCTCATAATAGTCTTCACCAAAACTTGCATAACTTCTTCCAAACTTAATATCTTATGCTTCTAAGGTTAGCTACATATACTAGACACATATTATAATCTCCCTTTAACCTTTCTAGTGAAAGTACTCAACGATTTGTCTATACCAACTTGATCTTTACTATTGTTCTTCTATCAAATACCATAAAAAAATGCTATGTTAACATCAATGACAAACACAGTTATGAATGTAACATATCATCATGATAATGATCTAATCATTTTTCTACAATACTCCCTCGTAGGAATATCATTTGCATTCGTGCTTTCAATAATCTCTCCCTTTCGCATTGATGGCAACATAGATGAAAAACTTCTGGTTCCAAAAATACCAACTGTAAAAGACTGTTAACCTTTCTTTTCAAATCCTCTTCATCAATCGTTCTCCCCCATTGATATACCTCAATTTCCTTTATATCAACCCATTTTTTCATGTTGTACATTATTTATACTTCTCCTATTGTACTTCTTCCCAACTATTTTTTTGAACAATTTTTCATGATGTACTTCTCCCCCATTGAAATCAATGTCAAAAATTCTAGCAACCATCAAACTCTACAACAACTGTTTCTGACTTACTCAACTGTTCAAAAACAACATCCAAAAAAAATCCTAGATGACTCTATCCATCATAAATACTCCCCCATATAGGAAGCATCAACATTCAGTCTGAACAAATAATACTGCTCTATTACACTGGATTGGTGCACTCTTGCATCATCTATTCTGATGTAGGAAGGGGCATAATTGCCAACATACCTCACAAATACTCAAAATTCACTTTGGGAAGAGGCTTAGTGAAAATATGTACAATTTTCTCTTTGGTGTTTACATATTCCAATCTAATTTCCTTTTCTACAACTTTCTCTCTCAACATGTGGTTCTTGATAGAAATGTGCTTACTCTTAGAATGTAACACTAGATTCTTAGACATATTTATTGTGCTAGTGTTGTCACATTTGTGACAATAGGTTCACTGAATTCTATCCTTATATCCTTCAACATCTACTTCATCCAAACAACTTGATTACAATTTTTTGTTGTTGCAACATATTCTGCTTCCACTATACTTTATGAGATACAATCTTACTTCTTGCTTAGCCAAGAAACTAATCTTCCTCCAAGAAAGAAGGCTCCACCACTGGTGCTCTTTTTATCATCCATAATGCCTTCTCAATCAACATTAGTATAAGCATATAAAGTGAAATCATTAGATATCTCATACCACAATCCAAACTCTGGTGTTCCTTTTAGGTATCTAAATATCATTTTGACTATTGCATAATGTGCTTCTCTGGGATCAGCTTGAAATCTTCCAACAATTCCATCTACATTTGCTATATCTAGCTTTGTGTGAGTCAAATATTACAATCTTTTGATCACAGATATGTTCTTCTTCTACTCAATAGTAGGTGTCTCATCCTTTGTAGATAACTTGTGTCCAATTACCATAGGTGTTCCAATTGGTTTACATGTTTGCAAACTAAATATTTTTAGTAAATCTTTCAAATACTTAGTTTAAGAAATAAAGATTCCTTCTTCGTCCTGCATGATCTATAATCCTAGAAAATATTTCATTTCTCCTAACATGCTCATTTCAAATATCTTCTTCATTTATTTTGCAAACTTATCACTTTCATCATCATTTCCTCCAAATATGATATCATCAACAAATATTACCAAAATCATCAATCCATCATCTACTTCTTTCCAATAGAGATTACTATCTACCATACCTTTGCTATATCCAAGCTTTGTCAAATGCTTGTCCAACCTTGCATACTAGGTTCTGGGTGCTTGCTTCAAGCCATACAATGCTTTCTTTAATTTTCATACTATGTCCTTGTCATTTGTTAAAGGACAACCTTTAGGCTATTCTATGTATACCTCTTCTTCAAGTTCTCCATTTAGGAATACTAACTTGACATCTATTTGATACACTTTGAATTTCTTATATGTTGCATATCTATTCTTTCCATAGGAGCATAGGTTTCATCATAGTCTATTCCTTCTTGCTATGAGTAACCTTTACATATCAATCTTTCCTTGTTCCTTACAAATTCACCTTGTTCATTCATCTTGTTCCTGAATACCCATTTTGTTCCTATCACATTCTTGTTTGTTGGTTTGGGAACCAATGCTCATGTCTCATTCTTTACTATTTGATCCAATTCTTATTTCATAGCTTGCTTGCAATAGTCATCTTCACATGCTTCATCTGCACTCTTTGGTTCAACTTGAGATATCAAACATAGTTCTTCATTGATTTTGCTTCTTGTCATTACATCTTTATCTCTGCTTCCGATGATCTGCTTGGATGGATGATTCTATGTCATATTTTTTCTCAAAGTAGAAGTTGTTATCTCAACTCTTAGCTTTGTTGAAGGTTCTGAGCTTTGTTCCTGCCTTAGCTCTCCTTCATTCTACAAATCATTATTAGTCTCAAAGAATACTTCATCATTCCTTGGTTTAGTAACAACATCATCATTTGAGTTGTAATCAACCACTCTTTTTTGTATCCTGAATTTCTCACCAACTCTTACATTTGCACTCTCAACAGTAGTCTCCAAAGTTGTCTCTTTAATTACTTCCTCTTTAATAACCAAACTAGTCTCATTATTACAATTATTCAAGAATCTTTTCATACTTGCTTTAAATTCTTCAACTTTATCAAAAAGTAAACTATTTCTAGTTTTTCTTATTCTCTTAGGACATTTAGTCAAAAAATGACCAAATTCTTTACATGTCCAACAAATTTTTTTTTTCATACCTTCTGGTTCTCTTTTCATAAGTAGAGCAATACCTCCCTTTATCTTTATGTCTTCTTCAAATTTGAAGTTATCTTTTCTTGTACTTCTATTATTTTGTATACAACATAAGGACTCTAGATTAGGACACTCAATACTTTGTTCTTACACTGATTTGATAACTCACCAAGAATTTTCATCATCTGGGTATCAAATTTTCTTCTATTTGACTTAGAATTATCCTTTATGAATATGCTCGCCATGGATCTCCCAAAGTTGTTAAAATTTATCTTCAAGGACTTGATGCTCTCATAACAATTGTTAGAAAGAATAGTCCACCAATATAACTAGGGGGATGGGGGTGAATTAGTTATCCAATAATTAAAACATTTATCCACCTTAAATAATCTTAACCATTCAACTTAAGTAAACACAAACCATAACAAGATGCACATGTACAATTACACTAGATATGTTAACTAGGGAAACTCTTGATCAGAGGGAAAACCTCAATGGGAATGATTCCCTCAAGATGATGTACTAATATAAATATTCCTTGTTAGAGGATGGACCCTGTTAGGAGTCTATTACAATATTTAGTACATATGAGTCCCAATTAGGAGACTTTAAATCTTGTTTGAAGGTTCCAATCTTGTTAGGAGTTGTGCCAACCCTATTAGGAGTTGTAGAAGATAGAAAGACCCACTGTCCAAATAGCTTACGAGGCAAGACCACTGAACTCAATGTCTAACTGATCTCTCAACTATTCCTTGCAGAATCATTGTCTATATTGAACTCCAACTTCTTTCCCCAGTCTTGTCAAGTAGACCAATCACTATTAGACCTTAGAGACTAGGTCATGCACCTTGAATCCAAGTATCAAATTTTGGATCACACAATAAAACCTTGGCAACAAAGTTTCCTTCATTTTTTCTCTACTCTACTTAACTTCACATTCCACTCTTTGTGCTATTTACAATCATTCACATCATCCATACATGGTAAAGGAAAATGTCCTACCTTTATACAAAATTCATAAAACAATTCCTTGAGTTAGTTATTACATCTTCTCAATTAATTACTATAGGACCACATTAAGAACACGTTACACTTAGCGATAACATTAAACTTTCGTCTTGTAACTCATATAACTTTTTGTATGTGTAATATTATGATGAGCAAGCTTAGCCATTTCATCTCCAACATGTCTTCTTCACATATTTATTTTTAGCTTCTCAGAATAACAAATCTAATAAGAGATATAACAAGTTTACCAGAATAAGCTTTTGTAAACTCTATCTCAAAATAGTCTTCATTGAAACTTGTATAACTTCTTCCAGACTTAATATCTTATGCTTCCAAGATTAGATACATACAATAGACACATAATATAATCTCCCTTTAACCTCTCTAGTGAAATTACCTAACGATCTATCCATACCAACTTGATCTTTACCATTGTTCTTCTATTAGATACCACATAAAATTGCTATGTTGACATTAATGACAAACATAGTCATGAATGTAACATATCATCATGATAATGATCTAATCATGTTTCTACAATACTTCCCCATAGGAATATCATCAACATTCATGTCTCAAAAGGGTGCTAAGTTTGGGGATCTAGTTGTTGGTCCAAAAAAACCCATATTGAGTTTGACATATGTTGAAGAAGGCCAAAATGGGTATCTGAAAACCTATTTTTTTGAGGAGTTCTTTGGAACAGTTGGGGGAAACCTTCATATCTTTCTCACTGTAGACCTAGTTGGGAGCAATTAGGCCTACTAGGCAATTTTGAAGGATTTGAGTGCTAAGATTGGGTTGGGGGTCTGAAACCACTTGAAAACTCTTGAATCCATCTTAGATTAGTGAAATACATCTACCATAGCCATTGGGAGGGTTTAGAAGTTGTAGAGTGGATAGTTGTTGTTTTGTGGGTTTGGGGAACATAACCTTTCCCTTACACATTTTCACCTATGTGAACTTGGTTAGGCCACATCACACTTGTCCATTTCATCAATTGGTATTAGATCCTAGTATAATCTTACACTAAAAGAAGAAAATATTTATTGGGGTCTTTGGTGTATTTGATCCTTGTTGAAGCCTTAGAGTGTCCCTTACCTTTTGGTAACTCGAAGTGGGTCTTGGTACTTGAGGAGATGTTAGAAAGGGAAGATGAGGGGATCCCTCATAGGGTCACTAATGCTAAACTTGTAGATCTTATGAAGGAAGAAAAAGAATCAAAGAATAAGAGAAACCCTTGAACAAGAAAGAAGCAAAAAGCTTGAGAAGGACAAGGAAATGAAAGCCTTGATTGGTAGATTGACCATACTAGAAAAGAAAGGAAAAAGAAGATTGGAAGAGGAAGATGAATTTGAAGATCAAGATGAAGAAGATGTCCCTTTGTGAGAAGAAGTGCAAGTAGATCCTAAGGAGGAGAGGATCACTAGACTTGTTAGAGCCATAATAAGTGGCGATGCCAAAGGAAGAGCAGATTTACCTATGTATACAAGTAAGATGGATGATGAGGAACTTATTGATTGGTTTGGGGCCATGGAAAAGTACTTTGAGTTTGAAGGCATAGATGATAAAGAGAAGGTAGGAATTTCCAAGACAAGATTGAAAGGTCATGCCTTACTTTGGTGGGATTGTATATAGACAGAGAGGTGGAAGAATAGTAGACCCAAGATTACTTCTTCGTATACTATGATGGATAAAATGAAAGAAATTTTTTTACCTAGTGACTACAAGGTACAAATGTATAAGAAGATGCAAAGCCTTAGGCAAAGAGACTTGGATGTACAAGGGTACACTGAAGAATTCCATAAGTTGGATATCAAAGTGGATTATGATGAGGATGTAGAATAGAAAATGGCAAGATACTTGGGGGAGCTTAGATTCAATATCCAAGATGAATTAAGTCTTACAACCCCTAGATTTATTGAGGAATGTTACAAGTTGACCATAAGGGCTAAAGAGAAGTTGAAGAGAAGAAAAAAGAATAGTGATGGTAGAGGAAATTCAAACACAGATAGAGGAGGCAAATCTACGGATGAGAAGGAAAAAGTTAATGAGGACAAGAGCAAGAATGCTGATTCAAAAAAGAGAGGAAGTGGCAGATCTCGTTATGGCAGAGGCAGTGGAAGATCTAGTTATGGTAAAGGTAGTGGTGCATTCACTGGTAAATGCTTTAATTATGGAGGCATTGGGCATTAGTCCTTTAGGTTTCATGAGAAGGAGGTTGATCACAAGAAGAAAGAGAAGAGAGCTCACTTGGAACAAGGAGGGGAAGAAGAATGGGAAGACAAAGATAACGCTATAGAAATTGGACCATATGAGGAAGGAGAGTCCTTGATGGTGAGAAGAATGTGGCAGAAAAAGAAGGCTCATGTATCCATCTTTAAGAAAAATTGTGTAAGTCATGGTAAGGTTTGTAAAATGATCATTGATTCTAGATCATTTAACAATTTGGTTTCTTATGAGATGGTAAACAAACTGAAATTGCAAAATTTTCCCATTGAGAGACCATATAAGGCTTCATGGGTGAGTGATGAGAAAAAAATTGAAGGATTTGTTGATTTTTCAATAGGATCATATATTGATAGAGTCATTTGTGATGTGATTCCTATGACATGTTGTCATATTATTCTTGGAAGGCCATGCAAGCCTATAGGAATACTATACACCATGAATTGGAAAATGTATACATTGTGCATAAGGATGGTTTGAAATTTTGCCTTACCCCTTTACCAAGTGATAATGGTGACGGTGGAAGGATTGTATGTGTTGGTGAGAAGAAGTATATCACCTTAGAAAACCAAACAACAAGTTGTGTTGATTTAAAACACAAGGCTTCCTTGGTAATGGTGAAGAGTCATGATGCTGATCATACAAGTTTTGATTTGCAGTAGATGGTGTGTGAAAAGAGGATATTAATTGGTTCTCTTTGGTGTCCATTGGTGACAATCAGAAAGGATAATGATGGAGTGTCCATGAAGGGAAGAGATAAGGATCTTTTGGATCCTCAAATGAGAGAGAAAGGGCAGGTTGAGAGGGCAAATGATAAATGTCCTAAATCTGATGTTTTTATTTGTTCTAACATTTTGAATGTAGGAAGTACATGTGGCACAAGTGGAAGATTGTTGAAGAAGAGTTGCAGACATCCATCTCGGAGAATGGGTGGCTTGAAGAGGGGTATTTTATGGTAGATATCATCTAAATATACCTTGTACATGGTGAATCAACCTTCAGTTGGTTGATATTAGCTTGGAAGGTCACACATTGAGAAAGCCCTAGATTTGAGGGTTTGAAAGAGGCCAAATTGGTTTGATTTTCCTTTTATTGGGATCATTCTGGAGGACTTTTGAAAGTGTAAAGCTTTGTAAGTATGGGTAGCATATACTTTCTTTGTAAATCACCCTATTTTATGCCTAAAAAGGGTGCCAAGTTGGGAATCTGGTTGTAGGTCCAAAAATAATTATAATGATTTTGACATATGTTGAAGAAGGCTAAAATGGGTATCTAAAAACCTCATTTTTAGGATTCCTTTCAAAAATTTGGGAGAAAACTTTAGATCTTTCTCACTATAGACCTAATTGGGAGCAATTAGGCCTACTAGGCAATTTTGAAGGATTTGAGTGTTGGGATTGGGTTGGGGGTCTGAAACCACTTGAAACCTCTTGAATCCATCTTAGATTAGTGAAATACTATTGGAAATATAAGAGGAGTAACTAAGATGGGAGGGGTGAATCAAGTACTACAAAAATAAATCCCAGATCCCTTTTGATGTCAATACAAAATGCAAACAAATAACTAAATATTGTTGAAGCTCAGTAAACACATAGAGTGTTGTAACTCATTAGTAATTGGATTAGATTAGTAAAAGATTAACATATAAACCATTAGATGTTATCTATGATTACCATTACTTTAACTTAGTTGCAAACACATAAAGAAAATAGCATGAACACATTTGACACTAGTGTTGGAATTATGATATATTTGTCATTAGTGCAAACACTTGTTCAATTCTGAATGCTTATCAAGCTCATCACTTAGTCTATAGTTCACACTGAGTATTCAGTAGTTATCTTACAAGCTCAGTAGGTAAACAGTTTTCACCAAGCTTTCCAGAGGATACCGAGTGAATGGGCAGTTCAGCAGTGTTTACCGAGTGAAGAAGGTAAACAAAGTTCAGCAGTGTTTACCAAGTGAAGAAGGTAAACAAAGGAATTAGTGTTTACCAAGTGAAGAAGGTAAACAAAGGAATCAGTGTTTATCAAGTGAAGAAGCTAAACAAGACTCTGTGTTCACCGAGCATAGCAAGGTAAACGAAGAAGATAGTTTCTACCGAGTGACACTATATCTACTGAGTCACCTATGGTTATCTAGTTTAGAACTATGTTAGGTGATTAGTATGGACCGAGCCTTCACTTCTATTGAGTGCATGATGATGCCAAGTAATGTAGTGGATGCCGAGTATCCTAAGGTCACCGAGTCAGTTCGATGAACCCAAGTTTTCTACTATTGTTCACTTATGTTTTGGCTGACCTTGTAGTTGTAAATATTGGAATGGTATATATGTAATGTATGATATCATTTGTAGGATGGCATGATACATATGAAAAAAGAGAATAATGTGAAAAAGGTATTACTATATTTTGAGAAAAGTGAAAGCGAATCAACAATAGGGTAAAAGGGATTTAGCAAAGTCAGCATAGGAGCAGAAAAGTTATATTTATCACATTAGGTGATCAATGCAAAAAGGATCTTATCAGCAAACAGTTGTGAGCAGATCCACTGCTTCATCCTAATAGGTGAATCAGTTTCTAAATCCTTTAATAGGGTAGACTTAACAGTCTTTTGTAGATCTCCTAACAGAGTGCATGCTTCAGTGTATGTTTGTAAATCCTCTAACAAGGTGGATCTAGCAATCCTACTTGCTCCTAACAGGGTAGATCATCAAAAGTGATCATTGTAAGCCTTAACAGGCCAACTTTATACTACAGTATTGAAGTTTTGTGGGTATCATCCCCACCCCAGTTTTACTTTCTAATTGGAAGGTTTTTGGGTCACCAAATCTCTGTGTACATGTGCAATGAATGCTTGTTCTTTTAGTTATGCAGTAGATCAAATGAATGAATGGTAAACGATTAATATGCTGAATTGATTTAAAGTTTTATAAGTTACTGATTCATCCCTCCCCTCTCAGTAACCTATCTTATCCTAAATATTTCCAACAATTGGTATCAGAGCATAGTGGTTCTTAGGATAAAGTTTGATAGCTTGAGCAAAGATCAAGGACAATGGAGATTTTCAGAGTTGACAAATCTATTGAAAATGAGAAGCTAGATCTGGAAATGGCCATGGCTCAACTCAAAGAAGCAAAGGAGAATCTTTCTCAATCTCTAAAAAGAAGGAAGGAACTTGCAAGACAAATGAATGATCATTAGTATGTTCAAGAAAAGATTGAAGACCTTTTACCATCAAGCAGCTCAAATGAAGATAATGAAGCAATCAAGGAACTCGTAGCAAAGAATGGTTCTCTGCAGAAAGAAGTAAGAAAGCTTAAAAGAGAACAAGAAATCCAACCCATTAGGCTATGTGAAGTTTTGGAACAGAGAAACAAGGCAAATGAAGACTTAGAGGTAAGAAATAATCAATCCCTTCAGCATGAAAATCTTGTAGGTCAACTATCTAATGCAAATGAAGAAATTGTGAATCTAAGATCTGAGAATGAAAGTTTGAGAAATGATTTAATCACTGAAAGAAAAATCAATGCAAGCTTACAAAGTGATCTGAGATTTGAAAGACAAATCAATGAAAGTTTGGAAAATGACTTAATCATTGAAAAGCAAATCAATGAGAGAATGATGAAATCTCAAGCAGACATGACTCAATTAAATCAGAAAAGTGAAAAAAAATTTCATAAAAAAAAAGCTAAAGCCGGTCTTGGATATAAGGAAGAAGGTGAATCCTCTAGAGAAGGTGCTCAAAGGAATCAAAGACCCACTTGCAATCACTATGGCAAGATAGGTCATACATCAAACAAATGTTGGAGTAATGGAAAAGCAAAATTCAATGGTAAATGCTTCAATTGCAATCAGCATGGTCACAAAGCTAATGAATGCAAAGAAAAACCAAAATTTGAAGGCAAGTGTCATAAATGCAAGAAACAAGGCCACAAAGCATCTGAATATAGATCCAAATCACTCAATCCAGCTGAACAACTTGTCAAAGCAATCTTTGGATGGGACTACAATACTTGGTGCAGATGTCATTATTGTGGAGAATATGGACACGTTGGCAAAGACTATTCAAGGCATCACTTGAGGAAAAGAGACACAACAGTAAGATGCTATACATGTACAGAACTTGGCCATATAGCCAAGAATTGCATGAATATTTGAAGAATTGAAGATGAAGAGAAAGCAAAAGCTGATAACATTCAGAAGCAGATGAGACAACAGTGGATTCCTAAATCTACCAAGCAAGACAGTTCAAATGATGCTCATGTCACTCAAGAAATGGGTGACTCCACCATTTCCAATTAAATTTAAGAGGAATCAAGAACTGCATCTTAAAGTCATATTTTAAGCAGTTCCAAAGTGAACGGGTGCAAATGATCAAATCAATATTTCAGAAAAAAAGTTCAAAGAAAGGTTATCATTCATCGTGTTGCATCTACCAAGTAAGATTGGTTGAAGACCTCACTGAGCTAAGTTGGGAGTATTAAAGATTTTGTTCATCCACCGAGTTGCAAGGTTCTATCGAGTAGATCGATGATAGACTAGGAAACACTATGTCATCTCAGCTACCTTCATACTGAGCATTAATGCCAGTATTTTTGTCAAAAGGGCAGAATTCGATTTCATTCTTCATCGTGACTAAAGAGCTAAGAGATTTCCAGTTGAACGACAGTGATTGCAAAGTGATTTGAAGCAAATTTTTGGCGAAGAATTTGTTTGAAGAATTTATCATTCACCGAGCAGAAATGGCATCTGCAAGCACCAGCAGTAGCAAGGCAAAAAGAGGTTCAAAAATGTTGGTAAAGAATATAGAATGGAAAGCGCCCAACTTCAAGATTGTTTCGACTGTTGCAGAATCACTCGAACCAAATGGAGCTCAATCACAAATACCACCCAAGGTACTTCTTATCAATGATATTCGTACTCATTTCAAATGTTTGATTTAAGAAATCAAAAACCTAGAGATGGACAATGCCCTAGGTGAAATGAGTATAGATGGCTCTCTGAAACTCTAATTCGAGCATCTGGAAACCAAGGGCTTGACTCATATCTTGCATATGCCTAGAAACTTCTAAACCAAATGGATTAGGTATATCTTGAGGCGGGTGCATAATGGTTAGTTGTGGTTGGAGCAACCCGTAGTGATAACAAAGAAGATGATTCACAAAATCATGGGTCTCCCTATGCTCAGCAAAGACAAAGCCACCAAAACCCTAGGTTAGGAAGAGCTATAGAAAAAAACCCTAGCTGAATGGGACGGTAGAGGTTTAAAGGTTCATATAATTGCATATAAATTATACAGTTCCAGCAGATTAAATAGTGTACCTTGTGAAGCTGTGGACTTGGCCCTCAAGGTTGTAAAGAAAAGTCTTGAACTTGATCTGTCTGAGGTATTATTGAAACAATTGAATAAAAATATGGATAGTATAAGGACTTCCAAAAATAACCCTTGTAAATTTGATTCTCTGTTAATATGTTTATTTTTCTATGTACAAAAATTCTTTCCATCCAAAGGAACTATCATATGGAGAAAAGACTTTCCAATTTTGTATCAAATAAATGAGTTTGTAGCAGAGATGGGTGAGAATTTTGATAGCATCATGGACAACTATTTTGAAGATTTCAAGGAGAGAATGAATAATAGGTTCCAGATTCCTCCTAAGCTTGTTGAAGATTATAAGGATGATGTATGCTTTATGGTCGACTGTGACAAGGTATACATTCAGGCAGTCAGACCCTGAGTTGCATGGGTGAAACCTCTTCCCTATGAGGTAAATATTGATGAAACTAGAGACATCATAGAAGCACTGGTAAATGAGCCAGTAGACCCAAGGCAACAAATTTTTGGAACCTATGATGAAGCTAAGGCCAGAATTGAGCTTGAAATCAAGCTACCACAGGCCATAAGCAAGGGCAAGAGAAAAATAGCTAATTTGAAAACTACAACCGGTCCTCTTATGCTCACCAAAGGAAAAGGTGAAGATGAAGAAGGTGAAGAAGAAGAAGGAGGAGAAGAAGAAAAAGAAGAAGAAGAATTTGTAGAAGAACAGACAAAGAAGAAAGGTAAGGTAATCATTACCAAACCTAAGAAGAAGCCTACTATAGTATTCACAAGATGGACAAGGAAAGGTAAGCAGGAACCTATATTGGTCAGGCCTGCACCTACATTTGAGCAAAGGCTTAAACAATTGGAAGAAGGAGCTAGCATCACAAATTTCAAGGCATTGAAATTTGAAACAAGAACAAATGCTGAGAAAATGCAGATAGAGGAACTGGTACTAAGCAAGATGGGTAAATGGAAATAATCCCTAGACCAAATTGCCCCTCAAATCTCAAAGGAACTACTAGAGAGATTGCAACCGAGAAGGGATTCGGCAACCCAAATGGTAAAAGACATCTATGAGCAATCTTTGAAGAATCCGAGACCAAATCTCACTGGAGCAGAAGTAAAGACTGAAATGAAAAATCATGAAGGTAAAATGATGATAAGATTCCAAACCTATTTGATTTTGATCAAAGACATTGAGCATGTTGCAAATGATGCTTTAAACATGTGGAAAAATATCTATCATCTGCATAAGCCCAGTAAAGACCTAGTGGAAATCAAAGATGATGATAGTAGTGAGGGTGAAGATTTTGATAGCACTCCAGGAGAGCTGCATGCATTAATGGAAGAAGGAAATGAGGAAGAAGCTGAAGAGGAAGATAAGGAGGAAGATGATCCAGTGAAAATTGTAGTAGCAGTTATTGCATCCCTTCCTCACTCTCCACCTAAAACTGTCACATCATCAAGGTTGGAGTTAGCTTCAGCAGGTTTGATATCATCCACATCAGATTTAACATCTGCACCTACCACATCACAGTTCAAGGTATCATCAATGGAAGTTTCTACCACTTCATCTACCGAGCTATAGCCCTCTTCTTCAGCTACCGAGCTAGCCTCCTCAACTCCATCATCTTCAGTCGGTATAACACTAAGTTCCACAATTTTTTCAGCTACATTAGCACCAATTTTTGCACCAATTAGTCTTCCCATTATAAATATTCCAGCTTGTTCTATGATTTTGTCTGCATTATTTGCATCTACTTCAAATCTAGTTAGATCAGAGCCTACATTACCGAGTGTACGACCAATTTTGGGCAGTACTCCACTTTTTGATCCGGTAAATACTCCTATTGGCACTCAACCCTTAAGTATCCTAGTTTTCACTGCTAGTCCTTCCATCTCCACTATTGTGTCCACTCCCAAGGTCAAACTAGTCATCATAGAAGCCAAACAAAAGCAACCATTAAGACTTGTGCTCACTGGAAAAGAAATTCCTGGGGATATTGACCTAGACACAAAAATAGTGATTCCTAAAATTGACTACGAAAATGCTACCATTGAAAAAATGAGGTATGCTAGTCAACTAATTGAGATGAAGGCTATGAAAAAGCAGTTAAGGTCTGAAAGGGATAAGGAATATAGAATAATTGAGAATGCCCAGAATATTATTACAGAAGCTATAGGTGTTGAAGTAGATTCTACTCAACACATTTTGATTCAGTTAGAAGAGGCTATAAATAAATTCAATGAGGACACCTCTGCTCAAGACAAACTGATTGAAAAGGTGGAAAAGAAATTTGATAATAAGGTGCTTGAGCACATTGCTCAACATATTGCAATAAAACAGGTAGAATTGACCACAATTTTGGTCAATCTTGAAAATTCTTTCAATAATGTAACTTCACTTTTTGCCAAACTCTGTGATGTTACCGAATACACCAAGGAGATCAAAGAGAAATAAAATAAAATTGATGAGGATATGAAGGTCAGTGCCCAAAAGCTGCAACTTGACCCCAGTTCAAGTTCATCCCATCATCTTAAAATCAGATTTTTGTCAGAAAAGCAGGCAGCACTGCTGAGAGAGGAAGCAAGGATCAGATCTACAGTGATTGACATTCAGAATATGATTCTTCCTATCATGGACACAATGCAGAAATACATTATCTACTCCAAAACATTGATCCATGACAACAATTTTTTAGTTGCAGATCACATGATTCAACTTTCAGCTGAAGTTCAAATAACACTTTCCACCTGCACAATTTTGCAAGAAAATTGGGATAAGACCTTGGCTATTATTCTCAAGGTACATTATGAGTTTATCTCTCATTTTGGTGTTTCTATGTAAATACATACTAATTACTTTGGCATTATTGTCAAAAAGGGGGAGAATATATGTAAATAAGGAAGCCATATGTAAAGATAGAGATACTTGTAAATACTATGTGCATATTGTATGGGGGAGATATATGTAAATCAACACGACAAATTTTGCACATAAGTTTTGACTCATAAGTGTTTTTGTCACTAATACCAAAGGGGGAGATTGTTGGAATTATGATATATTTGTCATTAGTGCAAACACTTATTCAATTCTGAATGCTTACCGATCTCATCACTTAGTCTAAAGTTCACACTGAGTATTCAGTAGTTATCTTACAAGCTCAGTAGGTAAACAGTTTTCACCAAGCTTTCCAGTGGATACTGAGTGAATGGGCAGTTCAACAGTGTTTACCGAGTGAAGAAGGTAAACGAAGTTCAACAATGTTTACCGAGTGAAGAAGGTAAACAAAGGAATTAGTGTTTACCAAGTGAAGAAGGTAAACAAAGGAATCAATATTTACCGAGTGAAGAAGGTAAACAAGACTCTGTCTTCACCGAGCACAACAAGGTAAACGAAGAAGATAGTTTCTACCGAGTGACACTATATCTACCGAGTCACCTATGATTATCGAGTTCAAAACTACGTCAGGTGATTAGTATGGACCTAGCCTTCACTTCTACCGAGTGCATGATGATGCTGAGTAATGTAGTGGATGCCGAGTATCCTAAGATCACTGAGTCAGTTTAGTGAACCCAAGTTTTCTAGTATTTGGCCGACTCAGTAATATTTTATCACTTATGTTTGGCCGACCTTGTAGTTGTAAATAATGGAATGGTATATATGCAATGTATGATATTATTTGTAGGATGGCATGATACATATGAAAAAAGAGAATAATGTGAAAAGGTATTACTATATTTTGAGAAAAGTGAAAGCAAATCATCAGCAAGGTAAAAGGGATTCAGCAAGGTCATCATAGGAGCAGAAAAGTTGTATCTATCACATTAGGTGATCAATGCAAAAAGGATCTTATCAACAAATAGTTGTGAGCAGATCCACTGCTTCATCCTAATAAGTGCATCAGTTTCTAAATCCTTTAACAGGGTAGACTTAACAGTCTTTTGTAAATCTCCTAACAAAGTGCATACTTCAGTGTATGTTTTTAAATCCTCTAACAAGGTGGATCTAGTAGTCCTACTTGCTCCTAATAGGGAAGATCATCAAAAGTGATCATTGTAAGCCTTAATAGGCCAACTTTATACTGCAGTATTGAAGTTTTGTGGGTATCATTCCCACCCCAGTTTTACTTTCCAATTGGAAGGTTTCTGGGTCACCAAATCTCTGTGTACATGTGCAATGAATGCTTGTTCTTTCAGTTATGCAGTAGATCAGATGAATGAATGGTAAATGATTAATATGTTGAATTGATTTAAAGTTTTATAAGTTACCAATTCACCCCTCCCCTCTCAGTAACCTATCTTTTCCTGAATATTTCCAACAACTAGGATTTATGTGGAAACCCAATTTGGGAAAAACCACCAATAGCAACTAGTTACTGATTTTCACTCTTCTAAAGTGAGCCCTATTACGAGTCAACCTGGTTAAAGGTTACAAAATACACTATTAGGTCGGACCCTATTAAATGATTTAATCACTCTGTTAGGAGTGGCCTAGTTAGAAGTCTTGAGAACAATTCAATGGAATCGCCACCTTGTTAGAGGATTTGAAAATAACTGTTAAGCCAACTCTGTTAAGAGATTTAAATCATTGCTATAATGGTTAGAGAGTAACAATGAAAAGACCTAATTTGAATGCAACTTAATTGCTGATTTTAGATCTCTATTCTAGCTTGTACTTGATCCTTCCTGATTGAATATGACTTTGCTGCACCACAAGGATATTATACTTATCCTTCAAATTTGCTTTATCTTCTTACCAATAGATCTTCAATCACATCACCATAATTCACACATTCTCTTGCACTCACACTTGCACACTTGCTTTCACACTTTGAAATCACAACTTGACCTTATACTTATACCTTCTACTTTGTCAAGTTGGCTCAAATACAACTTACAATAATCAATATTTATTACCTTAGTTGGCTAGAATCAATAGATAGATTAATTAAACTCAATACAACAAAATAGGAAAATTCTTTTCCAGCTGACCCTACTCGGTAGAAACTAATTCTGACATGATTTCCTTCGTTAACCAACAGAAGCTTGATTAACACTGCAAACTTATGAAAATCCTTTGGTAACCGAGTGAGCTCAATTAGCACTAGTTCTATCCAACTTTCTTTCATTAGTCAAGTGAGCTTAGTTAACACTCACTTTCGATAAATTTTCCTTCGACGCCCAAGTGAACTTGATAGACACTGCCTTTTGAACTAGGCGACCAAAGGAATGCTTGGTAGACACTAAGAACTATCTTCACTACCCGAGTGAGCTCATGATATACTAATTGATAATGATTATGACATTTATGTAACATCAAAGACAACACGCAATTAATCAATTGTATCCAATAATCTCCCTCTTTGGCATTGATGAAAATACAACATGTCATAACACAATGAAATTTTGAATTTGAAAACTCCCTCTATTAGTATAAGCTTTTCCTTTTTATTGAATTATGACTACAACAACTGTTACCAAGTTCATTCAGAACATTCTCCCTCTTTCAACATACTTCATCTTTTAGAGGACTTCTCCATCTCTAGTTTCTAACTTTATTTTGGTTCCAAAAATTTCTCAAAGACATGACAATAAAATTCTCCCTCTTTGACAACACATGCCAAAGACAATAACTTTGTAAAATCCAATGTACCTTGATTACTGATTCATTTGCAATATGCCCTTGCCAATTCTATATCAACTGATTGATCTTCAATAGGTTTTGGTTGATACATTCACTAAACTTCATTTTAGTTAATTTTAGATAGGGGAATGACCTACAACTTACCTCTTAGATACATAAATGCATCCTTAGATAATGGTTTGGTGAATATGTCTACAATTTGTTCCTTTGTATCCACATATTCCAATCTAACTGCTTTATCTTGCACCAATTCTCTTAAGAAGTGATATTTTATAGTAATATGCTCTATTTTGGAATGCATTACTAGATTCTTTGCTATGTTGATTGCACTGGTGTTATCACAATATATAACAACTAGATCTTTGATTTCTACCTTCATTCCTTCCAAAAATTGTTTAAACCAAACAATGTTAGAGCAATTGGCTACTGCTCTTACATATTCTGCCTTTGCTATGGATTGAGAAGTAAAAAATTTCTTTTTGCTTGTCCAAGATGCTAGTCTTTTACCAAGAAAGCATGCTCCATCTCTAGTGGTTTTCTATCATCAAGACTTCCTACCCAATCAGCATTAGTAAATACTTTTAAGTCCAAATTTAATCCAAGTTTATACCATAAACCATAGTCTTCAGTACCTTTCAGATACCTCACGATTATCTTGATTGCCATCATGTGATTTTCCTTGGGATTTGCTGAGAGTCTTACCACTATTCCAACTGCTAGAGCAATATTAGGCCTTGTGTGAACTACATACTACAATTTTTCAATCATTGATCTATAAGTAGTCTTATGTAATTCTTTGGAATCATCATTTTTGGAAAGCTTATGTCCAGTAGACATAGGTGTTCCAACTGGTCTTGAATATTTCATTCCAAATTTCTTTAGTATCTCCTTGATATACTTAGATTGAGTGATGTAGATATCATTCTTGTTCTACTGTATTTGCAATCCAACAAAGAATTTTATTTCACCAAACATGGACATCTTGAATACTTTTCTCATTCCTTCTAAGAATGCTTTGTAGAAATCATCATTTTCTATAAATAAAGAATCATCAACAAATATTTCTGCTAACACAATCTTCTTATCTGGTCCTTCCTTGATATACAGACTATTGTTATCATTAGTCCTTTGAAAACTAATTTGTACCAAGTAATCATGGAGTCTTTCATACCAAGCTCTGGGAGCTTGCTTGAGACCATATAAAGCTTCGTGTAGTTTGCAAACCATGTCTCCTTTGCTAGGATCTAAAAAACCTTTTGGTTTCTCAATGTAAACTTCCTCATCAAATTAAAGAATGCAGATTTAACATCCATTTGATATACTTTAAATGCTCTATGTGTTGCATATGTTAGTAATGTTCTAACACCTTCAAGTCTTGCGATAGGAGCAAAAGTTTCACCATAGTCAATACCTTCTTCTTGAAAGTAACCTTTGCATACCAATCTTGCTTTACTTCTTGATACCTTTCCATCTTCATTCAACTTATTTTTAAATACCCATTTTGTACCAATTACATTTTTATCCTTGGGTCTAGGAACAAGAGTTCAAGTTTTGTTCTTCTCTATCTGTTCTATCTCTTCATTCATTGCTTCAATCCAAATTTCATTTTCAAGAGCATCTCTAACACTTCTAGGTTCAAATTCAGTGAGTAAACATGTACCTTTTAATTTTCTTCTTGTCATTGTTCCATCTGATTTATCTCCAATGATATGATTAGGTGCATGATATCTTTTGACATATCTTTCTAGTATAGGCTCCTTGGTCTTTGAATGAGTTCCATCATCTTCTTCTTGAATTTTAGTTTCAAACTTAGGTCCTTTTGTGTATAACTCAGGTCCATCAGGCTTGGTTTTAACTAGCTCAATAGCCTTTGTTTGTGACTCAGGTCCTTGCAGCTCAGGTTGCACTATCTGCAACTTAGTAGCTATTGGGGTTTCTACGGACTTAGGAGTTGAAGCATCTTTTCTTTTAGATAGATTAGGAAGGGTATTAGGTTCATAGTAAACAAATCTTCTATAGTCTTTAGATTCCTTGCTACTTTCTTCTTCACTCTTTTTTGCATATTCATCAATTTTCACATTTGCTCTTTCTATAATTTTGTGAGTAGATAAATTAAAAAATTTGTATGCTTTGCTTCTATAGGAGTATCCTAGAAATATGCCTTCATCACCTTTAACATCAAACTTTCCTTTTGTAGATTCTTTTAATATCTAACATTTGTTGTCAAATACCTTCAAGTAACTTGCATTAGTTTTGTAGCCATACCATAGTTGATAAGGTGTCTTGTTTGAATCTTTCTACAACTAAACTTTGTTCAAGGTATGAACTACAGTGTTGATTGCTTCCTTCTAGTATTTGAGAGAAGTATTCTTTTCAATCATCAGGGTTCTTGCACAATCCATGATAGATCTATTTCTTCTTTCTACTATACCATTCTACTATGGTGTACCAAGAGTAGATACTTGTCTTTTGATTCCTCTTTTAATGTAGAAATTGTTGAATTAATGGGAAATGAATTCACCACCTCTGTTTGATCTTAGGCATTTCAACTTCTTTCCAGTTTCTTTTTCTACTCTTGCCAGATACCACTGAATTTTTAAAAAGCTTCTGAGTTTTCTTTTAGGTACATTACTGTCATCATTCTAGAGTAGTCATCAACAAAGAGAATGAAAATTTTTTCTCCACTATAACTCTCTATTCTAATAGGTCCACATAAGTCTGTATGAACAATTTCCAAGACTTCTTCTGACTGATAGTCTTTGCTTTTGAAGCTTGTCTTTCCCATCTTACCAATTTGGAAATTCTTGCATAGATCCATGTTAGGCTTCGTCAAACTAGGAATACCTCTTACTCTTTTATGTTTTCTTATATTGTTCACATGACATAGTCTTTTGTGTCATAACCAACTTTCTTCTACTTGAGCAATAAAACATGAACAATCATTGAGATCAAGATAAAATAGATTACCTTTTGTTTGCTTGCTAGAACCAACCAAATTTCCTTTCCCATCTACCAGTTTGGCCTATCCATTCATGAATTCTACCTTGAATCCAATGTTATTTAGATGTGCCACACTTAGTAGATTATGTTTTAGTCCTTCAACCCAATAAGCATTATCACACACAAGTTCTTTAGTTAACAAGGTACATCCTTTTCCTTTTATATTACAAGGTTCATTGTTTCTAACTCTTACACTACCTCCATCATAATATTCCATATGCTCAAATTTTTTTTTGTCACTAGTCATATGATGTGAGTAGCCACTATCAATAATCCATATATCATTTTTGCTAACATGAGAGATAAGTGCCATCTTATCTCCTTCATCATTAGATTCATCTTTCATAGCAATATAAACCATTTTATCTTCACTATTATTAGAATCTTTAGCCATGAAACAACATTTCTTACCTTTGTCCTTGAAGTTCTTATAGTTCTTGGAGTCCTTCTTGCATTTATGCTTGTTTCTTTTCTTTTCATCCTTCATTTTTTTGTTTGGAAATCTAGCAGCAATGTAACCAATTTCTTCACAAGAAAAGCAGATCAGAGGAACTTTACCTTTGTACTTCTCTCTTCCTTTGGAATACTTCCTTGCAAGTAGGGCTTCAACAACTTCAAGATCACTGTCTGAACTTTCTTTTGATGATCCATCTTCTTCACTTCCTGATTAACTAGATTTTGACATTTTACCCTTTTCTTTGAGTGAGAGTTTAGCTTTAAATGTAGATTCAATATTCTTTGAAGCAGGAACATAGTTATCATAATTGTCTAACTCAAAAGCTGTTAATCTTCTAACTAGAGCATCCAACCCTATTTTACTAGTTGGATGGCATCTCATTTCTTGAATAGTAGATACTCTAATTGTATAAATGGGAAGAAGAGTTCTAAGCACTTTACTTACAATAGTTTCCTCCTTGATGTCTCCTCCAGATGCTTTGATTGCACCTACATTGGCATTGATTCTTTCCACATGTTTTTCAATGTTTTTATCTTCTCTCATTCACATTTGATGAAATTTTCCTCTAAGGCTTTTTTCTTTGGCCCTTCTTACTCCTCCATAGATATCTTTTAGTTTTTTCCACATTGCAAAAGCAATTTTGTGATCTTTTACCTCATCAAATTCAACATAACTAAGAGTAGATACAATTTCAATCATCATGATATTATGATTCTTCTTTTTAGTAATATCTTCAACTGATAATGTTCCAGTGGGAGTCTTATATTCAGCATCAAGATACTTGCAACTTGAATCACTGATGGTAGCCAGATGCAATCTCATAAGTCCTTGCCATGCTATAAAGTTGTCTTTGTTTATCTTGGGAATCTCTCTTTTGTAAGACATCCTGGTATTTAGCTTAGGTTCTTGAAACCTTCTCTACAAGCACCAAAATCTCTAATACCAATTTTTGAAAATATAAGAGGGGAGGGGTGAATCAGTTACTACAAAAAAAAATCCTAGATCCCTTTTGATGCCAGTACAAAATGCACACAAATAACTGAATGTTGTTGAAGCTTGGTAAATGCACAACGTGCTATAACTTGGTAGAAACTGTTTTAGCTTGGTAAAAGATTAACATATAGACCATTTGATGTTATCTGTGATTACCATTACTTTAACTTAGTTGCAAACATATAAAGAAAATAACATGAACACATTTGACACTAGGATTTAATGTGGAAACCCAATTTGGAAAAAACCACCAATAACAACTAGTTACTAATTTTCACTCTTCTGAAGTGAGCCCTGTTAGGAGCCAACCCTATTAAAGGTTACAAAACACACTGTTAGGTGTGATACTACTAAAGAATTTAATCACCTTGTTAGGAGTAGCCTTATTAGAGGTCTTGAGAAAAATTCAATGTAATTTCCACCGTGTTAGAGGATTTGCAAATAACCATTAAGCCAACTCTATTATGAGATTTAGATCACTACTACAATGGTAAGAGAGTAACAATGAAAAGATCTGACTTAAATGCAACTTAATTTCTAATTTTAGATCTCTGTTTTTGCTTGTACCTAATCCTTCCTAATTGAATATGACTTTGCTACACCACAATGATATTCTACTTATCCTTCAAATTTGTGTTATCTGCTTACCAATAGATCTTCAATCACATCACCATAATTTGGACATTCTCTTACACTCACACTTGCACGCTTGCTTTCACACTTTGAAATCACAACTTGACCTTATAATTATACCTTCCACTTTGTCAAGTCGGCTCAAATACAACTTACTATAATCAATATTTATTAACTTAGTTAGCTGGAATCAATAGATAGATCAATTAAATTCAATACAACAAAATAGGAAAATCCTTTGCTAGTCGACCCTACTCGGTAGAAACTAATTCTAAAATAATTTCTTTCATTAACCAATAGAAGCTTGATTAACATTACAAACTTACAAAAATCCTTTGGCAACTAAGTGAGCTTAGTTAGCATTGGTTCTATCCAACTTTCCTTTGTTACCCAAGTGAGCTCAATTAACACTCACTTTCTGCAACTTTTCCTTCGATGCCCAAGTGAACTCAGTAGACACTGCCTTCTGAACTAGGCAAACACATGAATGATCAGTAGACATTGAGAACTATCTTCACTACCCAAGTGAGCTCAACATATACTAACTGATAATGACTATGACATTTGTGTAGCATTAAATACAACACACAATTAATCAATTGTAGCCAACAAATACATCCACCATAGCCATTGGGAGGGTGTAGGAGTTGTAGAGTGGATAGTTGTTTTGTGGTTTTGGGGAACATAACCTTTCCCTTGCATATTTTCACCTTTGTGAACTTGGTTGGGCCACATCATACTTGTCCATTGCAGCAATTAAGCCCTTGATAACACAAAGATCATTATAAGAGAGAAATCACTTATTTAAAATAAGTAAAGAGAGAAGGGGAGTGATTATCTCACCCAATAGAGTGCCCACCCTAACATGAATCATTGAAAGAGCTGCTACAAAAGATGGAATTTAAATAGTCTAATGTGGTGGTAGTTTGCTAGTAAACCCATCAGAAGGCCCATCCATAGATCAATGTTCTTTTTATCACTATGGAAAGATCTAATAAGATTGTGTTACATGTATGGTACTTAGAAAATTGTTATGTGTTACCGACATACATGATTTAGCATGTATGTGCAAAGGAGAGAGAGGGAGAGAGAGAGAGACCCAATGTCAAGGATACTTGCTTCCCACAAAGAATCCATGCATTAGGATTATTCCTAATCTATAAAGGGAAAATATGTGCAAAAAGGAGGGATGGAGTAGCAATGCATAGATTTAAGGATAACCTAGGAAGCATCCCAAGCCCACAAGGATAAAGTACCCCAAGCCATACTCAGATTCCATATTTACTACTCCATGAGAATGATTTGAGAATGCACAAGAATAAGTCAAATGGTATATCAATTGTATGTATCATGCTAGTCAACCAAATTTGATAATATGAAAAAAAAGGGATCCTGTATGGTCCCCTTAAGATGAGAAAATAATTTCTTAGTTTGGTATCTTAAGGAAGTGATGAAGAAGGATAAAGCAATTTCAACGTCAAGATAGTATCTAATAGCAACACCTAGTCCAAATCATAGACATCATAGCTTCTATGAGGTCATTGAAGGGTAAAGTGCAAAAAAACACCATGTAAGAAGTGAGAAATTAAATCTTGCAAGAACTTTAGAAACTATTTCTTTTTGTATGATATAAATACAATAGGTTGTTGAAGAGATGTAAGAAAAAGATGAGAAGTTCTTTCTATATATGCTACTTTAGTATGTCAAAAACGCTAAATTAAAACAATCAAAAAGTATTTGCATACTAATTTAACATAACTTCATGAGAGACAAAGTGAAGTCCTCAAATGAGAATATGAGCCATGGATAGACTCTCTCAATGAGGATGATCACTTGATGTAGAGGTGTGTTTAATAGCTAAGATGGCTTGATTATGTATGTATCCTCAAATGCTCAAATGGGCTTCAATGGATAATTTTTGATAGATTTTGGTGAATAGATTTGATGTAAAAATGGCTTCTCAAAATGGCATTATGGCTTTACTTTTCCTTAAATAGGCAAAGGGCTTGAGGGATCAAGGGCTAGGATACAAGGATGGGAGAAAGTTTATGGAAAGTTTAGATTGAATGAGAGGAGAGGACATGGATTGTGCTTCCTTACAACCAATTAGGGAGTGACATATGTCACAAGGTCATTGGTTAGAGCAAGAGGGGTTGAGGGGTCAACAAAGGAGGCTCAAAGCTCATAAAGATCCTCATAATGGCTTGTAAGAGCAATGAATGGGCTTGTAAGAGTCATTTATGGCTTTGTGAGCTTCATAAAGTTTTATGGTTGGGATATTTGTGAGAGAGTTGAGATATTTTGACTTGGGTTGGATTAAGAAAGTCTTAAACTTGACTTAGGAATGTGCAAATGATTAAGGCTTGGATTAGGCTTGGGTTAAGATTAGATTAGGCTTGTGGATGGCAATAAATGAGGGTGGGTGAAGGAGGAGATATTTGTTAACTTTGGCTTGGGTTAGCAAGTCTTAACCCATGTTTAGAGAATGTGACAAGGTTGGGGGGGGGGGGGGGGATTAGGATTAGGGTCAAAGATAAGGATTGACATCTT
This sequence comes from Cupressus sempervirens, assembly GCA_028749045.1. Classification (NCBI taxonomy): domain Eukaryota; kingdom Viridiplantae; phylum Streptophyta; class Pinopsida; order Cupressales; family Cupressaceae; genus Cupressus; species Cupressus sempervirens. The sequence continues at coordinate 28,530,090 of CM053785.1, read as the reverse complement.
CTAGAAGAGTCTAGACTTTGGATGAGGATGAAGACTCTCTAGAAGAATCTAGAACTTCCTAGGACGAGGATAAAAAAAGTTTTTTAGAAAATAAATAAAGTTTTATTTATTTCAAGGGTTTGGGTTGAGGAGATATTTATTAAAATATTTTTAATAAACATGAGGATTAATATTTAATCTTAATTAAATATTTTGAGTTGGGATTAGGGGTAGGAAATGATGGGATTAGCCTTTAATCGAAATTAAAGAAGGATTAGAAGATTTTGGAAGAGGTTAGTGGTTTTAAGGAAATTGGTCAAGTTTTGGGCAAAAAAAATTTATTTATTTATTTTGGAATTTTTGGTCAATTTATTAATAAAATAATTAATAAATAAGGAAATAATGTTTAAATAAGATTTAAACATTTTTGGGAGGGATTCCTTAATTAAATATTTTTAATTAAGATAAAGGGATTTAATGGCATAAAAAATTAATTAATTAATAAATGATGATGTCATCAGGGACTTTTTTAAGAAAATAAAAATATTTTATTTTCTAAAAGATTTTTAGGTGTCTACATTTTGCCCCTCTTTGATGTGATGCCGCAAGTGGCATGGCATCAAAGATAATAAAATAAGATGCTCAAGGCTAGAGCAGAAGAGGAGAGAATGGACTGCGAGATGCCCCCTCAAGAAGGAGGCGGGGAGAGAAAGCGAGGCTCGACGGCTTCTTGAAAAGTACAAGAATCTTGGTGGGTGGAAGGAGAAAGAGTGGCTTAAGAGAAGAGGTTTAGTTAGCTCAACCTCTCACTATGGGAGAATGATAAAGAGAAAAATTAGAGGCACAAGAGTAAATAAGCTTAAGACTTTCAGGATTGGGGGAAGGATGAAGGAGCAGAGTGCTATAAAAAGGAATCCAGGATAGGGAGATGGATGATGGGATGATAAAGTTGATGCAACAGGATTTCAAAGAGCTAGATTGGCGAGAGATGGGTTTTGGAGATCCCTAGGACTAGGATTGTGGATCTCGAAAGATGAGGCTTGGTGGATTGATTTGATTGGTGGATCCTAAGACTAAGATTGTGGATCCTAAAGCTAAGAGTGATGATTGATTCAAAGAGATACTGATGCATAAGTTGGGGTAGGAGAGATAGATGCTGGATATGGATGGGGAATAATGGAGATGAAGAGATTCCATTGAAGCTTTTTGAGCGGGGGGATACTTCAAAGAGAAGTACCACCATGTAGTTGAGCACTATATTTGCTATAGGACTATTGGTTAATTGCCAAGGTTACCAAGAACATCAAGGCCTTTTCACCAACTGTCTAGAGGACTGACAGAATTGACTCAAAAAAAAACACGCAAGGATTGCCCCAGTAGCACACATGAATCCCAGAGGAAGCAACGTGGAACTGACACTGGGTAACCCACAAGCAAAAAAGAAAAAAAAACAAAAGACTTGATCAAAACTTTATGCTCAGATTGCCCCATTCGCAGTATACCATGATATGGAAGATCGTGGCAACCTTGAGAGGGAACAAAAAGATTGCTTGGAAAAGATACCTCAAGACCCAAAGGGAAGATTCCAAATCAAAAGAAAACAAAAATCCAAAAGAGAACCGTTTGCCAATGAGACGGGTAGGATGAGGTACTAACAGACCAAGATCAGACATGAAGAAAACCATATCCTACAAGGATCTATCAGAGAGCACCTAAGTTGATGGATCTAGATGAGTGATGCATCTGGCAAGTTGAACTAAGAAGGATAACACTTTGGTGATAGGAGATCTAGCTAAATGATGTATTGGAATAGCTAACCAAGGGTTGTGCGATGTGTGCAAGATGCTAATCAAGGATGAACTAACACGAAAGCTGGATAGATACAATGGTACTAAGCTAGTTAGGATGTACAAGCTGACAGACCAAGATATGTTACAAATGTACAAGGTTGTTCATGTTTGGGTTTTGTGAGATGGAAATATTTTAGAGTGTGTTGGATGGATAGTTGGATAATTTGATGGTTTTGTGAAAAGCTTAAGGAAAATGGGATTCTTTTTGTGCATGTGATAGGATACAAACTAGGATACAAGATTATTTACAAGCTGGAATATGGTACAAGTTTTGGACAAGATTTGGATATACAAGCTATGATACAAGGGATGATACAAGATTTACAAGGTATGATACAAGCTTTGGTACAAGATTTACAAGCTGAAGTACAAGATTTACAAGCTGTACAAGAGGTATTTACAAGCTTCATTAGATGTTGGATATTTGGTTGGAACACCAAGGAAACAAGCAGGTGTTTTATTGGATGGTGAGTGGATAGATGAGGGATAGGATAGTGATAGATAATGGATTAGTCTTAGTACACAAGGCTATGGATATCATCCACATAATCCTCCAAAATGTTATGGATAAGATCATGGAAAATGGCTATCATAGCTCTTTGATAGGTAGCCCTAGCATTCTTTAGGCCAAAAGGCATCATGTTGTAGCAAAAGGTTCCCCAAGGGGTAGTGAATGTTGTCTTATGTTGATCCTCTTCTGTAATCTTGATTTGATTATACCCAAAAAATCCATCCATGAGGGATAGAATTTCATGTCTAGCTGTAAGGTCTACAATCATATCTATGTTAGGTAAGGGAAAATCATCTTTTGGACAAGCTTTGTTAAGATCTCTGAAATCAGTGCAAATTTTGATGTCACCAAAAGGCTTAGTGATGGGCACCATGTTGGAGATCCACTTTGAGCAGTCGATAGGTCGGATAACCTTAGTAGCTAACATTCTTTCTAATTCAACTTTGACTAGTAATGCCACCTTGGGGTGCATTTTTCTAAGCTTTTGTCTGACGAGCCTGATCTTTGGATCGACTGGAAGATGATGAACTACAAGCTTTGGATCAAGCCCTGGCATGTCTTGATATGACCATGAAAATTGGCCAATGTTCTCTCTTAAGACCTCAAAGAGGAGATCAGCTTGGTCTTGCGATAGGGATGCAACAATGTGAACAAGTTTGGGGATCTCTAAAGAACCGATGTTGACTTCTCTAGTATCCTCAATTAGAATAGAAGACACCTCTAGTCAATTATCTTGAGGAGGCAATGCTAAATCCTCATGTTCTGCTTGTGACTCTAGATTATCTCGCTGAGGGGCTCTCTTCATTGCCTGAGCTAGTCTAGAATTTTCCCTAGTTCTAGTTTTGGGTGTATCGGAACTAGGTTGGGGAGTTTCTCCAAAATACCCCTTGGGATCTAGCTTATAGATATAGGCAGAATCTGGCTTTGTTTTCTTGTGAGGAGTTTTGGCTCCCATGAATCTTAGAAGTGCTTCCTCTGATGTGAACTCATCAACATGTATGATGCTTGGTTGGTCCCAATCTATGAGTTCAGGGTGAGCGAGTGGTAGGTCGATGAAATAGATGGATAGTTCTTGGAGAACAGAGTCTCCCAGGGAGATTTGGTCTAGGATATCATCATAGGCTCTCTTTTCAACTTCCTCCAGAATGTCTTCGATTTCTACAAGGTCACAGTGGATGTTCAAAAAAGCATGACCGTCCATATTGGTGCCCCCAGTTGTGGGTATGCTAAAGCCTAGACCTAACTTCTTTTCTCATTTGTGTGCTTTGATGGGACACTGCATGCCCCTTTCCTCTGGTCCTAGACCACCACCTTGATAGTTCCATTTTTCAGTGATGAGCTTATGTGCTTGGGGATACTTCTGGCTGAAGTGATCAAGGTGTGCTTGATTTCTTGGAGGTGCATCCTTATGTAACCAATTGTTGATATCCAGAGTGAGCTCCTCATGAAGAGGGATTCTCAGGGATACAAAGGTTGTTGGGCCAAGCTGTGTGTATCGAGGAGGTGGAGTCTCCTTGGCTCTATGATATGTGGGTCGTCCATGGGTGTGTGGATCAAGTGACAATACACCAATTGCAAATGCATCAGACAGGCTATACTCTCCATAACCTTTGTTGTTGATCTTTAGAGTAGATAGGGTGGAGGTGAGGATGGTTTCTGGATCATTACAGGTGTTGGATGAACTGGTGATGGATTGGTTGATATCAATGCCAGGACAATGGTTTGTATATGAGGCTTCAACTGCATTGCAATAAACAAAGGGTTCTAGATCGACATGGATGGTCACTTCAGTGCCCTGATGCAAAAATTTGAGGCACTGATTATATGTGGATGGAATGGCCTTCATGGCATGGATCCATGGGCATCCAAGGAGGATGTTAAATGGTAGGTTTAGATCAACAACATGGAAAATTGTTTCCTAGATGACCAGCCCAACCTTGATGGGTAGCAAAATTGTTCCCTCTGTGGTTCTCTCTAGATTATCATAAGCTTTAATGGTGATAACCTCGTTGATGATATCTACCTCAGTATATCCAGCTTGTTTTATGAATTTTAGGGTGCAAATATTCAAGGCTGATCCATTATCTATCATTACTCTTTTTACGACAAAATTAGATACCATGATGGCTATGCGAAGTGGAAGGGTGTGATCTGGCTTGACCATGGGTATGTAAGTGGGCTTGAATGATAAGGCACATGAGGATGAAAGGTGTCCAACAAGATTATAAAATCAGTCGCATTGATATCTGAGGGGACATGAGATTCTATGAGAGCACTATCAAGGATGTCTTTGTACACAGGACTAGTGCGGAGAAGGTCTAAAATGGAGATTTGGGCTGGCATGTTTCCAAGGTGTTCCAAGATATTGTATTGGCTTTTTGATGGAGCTGATGCTGCTGCTGGGGTTGATAGTGCTGATGGGACTGATGGGGCTGTGATGTTCAATCGTGCTCTTGGAGTGGTGACTGCACACTCATTGTTTGGGCCTTGGATATTGATAACATTGACAAAATGCTCTTTCTCAGATATACAACCTATGAGGCTACCATAGTTTATGTAGGATGAAGTGTGGTCATTTTTCTTCCCATGCTGTTGGTTTGGCTGGCAGTTGTTGGTGTTGTTGTTGTTGGTTTGGATGGGTGCTTTTCCAATATTTTGGTTGTTGTGAGGAGGAAAAGCATTTTGATAGATCTGCAAGCCTACATTGGGAGAGGTTTTTGCTCCAACTGTGATTTCTTTCCGCTCAATGAGGTCCTACACATAATCTTTCAGCTTCATGCATCTGAGGGTGGTGTGCCCTTTCACCCTATGAAACTTGCAATACTCATTATCTCTATACCATGCAACTTTGGATTGGCCTGGGTCAATTTTTTGGGTAGGAGGAAATTTGATGAGGTTTTCCTTGACTAATTTCTCAAAAACAACATCCAATGGCTCACCAAGGGGTGTATAGTTTCGAGGTGTAGGTTGGAACTTGGGCTTTGGTCCTGCAGCTACATTGATGGCATTAGCTTGATTGTTAGACCCTTGAAAGTTGGGCTTTGGATTGTGGCTTTGAAAGCTTTGCTGATTCTGCTATTGGTTGTTGATAGCTTGTTGATTATTTGGTTGATAAGGTGGGTTGGACTAATTTTGGGAAGGACCAACAATATTCACATGTTTGGTGTCAGTGACCCCATCTGTTGCAACGTGCTTGTTTTTGTTCCAATACCTAGACTTGTCATTTGAATGTGTTTGATTTTGGTTGGCTTCCTTGTAAATCTTGACCACACCATCTTTAATGAGTCCTTGCTCAAGGATCATTCCTTTTTCTTTGATATCTTTGTAGGATCATTCCTTTTTCATGGTCATGTGGTGAGCTAAGCTGGGATGGGCATTATCAATAAATATTTTCACCAAATGGCACTCTGGCAGGGTGCAAGATATGCGGGTGGTAAGGGTTTTCCATCTTTGCAGATATTCACCAAGACTTTCTCCACCTTTTTGCTTAGTGTGGACAAGATCAACCACTGATAATTCTATCTCAACAAGATGGGCATATTGGGCTACAAATGCCTCAGACAATTTAGAAAAGTTTTTGATTGTGCCATATGGGATTCTATAAAACCATTCAAGAGCTGGTCCGGCCAAAATTTTTGGGAAGAGGAGCAAAATAAAGATGTCACTGTATGCCACTTCTTGGCAGTGCATGTAAAATTCTTTGATATGTGTGATAGGGTCTCCTTTTCCTCTAAATTTGTCAAACTTGGGTATCTCAAAGTGTTCGGGAAATGGTGTCATGGTAATGGCTCTGTCAAATGGGTAAGGACACACATTCTCAAACTTGAAGGTTTTTGGGTCATTTCCCTCCTAGATGTTCTTGAAAGCTGTCTTCATGGCTTCCCATTTTGAATTAATGGGTGATGGCTGTGGTGCCTCCACTGTAGGAGCACTCTGAGGGAGATATGTGCTGAATGGTACAATTGAATATGGATGGCTTTGAGGTATGGGTTGGTAGGGATTGTACATGGCTTGGGAAACTAAATGGTGGATGATGGGTTGCTGAGGTAGAGGTGGCACATATTGCTGCATGTGTTGTGAGGCTTGCTGTTAATATTGGATTTGAGGTTGGGATTGAGGAACATAAGCTGGCTGTGGGATAAATGGATTGCTTTGTGGAGGTAAGGTATAAGATGGTTGTGAAGCTTGGGGAAAGGATCAGGGAGCTTGTGTAACTTGACTTTGTATTTGAGGAGTTTGACCAATATATGTGGGTTGTGCCCCCATTTGGGACGATATCTGCATGGAAAAAGAGGCCAAGTAATTGGTGGTTGGTGGTGGTGGATTTCCTCTTAGAAGTGGCATAGAAAAATAGTTAGTAATAGGAGGTAATAGATTAGTTGGTGGTGGAGGTGGTGGGAATTGAAAGCTTGGAAATGGAACTGATGGGGTTTGATAGCTTGGTGGCTGGATTTGAAAGCTTGGTAGAGTGGTGGCAGGAGCTTGGGTCACTTGAGAGCTTGGCAGAACATTGGTAGTAGCTTGTGGGGTTTGATAGCTTTGTGGAGTGAGGGAAGTAGCTTGTGGATTTGTGGCTGATGGCACTGAGCTCCAAGGACCTAGTGGAAATGATGGAATTATGCTTTGAGCTGAGGTAAAAAAGCTGGGGGTGATGAAAGGTTGATTACTTGGCCCCATGGGTGGCATCTCGGTTGTATATTGTTAGTGTTGGCCAAAGATGCTAGCACTGATTTGGGAGATGGGTGGATTTGGAAGGCTGGGTTGGAGAGTAGCAACAACAATAGTGAAGGGAGTGAATGATGAGGTGTTTTGGGCGAAGGGGGTTTGGGATGGAGTGGTATGGACCAATGGTGGAGTGGTGGTTACTGGATTGGCTTGCGGAATGGAGATTTCAACTTGAGTGGAGGTTGGTATATTTGGGTCTGTTGGATCATATGAGGTGGGTTGAGGCTCTTCTTTTGGTATATACAAAGGGTGATTTGGATTATAAGAGCCTATGGGTGGTGGAAGCTACCCAAATAGAGGGTGAGAAGGATCTAATAAGGGAGGAGGCCTTCCAAAATCAAAGGCTCCTACGTTGTCCCTCTGAAAGTTTGCCATGATTATTTCTTTGTTCTTGTCTATAATGGCATTCACTAATACTACATTTCCTGGTTGGTTCATGAAAGCTTCAATGTCAGTAGGTAATGGTATAGCATTCTTTGGGCTGAAGGATGGTTGAGTGCTCAAGGGGAGCGATGCTGTGTGATCCAAATGATAGGGCTCCGTTGTTTCTTTCTTCTTCTTGGCTAAGGATAGGTGGCATGAAAATGTTCCTAGGGATGAGGTGCAACAATGTTGATGGATGCAAAGGGGGGAGGCTTTTCTATGCAAATGATTTCCTAGGCTGAGGTAAAGCTATACGACAAACCTAAGGAAGACTGGGTTGGGGATTCTAACTTCAAAGATATGTTGCCAAAGCACAAAAGGTTTGCTTTCCTATGTGCAAGCTTGGTGGTGATTGTGTCAACTTAAGGATAGACTGATGATCCCTTAGGAAAAACACGAGATTGACCACTTGTGGATCCCAACCTTTAGCTCAAGGTGATGAGGGATGACAAGTGACAAGGCTAGATTACCCTAGAAAAATCTCTATGAGAGGGATAACCTTGATGAGACTAGTGGATTTGCAAGATGATAGGAAAGCAAGGTCTGGCAATGTGACAACAATTTTGAAGGCTTGGATGTGAACTTTTTGATTGCTAGCTAGATGGTTTGGTTCTAAGGCAAGGAACTAGATGAGATGGATGAGCTAAAATGCTTAAAGAGATAACCTAGAATGGCTGGCTTTCGTACAAAGATGACTGTAAAGTGAAACTTATGCAAGATGTGGAGAAACAAAGGGGCCTAATCATAGAAATCATGCCTAGTTGGTAAGACATAAGCAGGGTTAACTCCTGGATGTTTTCTAAATCTGATAGTGTGATCTAAGTAGGCATCTTGAAGGGCTTCGTCAATAGCTTTGTCTTCTGCTTTGTGGAGTTTGGTAATTCGAGGGCTTAGTGTACTTCCTTTCTCTTGGCTGAAATTTTTTGGTATACTTGAGATGGCTTGAGTTTGGCTTTGTGAAATTTCTGTTTGGGTTTGGGTTGTTCTGACATAAATTCCTGAATCTATTTGGCTTTGAGAGACCGTGGTTGTTTTGCTTCAACTTTGTTCAACTTCTGAAACAAGCAGTGACTATGCTAAGTGTGCCCTAAGCTAGGATTGATCGAGTTTGGCAAACATTCATTCAACAAGTAAAAGATCAAGCAATAGATAGGAACAACCAGATAGAAGTTTTGATTTTCAGAAGATAGTAACTATGCCGTGGAGTGTGTATATTCTACAAATGTTTTGATCAGTCACTTCAAACACATTAACATCCTAGATGGTTGTCTACAAGGCTGATAGTTGGTTTAGCTAAGGAGTCCTCGATATACCCAAGGTATGTGAGGCTCAAATCCATAGATGAAACCAAAATAATGTCACACAACCGAGAGGAGCGGTAACCCACTTCTCCTCTTTCACTTCTCAAGGGTATAAATTTCCTTGAGGCTTAGCCCGAGTGATAGAATTTTGATCCCAAGAGATGTGTCTTTGGATTCACCTCCCGATCTTTATACTCCACCAGAATGTTGGAGTTGAGGTCGTCCCAAGGGGTGATGAAGTCCCCAAGCAGGCCTCCTAAAAGCTAAGACAAGATTTTGGATCCTAATCTTATGCACCCAAGATGGCCTTGAAAGACGACAAGGGGAGAGAAGACTTGGATGATCTTGGGCTAAAAGACAGAGTTCTTTTCCAACTGACATTTTAAGTTTTCTGATCTAGACCTTTTGAAACACACGTGATTTAAGATGCAAAGGTTCAATTCCAATTTGAAATATGCCAACAAAAGAGAAGTGATCGAAGAATGAATACACCAAGAAGATTTAGGGTCAACAAAAAGTAAACTCACACGCCCGGAGGCCCTCCACGTCAAGTATCGATTGATTTTCTTTAAGGCATTCAAGATTGAGTGTGAGTTTGTTTTAAGCCCAAAACAAAGATGTGTGTAAAGCTCGATTTCAAGCGCGCGCCCGGAGGCCCTCCACATTAAGATTTGTTCAATTTTTATGCCCAAATGAAGTGTTAGCGAGACTAATGTGCATTCAAGAAATTTTCTTTAGAAAAACCAATAAAAACTCAAGTGAGTAGAATTTGATTTTTGTGGAGCACTTAACACCTTCTTAGGTAGACCCATCCCCATATATGGCGCTGATATTGCAACCAATGGTTAGAATGATGGGTGATTAAAGAGGGTGAGTCCAACAACAAATTCACTCAAAGTGTCTTTATTTGTTTTTATAACTTAGAAAATTTCTAAAATATGGATTATTTTTATGCTCCAAAAGATGATTATTTGATCTATGGCATTCAAGATTGGATTTTTTGTTTTAGTCATGCATTCATTACAAAAAAAAAAAAAAAGACACAAACAAACAAACAAACAAACTTGATTTTAATCCATGGCACCCAAGAGTGATTTTAGAAATATGCATTCAAAGACAAGTGATTAAACATTCAAGTTTTTTCCTTTGAGCATTCAAGATTGAGATTTTGCATGTTGTTTTAAGAACTTTGAAGTGCTTTGTTTTAACCTTAGATCATTCAAGATTGTTTTGGACTCAAAAGTGAAAATGACTCTTTGTGCTTTGGTTTTCATTCAAGATTTTGTGTTCTAGTTTGCATGTTTTAAGCCTAAAAAAATGATATTCCTAGATTGTTTTGATGCATGAAAAACTTAGGAAACATTCAAGATTTTGCAACAAGACAGTTGTTTGGAACAAATAACAAAGCTTTTAGGACAATTTTGGCAACCATTTAGGACTCTTAGTTTTCATGAGAATTTTAAAAGAACTTTAAAATATTTGAAAATGAGGTTCATTTTATCCTTGATTGATGCTTTGAGTTTGATTTAGATTTTAGTGTGCACTTAGTGTTGATTTTGAACCTTTTGAAATGGAAACTTGAAGTTCTTTTTAAATTTCCAAAAATGAAGTGTTCCTAACTTTGCATGAATGCATCTAAAACCTTGATGTTGCAAGGATGCAAATGATTGGATTGATTTATTTTCACTTGTTAAAAGATTTTTTTTTTTTTTTTTGCAAATTTTTAGTTTTTAATGGATTTAAGTATGATTTGAAGGTTCATTTTAAGCACTTAAAAAAAGTGTGTATGATTTTGTTTCCTTAAAAAAAAAAGGCCAAGATCCCTCAAGAAGAAGAAGAAGAAGTAGATGGAATAGAAGAAGAATATAGACAAGAAGAGGAAGAAGAATTCCAAGTGCTCCGTCCACCTATAAGCTTGAAAAATTTGCAAACACTATGAGATAGACTAGGAGTTCCTTTGTCTTCTTCATGCTCATGCGGACCTGCAAAACCAATTTATACAATCCTACCAATCACAAAAACAAGAAAAATTGGCCAAAATTAGCAAATGACATACAAAACTTGACTAAAAAAGCTAATGAAGATGACCCATGCGGGGTCCCACCAGGCATGCCAAAATGTATATGCTACTTTAGTATGTTAGAAACACTAAATTAAAACAATCAAAAAGTATTTGCATACTAATTTAACATAACTTCATGAGAGACAAAGTGAAGTCCTCAAATGAGAATATGAGCCATGGATAGGCTCTCTCAATGAGGATGATCACTTGATGTAGAGGTGTGTCTAATAGCTAAGATGGCTTGATTATGTATGTATGCTCAAATGCTCAAATAGGCTTCAATGGAGGATTTTTGATAGATTTTGGTGAATAGATTTGATGTAAAAATGGCTTCTCAAAATGACATTATGGCTTTACTTTCTAGATTGTGTTAAAATGGTTTGAGAGAGGATTCCTTAAATAGGCAAAGGGCTAGGATGCAAGGATGGGAGAAAGTTTATGGAAGGTTTGGATTGAATGAGGGGAGAGCACATGGATTGTGCTTCCTTACAACCAATCAGAGAGTGACACATGTCACAGGGTCATTGGTTAGAGCAAGAGGGGTTGAGGGGTCAACAAAGGAGTCTCAAAGCTCATAAAGACCCTCATAATGGCTTGTAAGGGCAATGAATGGGCTTGTAAGAGTCATTTATGGATTTGTGGGCTTCATAAAGTTTTATGGTTGGGATATTTGTGAGAGAGTTGAGATATTTTGACTTGGGTTGGATTAAGAAAGTCTTAAACTTGACTTAGGAATGTGCAAATGATTAAGGCTTGGATTAGGCTTGGGTTAAGATTAGATTAGGCTTGTGGATGGCAATAAATGAGGGTGGGTGAAGGAGGAAATATTTGTTAACTTTGGCTTGGGTTAGTAAGTCTTAACCCATGTTTAGGGAATGTGACAAGGTTAGGGGGGGGATTAGGATTAGGGTCAAAGATAAGGATTGACATCTTCTAGAAGAGTCTAGGCTTTGGATGAGGATGAGACTTTCTAGAAGAGTCTAGAACTTCCTAAGATGAGGATAAAAAAGGTTTTTTAGAAAATAAATAAAGTTTTATTTATTTCAAAGGTTTGGGTTGAGGAGATATTTATTAAAATATTTTTAATAAACATGAGGATTAATATTTAATCTTAATTAAATATTTTGAGTTGGGATTAGGAATAGGAAATGATGGGATTAGCCTTTAATCGAAATTAAAGAAGGATTAGAAGATTTTGGAAGAGGTTAGTGGTCTTAAGGAAATTGGTCAAGTTTTGGGCAAAAAATAAATAATTTATTTATTTAGAGATTTTTGGTCAATTTATTAATTAAATAATTAATAAATAAGGAAATAATGTTTAAATAAGATTTAAACATTTTTGGGAGGGATTCCTTAATTAAATATTTTTAATTAAGATAAAGGGATTTAATGATATAAAAAATTAATTAATTAATTAATTAATGATGATGTCATTAGGGACTTTTTTCAGAAAATAAAAATATTTTATTTTCTAAAAGATTTTTAGGTGTCTACACTTTTCATAGGGGTGGCTTTTCTCTAGCTTGGAGCAAGATGTAAATCTCCATGTGAAAGTTGAAAATGTATTATAACTTATTGTTGAATAATACATTATCTTGATGTTTTAGAGGGTGGGATTTTTACTTGGAAAGTGTTTTCCCACATATATCAATGTTTTATATTATGTCTCATTATTCTAGTTTTATGATTGTAGAATATTAAATCTAATGCTGCTGATTTTTTTTAGACTTGTAAATTGTAATCACTTTTCTTTAAGAATTTAATTTTGGGAAATCAACTATGTTTGATTTTACTTTTATGTCATAGTAGTATATGCTTGTATTATCTTATTAGAAGTTATTTAATAAATCATTGGATATATTTTGTAAATGCTGATCTCAGATGGTCTTCTGGGATGTTCTCATTTGTCTTCAAGTGGTATCAGAGCTCAATTTTGTTAATTGCACTTGCTTGCATGTGTGGATTCTTGTTCCTTGTGGATGCTTCTACATCCATGGGTCTAGAGTTCCTATACTACTTTTTACTCTTGGATGCTTCTAGATGCATGGCTTGGATTCTTGTTCATTTGATCCAAGGGGTTTATAGATTTTCCTTAAAAATATAGGTTGATGCTTATCTGTGATAATTCATTATTATGGGTTCAATTGTTTGGTGTATTTTAGACTTTTGAGTCTTCTAGATGAGAAGTGGGTGTGGGTGTTCTTGAACATAATGGTTTTACAGGTTTTTCATGCTCAAAGAAAAATTGTAGATTTTTGTGGATCTATTGAAGAGTTATTTTCTAGAATTGGGTTCCCTCAAAGTGTAATTGAATGAGATAGTTGTAGTTCTATATGCATGCATGTTTTGTGCATGGTAGGTGTGCTTCTTTATCTGCATGGAGATGTGAGTATGTGATCAATCACTCAACGTTTATGTGGTGATGCTTTTTTGGATTCTTGGACTATGGTGCTCGATGTGGACATAATTGACAAATCAAATTTGTGCTTGATATGGTGTTTGAGTCATATTATCTAGAAAATTATTCTCTTTGATGTTATTTTTTAGTGATAGCAGGTTTGCATGTTGTAATGATTGGATATACAAGTTATGCAATGAGGTGGGTAGGCTACCCATTTAATTGTAGTGGAATAACTTGGATGTGGAATATTTATATCTGCCATATTTGATTAATTGTTGGTGCATACTTGTTAGTTGACCTTGTTTATGGTGACTTGTGCATTGTTGTGGTTTCTTTGGGATGAGAGGATGGATGATAAGTGAGTAATTGGATAGCCAATTATGGGGTCCTCTAGCATGGTGTTTTTCTATAGTCTAGAAATCTTAGTTTTACTCGATGTTGTGGAGGCCTAGATGATTTTTAGATTTAGGGGATGATGTTTCACATGCTTGGATAGCTTGGTATTACAATTTAGTGGGAGCTTTAGCAATGATTGTATATCCATCACATGGTTATGGATGATCTTTGTTAATAATGTTGGAGGATGCCTTAGATCCTACTGTTGCAGGACGGTCTTTCACATTTGTTGGTTGACTAGTTAGAGATAGTATCTTTGTGTAATTGGAGATGTTGACATATTTAGGATTCAAGGGATCCTTGGTAGGGATGTTATTTATGATTTTATTTGATATGCTATCATTCTGGCTTTTATGTCATAGTTTTTCTCTTGATTATTGGTTTAGAGTCATGACATGATGTAGCTATTTTATATGATCACATGGAACATGTTATCTCTTTGGAGGAGTTGGTTAGGCCATATTTTCATGTTCATGTTTTTGATTCCATTGTTGAAGCTTTGACATTAATCTTGGTTTAGTTTCTTGGTATTGAGTACTTTGATTATTTCCTTGATACTTCATGATAGTGCTATGTTGTAGCAGTGGAGTCTGGCATGGAGTGAATGATTATAGGTGCTCATGAATACTTGAAGAATTATGTCATGATCCCTAATTAGTGTATACAATAAAAATATAATTTAAAATAGAAATATGATATTAAAACACCTTAATACTATTGTTAATTAATAAATAATATTAATTATTACCTTAAAACACCTTAATAATATTGTTAATTAATAAATAATATTAATTAAGGTAATACTTAATATTATTCTATAAATTTATCAAATAATAATAAAATAAAATATAATTTATTATTATGAAATTAACTATATTATAACATGATATAATATAAATAATAATATATTTATTATAAATTAAAAAATATAAAATAAAATGAGATATATGAATTAAATCCTATCTAAAATAGTAAATGAGATATTGAATGCTATTAAATATCCTCCTATAGTAAAATTATATTAATTAATACTCTTATATGAAGTAAAATTTCTTTTGAGAATGAAAAGATGCAACTTTTCAAGCTATATTATATGCAACTTTCAATGTGAGAGAACATTAAGGGTATTAGCACACATTTTAATGAGAATGAAAATTGAGGAGAGCCTATCAAAGTAAAGGTAAAATATAAAATCTAGGGCTCTTGATTAAGGATCATCACAACTTAGGTGAGGCTAGAGTTCTATTGATATGAGAGAAATGTTGTTGAGATGTATACTCTTGATGAGATTTCAACAGAAAGTATGAGGAGCCTACACCTTGGTTAGACATAAGTTCAATAGAGACCTATGAAGAGATTGTTATTGGATAAGTCACAATGACTTGCATATTTTGGAGGAGCATTCACATTCCTCGCTCTTGGTCTACTTAGAAGTTTATCACTTGAGAGGTATTTCCCAGTGTTATTTTAGGTGCTTATGTTTTCTTTCATGTTCAAGGATATTGAGAAATGGTTAGATGGTTCTAGAGGATTCATTGTGAGAGATGGATAACATGGTTATCTTCTTGAGGTATATTTTCATTTATGATGATAGTAGGAGATGGTAGTGGGTTGATTTCCTAAAATGAGAAATGGAGTTGTTTGATCTTCTTTGAGAAGCTTACATCCATATAAATTCATGATATCATGTTATGTTTGATCTCTTGAGGTTGAATGGTTTTGGATGTTGTAGTAGTTTTTCTCTTGGGGTTGTGAAGGAGATCATAATTGGCATAGTTGAAATTTAGAGATGTTTTGTGTAAGGATATGCTAAATGCTTATGATTTATAGGTTCTCTCTTTGGTCTTGGTTATCTTCTTGGATGTTTGGACTCACATAACATTAATTTTTGAGATCTGTTAGAGCTATAGTACTAATCAACATTTTGTGGTCATATGTTATCACTTGTACTTTATTTTTTTTTGGTGATAACATGGTGGTTCCTTTTGAACCATCTTAAAATGGACGCATTTTCCTTTTAAGAGCTTTTAGCTCCCTCCTCTTCATGATTCCCTTTTTAGACCATGGATATGCTCATGGTCACTCTTATTTTCCTCTTTTTCCTCTTCTCTCTTCCATCTTTCCACCTTATCTCTCTGGTATATTCCCTAGCTCTCTCTGACATCTTCCCTAGCTCTCTTTATCACCCAAGACTTGTCCTGCTAGATCAAGTGAACCTAGAGTTGACTAGGTTGACCGAGGTTGACCTAGTCCTCTGAGTTTGACATGGTCCTAGACTAGGTTGACCTAGTCCATGATAGTTCTAGATCTCGGGCCCCAAAAGTCCTCGATGGTTTAATTAGTTTGTGAACATTATCCAATCAACCTGTATTGTTTACCCATCCAAAAATTCACATATGAGGAGACTTTGAGGCCTCATTTTATCATCAAGTGATATCAAGCAATCTTAAGTATCTCATTCCTTCATGTACACAATCTCTTTATCTCTATTGAAGATTCAGTCTTTTCCATTAAAGGAGTTCCAACATTCAAGCATTAAAGCAAGGAGATTTTTATCTAGCATTGGAGGATCCTTTGCGAGCATTTTCTCTTCAAGGTCTAGTGTATTTTTGGCCATCAAGGCTGAAGGAGATCCAAATTAAAGAAATCATCCTCTTCATTGATGCATATCCATATCTATGGCACCATGATGAAGTTATGATAGATCTATTGCAAAGTGTGGAGATATCTTACACCCCTAATTCAATATCTACATTACATGCACATTACATACTCATGGGAAAGGTGAATCCTAACATTTATCTTGTTCTTTACAGTCCTTTACATTTCTCCTTTATAATTAATTCCTTAACCAAGGGCTTGAATGAGGCAAGCCCTCATCAAACTCCAACCCTCAAACCTTTCGTTTATGTGTTGATTTTTAGGTTGGGAGCAAAAGGAATTGTAAATTGGGAACCTACAGTTAATGAGATTTTTGGATTCTTCAGTTTTAGAACCATAGACTATGTTAGCCTAGTTGTAGGACATCCTTCCATGTTGATCTAGTTATCCAGTCTTAGATTCAAGGAGATTTCTAGGTTTTTTTTTCCTTTTTTCATTTCATTCCAAGATAGGCAAACATAAGTTCATAAAAGATTAAAATCCAAAAATTATTGAGAATTAACACATCTTCCTCTATGCATTTCAAGGTAAGTCTTTTAAACTTCATTTTATTTCATATATCTACCCTAGATTTACATCTTAATTGGGTTGATTGTATTCACATAGCATCTAGATTTTCATTTCTTAAGCAATTAGTTCAATTTCACATTCACATTATCCTATCAAAGGGCTTAAGAGAGTGAATTTCTTGGTACTGCATTCATCCTTACAACCCAAATTCATTATTAACACCTTTATTCCTTTGGTTCCTAGCTAACCTAATTCAGATCATAAGTGGAATCATGCTTGGAAATCCCCCTCCTTCCCTCACACACATATTTGAATGGCTTAGGGCCTTGTAAAGTGGAGGCCTACATCCTATTAAAGTAGTTCCATTTTACCACTAGACATTTTGGTGAACCCACTTGTTCCCCTTTCTTTTTGGAGTTATATTATGTGAACCCCCTATCTTTTTGGTGTTGGATTATTTTGCATATATATTTCTCTTATATTGGGTGTTCTTTACTTTGGTTAGACCTCAACAAGTTTTTCCTTTTGTGATCTCCCCTTTTATGAGCTTAATTACATGAAGCCCTACCTATAGAAGTCATGTTAGGAAAAGTCATAGACTTATGGGTTTGTTTGATGGTATTCACATTTTTTTTAATGATCTTAATCCTATCATAGAGCATAACTCGTCTCACAATGAGGATGATGCTTTAAGAGTTTGTTGGTTAACAGTTGGTCTTCCTTAATTCTATGATTTGTACCTTGACTCTTAGTGTACCCAATGAAAAATGGAAAACAAAATAGCTAACAACAGAATGGGTCAATGTAGTAATCTATCAAAGACCTTTGAATTGAGATGTACAAATCCCTTCTAAATGCAAGATAAGCAATGGATTTATTTTTAAGTTTTTGGGGTATGCTCTTAACTAGAGAGCAGAAGAGGCCAACAACCATATTGTTTAACACTTCAAACAATCCAAGAAAATTTCAAAATGAAGAATAACACCTAATATGAAACCTATTCTAACTCAGATGTAGGACTGAAAAACATGCAAGACTGCCTAGAACAATATGAGAGGAGAAAGAATGACTAAATAGGCACTTTTCAGATTGCTTAATTAACTGAGATTTGATAATACCAAGATTGCCCCCTTTTCAACTACTTCATTAATAAAATCTCATACCTCTCATACAATAAAAAAAACACACATGAACTATTGTGCACAACACAAGGGAAATGAATAATACTTATGTTGAGAAAAGTAAAGCTTACAATCCGCTATGATCAAAGAAATAAAACCAAGTTTACTTGCAATCTTTCAATTTTTAGTTTTGACACATCCATCTCAAGTATTATACAGTAACTAAATGAACAACAAAATTAAAATGTAGACTTAGAGTCACACACAATAGTCCTAGCTACAGGGGGTTGCTCACAAATTTTTTTGTCGATCTTATTAATTTCACAAAAAGTTACATATATAGGTCTCTTCAAAATGACCAATTACATTCAATGATTCCATTGTAGAGAATCTCTAAATGGAGGAAACTAAAAAAAGGATTTGACTGGCTCATCATCCATTACAAAGTCTAAGCCTACTAAGGAAATGCCAGAAATGGTTACAAGAGAGAATTGAGAAAGAAGAGAGGGTGACAGATGTCTGAGAGAATATGAGAGCATCATGTTTTCTTTGGGGTCATAGCCTTAGCTCTATATGCTTTCATTGCATTCATTACTTGATCTAGTTCATTGACACCTAGAATTACAATGTTATCAACTTGAATCATCTAGTAGTCATGCATCTCTATCAACTCTTCCACTCTCATGATCCTTGGTTAGAACTTCTTTGATGCTCGTCTCAAGATGCAATCTACTGATGAAAGCTCCTAGATCTTTGATAATTGGAAGTTGACTAAATCAATGGAATCATCAAAAAAAAGCTAGGAATTTGGCTTTCATTAGATCAATGTCCACCAACCAGCCATTGCTAGATACATATGATTATGTGTGAAGCACTTTTAAGTATTCAAAAATCTTCTCCATGACCTTCTACATTAGATCATGTCCATCTTTAAGCTCATTTGTAGATCTTATGGAGCTTTCCACTATGAAATCTAAAGGTTTCTTCCAATGAAACAATGGCTCTTGACATGATTTGAGGATTTCATGGGTGATGGCGACATTAGTCTTCATATCGATCACCTCTTGCAATAATGCCAATTACTTTGTCAATCTATGTAATGCTTTGTGTATGGAAATTTGATGACTAAACACTACCTCCCTAAGTTTGTCAACATCTAATAGGAGATATCCAAAATTCTATATGAGTGGGGGACCTTGGATCTTCATTTGATCAATCCATGATCGACCAATTTGACCAAATTTCCTTTCTTGTCGTAGCTTCAAAATAAATTTCTTGTTCTCTTCTGCATTTGGATCAAATGTCCTAGTTGAAGTGCTTCCAAGTTTAGTTCTAATGTAATCCATTAGTTCTTTATTTAAGGCCTTTAGTACTTATTTTTTAGCACTTATCTCATCTAGTGTGTCATCTATTTTTTCATTGGTAGACTTCTATAGATTAACCATGGAATCAAGCATGAGAATACCAATGTCGACCATTGTGATATGAAAGTTGTTGGAAATGAGTTCATGAAACTTTCTCTCCTTCTAAGGATCTACTATCTTGCTCAACATGTGACTAGTAGAGGGATCAGTGACCAATGCTGCTATAGACTTCTGCTTCTTTGTCTTCTATAATTATGGTTGAGAAGAGGTTCTTGGATGGGGCAACTTTTCCATAACTTCACTTTTTCTGATCAACGGTCTCTTCCAACTATGACTCAAATGAGAGGACATTGATCACTGATTAAAGGGCTCTAGGATCAAAATGCTTCATTTCCACTAGTGGTGTCTTCTTTCCATGACTAGTAATGGGGAAAGTAGTGGCTTTGGTAACTGAGAGGGCCAAGGAATCACCCTGCTGAGATGCATCCTGGTCTTGACCATCCATGGGATTGGTGTCACCATCAAGGTTGATGACTTGGACAGGGAAGGAAGGCTTGGCCATTAATTTCTCTTGCTCTTTCTCTTTATCCTTCTCCTTGTCCCCAATTTTTTCTATATCTAGAAGAGATACTCCTCCACAAGTAGGGTAATCTAAACATTCTTCTTTCAACATTTGTCTCCACCTTGGTTGATGGATTGTGCTGGGACTACATATATTGAAGTGGCAGTAGTGGTAGAGGTCATTGTAGTTGGATGAGCAATTTTGAAAGCAACTTTGCCAGTAGATCTTGTGCTTCCCATTCTTTTCTTTCTTGCTCTAGTCCACTCCACCTATATGTTGATCCTTTTAATGATCCCATTCATTAGAACCTCCATTGTATCGATGATAAGACCTTTAGGTGGGGTAGACACAATGGGAGTTCCATTGATATGATCAAAGGACAGAGGATGCATATAGGAGCCATCATCTACAAGATTATAGACATCAACAGAGTCATTATACAATTTAATTTCATCAATTGTAAGCCTAGACCAATACCTCCCCTGAGTTTGGTATTCATTGTGACATTCAACCCAAAAATATTCAATGTCCAGAACATTCTTGTAAGCATATCCCATCTTCAAATGATCTCTCACAAAGTCCATTGGGTCATATTGAGGCCTGAGAACTTCATAGTCAACCAACTTGATCTTACTCTAGTTTTTTTAGCTAGATTCTAAGCTTCAGATATAGAAGCACAGGAATATTGTCCAACCACTACTAGGAAGGAAATCTTGGTTATCTTCTTTACATTTGAACAAAAGGTGTTGACTTCTAGTATTTGTTCACACAATTTGACAAGAACAACTTGGTCCTTACGGTGCCTATGAAGCCTTTTGGGAAAACCATCAAAAGCACTGATTTGTAGGTAGATAAATCTCAAGAATTGGATGAAAGAGCATTCAAACTAGCTTATGGTTGAAATAGCCTCAGGTGAAAATATTTTCTTAAGCTAGCCTTGTAATTCCTAACACAATCTCGTAGTGATGGTATTATTTACTTTCATGTACTCTTCAAAACTCTGCTACAACTAAAGGTTTAGGTAGAACTCATACACCCTCATATTCTCATCATAATCTTGAATACTAGGAATGCTTGACCATAAGTGATGCATGTCTAAGGCATAAATTAAATATGAGTACACATAAAACTTCTTGAATCCCCTAGCTAAATTAAACAATGAGGAAAGCTCATCACATATGATTTTAGCCTAGTCGATTTGTAGTCCCTCGGCACATATGGCTTGCACAAGGAAGAAGTGATGCTTAATGAAATCCATAATTTCTTCATTTCCTTTCAATATCAATAGTAGCACCAGGATGTCAATGATCTATCTTTTCAAATTGGTTCCAAAATGAGTTTCTGACATTTTTCTCTTCTTGGAATGAGGTGTTTGGATATAGTTTCTCTGCATATCCTCTCTTCTCAAGGTTTTATTTTCATTAAAAATAGATGCAAAGGAACTGAAATCAATATCACATTACTCTTCCTTTATTGGCACACCAAATTTAGATTGAATCAAGGTCTCATTTATTGAGAGAAGGATAGACTGATCAGGAAGCAAGATTTTCTTTGTTTTTAAATTATATCTTTCGATGCATTCCCTCACTAGCTCTGGAGCCTACACATCCATGGGAAACCTAGTAGCTTCTAGCAATCCACTTTCTTTCAATTTCTGGGTAATTGGGTGGATGGGATAAGAATTAAGTCTTCTGTGAAGATCACCTAAGTCGTAGAACTTGAATGACATATCAGTGAGATCCTTTAATTCACTTTCCAGGTCTATGAGTCAATCATAACCTACTACTCTAATTTCCATTTTCTTATGATTTCGAAGAGGAGGTAACTACTTGATAAATAGATGTTAAAATAATGAGGAAGCAATTTTGAAGCAATTTCAATGAAATAGATGTAGAAATATAAACATTAGCACCACATGAATGAAATTGGGTGCAACCAACGATCATAATAGTAGGATTTGCAATAAATTTGATAATCAACAACTATTTAAAACTTTCTATTTCTATAGATATAAAGAGTCATAAATCTAAAAGTTGTATTACTTCACTTAAAGTGAAGTAGTATCATGAAAAGCTAGTTAAGGGTCTGGAACAAGGATTCACATGATAACTCATTATATATGGAGGGGGGGAGTGTAGATCCATCTTTCTATAAGCTTATCTTTCCTTTGATTTGAGATCATAGTGTGAGGAATGATCCTTTGATACCTAGGGCCATTCATTTTCTATTTCTTTGCATTGAGCATTTTAAATCTAGATCTCCTTTACATTAGAATTGCACCTGCACAACTGACTTTAGTGGAAGCATTTTTTGGGCATATTGGTAGAATATTCTCATATGATAGTCATGTAGTTCTTTATTTTCTAAGTATCTCAAAAAATTAGTCTTTCATATTTTTGAAGGACATAAAACACCTCTGAGAGCCACACTTTTTGGGGGAAGAAACACTCTAAAGCATTTTCCCCTTGCTTTGATTATATACCTTGAGATGAGATTTTGAGCATGAATTCATCACGAGCTTTAATTCCTTTTTAGTATTAAACCTAAGTCTTATCAATGCATAAAATCTTGGAATTGAGCATTAGCCATGCTGATTTTGGAAACATAACATAATGCTTTCATTTCCATTGACAATCAACTAAAATCCCACAGACACGCTTCTCTCCATAGGAATGGATTTTAACCTCATAACTTTGACTTGAGACCTTCTTAGCTAACTTGCACTTCCCTAGATATTTCCATCATAAGTCAAGGAAGTGTACATATGTGAATACTATCATGGCTTTGTTCTTTAGGTTCATGCTTGATGAAGTTCACCAAGTTGAATAGCTAGCTAGATTACTCAGAATCTGAAGGAAATGAGGATGTTGGAGTAAGAAATAAGTTACAAAAATAAGGAGGACTCACTTCTCATGTGGAAGATGCTTAAAACATATCCCAACCAAATCTCAATCACCTATGTCCCAAATGCATTGAAATGACAAGAATCCCACATGGAGAAATTAAGGAAGAAAAAGTAAGGGAGACCTAGAAAAAGATGCAAAGTGGGAGTCTTGGGAACTTGATGAGAAGTGAGTCACCTAGGGGCTACCTTGACAAGAAATTTGAACAAAATTAAAATGAATACCAACAAGTACAAATTCACAAGGGATAGACTAAAAGTTGGCAACAACTGGCTCTGACTGGGGACTTAGGAATTGCAAATGTCTAAGAAGGGCCCCAAAATCTCTAGTTTCACACAGATGGAATGACAAACTACAATGGACAAAACTAAACGAAGAACACAACAGAAAGGAACACTAACCTAAGAAGGCAGGAAACAAAGCAAGGAGAAAGCTGAAACAAAAAACCTACCTAGACTAACACTGATTATAGGTGCTACCTACTTTCAATTGTGAACTTGATATAGCTTTAGGTCCTAGCCATTGTAAGACAATAGAAAAATCTCTCTAGTGGGATAGGCCAGAATGAAAGAGTTATTCTAGTTTACTTATATAATTTTGAAACAGTCTTTCCAAATATAATCAAACTTATGGTGCATACCTTTAGGTTCATGCCTCTTATCCTATAACAGGACTAGATCACCTTCTATGAATTTCCCAAGCCTGGTCTTCTTGTCAAAGAAGTTAGATTCACACTTTGATGCTCTGTGATGTGGTCAACGAATTTTTCACATTCTTCTTCTAGCTTAGTGAGGTACATGATTCAATTTTCCAAATTGTTGTGAATTATTGGGTCCTCAATCATTTTTTGCAACTTGAAGATGGATAGTTCTAATGGTAGGGGAAGGTTAGCTTCAAATCTATATATTAGATCAAAGGGAGAAATGTCGATATCCTTCTTAGGTGCCAACCTATCTACCCAAAGAGATTCATGTAGCCTTTTGTGCCAATCCTTCTAATTCTCAGAAACTAACTTCTTCATGATGTCAATCAAGTTTTTATTACTTGATTCTGCCTGACCATTCCCTTGAGGAAATTAATTTGAGGAATGAATGAGGTGGATTTTTTTGTCATAATAGAACTCTATAGAAGAAAAATAAGTAGCGTTATCCATGAAAATATTTAGTGGTACCCAAAATCTCACAAGATGCTTTCTTCGACAAACTCACAAACAATCTTAGAGGTGGTTCTCTTGGTGGGCTTTGCTTCCACCCATTTGGTGAAGTATTCTGTAGTGGTCACAATGTATAAGGGGCCAAAAAAATAAGGGGGATTAATTGGACCAATGAAGTCGATTCCCCACTATTGAAAGAGGCCTTCTATTACTACGAGCTTCAGTGGTAGGGCAACTAACTAAGGTTTACTAGAAAACATCTCACACTTGTCACATTTGGCCACCCACTTATAAGAATCTTTGAACATGCCAGGCTAGTAGTAGCACTACCTTAGAATCTTAATTTCTATTATTGTGGAAGACAAATGTCCACTACAGGCCTCATTATGGAACGTCTGAAGTAATCTCTCTTGCTGAGGCTTATCCACACATCTTTTAAAAGTTCCATCAATTGCCTACTTATATAATTGATCATCATAGATGACATACTCAATTTAGTTCTAAGGTATCTTCTATTCTTGTATGCCAATCCATAAAGGCAATCTTTGTAAGTGAGGAAATATGCAATATTTGAAAATCAAGGGTCTTGGAGATTGACCATTAATACTATTGATGATCCTTCCTCTTGAGAAGACTCTTGATTTATACAATTACTTTTCATAGGCCATTTCCTCATACCAAATTTTTTTGAATCAACTCAATATCATATTCTTGAACTTTGGCTATCCAAGCTCCTCTAGTATTACATCTTATCTCTTGCTAGGTCAAGATACTCTTGACAGCTGAGTCAAGTACATGCATAATAGAATATGAATGCAAGACATAAAACCCTAAACTCTTGAGTGCTCTTACCATAGCATACACATTCTTTTCCATCTAAGAATACCTTAACTCATTCTCCTTGAGAGGGATACTCATGAAAGCAATAGGTGCTTGAATACCTTCCCTATTTTCCTACATAAGTATGGTAGATAATGTGTGAGTTGATGCATAAAAATATAGTATGAATTCTTTGATATAATCTGGGTGGACTAAGATAGAAGCTTTCACTGTGGATTCCTTGATTTGATCTAAAAGCCTTTCTTCTAGAATCATTCCACTTGAATATTTTACTACCCTTCATCATGTTGACTATGCACTTGGTAATTTCAGAGAAATTAGGAATAAAGCATCTCAAGAAATTCACTTGTCTAGAGAAGGATTTGATTCGAGAATTGCTTGCTAGAAAATTCAACTTTTGGATAGCTCTAACATGCTTAGGATCAATCTTGATACCTTCTTGAGAGACTATGTGACCAAGAAACTTGCCTTATGTGACACAAAAGACAAACTTCTTGGGGTTAAGGGAAATCCCATGTTCCCTACATCTCCTTAGTACTTTTTCCAGGTCCTTCAAGTGACTTTCACTTTTCTTGGAGAAGACTATTAGATCATCTAGATATATGACAATGATCTTATCCTTGAGATAAATGAAAGACAAATTCATGGCTCTTTGAAAGGTGGCTCCAACATTGATCAACCCAAAAGGCATTCTATTATAGGCAAATGTCCCCTAGGGGGTGGTGAACACTATTTTAAATTGATCCTCTGGATCTACTTCAATTTGATTGAAGCCCAAAAAGCCATCCAACATGAAAATCATTTAAGAGTTGGGCATCATTTATAGTAGATGATCCATGTTAAGCAGGGCATAGTTATCTTTCAAAGAGGCTTGGTTTAAATTTATAAAATCCACACAAATTTTGATTTTCCCATTCTTTTTCTGGACAGGGAAAATGTTAGCTATCCAAGTTAAATGGTTTATTGGATAGATAATCCTTGATTCTAACATCTTGTGGACTTGTCTAAAAATGACATCTTAGATCATTGGGTTATAATTGTGTTGATTTTGTCTAAAAGGAGTTACTTCAGGCTTAAGGGGGGTCTTGTTCTTAAACTTTCCATTCCTGAAGGTTTTCAAATTCTTATATCCCCATGCAAATATATCTTGGTATTCAGAAAGTAAACCTTTCAATATATTCCTTTCTCTGTTTCAGAAACTTCTACCAGTATTAATCATCTTAGGTTTGTATTCAGTACCAATATTCATCCCCTCAAATTCTCTAGAAGTACCACCTTTTCTACCCCTTTCCCTTTTGATATATTCATCGTGCCTATCAAACAACTTTTCTAGAGAAATGAGGTGTCTAGGGACTTTTTTATCGTTGAGTTTCTTAGCACCAAGCTCCCAATCTTTCTTATTGTTAGGAGAAAATTCTTGGCATTCATTTTCACTTCCTTCAAAGTATTGGTCACTGAAAGGCTCAGGCCCTTCTAGGAAACATAGGATTTGTTTATCATTGGTAAAGATTTGCCATGATTCAACATTTTCATGTACATTAGTTCTGAAAAGAACTTCAACCTTGTATTGATTATCTTTGAAGTCTGGATGCAGAATTAGAAGAGAAGAGGAGGCAACTAACATATTTGCCCTTGTTTTCTGTTCCCTAGGAATGATTTGTATTGAAAAAGGCATCTAGGTCCTCAATTTCATCCCAGATCTTGTTCCTATGGTTTTAAAGTCTTGTGTTCTTCATAGTGTATAGTCCTCTGACTTGCTTCACTATGAGCTTTGCATCTCCTTGGGCTTTTACGATTTTCACCCCTCTTTTCTTCACAATAGTAATACCCAACATCAATGCTTCATATTCTGCAGTATTATTTGTGTTCTTTAATTGTTGCTTATATGAAATTTGTGTGAGATCTCCATCAAAAGAAATGAGCACCACACCTACTTTAGATCCAGTAGTTGCACAACTGCCATCAAACTCTAAGGTCCAATTATTTTAATCAATAGGAGGATCTGGTTGTTCTTCTGAAGTTTTAAAGTTAGAGAAAATCATGTAGTTCCTAAACTCCATTTCTTGATATCCTTGGGATCATTAGATTTCATGATAGTAAATTTGGTTTTCTCCTTAGGTTCTAGCTTAATCCTTTTATTGCCAATAGGGATTATGGCATGAGACCAATCTAGTTTAATTTCCCCTCCCATATCTCTATAGAAGCTCCTACTCAATATACTACCATAGCTAACTAGAATATTAGCTACTAGGATGGTTAATTTCATTCTCTTTGTAGGGTATGTGGCTAAAGCTACTTGTGCATCTTTTACTTGACCTAAAAGGGGAACTTGTTTAGCATCCATAGAATAAAAACATCTTAAGGTCTTGGTTAGAGATAAGCCTAGGAAATGCACAATAGTAGAACTCATGACATTGCCAGAGGCTCCCCAGTCAATTATATAATTACTTAATTTGTGACCATTTATGTATAAGGACACATAAAATGGATTGGGTTTTTGGCCAGGAGAGGTAGCTAAAACTAAGGACTCTTCTTCTTTAAAAATCATAGGTAGGACTAGTCCTTCATTAGTGAGTGGCCCATTACTCTATTAGGGTTGGTCATTACTAATAGTAGTGTTGACATTAAGGTGAGTTTTAAAATTAGCTTCACCTTTGCAATAATCTACTAGTTTTTGTAGTTAAGTAGGGTGAGTTTTCAAGTAATCAAGGGGAGAAACTTGGATTGAAGCTTACCATTTGGCTCTAATTTTTCTTTTTCTTTCCTCCAAGAAGAAAAAGTAGATGCACTAGTTGTAGCTAGTGAAGAACTAGGAGTTGCATTCCAAGTAGGAACTGACTTCATTGGGTTCTTGTCTCTTTGACTTCTCATTTCTATGGTCATTTGTACTCTATCCAAGGTGGCAAAGAAATCACCTCTAATGTTTGAATTTTATTTGAACTTCAAGAAAAATGTTCCAAAGTCACCAAGGGAGCAAGATCATCTTGTCTTTTAAGATATTCAACCTTTAGCTCATTATTGGCACTGAGTTACTTGTATCTATTTATCTCTAGACAAGAGTCACTATCATGATCCACTCTTAAGTGAAATATGCACATATTTTTCTTCTTGGGAGTTGCCTCTATGGAAAGCTTCTATTGAGCACACAATAATTGTAATGGCTTCCCTTCACGTTTCTTTCTAGAGATGTCCTAGTAAGGTTGTTGGAAATAAGGAACCGTTTGACCCATTTTCCTTTTCATGACAATCATCTAATTTGATAATTTTTGAAGCATTTCTTCTATGTTATTGGTTGTACCAGCAACAATATTTGTTGTAGTTCTACTTTGAAGCTCTCTATTCCATTTTCCAGCTACTATCAGGTCATCCTCTAACTCTATCACCAAGGTTTGAGTAGCTTGAAGATTAGCCACATGTGATCTTCTAATTTAAAAACTAATATCTAGAGGCATCAAACTAATGAAAAACATATTCTAATTATTTTCAGTTGGTCTGCTCATAGTAGGGATCTGGTTGACCAATTTTTTGAATCTTGCAATGAAATCTCTTATGGGAATACTAGGTTCCTTTTTAATTTGTATGATTTAAGACAATAGAGTGTGTTCATCTTCTGTACTCTTATAGTGCACCTTGAATCAATTCCACATGTCATCCTAGGTCATAGTGCATCCCATTGAAAATTTTTGAAACCAATTAGCTGTGTTATCATCAAGAGTCTCAATGAACATTCTTGTCACTACATCTTCATGTTGAGGACAAACAATGTTGCATACTGCAAAGAAAGCAACAATGTGCTCATTAATAGGGACTTTACCATCTCCATTAAATTTGGGGAAGTTCTTTCGATAAGCTCTTGGTAGACCATTATTAGCAACAAACTAAAGGGGGCCAATAACATTTCCCTAGGGCACAACCATTAAAGTGGGAAGAATTACTGGTATTGGCTGAAAGGTGATGACAATAGGGGCTATTTCCCCATGAAGGGTGAGAGTCTTACACAATGGGATATGAGTGTGGAGGATAGGAAGGGAAGAGGAATGACTGTGTCTCTGGGAAATGTGGTGGGGTGGCAAAAAAAGAGCTCCACGAATGCCTTGAAACACTGGATCCTATGAGTAGGTTCTTCCTCTTCTTAGTAAAGTGGGAAGAATTACTAGTATTGGATGAAATGTGATGACAATAGGAGCTACCACTCCATGAAGGGTGAGAGTGTTACACAATGGGATCTAAGTGTGGAGGATAGGATGGGAAAAGAAATGAATGTGTCTCTAGGAAATGTGGTGGGGTGGCAGAAAAAGAGCTCCACATATGCCTTGAAACACTAGATCCTATGAGAAGGTTCTTCCTCTTCCAATATTAGGAAATATACTTTCTTTAATTCTTTGAATGCTAGGTCAATTTTCCCTTTTTCATGAACACTTTTGGTATACTTAGGATCTAGTGTGGATTGCTTACTTCACAATGAGAGTGGTTATCTCAATCTTCTTTCGCACAATACACCTTCCTAATACTCAACATTTGCTTCCTCTCTTTCTAGTGCAAAGTTGACTCTTTGATACTTATCAAGGGATTTTTTATTCTTCCAAGAAAGTGTATTCAATTGGTTTATTATGTCTTCTTGTTCATCTTGGAAGCTGATATTGGGTTGCACTACTGGGATTGGAACTTCATGAGGCAATACCATTTCTTGTTATGAGCTAATAGGCATGACTCAACAAATTGAGTGCCAACATAGATGGATTTTAAATTATCTAGTAAAGTGACAAACAAACTTACTAAGAAAACTTGGGACAAGCAAGTCCCTAGTAGAGTTGCCAAAAACTATTAGCTAACACTTGGTCTTCCTTAATTCTATGATTTATAACTTGACTCTTAGTGTGCCCAATGGAAAATGGAAAAAAAAAAAGGTAAAAAAATAATGGTTAGTATAGTAATCTATCAAAGACCCTAAATTGAAAGGTACAACTCCCTTCTAAATGTAAGATTTACAATGAATTTATTTTTAAGTTTTTGGGGTATGCTCTTAACCAGAGAGAAGAAGAGGCCAACAACCAAATTGTTTAACACTTTAAAAAATTCAAGAAAATTTCAAAATGAAGACTTACACCCCATATGAAACCTATTCTAACTCAGATGCAAGACTACCCATGACAATATGAGAGGAGAAAGAATGACTAATTGGGCAGTTCCTAGATTGTTGAATTAACTAAGATTTGACAATAGCCAAATTGTCCCCTTTTTAACTACTTCATTAATCAAGTCCTAGACCTCTCATACAATCAATAAAATACACATGAATTATCATTCACAACACAAGGGAAAAAAAAATACTTATGCTGAGGAAAGTAAAGCTTACAATCTGTTGAGATGAAAGAAATAAAACCAAGTTTACTTGCAATCTTTCAGTTTTCAGTTATGATACATTCATCCCAAGTAATATATAGTAACTAAATGAACAAAAAAATTAAAATATAGACTTAGTCACATATAGTAGTCCTAGCTACAGGGGTTTTTCCACAAAATCATTGGCCAATCTTATTAATTTCACAAAAATTACTATATATGCCTCTTCAAAAGGGACAATTATATTTGATGATTGCATTGCAAAGAATATCTAAATGGAGGAAGCTAAAAAATGGGACTTTATTGGGTCATTATCCATTACAGAGTCTAAGCATATTGAGGAAATGCCAAAAATGGCAACAAGAGAGAATTGATAAAGAAGAGAGGGCAACAGATGTCTGAGAGAATATTAGAGCATCATTTTTTGTTTGGGGTCATAGCCTTGGCTCTATATGATTTAATTGCATCTATTACTTTATTTAGCTCATTGACACCTATAATTATGATGTTATTAGCTCAAATTGTCCAATAGTCATGCATCTCTGTCAACTCTTCCACTCTGGTGATCTTTGGTTGGAACTTTTCTTATGCTCATCTCAAGATGGAATCTACTGATGAAAGCTCCTAGATATTTGATAGTTAGAAGTTTACTAGATCAATGGCCTCATTGAAAAAATCTATGAATTTGGCTTTGATTTACTCAATGTCCACCAATTGACCATTTCTGGATAAATATGATTACGTGTCTAACACTTTTAAGTATTCAAAAATCTTCTCCATGACCTTCTGCACAAGATCATGTACATCTTCAAGCTTGTTTGTAGATCTTATAGAGCTTTCCACTATGACCTCTAAATATTTTTTCCAATGAAACAATGTCTCTTGACCTGATTTGAGGATCTCGTGGGTGATGTTGATATTAATCTTCATATCGATCACCTCTTGCAATAATGCAAATTGCTCTATTAATCTATTTGATGCTTTGTGTATGGTGATCTGATGACTAAACACTACCTCCCTCAGCTTTTTAGCATCTAACAAGAGATTTCCCAAATTCTTGATGAGTGGGGGACCTTGGGTCTTTATTTGATCAATCCATGATCGACCAATTTAATCTAATTGTCTTTCCTATTTTGGCTTCAAAAGAAAATTCTTGTTCTCTTCTATATTTGGATCAAATGTACTGATTGAAGTGCTTCCAAGTTTAGTTCTAACATAATTCATCAATTCTTTGTTTGAGGCCTTCAATACCTCTTTTTTAGCCCTTAACTCCTCTAGTTTGTCCTTTATCTTTTCATTGGTAGACTTTGATATATTAACCATGGAATCATGCATGAGAATACTAATGTTGACCATTCTTATCTTAAAGTTATTGGCATTGAGTTCATGGAAATTTCCTTCCTTCTGAGGCTCCATTATCTCCATCAACATGTGAGCAATAGAGGGATCAATGGCCAATGCTTCTATAGACTTTTGCTTCTTCATCTTCTACAATTGTGGCTAAGAACAGGTTGCTTACATGGTGAGGTCATTAGATGGGGAAGCTTCCTCATAACTTAACTTTTTCTAATCAATGGTCTCTTCCAATCATAACTCAGTTGAGAGGACATTGATCACTAATTGAAGGGGTGTGGAATCAAAGAGCTTCCTTGCCACTTGGGGTGTGTCTTTGCTCTAAGTAGTAGTGGGGAAAGCAATGAATTTGGTAATTGAGAGGGCCAAGGTATCACCCTATTGAGATGCATCCTACTCTTGACCATCCATGGGATTGGTGTCATCATCAAGGTTGATAACTTGGATAGGGGAGGAAGGCTTGGCCATTGAATTCTCTTGCTCTTTCTCTTTATCCATCTCTATGTCCCCAATTTTTCTTGTATTTGGAAGAGATCCTCCTCCACAACTAGGGGTAATCTAAACATTCTTCTCTAGAGGTTTATCTTTTCCTTGGCTAATGGACCGGGCTTGTCTTGTAGATGTTGAAGTGGCAATAGTGGTAGAGGTCACAATAGTTGACTAAGTAGTTTTGGAATCAACTCCACTATTAGAGCCCATGCTTCCCATTCTTTTCTTTCTCTCTCTGGTCCACTCCACCCATTTTTTCATTCTTTTAATGATCCTATGCATTAGGACTTCCATTGTATTGATGATAGGGCCTTCAGGTGTGGTAGACACAATGGGATTTCCCTTGATTTTCTTGAAAGAAGAAGGATGCACATAGAAGCCATCATCTGCAAGATTAGAAACATCAACAAAGTCATTATACAACTTAATTTCATTAATTGTGAATCTAGACTAATACCTCTCCTGGGTTTGGTATTCATTGTGACATTCAACAAAAAATCTTCAATATCTGGAACATGTTTGTAAGCATATCTCAACTTTAAATGATCTCTCACGAAGTTCACTAGGTTGTATTGAGGCTTGAGAACTTCATAGTCAACCAACTTGATCTTACTCAAATTTTTTAACTAGATTCCAAACATTAGATCTAGAAGCACAGGAATAGGGTCCAACCACTATTGGGAAGGAAATTCCAGCTATTTTCTTTACATTTGAACACAAAGTGTTGACTTCTAGTATTTTTCAACACAATTCAACAAGAAAAAACTTTTCCTTAGGGTACCTACGAAGCCTTTTGAGAAAACCCATCAAAAGCACCAATACATAGGTAGGAGAAACTCAAGAATTGGATGAAAGAGCATCTAAACTATCCTATAGCTGAAATAGCCTCAAGTGAAAATATTTTCTTGAGACAACCTTGTAATTCCTAGCACAATCTCATAGTGAAGGCATCATTCGCTTTCACATACTCAAAACTCTACTACAACTAAAGGTGTGGGTAGAACTTATCCACCCTCATATTCTCATCATAGTCTTTAATGTTGGGAAGGCCTGGCCACATGTGAAGCATGGCTAAGGCATAAATTAAATATTAGGATATATAAAACTTCTTGAATCTCCTAGTTGAATTCAATCACAAGGAAAGATCATTGCATATGATTTTGGCCTAGTCAATTTGTAGTCCCTCAGCACATATGGCTTGTACAAGGAAGAGGTGATGCTCAATGAAATCTAGAATTTCTTCCTTTCCTTTCAATCTCAACAATAGCACTAGGATTTCAATGATCCAATGATCTCTCTTTTCAAATTGGTTCCAAAAAGAGTTTTCAACATATTTCTCTTCTTGGAATAGGGTGTCTAGATCTAGGTTCTCTACATATCCTTTCTTCTCAAGATTTTCTTTTCATTAAACATAGATGCAAAGTGCCAAAATCAATATCACAGTACTCTTCCTTTTTTGGCACGTTGAATGCATATTGCATCAAGGCCTTATTTATTGAGAGAAGAATAGACTAGTAAGGAAGCAATATTTTTTTTGTTTCTATATTATATCTCTTAATGCATTCCCTCACTAGCTCTAGAGCCTATAGAACCATGGACAACCCGATAGCTTCCACCAATCCACTTTCTTTCAATTTCTAGGTAATTGGGTGGATGGGATGAAAATTAAGCCTTCTATGAAGATCACCCAAGTCATATAACTTGAATGAAGTATCAGTGAGATCCTTTAATTCACTTTCCAAGCCTATGAGTTGATCATAACCTACTGCTCTGATTGCCATTTTCTTATGATTTCTAAGAGGAAGCAACTACTTGATAAATAGCCATTAAAATAATGAGGAAGCAAGTTTGAAGCAATTTTAATGAAATAGATGCATAAATCCAAACATTGGCACTGCACAAATAAAATTAAGTGCAACCAACAATCATAATGTAGGATTTGCAATAAATTTGATAATCAATGGCTATTTAAAACTTCCCATTTCTATACATATAAAGATTCATAAATCTAAAAGCAGTATTACTTCACTTAAAGTGAAGTAGTATCGTGAAAAGCCACTTACCAAACCAAGGGGATTTTAGTTTAATGAAAAGTCCTTTATTTATCTTAGGATCTAGAATAAGGATTCACACAATAACTCATTATATACAGAGGGGAGATCATAGATCCATCTTTTCATAAGCTTATCTTTCCTTTGATTTGGGATAATAGTGCAAGGAATGATCCTTCAATACCCTGGGCACTTCATTTTATATTTCTCTACATCAAGCATTCAAAAACTTGATCTCCTTTATTTCAGAATTGCACCTCTACAATTGACTTTACCAGAAGCATCTTTTGGGCATCTATATAGAATTTTCTCATATATAGCTATGTAGTTCTTTATTTTCTAAGTTTCTCAGAAAAGTAGCTTTTATATTTTTGAAGGATGGAAAACACCTCTAAGAGCCACACTTTCTAGGGGAAGAAACACTCTAAAGCATTTCCTCATTGCTTTTCTTAGATACCTTGAGATGAGATTTTGAGCATGAACTCATCACGAGCTTAGATTAATTCCTTTTTAGTATCACATCTGGGTCCCGTCAATGCATACAAAATATGAATGGAGCATTGACCATGCTGATTTTGGAAATAGAACATAACACTTTCATTTCCATTGGCAAGCAATTGAAAACCCGTAGACCTGCTTCTCTCCATAGGAATGGATTTTTACCTCAAAACTTTGACTTGAGACCTTCTTAGCTTTGACTTGCACTTTCCTAGAACTTTCCATTATAAGTCAAGTGAGTGTACATTTGTAAATACTATCATGGCTTTGTTCTTCATGTTCATGCTTGATGAAGTTTTCCAAGTTGAATAGCTAGCTAGACTATTTATAATTTGAAGGAAATGAGAATGCTAGAGTAAGAAAGAAGTCATGGAAATAAGGAGGGATCACTTGTCATTAGGAAGACAGTTAAAAAATATCCCAACCAAACCTAAATCACCTAAGCCTCGAATGCACTGAAATGACAAGAATCTAACATGGAGGAATTATGGAAGATAAAGCAAGGGAGACCCAAAAAAAGATGCAAAGTGGGAGCCTTGGGAACTTGGTGAGAAGTGAGTCACCTAAGAGCTACCTCAATAAGCAATCTGAACAAAATTACAATGAATACCAACAAGTAAAAATTCATAAGGGATAGATTGAAATTTGGCAACAAAATTCCTCCTTCACAAGTTGATAAGCTTTCTAGTAAATTTGATAAATTAGAAACTTGGCTTGCTTAAGAAAATCATAATCCTGATAGCATTGCTATTGTTGAAGCTCTTAAGAAGCTTGTTAATAATTATGAAAACAACCTTTTCTATCTTGTGTGGTATATCTCACCTTATTAATACTCATGCTAAATCTTTGACTAAATATGCTCAAGATTTAGGATACCCTCCTCTTTCTTCCACCATAGTTGAACCTCTATCCCAATTTCTACCACTCCTTTTAGCATAGCTATATATGCTTCACTTCTTATGATTACTTCTACATAATTTTCCACTCCTTTTAGTGTTAGTTTTCCTAGTCTTTCACTTCGTGTGAATGTTCCTCATACTTCCATTGCTTCTTCATTGCCTTTGTATTATGTGGATCCTTTTACTTATTTGAACCCTTTACCCATTCCTTCCAATTCTCCACTGACATCATTACATATTCTTGCTACTTTGAATACCTTCCCTAATCCATCTAGTATACCTATGGCTACTAGTGTGTCTTTTGATCCTACTATTGTTGGAAGTCTTTTTGAAAAATAATATTCAGAGGGGGGGAATGAATTAGGATATATAAAACTTTTCACTAATAAAAAATTAATTATATTCATCCATAATCAATCATATATCTTAGATATCATACTATATACTCATAATTTGTAATGCTAAAATGAAATCTTATCTAAGCTTAACATCCATGAAAACATAAACACATAACACAAAAGATTTTGATAACCCAGAAACACTTCAAGATGAAGGTAAAACTAGGGTGGAGATGAAACCAACAAATCTTTACTACTAAAATAAAAAAGTTTTCCTATTAGGCCTACAATTTGATCATATCTGATGATCTACCCTATGAGGGTCTACTCTATTAAAAGATTTCAAGATGATTAGGTCTTACCTTGATTAGGACTATGTTAGGAGATTTAAATAGGTCTGTTAAAACCACTTTGTTAAGAAATTTTCCTTGACTCAATCTATCAAAATATGATTCAATACCTAATCCTTTGGTTTTCTCTAAAAGTTGTTTATAGATCTCCTCTCTTCAATATCTCAAATTGATCTCCTTAACTGATATCTCTGTTATTTCCTTCACTACTAGGTTTCTTCATCTGATATCCTTTCAGAGTTAGCCTTCCTTGATATATTCTAAGCTTTTCCATTCCTTTACACTTAGATCTCAGGGTTAGAATCCTTCTTAAATAGATAATCATAGAAAGTTCTAGATCTTAATCAATGATCCATATTTCATCCTTTTGTCATTTTACCCTTCTAATTTTTTGATTGTTTTTATTGGGATTAATGCCTTCTGACAAAATACATAATCTTCTCCTTAATTATCTCTACAATCTTTAAATCTCATATAGAAGTTAGGTAAAATGATTTGCATAAGTTTTTTTTCCATTACAAACTAATATGTCAAAACTAGTTTAATCAACACTTGACGCTCAGTCATAGCTAACATTCATGTTGTCACATGGCTCGACATATACTGATTCACTTGACATAAATTAACTTTCCATTAGCTCGATGTCCACTATTTTACTCGACATGTATGCTTGCTTGGTCTCTTTTGGGGTGCTCAACAACTTTTGACTTGCTCAACATGTAATGAAATATAAACAAGTTCTTTATAGCTCAACCTTCTGCGGATAGCTCAGTCGTAGTGATGACCAACCTATGCTACCTTGGAGAGGACTAAGTGTTAGACACTAATAGACAACTTAGGCTTAGAGATCAACAATCTCCCCCTTTGACATTAGAGGCAAAAATACTTTTTCATGACTTATCAATCCATACAAAATAGTACTCCCCTAAGATTGTGATTCAATCTTCTACTATACAAACATACATGTCTATAAACTCTGATGCTAAATCATCTAATAATTTTATGCTTTCTAATTTTTTGTCTCCCCCTTTGTATCATCTCTCCTTTTGTATTTGTCATGATTATATTTCCCCCTTGTTTTTGGCACTTATGGCTTGGGGTTTTCAAGGGTTAGCTTGTATTTATCCAAAAATATTTGATGACTTGCTAAAATTTCTTCAAGTCCTTTACTCCATCTATCTCTTGTTGATTCCATGACTTGAATGTAAATCTCTAGCTAAGAAACTAGATCAATTAGACTCTTTTCTATTGAAAGATATGGATACTTCTTCATTAAATTTTGAGCCATAGATAATTTGTTCTAACTTATCTTTAAATGGGGTAGTATCATAAATTGAATTGAAATTAATTTATTCTGTATACCACTATCTCTAGCCATTAACTCGGCTAATCTCTCTAGATCAAATGTCAAATTATTTTATGAAGGTGAGCTTGAACTTGCATTCTTGCTCAATGAGATTATACATGCCTTCATATATGCCTGTATCAAATCAATGGAACATTGATTCTCTAATGTGAAGAACTCAACATCACAAAGTTTCATATATAAAGAATGAATAAATTTCAAAATTCCTTCCAACTCAATTGTAAGGTTAGAAAGCTCAACCTACCTAGATTTATACATGTTGTAATTTCAATTACATTTCAAGGTTGATTCCAAATTGGGGTTTGACCAAGGAAAATCCCCCATCCAATTAAAAAACCATTTTCTTGTAGGTAGAGGTACAAGACAATGAATTGAATTTTAGATCTAGATATCCTTTTCGATGAGCTTTTGAGATTTGCAAACAAAATTTTTGTCAAAGTAGTGCAAGTCAAGGTCAGAAATAAAGGGGTAAGGTTGTGCTCTACTATAGTATTAGGAATGAGGTGTCTCAACCTTGGATAATTCCTATTCTTACTATTTATTTTGTAAATGTATTTTTTGCAAATAATGTAATTAAGTGAGTGTTTATGTCTAGTTGGCATGTTGATGTGTCACTCCACTTGCATATGTCAGCATGTTGAATTGTATATAAGGAGATCATGACTAAAATAGTTATGATAGATTCCTATGATGCACAAGAGCTATCTTTGGAAGATATGATAATGGGTGAAGATGTGAAGACATGTGGTAATTGATCATTGAGTACTATACACTTGAGTCTCCATCTAGCACACGAGGTTTGAGGTATCACCTCAAAAAAATTTTGTGTCCCTACTTTTTTGGAGAATGGTAAAACCCTAATACATTTGTTCTTTGGAAGTTTCCCTAAAAATGGGAAGCACATGATATAAGCATTTGTTTATGGGTTGCAAATAGAGAGAGTGAAAAGTGTATTGTTGGTTGCTATAGAATGAGTCTTTTGTGTCCTGAAAGAACTTGCATTGAAAGTGTTTTGTAACCTTTGCGTTGAAGATAATACATTGTATAGGTTTTGGAGGGGTGGGGTTGTTTTGCGAAAAGGTTTTCCCCACCATCATATCTTTGTGTTTATGTATTTTCTTTCTCTATCTATTTTCTGTATTCATGGTTGACTACAATATTATTGTTTACATAATATCAAATCTAAAATTGTAAGGATTTAATAGGAATTTGTACAATGCTTTCCTTAAGGGATTAGTGTAGGAAGCTATTTTTGCACCTAAGTTTCCTTACAAGTGGTATAATAGCTTGATCAACTTTTGATCCTAGTTGTTGGGTAGGGTTTTTTGAGCTAATTTCAAGTTGAGTGGGATTTTTCTATAGAGCATTCTGAATCTTATTTGTAGATTGAGATGACTAGTTCATCATATTGAAAAATGGAGGTGGAGAAATTTAATGGCAGTAATTTCAAGTTGTGGAAACTCAAGATGGAAGACTTGCTTGAAGATTGTGGCCTATGAGAGGTGGCTTCACTTGATGTGAGACCCACAAAAATATCTCAAGCATATTGGGATCTCAAGGATCAGAAAGCTAAGGTTCTCATTATAATCTATCTTGTTGATTTAGTTCTCCTAAATATTCTTGATGAGAAGACTGCAAATAGTTTGTGGACATAGCTTAGGTCTATATATTAGGCCAAATCTCTGATGAACAAGTTGTTCTTGAGGAAGAAGCTATATTCTCTAAGAATGTAGGAAGGGGGATTTGTTATAGATCATCTAAATTCTTTTAATTTACTAATTGCACAGTTGACATCATTTGGTCTCAAGATAGAAGAGGAGGATCGATGTATGACATTATTATATTCCTTGCCAAATTTATGAGATCACCTTGTAATGGCTCTTGGAAGTACTTTAGTCACTTTCAGAATGGATGATGTGGTGTCTTCATTATTATTTGAGGAGATGTGGAGAAATTCTTCAAATTCGACTAAGGAAGCTCTTACTATTCATGGTAGATCTAATTACAAAGGGAAGAAAAATGACAACAAGTCTAGAAAGGGTAGATCCAAATCTCATGGAAAATCAAAGACTCCTATAAAGTCTAAGGCAAAATGCTAGAACTATGATAAGACTAGGCACTTTTGGAATGACTATAAAGAGCCAAAGAAGAAGAAGAAGTCCTCAGATTTAGGTTCATAAAAATCTCAAGAAGACGGCAATGTTTTCATTGAAGCCTTGGCAGCACATGCACCAGATGATGTATGGTTGATAGACTCAGGTACTTCTTTCCACATGTCCTCTCATCAAAGCTGGTTCTTAAAGTATGAAGTTTTCAATGGTAGAAAGGTGTACTCAGGTGATGATTCTCACCTAAAGATAGTTGGATGAGGACGGGTCACTATCAGATGCCCTGATGGATGAGTAAAGGGGATCAATGGGGTAATGCACATCCCTGGTTTGGCATGAAACCTATTAACTATAAGTATGTTGAATGATGTAGGTGTGCAAGTTATTTTTTCTAAAGATGGATGCAAGATGATGAGAGGAGCTATGGTGCTTGTTAAGGGTACTAGGTGAGGTGCTTTGTTTTAGCTTGATGCATGCATTTCTTAGTGTAATAGTTCTTTTGTTTCAAAGAAGGGAGAAACTATCACTTCATCCCCACCATCTGAATGAGAAATAGAGAAGACTGTGGTTATTGGTTCTGATAGTAGTGTAACATCTATACCTAAGAGTGCAAACACATTGGAAGGCAAGCTTCTTGTAGAAAAGACAATGTTGTGGCATATGAGATTTGGCCACATTAGGAGAAGGGTCTTAGAATCCTAAAAAGTAAGAACCTCATTTGACTTCTATGAACATTGTGTCTATGGTAAAAAAAATTATGTTCAATTGTACTCTAGTTCTCACAAATCTTCTAATGTTTTGGATCTTATTCATTCTAATGTATTTGGTCCTATAAAAGTTCCTTCAATCTCCAAGTTTGTATTTTTTGTATCTTTTATAGATGATTACAATAGAAGGACATGGATTTATTTCTTGAAAAGTAAGACAAGTCTTTAGTCAATTCAAGGAATTTAAAGCTCTTGTAGAGAATTATACTAGTAAGAAGATTAAGTGTGTGAGAACTGACAATAGTGGTAAGTTTTGCTCAACAGAGTTTGAATAGTTTTGTAAAATGAGGTGTCAAGAGGCATAAGATAACTCATTATGCCCCACAACAAAATGGAGTTGTAGAAAGAATGAATAGGACACTGATGGAGAAGGCTAGGCATATGCTTAGTGGAGTTGGTCTTGAACAAAGGTTTTGGGCTGAAGCTGTGGCCACTACTTGCTATTTGGTTAGCAGATCTCCTACATTTGCCCTAGCTGGTAAGACACCCATGGAGGTTTGGTTTGGTAAGAAGCCTTCAATTAGACATTTTCATGTTTTTGGTTGTGAAGCTTATGCACATGTTCCAAAGGAGAAAAGATTTAAGTTGGAAAACAAAGCTGTCAAATGTATATTCATCGAATATAGTGTTGGTTTGAAGGGATACAAGCTTTGGGACCATGTAAATGGTAAGGTGTTGTATAGAAGAAATGTTATTTTTAGAGAGCTAACATCTTCCCCTATTGTGCTACAATTAGATGAAAAAGAAAAGAAAGAAGATATTGTTCAGTTGCCTACTACCCCTAAGAAGACTAAACAGAAAGACCATGTTGGGTCTAAAGATGAGGAGAGCTCTAGTAGCTCTGATAGTTTAGAAGAAGAGGAAGAAAAACCTAAACCTCAGCCTTTGAGGAGATCCACGAGAGTAAGAAAGAAACCAGAAAGGTTTGGTTATTCTATGTTAGATTCTAGTTGTGCCTTTGCTTTGATTACTAACACTGATTAGCCTAGATCTCTAAAAGAGGCTTTGGATGTGGAAGATGCAGTTTCCTGGATTGAGGCAATGGATGATGAGATGACTTTGTTAGATAAAAACAAAACTTGGGACCTTGTACCTTTGCCTAAAGGATGGAAACATATTGGTAGAAAATGGGTATTCAAGAAGAAATTTTGTGTAGATGGCAGTGTTGAAAGGTACAAAGCTAGATTGGTTGGGAAGGGGTACTCACAGGTAGAGGGAATAGATTATGGTGAAATATTCTCTCATGTTGCAAAGTTGACATCCATTAGATTTATGTTATCTCTTGCCACATCATATGATTTAGAGATAGCATAGATGGATGTGAAGACAACTTTCCTTTGTGATGATTTGGAGGAAGAGATTTATATGTCACAGCCTAAGCACTACATTGTTACAGGTAAAGAATCTTTGGTTTGTAGATTAAAGAAGTCTCTGTATGGCTTGAAACAAACTCCTAGGATGTGGTACCTTAAGTTTGATGCCTTCATGTTGTCAATTAGATTTGTAAGATTGAAATTAGATAGTTGTGTTTATTTTAGAGCTGAAAATAATCGCCTTCTTATTGCTACATTATATGTTGATGATATCTTGTTGTTTGGGAAGGGTAAGGTGTGATTTTTGATTTTAAATCTTAGTTGTCAGCACAATTTGAGATGAAAGATCTTGGGGCAGAAAGGTACATCTCGGATATGGAAATTAGTAGAGATAGCTCTAATAGAAAACTTTGGTTGAGTCAGAGTAAGTATGTGAAGTCTATGTTGCATAGGTTCAACATGGAAAATTGTAGACCATTATGTGTTCTCGTCTCTATGGGAACAAAGTTATCTGTAGATGATTGTCCAAAATCTCCTAGTGAGGTGGAGGACATGAGTAGAGTACCTTATGCTAGTGTAGT
The DNA here is from genome assembly GCA_028749045.1 of Cupressus sempervirens. NCBI lineage: Eukaryota > Viridiplantae > Streptophyta > Pinopsida > Cupressales > Cupressaceae > Cupressus > Cupressus sempervirens. The sequence goes on along the minus strand of CM053785.1, from coordinate 28,487,872 downwards.
TGGCAGTCTTATGTATGCTATGGTCTATACTAGACTAGACATAGCCCAAGTAATGGGAGTTTTGAGCTGGTTTATGGCTAATCCTAGATGGGTACATTGGGATGTAGTTAAGAAAGTATTCAGATATTTGAGGTGTACATCGGATTACTCCATTTGTTATCATGGTAACTCTTATGGAGCTCTGTATTTAGTTTGTATTTGTGGTTTTGTACATTTAGATTGGGCAGGTGATATTGACAGTAGGAGATCCACCAGTGCTTATGTGTTCACTATGTTTGGTGGTGCCATCAGTTGGATGAGTAAGTGATAATCTATGGTTGTTTTGTCCACTATAGAAGTTGAGTACATGGCTGCTACTCATGCTTGTAAGGAATCCATTTGGCTTAGGAGATTGTGTTCTAATATTAGTGTTGATGTAGGACAAATTACTATCTGGTGCGACAGTCAGAGTGTTATTTGACTTGTAAAGAATCCCACTTTCCATGCAAGAACAAAGAACATTGATGTGCAATTTCACTTTGTAAGAGATATGGTGAAAGATGGAAACATAAATTTGGAGAAGGTAGATGCTATAAAGAATGTTGTAGATGCATTGACAAAACTAGTGGGCACAAAGAAGTTTAGATGGTGTTCAGAGTCTATAGGCCTTTTGGCCTATAACGATTAGTTTCTATTATGTTCTTGTTGCTCTGACAAGGTGTTGGACAAATGGGAGAATGTTAGGAATGAGGTGTCTCAACCATGGATAATTTCTATTCTTATTATTTGTTTTGTAAATGTATTTTTTGCAAATATCGTAATTAAGTGTGAGTGTACATGTCTAGTTGACATGTTGATGTGTCACTCCACTTGCATGTGCTGACATCTTGAATTGTGTGTAAGAAGATCATGACTGAAATAGTTATGATGGATTCCTATGACACGTAAGAGCTATCTTTGGAAGATATGATGATGGGTGAAGATGTGAAGACATGTGGCAATTGATCATTAAGTACTATACACTCAAGTCTTCGTCTAGCACGTGGGGTTTGGGCCATCACCCTGAATTTTTTTTTGGGTTCCTACTTTTCCTGAGAATGGTAAAACCCTAATATAGTTGTTCTTTAGAAGTTGCCCTAAAAATGGAAAGCGCATGATATAAGCATTTTTTAGGGGTTGTAGATAGAGAGAGTGAAAAGTGAATTGTTGGTTATTACTGAATGAGTCTTTTGTGTCATGAAAGAACTTGCATTGCAAGTGTGTTGTAACCTTTGTGTTGAAGATAATACATTGTCCAGGTTTTGGAGGAGTGGGGTTGTTCTACCAAAAGGTTTTCCCCCACTAACATATCTTTGTGTTTATGTATTTTCTTTCTCTATCTATTTTCTATATTCATGGTTGACTACAATATTATTGTTTACATAATATCAAATCTAAAATTGTAAGGATTTAATAGGAATTTGCACAATACTTTCATTAAGGGATTAGTGTAGGAAGTTGTTTTCAGACCTAAGTTTCCTTACATATCTGGGTCAAGGTCGACCTACCCTCAGAAAGATGAAAGCTTTCTAGGTTTTCTCTATTTCAAAATTTCTAGTCTGGAGTAGGTCGTAGAATTCCCCAAAACTGTACACAAACATCAAAAATCAGAATTTTCCAAATCTTCCCTACTTTGAGGTTAGTATTTTCCTTTTATTCATTCAATATTTCAAGTACATACTTTCTATAGTAGATTATAGGATTTCCTCCTTTCTTAATAGTCTCCATCATTTATGCATTGATCACTTCTTTGGATTAACCAATTTGGATCTTTCCTTTTGGGAATTTTGGGTTAAGCATAGGTCCTATATTCCCCCTCTTACATCATATATCATACACACACATAGTTTTACTATATTCACATACCTTCATCACTTCTTGGATCAAACTTACCAATATCATCATTTCTCTTTATGTAACACTTACTTCCAAAAATTCTAAAGTACAATACTGCAGGTTTATGACCAAACCATAATTCATAAGGAGTCTTGCTTGTAACTTTTCTAACATGCACTCTATTCATGGTTTATACTACTGTGTTGATTGCTTCTCACCAAAAATTCTTGGATACATCATTCTTAAACAACATTTCTCTTTTTGTCTCTGATATTGATATGTTTCTTCTTTCTACTATCCCATTTTTCTCAGGGGTCCTAGGTGATGATAACTATCTCTTAATTCTATTTTCTTCACAAAACATGTTAAGCTCTCTAGAAGTAAACGCTCCATGTCTATCTGATTTCAAATATTTAATCTTTACATGAGATTCATTCTCAACTCTATTTTTAAATATCTTAAACTTCTCAAATGCCTCATATTTTTCTTTAAGAAATGCTACCCATCTCATTCTAGTGAAATCATCAACAAAAATCATAAAATACTTTTCTCCATAGAAACCTCTTATTCTGGTGGGGCTGCTCAAGTCTATATGTACAATCTCTATCTTTTTTGTAGTAATAAACTTCTTAATGGGAAAATATACCTCCTTCTTCTTAGCCATTATACATTCTTTCTAAATAGCATCAATAGGCTTCATGATCTTAGGAAAATCTTTAACTACAAATGTGCTACTAACCTTCACCATGTTATCAAAGTTTATATGACAAAATTTTCTATGCCATAACTAACTATTATCTACTTTTGCAACCAAAAAATTCATCTCAGTACGATTCAATTGAAATACATTACCTTTGGATCTTGTACTATTGTGGTTCCAAAATGCAAGCCCCATTTTCAATAAAAAATGGGGACCCCTTACTTTTTTTTTTGGCTTTTTTTGGCCCTAGTTTGGGGTTTTGGTCTTTTTTGGAGATCTTTTAGTCCCCTAGTTGGCATTTGAATCCCAATAAAGGGGCTTGTTTGTTCAAATATCAAATAGTTAATGTTGAAGGCCTTTTAGCAAAAAAAGGGCACACCAACGCACCTAAATATGTGTGTTGATGCACCAAAATATGCGAGGAAGTGTTTTTAGAGTTGAACTACTGTAGCTATGCAACTATGGAGTTGCAAACCTCTACATTAGACCAGAGGGTGGGGGGCTCTAAAAACCTTTCCCCCCTCCCTCATTTTTACCTTTTCTTTCATTACCTCCACCGAGCTTGAAAAACCATAGCTCAAAGTTTTGTTGAATGTACTTCCTCCCTTGCACCAACTTCCACTACATCTTTGAGTCCTCGTCTGCAGCTACACACTGAACTAGGTCTGCTCCCTCCTCACTCTACTTGCAACACATAACATTATTAAGGATGGTGCACATCAGTGCATCTCACCAGGTGCACTAATGTGCACCAATTTTCCTATGCAAAACTTAAAAATTCTTAAAGAAAACAATTCAAAAGCACCTTCAAAGATGGGTGCTCATCAATGCATCTACCCGAGTGCATTGATGTGCACCCATATCCACAAAAATGAACTTCAAAATGTAACTTAGACTTAAAAAATCATTTTTGGGTGCGTAGTAGCACACCTTGTGAGGTGTTTTGATGTGCACCTAAAAGACATAAATAAGACTTAAGAGAATTGTGCATCAAGTGCAGCTCTGCAGTGCACCTAGTGTGTTGATCTTGTACTCATAGGGTTTTAAATAGTTTTTGGGGTTTCTAAGAAATCAAAAATTTGATTTTTCATTTGTCTCAATTATAGGGTTTTATTTTATTCATTGTTTCCTCAATTTTGAACTAATGGGTGTCCTTTATGTAGATATGATGGCATCCTCTTCATCTTCCTTGGGCAAGAAAATGGCACCAAAACATATGGTCTTTAAGTTCTAAGGCATTCCGATGAAGTCAAGGTTTCAATATGACAAATTGGAGATTAGAGACATATATTTAGGACACATAGACTTGGGGGAATTCTTGAAGATTTGTAACAAACCCATTAAGAGATCATAGATGGTTTCTATGCTCATCAGATTAGGAATTATCAATGAAGCTTCACATCTAGTGTCGATACAATCTTTAGAGCTCATTATGACACTTGTAGAATACTTTGTGCCTAAGGAGATGGTTGTGAAAAGCATAATAGAAGAAATTGTCCTTGATCTATGACTAAAGAATATTGAGAAGGTATTTCATCTCCTGAGGGTAGATCAGTTCATTAGGCTCACCTATGAATAGGTAGAAAGGTGGTATTAGGAACATATTGAGGAGGCCTCTAAGATCATTCAATCATCCTACCTCATAGAGAATACTCCCTTGGAAAAGAAGACTTGCAAGGTTGATATGACTAGAGGATATATGATAGAAGACATTAGATACTCCATCATACTTTTGAGTAGTCATGGGTTTACCTGCAACTGGACACTTGAATATCTTCATGGTGCACTTCATCAAAATAATAAAGAAAGTAGAGATGCCACTAGATTGGGCTTCTACTCTTAGTCAAAATTTCCATCAACAGTTGTTAGTGGCAAAGAACCAAAGGAAATTCTATATGACATCATACTGGGTGTACTTGTTGGCCACAAGAATGAAAAATTATCCAAGGATTTATAGGAAGGGAAACATGCAAGATCCAAATGCATGGCCATATATCATCTATCTCTAGCTAGTAAGGAAGAGGCTCTCAAAGCAGAAAAAATAATATAGAATTGTTAATGATGCCTTCATATTCACTATAATCCAATTCATAGAAGGGGATTATGTGAAGAGATTATCAGATGATGCAGTGGCAGAGATATCAGTACTCAGAGCGTACTATATCCAATTCCAAAATTTTACATATTTGAGGGTAGCTAGTACCACTATTAACCCGAAAAAGCTCCTGAGGTATCCTTGTGACAGACTTATTCTCTTGGAAATTTCTTGACAAATCTTGTTTGCCTATGAAAGAGTTAGAAGGCAACATAAAAATTATTGGACCTGGCCATTAACTATAGGACCTTTTTATAGTAGATCATAGGCAAGATATCCCCTCTTTTCAATTTGAATGGGATCAGTATCCCTTGGAAGAGTATAATTCTCCATGGCCATGTTTTGATAACAATGGGAAAGTGTAGTATTTGGTGGGCAAAACATTCCAACATGAAGAGGCTATTGAGGATCATTGGATGAATGCAAAAAATGACTATGATATCTAAATAAGGAATTATTGTAGGATGACTTTGTACCTAGTAGAGAAGGCCCTAAAGACAAAGATTCCATTAAAGATATTATAGCAAGACTTAGTTCAATAGGGACAAGATTGGCGATTGGCCCATTATGAATGCTGAGGTTGATAGGGAATAGAATTATGTTATCAACCATAGAGTGAGGGATGTCAGTAAAATGACACAGGATTGGATTAAGAAGTCATTTAAGCTCGATCCAATTCCTAAAATGGTGATCTTTGATGCACAAGCCTGCCCAACCAAAGGTAGAGGGAAGAAAGTCACCATCCCTACCTTTGCAGCTCAGTCTCCTATAAAACCATAAATAGTACACCAACTTGATAGACCAATTAGATAATATTGAGCTCAGAATGGTAAAGGAGGGGGCAAGAGGAAAATAAATTCTCCTCCAAGAGTTGAGCCAGAAGAGGGTGAAATCCCAACACCTCCATAGCAAGGGGAAGGAAATGTAAAAGGGTCAGGAGATACTGGAACTCCACAAATCTAGGTTGATCCTCAAGTGCCACCAGTGGCACCAAGCTAGACAGAGATAGGGGTTGAGGTTCAAGAGGTCTCCCCTTCCCATCAAGCAAAAAAAGCATCCCCTTCTACACCTAAAAAGGGGAGAAAGATCAAGACTCCAGTCAAAAAGAGGCAAAGGGTGATCAAGAAATTAGTTCCTATCCCATCAATCCCTAAACCTATTCTTGAAGAAGATGAATAAGAGGGTGATGAGGATGATGTACCTTTGAGTAGGAGGACTCAACTTGCTAAAGCCATAGAAGAAGAATAAAGAAGAAGTTTGACAATCACACCATTGCCCATTCATGAGTAGGTTATTCAATCCACAAAATTTGAGGATGAAATGCAATAGTGGATAGATGAATATGATGTGGAGGGTATTGATATCTTTAAGATGTTAGATTTTGACTTTATGCTTGTAGGTACTAAGTTGGTAGGGGACAAGATCAGATACATGCCCACTAATCAATCTCAATAGGAGGATTGGACCCAGATGCTGCCAGAGTCACAAGGTCCTAAAATTACTCCTTCGTCCCCAGTAAAAGTCATAGTCTTTGTTGATAAATGTTCTACTACTCGTCTACCACCAAACATGGAAAAAGAACAAGTTTGAGAAGAATAGGAGGAAGAGCCACAACAAGTATCAATAAATGAAGTGTTTGAACAGGGTGACATCTTAGCACCTCCACAACAAGGGGAAGGAAATGTACAAGGGTCGAGAGATATTGGAACTTCATGAGTCTAGGTTGATCGTCAAGTGCTACCAATAGCACTGAGCTAGATAGAGATAGGGGTTGAGGTTCAAGAGGTCTCCTCTCCCTATCAAGTAGAACACACATCCCCTTATGTGCCTAAAAAGGGAAGAAAGATCAAGACTCTAATAAAAAAGAGGCAAAGGGTGATCAGGAAAGTAGTTCCTATCCCATCAATCCCTGAACCTATTCCTAAAGAAGATGAAGAAGAGGATGATGAGGATGATGTACTTTTGAGTAGGAGGACCCGACTTGCTAGAGCCATACAAGAAGAACAAAGAAGAAGTTTGACAATCACACTACCACCCATTCCTGAGCAGGTTATTCAATCCACAACATCTGAGGATGAAATACAATTTTGGATAGATGAACATGATGTGTAGAGTACTAATATCTTTAAGATGTTAGATTTTGACTTTATGCCTATAGGTACTGAGTTAGTAGGGGACAAGATCAGAGACATGCCCGCCAATCAACCTTAATAGGAAGATTGGACCATAATGCCACCAGAGTCACAAGGTCCTGAAATTACTCCTTCATCCCCAATTTAAGTCATAATATTTCTAGATAAAGGTATTGCTACTCCTCTGCCACCAAACACAGAAAAAGAACAAGTCCAAGAAGAGCAGGAGGAAGAGCCACAACAAGTATCAACCGATGAAGTGTCTAACGAGGGTGAAATCCTAGCACCTCCATAGGAAGGGGAAGGAAATCGACAAGGGTCAGGAGATACTAGAACTCCACAAGTCTAGGTTGATCCTCAAGTGCCACCAATAGTACCAAGCCAGATAGAGATAGGGGTTGAGGTTCAAGAGTTCTCTCCTCCTTGTCAAGTAGAACAAGCATCCCCTTTTGTGCGTAAAAAGGGAAGAAAGATCAAGACTTTAGTCAAAAAGAAGCAAAGGGTGATCAGGAAAGCAGTTCCTATCCTATCAATCCTTGAACCTATTCTTGAAGAAGATGAAGAAGAGGATGATGAGGACAATGTACCTTTGAGTAGGCAGACCTAGCTTGCTAGAGCCATAGAAGAACAACAAAGAAGACGTTTGACAATCATATCACCACCCATTCCTGAGTAGGTTATTCAATCCACAGCATCTAAGGATGAAATGCAATAGTGGATAGATGAATAGGATGTGCAAGGTACTGATATCTTTAAGATTTAAGATTTTGACTTTATGCCTATAGGTACTAAGCTTGTAGGGGACAAGATCAGAGACACACCCACCAATCAACCTCAATAGGAGGATTGGACCTAGATGCCACCAGAGTCACAAGGTCCTGATATTACTCCTTCATCCCTAGTATAAGTCACAGTCTTTGTAGATAAAGGTTATGGTACTCCTCTTCCACCAAACATAGAAAAAGAAAAAGTTTGAGAAGAACAAGAGGAAGAACCACAACAAGTATCAACCGATGAAGTGTCTAAATAGGGTGAAATCCCAACACCTCCATAGTAAGGGGAAGGAAATGTACAAGAGTTAGGAGATACTAGAACTCCACAAGCCCAAGTTGATCCTTAAGTGCCACCAGTGGCACCAAGCTAGACAGAGACAAGGGTTGAGGTTCAAGAGGTCTCCCCTCCTCATCAAGCAGAACAAGCATCCCCTTCTGTGCCTAAAAAGGGAAGAAAGATCAAGACTCTAGTCAAAAAGAGGCAAAGGGTGATCAAGAAAGTAGTTCATATCCCATCAATCCTTGAACCTATTCTTGAAGAAGATGAAGAAGAGGACGATGAGGATGATTTACCTTTGTGTAGGAGGACCTAACTTGCTAGAGCCATAGAAGAAGAACAAAGAAGAAGTTTGACAATCACACTGTTGCCCATTCCTTAGCAAGTTATTCAATCCACAACATCCGAGGATGAAATGAAACAGTGGATAAATGAACATGATGTGGAGAGTATTGATATCTTTAAGATGTTAGATTTTGAATTTATGCCTATAGGTACTAAGTTGGTAGGGGAAAATATTAGAGACATGCCCACATATCAACCCCAATAGGAGGATTTGACCTAAATGCCACTAGAGTCACAAGGTCCTAAAATTGCTCCTTTGTCCCTAGTACAAGTCATAATCTTTGTAGATAAAGGTTTTTCTACTCCTTTGACACCAAACATAGAAAAAGAACAAGTTTGAGAAGAACAAGAGGAAGAGACACAACAAGTATCAACTAATGAAGTGTCTAAAGAAGGGAAAATGGTTGAATATCCTCAATAGACTTCTTAGAACACTGAGGTGAGGACTGTAGACTCCACTGATACAAGGACTATAGATGAGGAGCCATCACAAAGGGAAAAGACCCTAGAGAGGAGCGATAAGGGCAAGAGCATAGTAGAGAAAACTCCTTCATCCTCAAAAGGAAAGTCCTTAGCTCAGTATGTTCCAAGGTGACTCTAAAAAGAAGTAAATAGGAGCAAGAAGTAACAATTCACTATAGAAGTGGAGGATAGAATGGAACTAATAGAAATGATAAGGAAACCTAATTCACCTCCTAAAGAAGCACAACCTTGGCCTTTATTATGAGGGATTCAAATCAGGACCTTTTTGCTCATTGGTGCAGGAGCACCTCAAATATTCCAACCATGGTTGAAGATTATAAAGATTGCAAAGATCCTCAAAATAAATCAGAAGGAAGGAATGTATAAACAAGGTCATCAAATCAATTGGGTAGTCTTGGAACCTATAATGATGCTAAAATAATATTAGGTATTCAAGATAAGTTTAGGTATAGGAAAGAGTTTAATGTTTAATAAAACCATTGTATGGCTTTTCAAGTTCAAACATCAAATAAAAAAAGGTAACGACTGGTTTAGAGGGAAGTTTAGTTTGTAATAGTTTTAAAATACCCAACTCAACAATGATAGTTGGTTGGAGTCAATTATTATAGGGTGTCTTATAAATTGGAAAGAGTCTCTAATGTAACAAAAAGGAGAAAAATATTGGCAAATATATGGTGTAGGAGCACCTCAAATATTCAAGCCACAGTTGAATATTATAAAGACTGCAAAGATCCTCAAAACAAATCAGAAGGAAGGAATGTATAAACAAGGTCATCAAATCAATTAGGTAGTCTTGGAACCTATAATGATGCTAAAATAATATTAGGTCTTCAAGATAAGTTTAGGTATAGGAAAGAGTTTAATGTTTAATAAAACCATTGTATGGCCTTTCAAGTTCAAACATTAAAAAAAGAAAAAGAGGTAATGACTGGTTTAGAGGGAAGTTAGTTTGTAATAGTTTTAAAATACCCAACTCAACGATGATAGTTGGTTGGAGTCAGTTATTATAAGGTTTCTTATAAATTGGAAAGAGTCTCTGATGTAACAAAAAGGAGAAAAATATTGGCAGATTGGTATTAGAGCTTGAAGATCTTGAGTGTGTGGATAGAGTGCCGATGGAGGCAATCCACACCAGAACCTTGGAGAATTTGGTATTTGTCTTGTCGATGAGTTTTGGTTGCAGGTGCTTATCCATCTTGCTGCATATGAAGGTTGGGATGTATGGGTAGACAAGAGAAGGTCTATCATAACTATTCTCCAATGGAGATAAAACTAGGTTGAACGTGCAATGTGAAGAGAGAGGCATCTTCTAGGATCTACTGTTGGTTAAGATGACTAGTCAAGGGCCAATGATTGGTCTAGTTGATTGCCAAGAGACTAGGGAGAGAGGAAAAGAGATATGCCAATATTTTTCTCCTTTTTGTTACATCAGAGACTCTTTCCAATTTATAAGACACCCTATAATAACTGACTCCAACCAACTATCATCGTTGGGTTGGGTATTTTAAAACTATTACAAACTAAACTTCCCTCTAAACTAGTCGTTACCTTTTTTTATTTAATGTTTGAACTTGAAAAGCCATACAATGGTTTTATTAAACATTAAACTCTTTCCTATACCTAAACCTATCTTGAAGACCTAATATTATTTTAGCATCATTATAGGTTCCAAGACTGCCCAATTGATTTGATGATCTTGTTTGTACATTCCTTCCTTCTGATTTTTTTTTAGGATCTTTGTAGTCTTTATAATCTTCAACTGTGGCTTGAATATTTGAGGTGCTCTGCACCACTCATGTAGCTCTTCCTCCTCCATAGTCAAATTTTAAAGAATTGAGTCCACAAGATTATTAGATCTGGGAGGTCATGCTTGGGAAACCCACCTTGGAAACAATAAATTTGATGATAACAACAAGGATGAAGGAATTTTTTCAGAGACTAGAACATGATGGGGTAGAGTTGGTAACACTTCACTGCTAGAATTAAATCCTTAAATGATATTTGAGTAAAGTTATAGGCCCATTAGACCTTGCCAACCCCAAAAAGACTCTAAATGTGGCAATTGAAAGGAGAGATAGAGAGGTGGTGAGAATGGATCCATTTTTGAATGCCTATCAACAATGGTGGAAAACTTTTGAGGAGAAAGGTGTACTTATCATCCAAGAGAAGCTGAAGCTAGTACATGTTATGCAACATAATGTAGATAAAATGGTAGCAATTTTGAATCATAATTTTGGTCTTATGGATGAGGTACATACCTAGGGAAAGGATTTATAGGTATTGTGGGCAATAAAAGGCTAGAGGTATAGGATGCTTATGGATGTATATATGGTGGAGGAGCTAGACTTAATATATGATTGGATTGAGAAGATAGTAGATAGCAATAAGTAATGGAATCATTACATGTGGAGATCCACTGGCTCAAGGACCAAGCCCAAGAGAAAATTTTGGAAGCTCAGAAACACTATAGTGATGCATGTCTAGACATTTTTGGAGACGATGCATAGGAGAAGTTGATACCTATAGAGATAGTAGTTCAGAGATTTAGGAAGATTTTTGATAAGTTTCTAATGTTGAAGATATTTAACAAGCACTTAGGAGAGAAGAAGCAATTTTGGAGTTGGATAGAAAACTCGAGGATTTTGCTAAAACCTATAGAGAGGTAGATAATTACATGTGGAAGGTCAAATATAAATATAATGCCTTAGATTTATTGGATGTGGCAAAGGTCACTAAAATAATAGAGAAATTCAAGGGTAGACACCTAGACATAGCTCTAGTATGAAGGGGAATAAAACCTAGAAGCCAAAATTTCATTTTTGACACTCATGAAATTTTGCATTTATGGACCCTTGAGGTGCATTGTTGTGTTGGTGTGCCAAGTGTACTATTGTGCCAAGTGTGCTGGTACACTTTTGCAACAATGTGTTGGAAGAATTTTGGAGAAGTCAGAGGTGCATAGGTGCACTAGGTGCACTTTTCCAGAGGTGCACTAAAAGTTAACTACTAGTTCCAAAATTAGAGCTTTCCATGCACATGATACACATTCTAACAATAGTCTAACTCTAACAAACGACTTTAAGGTTGAACTTCTATTTTGACACTTCTAGATAGTTCTACATCAACTCATGGCTCTCTTCTTATTCTTTCATGATTTCTTTTTTTTATGACATGTAAATGATCATGCATCCAATTAATGATATAAAAATGGATGGAGTCCTACTAAGCACCAATTAGATAGTTATTTTGTATATAATTAGTCTGTTTTATTAAATTAGAAGCATATTATTGCATTAAGATATCTCTCACTATCAATACAAATTGAGGAGATGATTTCTTATAAATACGAGATTATAATATATGATTGGGGCCATTGTTATTTTGCAATAATATATGCTTTTGGTGCTTGCATTTGGAGTGTAGTGATTCTTTCCTAGATGTTTTATGTGTTGTGAATGTATGTTCATAGAATATAATTGAGCCAAAGGTTTATTGCATTATTTTGGGTTGTGCAATCTTTTAATTTAGGTGTTTGTTACAGTTTTATGAATTCCGCTAAATCTAGTCCGAGAAGTGATCACCCATTTTGTTCCTACATAACTTTTTGTCTCGCATGAGCAAACTTTTTGTGGCCTTGCAGTTTGATGAAAAGTGAAACATCTTATAGTTGCTAAAAAAATCCATTGATGATTACATCAGTGGAATCAAGGAAGCGCTACTCTTACTTTCATTGGTTACCCACCGATTTCTTCGAAGGCTTAACTAACAAATGTGTTGTTTCTGTAGCTTATGTCCATTTGGATTTTACATTCATGTTTATTTGCTTAATTTTCTCGTTACCTTATCTTTTTTATTTTCTTTACTAAACTTTTTGTTAAATTAGGAATTCGTATTAGCTGCATTGTTAGATTGCATCCATTATAAAAACAAAAATACAAAAACATAGTCTCCTTTTGTGTGTTTCATTCTTTTGAAGCAGTGAATAGATTTCACATCTTATCCAAAGTTATCAGAACTAGAAAAGGCCTCCTTGTGAACATTCACATTTATCTTCAACTGAGAAAATTCTAGTAGGTTGCAAGATCACCCAGAACCTTGGATTTGATCCTCAGATTAGCTTTTCAAGAGAGAAGTTCAAAAGGATTCTTGCCTATAAGCATCATGCAAAATGGTAGCTCAATAGAAGTGGCACTAGAAGGAGGGCCTCAATTTTTGGAATAGAAGAAATTTTCTCTAAAACTTTAAAATTTTGCACTCTTTAAAAGTTTTAAAATTTTTCTAAGTTTTCAAGAAATCTAGGTGTGTTGTTGTGCTAAATTTTGTGGTGCACCTCATTTTTTGAGAAAGTGTAATTTTGCAAAGGTGCACTTTTTCTAGAGTTGGTGCAAAATAGAGGATTTTAATCCAGAATCCCCATTTCAGTGAGCTTTAAGATCTTTACCAAGTGCACTTGAGTTCCTCGAGCTCACCCATTTTTGCAAACCCTGTAGTGACAAAGGAATACCTTAAATTCAACCACTTCCATTCAAAATTTTGTCATCTTCTTCAACTCTACCTCCACAAAAACCACCCGATGGGCCATCAAATATTCTAAGATTTCCACAACAACCACCTCTAGGTCCACCAAATCCTCTAATGGCCTTGTTTGCAAATGTTGTAAATTCACCCATCAACTTGATAGGTGTACTCAATGATCTTCCAAAGAATCCTAAAAAGTTTTGCCTAGGTTCATCTATGGAGAGACATGAACTACCAAAGATCACATTAAGGCATTCAAGAAAATTTGCAACCAAGAATAGAACACTAATGAAAATGTGGTTCTTCGCCTATTCCCTTACTCTTTGGGGGAAGTTGCCTTTAATTGGTACATCAATCTGCCACCTGGATGTATTAGAGATTGAGCTACCTTTGAAAAATTGTTCTTGGAACAATTTAAGACTTTCATCAACCCAGATGTGCTACATCAAAATAATTCATATCAATTAAGAAGGATCCAGTTGAGATAGTTTCATGCTTCAACCATCATTTTCACATGACATACTGTAAGTTGGAAGCACCATTTACTATACCCATTGAAGTTGCTATTAAAATTTATATGAATGTTATGGACTATCTTGCTGCCATTTTTCTAAGAAGACTTCCACCAACAGATATTGACATATTAGATAAAGTCTTCGTGGGAGTGATTAAATTCACTAAGCAAATCAATCCCAATGGAGAAGGATTGATGCTTTCAGCTCAAGTTATTGCAATAGTACCAACATACCCTATTAGAGTACCTACAATTCCTAGTCAATTCATACCTATGAACCCAATTCCATTACAACAGGCACCTGCTCTGTAGAACCTTGCTTTAAATTTACCTAGGGTATGAACCTTTGAAGGTTGCTTTCTTTGAAGAAAAAGCAGTGACTTCCACTAAGGCAAACAATAGCTTTGCCTCTAAATTTGGTCAAATGAAAAAGACCATGTCATAAATAAACAATGATTTAACCTATTTGAGGTTGGCACAGGGACAAAATAAAAACTTCTAAAGAAAAAATACTAGTATTTACAACAATAATTACAATAGGGACTTTGCTGGGAACAACAATGTTGAAAACAACAATTCTGGGAATAACAACAGAGGAAGCAGTTCTAATCATCCTAATTGTAACAATGGCTTCCAAAGATAGAATTGACAGTGGAACACTCATCCAAATAATGTAAGCATTCTTGTAGAAAATAACAACAATAATGTTTAGTATACAGATATTAATTAGTATGACAATGGTAAAAAAAATCTAACAATGATGGTTCGTACTATAATGAAATGCTACAGAATTCATAACTGAATGATAATGTTCCTCCTATATAGTTTAATGCTATGCTACTAGAATCCTATGATTCTACACAAAACATTTAGGAAAAACAACCAACCAATGAAGATTTCTCTTTTCCATTTAGTCAAGAACTAGATATCCAGCCTGAAGAGATGTTTTCTTTTTGCAATGACAATCAAAATACATACAATCTAAGAAGTAGAAAAGAACCTATGACAGATGGAATCCCTCCAAGGCTACAACCAACTCCTCCTAATTTAAGAGCGAGTAACAATATGGTATCCATTAGGCCACCTCATGGAGGACAACAAAATTAGAGTCAAGGAACTATCCAACAATCTTGAAAAATCCAGCTTGGTATACCGAGAAATATAGCGTGATAGAGGATTTGAAACAAAAAAAGGCCAACATGTCTATGCTTGACATGCTACAAAATTTTCCTCAACAACAAGATGAACTAATGAGAACTTTGGATCATACAAAAATACCCCATAGTATGAATATTATTTTTGAAAAGACAGTATCCCAACAAGCCAATGCTTCAAAAGTGATTCCAACTATGTTTAAAGACAAGGTTGAGGTGCCCTCGTTTCTACTTTGCATCAAGATATATGGGAAAAATATTCATAATTACCTAATTGATTTAGGAGCCTCGTGTAATGTCATGTCACTATCAATAGCACAAAATTTGGAGGTTATCCCTCAACCCTCTAATCGAGTAGTGATACAACTAGATAAAATAGAGGTAAAAGTCTTTGGTGTGTTAAAAGACGTCCTTATAGAATTGACAGTTGACCCTCAAATTCAAGATGTCATTGATATATGTGTGGTTGATATTCCTGAAACTTATAGACTGCTTTTAAGTAGAGAATGGACCAAATGTCCAAGGGGATGGTTTTCCACCTATTTTACTCAGCTTTGGTTGCCATGGAAAGGTTTGAATAATCAAATCAAAATAGATGCAGAGCCAAAGATAAAAAAAAAGATGATTACTGAATACAATACTCTGAATGAGGCAACCTTCTTACAAACAAGTTTGGGCTCCTTTAGGGTGATAGTTTTTTATGCAACTTTGATCAAATATCAAATGATCAAGATATGGAATCCATAATTTCAACCCCAAAAGATGAGGTCGTAACACAATTCATAGACCACATGATGGCTAATTTATAGTGTCTAGGAGGAGAAGCTGACCCCATTATCCTTCTCCTTCTAGGAATTTGTTGATTGCATAAAGTTAGTCATTCAGAGTTCAAATGTTTGTCATGTCAAGAAGCAATTGCCAAGGTATTAATACAAATGATGGGAGTAAAGAAAGGCAATGATCCAAAAGATGAACTCACAGAAAACCAAAGTTCTATAAACATGTCTAAATCTATTGAAAATATTGAAGAGTAAATTGAAGATATAAATGCATCATATAGTGATACTTCTTCAGATGGTGGAGGTTTGTCTTCTCCTCCACCCAGAATGATCAAAGTTCAAAGAAGAAGATGGTACATAAAAGGCCAAGGATTGACCTTAGTAGTCATCCATCCTAAACCTAAAGTGGATGTAATCAAAGAGTTGATAGGAAAAATATAGGAGAAACAAAAAAAACATACACTCTTAGTTTCAAGGAATAACAATGGAAAATCACTAAGCCCACCCCACAAAATGTTAGAATAACTAGGGGGTGAATCAATTATACAGTAATCTAAAAATTAAACCTCTTAATCAATTCTTAATCATTCAACCAAGGCAAACAATAATCATAAATAAATGTACATACACATTCACACTAGATATGTTGACTAGGGAAACCCTTGATCAGAGGGAAAAACCTGGTGGGAATGATGTCCACAAGATAATGTACTAATTTGAATATTCCTTGTTAGAGGATCGACCTTGTTAGGAGTTTGTTACAACACTTAGTACAAAGATTCCCTATTAGGAGACTTTGAATCCCTGTTAGGAGATTCTAACCCTATTAGGAGTTGGTGGAAGGTAGCTGAACCCACTGTCCAAACAACTTTTAGAATCAGATCAACAAACCCATTGTCCAATTGATCTCAGTACTATTCCTTTTAGAATAATTGATGTGGAAAAATCTCTTATCTCTTCCTTTGTACAATATGTTGGACTTCTTTACCCTTAGATCATGCAATCAGATCTGGAACTGAACAACAGTAACTTTAAGGTCACTTACATGCATTAATAGATTACTCTGCTCTTCTACTTTTCAATTTGCAAGTCTTTTTGCTCCTCAATCTTCTTCCACAATTCAAAAATCAGAAAAAATCTTTCCTTTATATCACACTCAACATTAATTTCTTGAGTCAGTTCCATACATTCAACATTAATTCCTTGAGTTGGCTCCATATTTAATTAAATGAAATACACATTTAATTAATGTTGTCAGCTCTCTATTGTACACAAACTTTCACATGTGTGACTTTTGTACCTACACACTTGCTGACATCATTAGTGGTCAGTATATTTCCTCTAATCATCTATGAAACCCTTCATTCCAAGTGCAAAGCTCTATATTGGTCATATACCAAAAACTATTTTTCCACTACTTTGTTTCCCTATAGTTCTCTATAAATCACTAATATCTTCCATATGCTATCGATTTAGGTTTTGTGCATTTTCCTATATGTTAAATACATGTTGTAGTATATGCTAGTAATTGTACATAAGTAGATATGCAATGTGATGTCTTTAATACACAAATCTTAGTCAGTTGCTTTGTCAGTCTTATAAAAATTTATTGCTATGTTGTCATCAATGACAAACAAAGTTTTGCAATGCTCCCCATAGCATTATCATTCATGCTAACAATCTCCCCCTTTAGCATTGATGGAAACATAGATGAAAAAGATCTAGTTCCAAGAATACCAACATTTTTTCTTCATCACTCAAATCTTCATGCAAATATTTTATTGCAAAATTTCTCCCCCATAGTACAAACTCTTTCTAGTGTTTTTCATGTCACATCTCTCCCCCATTGACATCAGTGTCAAAGGTGGTACAATAATTGAACTTAAAACAATCTATCAGCATGACCACAAGTTGATCTATTGCTTTACAAATTTGGCATATGGTTCTATAAATATTACAAGTGTCAAAAGACACAGTTGCATACCAATTACCAATTTCTAAGAGTCATTTGCTGACTCTGTTCATCACAAATACTCCCCCCTTAAGGAAGCATCAACATTTAGTCCAATCTAACCATGGTGTTGTGTTCCCTAGACTAATGCACTTCTGCATCTTCAATTCTGAGCTAGCTAGGGGCACAACCCCAAGTATACCTCTCAGGTACTCAAATGTATCCTTTGTTAAAGCCTTCGTGAAAATGTCTGTAATTTTTTCCTTAGTGTTGACATTCTCCAGTCTAATTTCTTTCTCTGCAACTTTCTTCTTCAGCACATGATACTTTATTGCTATGTACTTAGTTTTAGAATGCAAAATAGGATTCTTAGACATGTTGACAGTACTTGTGTTATCACAGTAAATGATAACATGTTCTGTGAATATAATTCCAATATCTTTCAATATCTACTTCATCCATATGAATTGATTATACTTGTTTGTTGCTACAACATATTCTGCCTCTGTAGTACTTTGTGAGGTACAATCTTGCTTCTTGCTAAGCCAAGAAACTAGTCTTCCTCCAAGGAAGAATGCTCCACCATTGGTGCTTTTTCTATCATCTCTATCTCTAGCTCAATTAGCATTTGTAAAAGTATAGAGAGTAAATTCATTGCTTCTATCATACCAAATGTTGTAATTTGATGTTCCTTTTAGATATTTGAATATCCTCTTTGCTATTGCATAGTGATATTCTTTAGGAGCAGCTTGAAATCTTGCTACCATTCCAATTGTATTAGTTATATCTAGTCTTCTATGAGTCAAATACTATAATCCTCCAATCATATATCTGTAATTCTTCTGTTCAATAATAGGCATCTCATCCTTGCTTGATAACTTATGACCAGTTACCATAGGAGTTCCAATAGGTTTACAATCTTCTAGACCAAATCTTTTTAGAAAATCTTTCAAATACTTGGTCTGAGAAATAAAGATACCTGCTTTGTTCTGAACAATTTGCAATCCTAAGAAGAATTTCATTTATCCTGTCATGCTCATCTCAAACTCATTCTTCATGTCTTCTAAGAATTTGTTACTACCTTCACCATTTCCACCAAGAATGATGTCATCAACAAATATAATGATTATTAGCAAACCATCTTCTATTTTCTTCAATTACAAGTTACTATCTATTATTCCTTTTGCAAATCCAAGCTTTTCTAAGTACTTGTCCAATCTTGCATACCAGGTTCTAGGTGCTTACTATAATCCATACAATTCTTTCTTTAGTTTGCAAACCATGTCCTTCTCTTTTGTTAAAGGCAAACCCTCTGATTGTTCAATGTAAATTTCTTCTTCAAGTTCTCCATTCAAGAATGTTGACTTAACATCCATTTGATACACCTTAAAAAATTTATTTGCTACATATGCTAGAAACATTTTGACTACTTCCATTCTTGCTATAGGTGCATATGTCTCCTCATAGTCAATTCCTTCTTGTTGTGAATAGCCTTTGCATACAATTCTTGCTTTGTTCCTTATTACTTCTCCCAATTCATTCATTTTATTTCTAAATACCCATTTTGTGCCAATCACATTCTTGTCCTTTGGTCTAGGAACCAATTCCCATGTGTCATTTTTTATTATCTACTGAAGTTCTTCCTCCATTGCGTTTATCCAATGGTCATCCTTGATTGCTTCATCTGCGCTTCTTGGTTCTACTTGAGATATCAAACATATCTCTTAATTAATTCTACTCCTTGTCATTAATCCATTTCCTTACTTCCCATTATCTAATCAGCAGAATGATTTCTTATCAAATTCCTATTTGGGGTAGGAGTTGCTACTTTAACTCTTATTTTTGGTACTGCGCTATATTTTTCTCTCACATCTTCAACTTGCACATTATTCTATAAGTCATTGTTAGACTTGAAAAATAACTCATTACCTCTATTAGTCATTTCAAATTAATCATCTCCATTAGAGTTATAGTCCACCATCTTTTCCCTAGTGCCAAAATTTTCATCAATTTTAACATTTGCAAATTCTACTATAGTTTTTGTTCTGTAATTGAAACATCTGTAAGCTTTAGTTTTCAATGAATAGCCAAGAAACATACCTTCATCACTCCTTGGATAAAACCTACCAATATCATCATCTCTTTTGATGTAACATTTGCTTCCAAATATCCTGAAATATTTGACTAATGGTGAGTGACCAAACCATAGCTCATAGGGTGTTTTGTTCATACCTCTTCTTATATGCACTTTGTTCAGTGTGTATAGTACTATACTTCTCTCCAAAAGGTCTTTGGTACATCATTCTCAAATAACATGGCTCTTGTTGCTTCAACAATTGACTTGTTTCTTCTTTCAACAATCCAATTTTTCTTAGGTGTATGGGGTGAGGATAGTTGTCTCTTGATACCATGCTCTTCACAATAGATATTGAATTCTCTAGAGGTGAATTCTCCTCCTCTATATGATCTTAAGCTCTTGACTTTAACTCCATATTCATTCTCAACTTTGTTCTTAAATATCTTGAATTTCTCAAAAGCCTCTAATTTTTCTTTAAGAAAAGCTACCCACATCATTCTAGTAAAATCATCAACAAAAATCATAAAGTACCTTTCTCCATAGAATCCTCTTGTTCTTGCAGGACCATTCATATTTGTATGAATCAATTCCATCTTTTGTGTAGTACAAAAATTTTTGCTAGGAAATGAGACTCTCTTCTGCTTAGCCAAGATACATTCCTTACAAATAGTGTTAGTGGGCTTAGTGATCTTAGGTAAATCTCTTATAGAAAATTTATTACTGGCTTTCACAATGTTATCAAAGTTAATGTGATAGAATATTCTGTGTCATAACCAACTGTTGTCAATCTTAGCTACCAAACATGTTATTTCAGAGGAGTTTAACTGAAATACATTACCTCTTATTCTTGTACCAGTACCAAGTAGTTTTCCTTCCTTGTTCTTGATGCTGCATGTATCATTACCAAATTGAAATTGCTAACCTTTGTCCATAATCTATCCAACACTCAACAAGTTATGCTTTAGTCCATCAAAAAGATAAACATCATCAATGTATGTTTTACCATCAAGTGTGGTAGATCCAATTCCTGTGATATGAAAGGCTACATTTTTCCCTACTCTGACAATTCCTCCATCATGGCTTCTAAATTTGACAAAAATTTTCATATCACCAGTCATGTGATGTGAATAACCATCATCAATGATCCAATCTTTCTTTTCAACTTGTGAGATCAGCACACTTTCTTCTTTGATTACTCTATCAAGATCATCCTCCTTTATAGCTATAAATCCCAATTCATCTTCACTCATGTTTTGATTAGAGTGTTCTTCTTCTTCTTCATTAGCATATAAACAGTTTATACATCTTCTAGATTTGAATCTTCCTTTAAAATTTAATTCTCATTTAGGACACTTAGATGCATAATGACCATATTCATTACATGTCCAACATTTAAAGACATTCTTACCATCTTTTTCTCTTTCTATAAGATGAGCTACTCGATCTTGGATCTTTTCTTTAATGGACTTTCTACTGCTAGCAATGTCTCCCTGTGCTTTTGTGCTCCTTGCTAAACCAGGTTTGATGTTTAGTGCACTAAATGTTGTCATAACTTTTGCTAATTCTCTGGATTGTTTCAGATCAAATTCTTCATCTTCCAATCTCCCAAGCAATGCTTCTTTGGTGAATTTAGTGGTGCAAGTTAACATTACTTAAATCATCTGAGTTACTATCTTGAAGGGTGGTGCTAGACTTTTCAAGATCTTCCATATTACTTCATCATCATATTTCTTTCCATCAAGAGATGTGATTCCTGCAACAATCTAGATATTCTGCCAACATAACTTCTTACAGATTCATCTTACATCATTTTAGCATCTCAGAATGCAAAATACAAATTTTGCAATCTAACCCTCTTAGCATGAGTGTCACCTTCATAATTAGCCTCTAAGGTTTTCCAAATTTTATGAGATGTTTTAAGTTGTTTTACCTGTTGCCCTTATGTTGCACATAAACACTTCTTCTTGTTCCTCGATGCAGGTTTCAAGATTGTCTTCTTCTGCAATGTTCTTAGATGTTTTGGTTACAAGTCAATATCTTGGACCCATGAACAAGAGATGAGTTTTCATTTTATCTTTCTAGCTATCATAGTTTGTGCCATCAAATCTAGGACTTTCCTTCTTGAACAAATTTTCCATAGGTCTCCCAAAGTTGTTAAAATTTTCTTTAAGTACTTGATGCTCTAATACAAATTGTTAGAATAACTAGGGGGGTGAATTAGTTATACAGTAATCTAAAAATTAAACTTCTTAATCAATTATTAATCATTCAAAAAAGGAAAACAACAATCATAAATAAATGAACATACACATCTACACCAGATATGTTGACTAGGGAAACCCTTGATCAGAGGGAAAACCCCAGTGGGAATGATGCCCACAAGATAATGTACTAATTTGAATATCCCTTGTTAGAGGATGGACCCTGTTAGGAGTCTATTATAACACTTAGTACAAAGAGTCCCTATTAGGAGACTTTGAATGCCTGTTAGGAGATTCTAACCCTGTTAGGAGTTGGTGGAAGGTAGTTGAACCCACTATCCAAATAGCTTTCAAGATTAGATCAACGAACCCACTATCCAATTGATCTTCATACTATTCCTTTTAGAATAATATATGTGGAACAATCTCTTATCTCTTCCTTTATCTAGTATGTTAGACTTCTCCACCCTCAGATTTGGAACTCAGCAACAGTAACCCTTAAGGTCACTTACACACATTAGTAGATCACTCTGCTCTTCTACTTTTCAATTCACAATTCTTTTCACTCCTCAATCTTCTTCCACACTTCAAAAGTTAGAAAAAATCTTTCCTTTATACCACACTCAACATTAATTTCTTGAGTTGGCTCCATACATTCAACATTAATTCCTTGAGTTGGCTATTTAATTAATGTTGTTGGCTCTCAATTGTACACAAAATTTCACATGTGTGACTTCCATACATGTGCACATGTTGACTTCATCAGTGTTTGGTATACTTCCTCCAGTCATCTATGCAACCCTTCATTCCAAGTGCAAAGCTCTATATTGGTCATATACCAGAAACTATTTTTCTATTGCTCTGTTTCTCTGTGTTCTCTGTAAATCACTAATATTTTTCATACACTATCGATTCAGGTTCTATGCATTTTCTCATATGTTAAATACATGTTGTAGTATATGTTGGTAACTATGCATAAGCAAATATGCAATGTGATGTCTTTAATATACAAATCTCAGCCATCTGCTCTGTCAGTCTTATACAAACTTATTGCTTTGTTGTCATCAATAAGAAACAAATTTTTGCAATGTTCCCCCATAGCATTAGCATTCATGCTAACATAAAAGACTACAATGGGTACCCAAGAAACAATCCTTCCAGATTCATGTAAAAGAAAAGCTAAGGACAAATAAGCATAAGATTAGAAAACCCAATTTGGACACTTCATTTTGACAGTTCCAAATGCAATTTAGGAGCTGGCACAGGCATTGTGTTGATCAATCCAAAAGGTAAATCTTTCTATGCAGCATATTGATTGCAATTTAGATGTACTAATAATGTTGTAGAATATGAAGCATTGATTCAAGGACTTCTTTTCACACTCGAGAAATGAGTTACAACTCTCATAGTCAAATGAAATTCTTAGTTGGTTATTCGACAAGTGAAATCATTATACTCCTGCAATGATAAGAAGTTGCTTGCTTATAGGAAAAGAGTATGGGATTTTCTAGATGATTTTGAGGCTTTGAACATAAAGTCTATTCCAAGAAAGAAAAACATGGTAGAAAATGCTCTCACTATTTCAGCAAGTGCATTACAACCAATCAAAAGAACAAAATTAAAATTATTCTTAGTAGAATTGGTTGATACTCCATCTATTCTGGATAATATCACAAACTTTTAGGTCTTTCAGGATGATCAACATATACTCAAATTTATTATGTGCAATGGCCATTTTAAGGGGCAAGAAATTGATGACACTCCAGATGAAAAACTTCAGGATAATGAACTTGAAGATGAAGATGGTATGCTGAATTTGAAAACTAACTCTATTCCTAAGGGGATGATTGAGTTGGAGCACATTTTTTATTGTGATGAATCATCATTTAATAGGAGGACCCCTAAAGAGAAAGTGATCGAGGAATGTGATTCATACAATTTAGGTACTAATGATGATCCTAGAATGGTAAGGATTGGGAAAGCGTGCAATGCACAAGAAAGGGAAGACATGCTCAAATTACTTATAGAATATAAGGATGTCATTGCTTGGAGCTATGAAGAACTAAAGACATATGATCCTTAGATTATTATGCATGATATTCCACTCAAACCTAATGCCAAACTTTTCTAACAAAGGCAAAGACTTGTTAATCCTATCCTTGAACCACTAATAATGAAGGAAGTCAAGAAGTTATTGGATGCCAACATAATTTTCCCGTGTGCCACTCTACATAGGTGGCTAATTTAGTTCCTATATGAAAGAAGACTGGAAAGATTTTCCTTTGTGTGGATTTTCATAACTTGAACCTGGCATCTCAAAAGGACAATTTCTTGTTACCCTCACTAGATGAGGTCTTACAGATTGTGAATGGTTCAAAGATGATGTCTTTCTTATATGGATATTTAGGATTTAATCAGGTAATGATAGAAGAAGAAGATAGGCTAAAGATGACCTTCACAACTAAATAGGGAACCACCAATAGGAGAATGCCTTTTGGACTGATTAACACAGGGGCTACATTTCAATGAGCCATGGATGAAGCTTTTAATGGACTGATAAATAAGTGTATAGTTATCTACATGGATGACTGAACTATCTTTTCAAAGGATTGAACTACTCACATAGCTAATTTAAGATAGTTATTTAATAGATGTTGTAAATATGGTATATCTCTCAATCCCAAGAAATGTTCATTAAAGGAAAGCTCCTAGGTCATATTATTTCTAAAGTTGGCATCTCCATTGATCCTAATAGAGTTGAAGCTACTTTGAAGTTATCACCTCCTCACAGTAGAAAAGAGCTTAAGTCTTTCTTTGGTAAGATAAATTTTGTGCGAAAATTCATAAGTGGATTCACAGAAATAGTCCATCCCCTTAATGATTTACTCAAAAGGGGGGCTAAAATAGAGTGGGTTGTAGAGGTTAAGAAATCATTTGAGGATATCAAAGCAGTCATTTCTACAGCTCTAGTATTGGTAAGTCCTAACTATGAGCTTCCCTTCAAGATATATTCCTTTTCTTCAGAACATTCGTGTGCTAGGATCCTAACCCAGAAGAAAGAAAAAGAAGATGAAAGACCTATTGCTTTTATGAGCTACCCTTTGAGAAATGTTGAGTTGAATTATTCTAACCTCGATAAATATTCTTTTTCTTTGATCAAAGCAGTAAAGAATTTTTGGCATTACATACTAAGAAGCAAGGTGTATGCTATTGTACCTGATCCAGTAGTCAAGACATTACTGATACAAAATGAACTTGGTGAAAGAAGAGGGAAATGGATGGTGATATTGCAAGAATTTGACTTAGAAATTCAACCCATGAGATTGGTCAAAGGTCAAGGATTATCAAAAATGACAATGGATAACCAAATTGAAGATGAAAAGAAATTCAGATTTGACGATGAAATAGATATGGAAGATCAAAAGAAGATGGTTGTATCACAAGTTAATATTGGTCAAGGTGTAGTGACAGATGTTTGGTACCAAGATATTGTATACTATCTTTTACAAAATCAATACCCTAGTTGGATGAATAGCTAACAACATAGGGGACTCAAAATGAAGTGTGGATCCTACATGTTGCATGATAGAAAGTTGTACAAAAGGAATTATGAGGGAATCTACCTGAAGTGCTTGGGATGTGAGGAAGTAAAAGAAGTCCTGAAACAATTTCACGATAACTATGGAACAAGGCATGGTTCAGTAGAAGTGACTACTCATATGATTTTAAGATTAGGCTATTTCTAGCCCAAAATATTCAAAAAGACACTTTTGAGCATGTACATTCTTGTCATATTTGTCAGACTAGTGCTAATAAACAAAGACACCCCACAATGCCATTACAACTGGTGTTTGAGATAGACCCCTTCACAAAGTGGGGGCTAAATTTCATTGGTCCAATTAATCCACCTTTGTTGACTGGATACACTTTTATTCTCATAGCTACTAATCATTGTACACAATGGACAGAAGTTGAGAATTTTAGAAATTGCACTACTAAGGTGGTAACAAACTTCTTAGAAGAACACATTGTTACTAGATTCGGGATGCCATTCACCGTAGTATGCGATAATGGATCAGCCTTTGCATTAGTATGTCTAACTCTATGGGTGTTTAAAAAATAGGTCATTATCAAATTCTCTTCAAATTATTATCCACAAGGGAATGGTGTTGCAAAATCTATGAATAAGAACTTGATTACAGTAATAAGATGTTTATTAAAGGAGAATCCTAAAGATTGGCATACACAACTCAAATATGCTCTATGGATAGATCAAGTGAGGGTTAAGAATGCTTTGGGGAAATATCCATATTTTCTTGTTTATGGACAAGAATTGGTATTCCCGCTTAATCTCAAGATTCCTATTTTGAAGTTCATGAGTGGGTATTCTGAAGATGCTGACAAAGTACAAATCAGATTGATGAATCTTTTAGAGATGGATGAGAAATGGATAGCTACATTGGAGCACATGGCTAAACATCAGGTTATCATCAATAGGTGGTTTGACAAAAGGGCCATGATAAAATCTTTTAGAATTTCTAACTTTGTTCTACTTTGGGATAAGGCAAAAGAAAAGTTGGGCAATCACACCAAATTTCAATGCTTGTGGATTGGTCCCCATCAGATTGTGGAAATTCTTGGAGAAAATACTTTTAGGCTAAGTTCCTTATAGGGGGAATTTATTCTATTCCCTGTTAATGGGAAATTTCTAAAACATTACTTTAAAGCCTAGAAGAAATATCCAAAAAAAAAAGATAGATTTCATTTCTGCAAGTGTGATTATTTTCTACAAGTATGTTCACTTTTTAGTTGTGTCGTGTGTTTGCTTTCAAAGTTACATCAATCTAAGGGGTAGGTACACTGGAGATTTTATCTTGACATATTTTACTGACTACTCATTTGGTTCCAATTTTAGGAAGAGGTATTTCTTTGTTAGAATATTTTGACAATATTGTGTCTTATACCAACTGAGGAACATATTTTACTTGTAGTAATAGGAGACTTTCAGTCTTGAATTCAATATTGTAGATCAACAAGTTCTCGATACTAGACAAATATAAAAGATCAATTGTCTCAAGTGTTGTCAAACCAAGGCTAAAGGCAACAAAGGATGATCCAAGCCCCATTGGTTCAAATAGAAGGATCCTCGCACAGGAATTGCTAAGATCATTGTTTGGTACAAGAGTTTCTAAAAGTTCTTAAAAGAGGAACGCAAGGGATGTTCACCAAAGATCAAATCCAAGAAATGACACAGATGTCTTGACCACATAGTCTAAGCATGGTGAGGATACAAAATAAATAAATAAATAAGGAACAGTGTTAAGACTGAAGGATTCCAAGAGATCTAGAAGGGTAATCCAACAAACGAATATGCACTCAAAATAAGCTATCTAATACTTAAAACATTGCTTCATCAAAGAATCAAATGGTGAAATTATGAGCTACATGGAGAAAATATTTGAAGGATTACCAAGAAATTCAAATAAAAAAAGGTTACAACCCACTAAGAGCCCTCGAACTGATTCTCTCATCTAGTCATACAAAGAATTGATGAACAACATTTGTGGAGATTCTTGATGAATGAGCCAAATGGGGTGGAACATTGTTTCCCTGTTGTCAGAAGATTTTGATAGACTAAATCATGAGATGATGAAGGGAATGAATACATAGAGCATAGACTAAACTTGGAGCTTGAGAATTTTGAGATTTTGACTGCATAGTGACTTAGAATATGCTTGGAATGTCTAGAATTCAGTTGGTGTTTGACACATGTCGAAGGAATATTTGTTGGTGAAGAAAGGCCTTTGTCATTTCTTCCTTTTTTTTGGGGCTATTTTTTGTGGTTCTACAACACACACCCCATTTTTGATTAAAAATGGGGACACCCTTTTTTATTTTTTTGGCTTTTTAGGGCCCTAGTCTAGGGTCTTAGTTTTTTTTTGAGATCTTTTAGTCCCCTAGTTGGTGTTTGAATCCCAATCAAGGGGCTCGTTTGTTCAAAGATCATATATTTAATGTTGGAGGCCTTTTAATCAAAAAAAAAGATGCACCAGGACACCTAAATAGGTGCCTTGATTTTAGAGCCACACTATCGTAGCTATGTAACTGCAAAGTTGCAGACCTCTACATTAGACTGAGGGTGGGTGGCTATAAAAACCTTTCCCCCTCCATCATTCTTACCTTTGCTTCTATTAGCTCCATTGAGCTTCAACGATCGCAACTCCAATTTTCATTGACTTTGCTTCCTCCCTCGCACCAGCTTCTACTGCATCTCTAAGTCCTCGTCTGCACCTACGCACTAAGCTCGGTCCACTCCCTCCTCGCTCTGCCTACAACACATAAAATGAAAAACATTAGTACGGATGGTGTGCATTAATACATCTCCCTAGGTTTGCTAATGTGCACCAGTTTTCCTATGCAAAACTTAAAAACTCTTTAAAAAACAATTCACAAATACCTTCAAACATGGATGTGCATCAACCCCCTACCCAAGTGTGCTGATGTGCACCCATATCCACAGAAATGAACTTCAAAATGTAACTTAATCTTAAAAACTCATTTTTTGGTGTGCAATAGTGCACTTAAAAGACATAAATAAGACTTAAGATAATTGCACATCAAGCGCACATTTGAGGTGTGCCTAGTGAGTCGATCCTGTACTCATAGGGTTTTAAATAGTTTTTGGGGTTTTCAAGCAACCAGGCATTTAGTTTTTCATCTATCACAATTTTAGGGTTTTATTTTATTCATTGTTTCCTCAATTCCAAACTAATGGGTGTCCTTTTGTGTAGATATAATGGCATGCTCTTCATCTTCCTTGGGTGAGAAAATGGCACCAAAACCTGTGGTCTTTAAGTTCCATGATATTCCAATGAATTCAAGGCTTCAAGATGACAACTTGGAGATTAGAGATAAGGATTTAGGACACACAAAATTGGGGGAATTCTTGAAGATTTGCAACAAACCTACTGAGAGGTCATAGATGGTTTCTACACTCATCAGATCAGGACTTGTCAATGCAACTTCACAACCAATGTCGGTACAATCTATAGAGCTCATTATGACACTTGCAGAACATTTTTTCCATGAGGAGAGGGTTGTGAAAAGCATAATAGGAGAAATTTTCCTTGATCTACGACCGAAGAATATTGAGAAGATATTTCATCTCTCGAGGGTAGATTAGTTCATCAGGCTTACTTATGAACAGGTAGAAAAGTGGTATCAGGAACATATCAAGGAGGCCTCTGAGATCATTCAATCATCCTACCTCATAGAGAAGACTCCCTTGGGAAAGAAGACTAGCAAGGTTGATATGACCAGAGGATATATGATAGAAGAGATCAGATACTCCATCATACTTTTGAGTAGAGTCATGGGTTTACCTACAGTTGGACACCTGAATATCTTCATGGTGCACTTCATCAAAACAATAAAGAAAGTAGAGATGTCACTAGATTTGGATTCTACTCTCAGTTAGAATTTTTGTGAATAGTTGGTGGTGGCAAAGAACCAAATAAAATTCTATATGGTATCATAACTGGTGTACTTGTTGGTCGCAAGAGTGACAGATTATCTAGGGCTTTATAGGAAGGGCAACATGCAAGATCCAAATGCATGGCCATATATTGTTTATCCCCAACTAGTAAAGAAGAGGCTCTTAGAGTAGAGAAAATAATATATAATTTTTAATGATGCCTTCATATTCACTATAATCCAATTCATAGAAGAGGATTATGCGAAGAGATTATTAGATGATGAAATGGCACAGATATTAGTACTCAAAGCATATTATATCCAATTTTGAACTTTTACATATTTGAGGGTAGCTGGTACCACCATTAACTTAAAAAAGATCCTGATGTATCCTTGTGATAGACTTGTTCTCTTGGATATTTCTCAACAAATCTTGCCTGCCTATGACAGAGTTATAAGGCAACATAAAAAAATGTTGCACTTGGTTATTGACTATAGGACCATTTTGGGTAGATTGTAGACAAGATATCCCCTCTTTTGAGTGTGAATGAGATCAGTATCCCTTGGAAGAGTAAAATTCTCTATGGCCATGTTTTAATAACATCAAGAGAGTGCAGTATTTGGTGAGGAAAACATTCCAAGACGAAGAGGCTATTGAAGATCATTGGATGAACACAACAAATGACTATGATATTTGAATAAGGGATTATTGTAGGATGAACTTATACCTAGCAGAGAAGGCCCTAAAGATAAAGATTCCATTAAAGATATTACATGAAGACTTAGAGGAGTTGCTTGATCCTCTGTTCAATAGGGACAAGATTGGCGATAGGCCCATTATGAATGCTGAGGTTGATAGGGAGGAGAATTCTAATATCAACCATAGGGTGAGACATGTCAGTAAAATGACACGGTATTGGATTAAGAAACCATTTAAGCTTGATCTAATTCCTAAAATGATGATCTTTCACACACAAGCCCACCCAGCCAAAGGTAGAGGGAAGAAAGTCACCATCCCTATGTTTGTAGCTCAGTATCTTGTAAGGCCAAAAATAATACACCAACTTGACAGACCGATTGGATACTATCAACCTCAGAAGGATAGAGGAGGGGGCAAGACGAAAAAAACTTCTCCTCCAAGAGTTGAGCCAGAAGAGGGGCAATCCTAGCACCTCCACAGCAAGGGGAAGGAAATGTACAAGGGTTGAGAGATACTAGAACTCCACAAGTCCAGGTTGATCCTTAGGTGTCACTAGTGGCACCAAGCTAGACAAAGATAGGGGTTGAGGTTCAAGAGGTCTCCCCTCCCCATCAAATAGAACAAACATCCCCTTCTACACCTAAAAAGGGAAAAAAGATCAAGACTTCGGTCAAAAAGAGGCAAAGGGTGATCAAGAAAGTAGTTCCTATCCCATCAACCCCTAAACCTATTCCTGAAGAAGATGAAGAAGAGGATGATGAGGATGATGTACCTTTGAGTAGGAGGACTTGACTTGCTAGAGAAATAGAAGAACAAAAAAGAAGAAGTTCAACAATCACATCACTGCCCATTCATAAGCAAGTTATTCAATTCACAACATCTGAGGATAAAATGCAATAGTGGATAGATGAACAAGATGTGGAGGGTACTAATACCTTTAAGATGTTAGATTTTGACTTTATGCACATAGTACTGAGTTGGTAGGGGAAAAATTAGAGACACACCCACCAATCAACCTCAACAAGAGGATTAGACCCAGATGCCATCAAAGTCACAAGGTCTTGAATTACTCCTTTGTCCCCAGTACAAGTCACAATCTTTGTAGATAAAGGTTTTTCTACTCCTCTACCACCAAATAGGGAAAAAGAACAAGTTAGAGAAGAATAGGAGGAATAGCCAGAACAAGTATCAACCAATGAAGTGTCTAAAGAAGGACAAATGGTTGAATATCCTTAGCAGACTTCTCAGAACACTGAGATGAGGACTGTAGACTCCACTGATATAGGGACTACAGATGAGGAGATGTCAGAAAGGGAAAAAACCCCAGAGAGGAGTGATAAGGGCAAGAGCATAATAGAGCAAACTCCTTCATCCTCAAAAGGAAATTCCTCAGCTCAACATGTTCCAAGGTGGCTCCAAAAAGAAGTAATCAAGAGCAAGAAGCAATAATTCACTATAGAAGAGGAGGACAGAATGGAACTAATAGAAACGCTAAGGAAACCTAATTCACCTCATAAAGAAGCACAACCCTTGGCCTTAATTATGAGTGATTCAAGTCAGGACCTTTTTTCTCATGTAGCTCTTCATCCTCTATAGTCAAATATTGAAGAACTAAGTCCATAAGATTACCATATCCAGGAAGTCATGCTTGGGAAACCCACCCTGGAAATAGAAAAGTTGATGGTCACAACAGGGATAAAGGAATTTTTATGGAGTTTGGAATAGGATGGGGTAGATTTGGTAACACTTCAGAGCTAGAATGAAATCCTTAAAGGAAATTTGAGCAAAATTGTTGGCCCACTGGACCCCACCATCCCCAAAGAGACTCTAAATGCAGCAATTGAAAGGAGAGATAGGGGTTGGTAAGACTGGATCCATTTTTGAATGTTTGTCAGCAATTGAAGGAAAGTTTTGAGGAGAAAGGTATACTTATCATCCAAGGGAATCTTAAGCTACTACATGTTATGTAGGAGAATATAGATAAAATGGTAGCAATTATGAATCAAGATTTCGGTCTTATGGAACATACCTGGGGAAAGGATTTAAGGGTATTGTAGGCAATAAAAGGCCAGAGGTATAGGATGCTTATGGATGTAAATAAAGTAGAGGAGCTAGACTTAATAGATGATTGGATTGAGAAGATAGTAGATATCAATAAAGTAATGGAATCATTACATGCAGAGATCCATTGGCTCAAGGACCAAGCTTGAGAGAAAATTTTGGAAGCTGAGAAACACTATAGTGATGCATGTCTAGACATTTTTGAAGATGATACATAGGAGAAGTTGATACCTATAGTGATAGTAGTTCAAAGATTTAGAAAGATTTTTGATAAAGTTTCTAATGATGAAGATATTTGGCAATCATTTAGGATGGAAGAAGCACTTTTGGAGTTGGATACAAAACTTGGGATTTTGTTGAAACCTGTATAGAGGTAGATAATTACAAGCAGAAGGTCAAAGATAAATATAATGTCTTTGATTTACCAGATGCAACAAAGGTCACTAAATTAATAGAGAAATTCAAGGGCAAGCACCTAAACATAGCTTTGGTATGAAGGGGAATAAAACCAAGAAGCCAAAATTTCATTTTTGACACTTAGTGAAATTTTGCATTTTTGGACCCTTGAGGTGCACTGGTGTGCTTTCGCAACAATGTGTTGGAAGAATTTTGGAGAAGCTAGAGGTGCACAGGTGTGCTAGGTGTGCTTCTTCCAAGGTGCATTTTTCCAAAGGTGCACTGATAGTTAACTGCTAGTTCCAAAATTAGAGCTTTTCATGCACCAAAAACACATTCTGACAGCAGTTCAACTCTAACAGATGCCTAGTGAAGATTGAACTTCTATTTTTGACACTTCCAAACACTTCTACATCAACTCATGGCTCTCTTCTTCTTATTCTTTCATGATTTCTTTGTTTTATGACATGTAAAGGCTCATGCATCCAATTAATGATATAAAAATGGATGGAGTCCTACTAAGCACCAATTAGATAGTCAGTTTGTATATAATTAGTTTGTTTTATTATATTAGAAGCATATGATTGCATTAAAATATATCTCACTCTCAACACAAATTGAGGAGATGATTTCTTATAAACACGAGATTGTAATATGTAATCAAGGCTGTCATTATTTTGCAATAATATATGCTTTTGGTGCTCGCATTTGGAGTGTAGTGATTCTTGCCTAAATGTGTTATGTTTTGTAAATGTTGTTGGCATAAAGTTATTTGCCATTAGTGACAACACTCATCTCACAGTTCTAACCGAGTGAAGATGCACTTAGTGTTAATCGAGTGAAGATGCACTTAGTGTTAACCGAGTGAAGATGCACTTAGTGTTAACCGAGTGAAGATGCACTTAGTATTAACCGAGTGAGGAAGGACTCGGTGATAACCGAGCTCAAGAGGTTAATGAAGAAGTTAGTTTCTATCGAGTGACACTATATCTACCGAGTCACCAATGGTTACCGAGTTCCAGGCAACGTTGTATGACTAGTATGAATCGAGCCCCTACCTCTACCAAGTGCATGACGATGCCGAGTAACGTAGTGGATGCCGCGTATCAAAAGGTCATCAAGTCTGTCTGAAGAACCCAATTTTATTTTACCATTTGGCCGACTCAGTTATATTTTGTTTAATTGTGTTTGGCCGACCTTGCATGAATAATTATTGGAATGGTATAATATATGTAATGTATTATATCATTCAAAAGATAGAAAAAGGAAGATATAGAATATTGCACAAAGAGGGACATAAGATATGATATGTAAATTCATCAGCAGTAAAGAACACTCAACAAGGTCTACAAGGAGCAGAAATGATTTCATCAATCACGGAAGGTGATCTACAATAAAGAATCCAGTCAAGTTGTAAGTTGATCTGTTGGTTCATCCTAACAGGTGAATCATTCTTATAAATCCTTTAACAAGGTAGACTTAACTGTCTTTATTCAAATCTCCTAATAGAGTGCATACTTGTAAAGTATGTTTGTAAATCCTCTAACAAGGTGGATCTAGCAATCCTCTATGCTCCTAACAGGGCAGATCACTAGAAGTGATCATTGTAAGCCTTAACCGGCCAACTTCATACTGCAGTAATGAAGCTTTGTGGGTATCATCCCATCCCAGTTTTACTTTCTATTTTGGAAGGTTTTTGGGTCACCAAATCTCTATGCATATATGGTTTAAGTGTTTAATAGTTCTTTTATGCAACAGGCTAGATGAGTGAATGTTGTATATGGTTATTCTGATTTGACTTAAAAGTTTTATTGTTACTGATTCCCCCCTCCCCTCTCAGTAACCTATTATATCTTGAATATTTCCAAAAATTAGTATCAGAGCTCTTTGGTTCTCAGGACAAAGTTTGATAGCTTGAGCAAAGATCTAAGTTATGGAGATATTCAGACTGGAGAAAGTTATTAAAAATGAAAAGCTAGATCTAGAAATGGCCATGGTTCAACTCAAAGAAGCAAAGGAGCATCTCTCTCAATCCCTAAAAAGAAGAAAGGAACTTGCAAGACAAATGAATGACAATCACTATGTTGAAGAAAAGATTGAAGATTTGTTACCATCAAGTAGTTCAGAAGAAGCTGACAAGGCAATCAAAGAACTTCTAGAAAAGAATGGATCTCTGCAAGAAGAGGTAAGAAAGCTTAAAAGAGAGCAAGAAATACAGTCAATTAGGCTATGTGAAGTTTTGGAACAAAGAAACAAAGCACAAGAAGAATTGGAAGATAAAAGCCATAATCAATCCCATCAGCATGAAGACCTTATAGACCAACTCTCTAATGCAAATGAAGAAATTAGGATTCTCAGAGTACAAAATGAAAGTCTAAAGAATGATTTAAGAACTGAGAGACAAATCAATGAAAGCTTGGAAAATGATCTAATCTTTGAAAGGCAAGTCAATGAAAGAATGATGAAATCCCAAGCAGATATGAATCAATTAAATCAACAAAATGAGAAAAATCTTTATAGACATAGAGGTAAAGCTGGTCTTGGATACAAGGAAGAAGGTGAATCCTCCAAACAAGGTGAACAAAGGAATCAAAAACCCACTTGTAATCAGTGTGGCAAGTTAGGTCATACATCAAACAAATGCTGGAGCAATGGAAAAGCAAAATTCAATGGTAAATGCTTCAATTGCAAAAAGCATGGTCACAAAGCTAATGAGTGCAAAGAAAAACCAAAATTTGAAGGCAACTGTCACAAATGCAAAAAACATGGTTACAAGGCATTCCAATACAGATCCAAATCATTCAATCCAGCTGAACAACTTGTCAAAACCATATTTGGATGGGACTACAACACCTGGTGCAGATGTCACTATTCTAGAGAATATGGACATATTGGCATAAATTGTGCAATACATCACCTAAGGAAGAAGGACACTACTGTAAGGTGCTATAAATGTAAATAACTTGGTCATATAGCTAGAAATTGCATGAATATAGAAAGAATTGAAGATGAGAAGAAAATCAAAGCAAACAACATTCGGAAACAAATGAAGCAACAATGGATTCCAAAATCTATCGAACAAGATAAGTCAAGCAATGGCAATATCACTTAAGAAATGAGTGACTCCACCATATTCAATTAATATTCATAAAAGAAAGTATGGAACTGTATCCTCCAAGAATTATCCTAAACAGTTCCACAAGAAGAAAGATGGTCAGAATAGTATTCAGATACACTTTGATCCTGGACTTAACCGAGTTCGGTCGGGTGCAATAAAGTTTCACTTACTGAGTTATATCAACCGAGCAAGGTCAGTTTGTGACCTTACCAAGTTAGGTCACTAAATTAATAGAGAAATTCAAGGGCAAGCACCTAAACATAGCTTTGGTATGAAGGGGAATAAAACCAAGAAGCCAAAATTTCATTTTTGACACTTAGTGAAATTTTGCATTTTTGGACCCTTGAGGTGTACTGGTGTGCTTTTGCAACAATGTGTTGGAAGAATTTTGGAGAAGTTAGAGGTGCACAGGTGTGCTAGGTGTGCTTCTTCCAAGGTGCAATTTTCCAGAGGTGCACCGATAGTTAACTGCTAGTTCCAAAATTAGAGCTTTCCATGCACCAAAAACACATTCTGACAGCAGTTCAACTCTAACAGATGCCTAGTGAAGGTTGAACTTCTATTTTTGACACTTCCAAACACTTCTACATCAACTCATGGCTCTCTTCTTCTTATTCTTTCATGATTTCTTTGTTTTATGACATGCAAAGGCTCATGCATCCAATTAATGATATAAAAATGGATGGAGTCCTACTAAGCACCGGCTAGATAGTCAGTTTGTATATAATTAGTTTGTTTTATTACATTAGAAGCATATGATTGCATTAAAATATATCTCACTCTCAGCACAAATTGAGGAGATGATTTCTTATAAATACGGGATTGTAATATGTAATCAAGGTCGTCATTATTTTGCAATAATATATGCTTTTGGTGCTCGCATTTGGAGTGTAGTGATTGTTGCCTAAATGTGTTATGTTTTGTAAATGTATGTTCATGGAATCTAATTGAGCCAAAGGTTTTTTGTGTTATTTCTAGTTTGCAATCTTTTAATTGTGGTGTTTGCTGTAGTTTTATGAATTTTGCTAACATATCTAGTTTGAGAACAGATCACCCATTTTGTTCCTAAATAACTTTTTATCTTGCATGAGCATACTTTCCATGGCTTTGCAATTTGATGAAAAGTGAAATGTATTACGATTGCTAAAAAATATCATCAATGATTGCATCAATGGAATTAAGGAAGTGTTGCTCCTACTTTCATTTGTTACCCACCGATTTCTTCGAAAACTTAACTCGTAGACATGTTATTTCTGTAGCTTATGTACAATAGGATTTTACATTCATGTTTATTTGCTTAATTTTTTCATTGACTTATCTTCATTATTTTCTTTACTAAATCCTTTGTTAAATTAGGAATTCATATTAGCTACATTGTTAGATTGCATCCATTATAAAAATAGAAAATACAAAAACATAGTATCCTTTTGTGTGTTTCATTCTTTTGAAGTGGTGAACAAATTTCACATCTTATCAGAAGTTATCAGAACTAGCAAAGGCCTCCTTGTGAACATTCACATTTATCTTCAACTGAGCATATTCCAGTACGTCGCAAGATCACCCAAAACCTTGGAGTTGATCCTTAGATTAGCTTTTCAAGAGAGGAGTTCAAAAAGATTCCTACCATTAAGTGTCATGCAAAATGATAGCTCAACATGTACATGTTCCAATCAAATTACCATCCTTATCTTTGATAATACAATTCTTCTCTATAAACTACAACTTATAACCTTTATCCACTAGTTATAAAACACTCAACAAATTTATGCTTTAAACCATAAACAAAGTAAACATCATTAGTGTTAGTCTTTCCATCAAGAGTAATAAATATGGTCCCCATGATGTGATAGGCTACATTATTTCCAACTCTAACAATACCTCCATCGTGATTTCTAAATTTAACAAACTTGTTCATATCACCAGCCATATGATGTGAACAACCATTGTCTATGATCTAAAAAAATTTCTTTTCAACTTGAGGAACTAGAGCCTTCTCTTATCTAATTTTAATTTCAAAACTTTCTTCTTTTGTAGCAATGAATCTGAATTCATCATCACTCTCACTCAGAACTCTTTCATTAGATTCATCATCTTCATTTGAAGACAAACAATCTCTAGGTTTTCTAGGCTTTAAATTTCTCTTATACATTTTCTCTCTTTTAGGACACTTAGAAACATAATGACCAAATTCATTACAAGTCCAAAATTTAAATAGTTTCTCACCATCTAGTTCTCTTCTCACAAGTAAGGCTATACCTTCTTAAATCTTTTTGTCTTCTTCAGATCTTGATCTATTACTGTTAGCACATGCTCCATGGGTGCTTGCACTTCTAGATAAGCAAGGATGAACACTTAAGTTACTGAAAGCTATTTCTATTCTTGTCAATTATCTATACTATCTCAAACTTGTTTCAACTACTTCTAATCTTCCAAGCAAAATCTCCCCAGTAAACTTCTCAGTACAGGGTATCAAAAGTTCAATCATCTATGCTACTTTCTTGAATGGCAGTGTCAAAGTTTTCAAAATCTTCCACATAATCTCATCTTCCTCTTTGGATCCACTATAGGATTTGATTCCTGCAACAATCTTAGATATACTACCAATATAGCTTCTCACGTATTCAGTTTCCAACATTTTACCATCTTGAAATATGCATATCCAATTCTATAATATTATTATCTTTGCATGTTTATCTTCTTTGAAAGTAGATTCTAAAGCTCTCCAAATCTTGTGAGATTTTTTTAGTCATTTTAATTGATTGTATTCATTTTTAGGAAGATTTTTTAGTAAAGCTTCTCTGGATTTCATATTACACATAAACAGATCTCTTTATGCTTCATTGCATTCCTCAAGCTTGCTTTCTTCCACAATCTTTTTGTTATCCTTTGTCAAAAGCCAATATCCTAGACCTATACATAGAAAATGAGTCTTCATGTTTTCCTTCCAACTGTCATAGCTAATTCCATCAAACTTAGGACTTTCTTTTCTGA
Source organism: Cupressus sempervirens (assembly GCA_028749045.1). Taxonomy (NCBI): domain Eukaryota; kingdom Viridiplantae; phylum Streptophyta; class Pinopsida; order Cupressales; family Cupressaceae; genus Cupressus; species Cupressus sempervirens. The sequence continues at coordinate 28,449,280 of CM053785.1, read as the reverse complement.
AGTGACTAGCCATTGATCTCCCAAAGTTGTTAAGCTTTCTCTTGAAAGACCTAATGCTCTGATATAGAATGTAAAGCCCACCAATATAACTAAGGGGGGGGGGGGGGTGTGAATCAATTATCCAACTATTATAACAATTATCAACCTTATTAATTCTTAAGCATATGAGCAATATAATCAGCAACTATAACAAGATACTCATACACAATAACACCAATTATATTAACTAGGGAAACCCTTGATCAGAGGGGAAAACCCTAGTGGAGATGGTACCAACAAAATGATGTACTAAAATAAATATTCCTTTTTAGAGGATGGACCAGGAATCAATAAAAACATTCAGTAAATATCATTTCCTATTAGGAGACTTTAAATCCCTGTTAGGAGATTCCAACCTTGTTGGGAGTTGTGTCAATCCTGTTAGGAGTTGTAGAAGGTAGATGGACCCATTCTCCAAATAGATTTAGGGGAAAGACCAATGAACCCATTATCTAAATGATATTTGTCTTATTCCTTGAAAAATAATAGAAAGGAATTATACATGTATTTCCTCTTCCTTTGTCCTTTCAATCAGACTTTTGCTTCTTCTTCTAATCTTGATACTAGATCACAAACTTTGCACCCAATAATCCCTTGGATCGCTTACTCGCATTTACAAATTATTTCTCTTGTTCACACTCTCTAAATCATAATGCATACATTACACACTTTACCAAAAGTAAAATAACCTTCTTTTATACCATGTCCTCAAGACAATTCCTTGAGTCGGCCTTGAGGCTTTCCAAATTAGTTATAATAGGACCACATTAAGATAATTAATTATTTCACAATTACACAATACCATCGGCTCACCTTCTTTGCAACTTCTTAGACGTGTGACACTACACCTTGCACACTTTTTGAGATTTCCATTAGGTTGTTTATTATCACCATATAACTTCACACATCAAGATTCTACCTCTGTTAGGAGATATAATCCAACCATCAAAAATTGATTCTAAAGAACATTGCCTATATACTACTCTCTGTGAGTCAAGCATATCTTCTATATTTCTTCAACTTACTTAATGTGCACTTAACCTCATCATTAGGATATAATGTAGAAAATTTTCTCAATGACACTTCACTTGACCATTCATACACTATTTGTACAACCTTGATCTCTATCTGTTACTCTCCCAGTCTTCACAAAAACCATACTATGTTGTCATCAATGACAAACATAGTCATGAATGCAATATGTTAACAATATCCACATGCTTTGGAAATGATTAGGATACTTTCCCAAATGAATACCATCAACATTCATGCTAATAGTTTACTATATGAGTTTTCCCAAGAACAGTTAAAGATGCTAATTTGGAGAATAAAGATTGGATTAAAATAATGAATGAGGAGACTGACCAGATAGAGAAGAACATAAAATGGACATTGGTACAAAGGATAAAGGATAAGAATTTTATTGGAATAAAGTAGGTATTTAGAAACAAGTTGAATGATAAAAGTGAAGTTACAAGGAACAAGGAAAGATTGGTTTGTAAGGGATATGCACAAGATGAAGAAATTGACTATGGAGAGACATTTTCCCTAGTTGCAAGGTTGGAAGGAGTAATAACATTGGTTACATATGTTTCTTACAAATATTTCAAGGTATACCAAATGTATGTCAAATCTACAATTTTTTTATGGAATCTTGGAAGAAGCAATCTACATTAAACAACTTGAAGGATTTGTTGATCCTAGCAAGAAGAACATGGTATGCAAGTTGCACAAAGAATGGTATGGTTTGAAACAAGATGCTAGAGCATGATATGAAAGGTTACACACATATTTGGTAAAAACTAGTTTTGCAAGAACTAATGATAATAGAAATATGTACTTGAAAAGTGAATTTGAGAACAAGATATTGCTAGCTAAATTTTTTGTTGATAATATCATATTTAGAGGACATGATATATTGTGAAAATCATTTTCTAATGAGATAAAGAAAGAATTTGAGATGTAAATTTTTGAAGAGATTAAATTCTTTGTTAGTTTACAAGTCCATCAAATAAAAGGAGGTATATACATTACATAATCAAAGTATATCAAGGAGATACTAAAAACCTTTGGAATGGAAGATTTAAGACTAGTTGGAACACCTATGTATACTAGACATTAAATTTCAAAGAATGATGATTCTATTGAAGTAAACCAAACATTGTGTTGATCTCAGACTTTGATAGTTGAGTGTCAACACACTTAAGAAATTTACTAGGTTCATGTTGAGCTAGTAACATATGTCAAGTATAATATGTATAGATGTCGAGTTGCAATGAGTGCCAAGTAAATAGTAAGTGCCAAGCAAATAGATAGAGCTGAGCAAGTTTCAAGTGTCGAGTGAACAATTAGTGCTGAGCAAGTTTAATTGTCGAGCCAGAAAAAATTATAGTATGTGTCATGCACCAGTATCAACAAGTACTAAGTAACACAAAATTGATCTAGTTGTTTCTGATGGCACAAACAACTATGTAAACCATTTTTTATCCAACATAGGGATAGATCTTGAAGCTTTGAAGATAAGATCGAATCTATTTGGATTCCCTATGTGATCAACATGCAACCAATAAAAAAAATGGAGGGAATTGAGTGAGAAAGTTGGATGAATCTCAATCATAGATTCATACCTAACCCTAAGCCACCTAAGTCTTTTTAAAGGGAGATGGAGCCCCATTATTTATAGAGTATGACAGAGAGCATTAGAGAATGCATGAGAGAAGGTGATGATAGCAATGAATTAGGTGAATTGATCAGCATACAATGAAGGTGATTTCAAAGAAGGACATAATTTTAGAATCAGTTAGTAGAATAGAGGATCAAGGTAACAAAAATTTCATATCAGATCAGAAGGATCAAGAAGGACTGAATTAGGATTTGAAATCAGCAATATTAGTTTGTAAGTGTGTCAAATCAAACATTCTACTGTACTTTCTAACAACTGTATCAATAGGATGAAATCCTTTGTATTAAGGTTGATTTAACAATCATTGAGAAATCCTTTAACAGGGTGACATTCCAAGTGAGTGTTCTAAAGTCCTTTAGCCAGGCACACTTCTAACAGGGTCTTAAAATCCCTTAATTGGGTACGATCTAACAATCCTTTGTAAGCCTTTAACAGGGTAGGCCTTTTAGAGGGAAAATCATGAGAATGGTCAAAATATGTAACCTTAATAGGTGACCTTTATTGTTGCAGTAGTGAAGAATTGTGGGTGTCATTCTCACCCCAATTTTAGCTTCTCATTGGAGGGTTTCTAGGTAATCATATCTAGTGTCAGGTGTTTATGTGGATGCATTTACTTTACATGTTATTTCAATATGTTTTTGCATGCATTGTTTTAAAGTTGAAAGTTTTATTGGTTAGAATTTAGTACTTCTAATTCACCCTCCCCCCAAACCTCAAAAGTATACTTTTCCCATTTATATTTCCAATAATTGGTATCAGAGATAAGTTCTCATTAGGAGAAGTCTTACAATTTGGAGAAAAGATCTTGATATGGAAGTCTACAAGTTGGGAAAGACTATTGAGAATCAAGAAATTGAGATACATCACTTACTACAACAATTGAATGAAGCTAGAGAGGCCTTGAGAAGTTCACTAAAGAGAAGAAAAGAGATTGCCATGGCAGAAAATGAAACTCAATACAAAGATATTGACACCACTAAAACTACTTGTAGATGGAAACTCCTGTGAATTTGATGTAGCAATTGTAGATCTCAGGGAAAAGAAGAGAGCACAAGCTAAAGAGATAAGAAATCTCAAGTTGGAACAAGAATCACAAGAAATATTGCTATGTGAGGTGATTGAACAAAAAAAGAAAGCTATAGAAGACAAGGCCATGACTAAAGAAGACAAGAGAATTTTGTCAAATAGATTAGAAGAAAACTCAGCAGAGTTGTCTAAGATCTCAAACATGCAATTAGACACCCTAAGCCAAATGATGAATGCCCATCATGAGTTGAATGTCAAGGACATTGAGATAACTACATTGAAGTTGCAAAATGAAAAACTACAGAATGATTCGAAAAGAGAGAAGGAGTTTTTTGAAAGCTTCAACAAGCCAAATGAAGCCATCAAGTACTTTGAGCAATTATTAGAATCCCCTAGATCCAACAAAGACACATCAGGATTGGGCTATACAAGGACTAAAGAAGGAGAATAATCCAAAGCTACTGAGGAAAGAAGCAATAAAGGTAAGAACTCTAAACCTAGTTGTCATCATTGTGGAAAGAAAGGACACATAGCTAATGTATGCAAGAACAAAAATGCTAGTCAGAATGCCAAGCCAAAAAATATGACACATTTTTCCAAATGCAACAAACAAGGTCATCAGGCACATGAATGCAGAACAAGGACCATGCATGCACCAAGATTTGAAGAACACTGCTACAATTGTCAAAAGTTTGGACATAAAGCCTTTGAATGTAGATACAAGTTCACATGGTCATCAAACAAGGGAAGAAGCCATGAAAATACCTATAATTAGGATTACAATACAAGGCACAACTGTCATTATTGTCAAGAGTATGGACACATCCCTAAAAATTGCATAAGAACACATTTCAATGGAAGCTACAATAGATAGTTGAATCAAATTACATGCTTTAGTTGTTTGAAGATTGGTCATATCAGCAAGCACTGCCCAACAAGGACAAAGGCACCTAATTCAGAGTTGAACAAAGGAAAAGGCAAGGTAGATATTGAGCACATTAGAGGAGAGATGAATAAAGCATGGAAGAAGAAAGATGGATGCAACACATCAAATGAAGGGATCACCTCACCTAAAGGGTTAAGTGGTCACACCTCATCAAATTAAGCAAAAAGAGGTATGAGGGACTGATGTTTAAAGTTTCATCATACATCAGTTCCAAGATAAGTTAGCACTAAAAAGGGTAAATTAGCATGAATAAGGATGCAAGTTAACAAAAAAAAAACCAAGGTCAAATCTTTAAGTTTTTCATCTTATTGCCAAATGTGAAAAGTTCTCTTCAATAGCTGAGTAAAATCCAATGTGTGTCAAGTTGTCAACTAGAGTCACTTGAAGCCAAGTCAGTAGTGGTTGCCGAGTAAAAGAAATTTTTTATTGAATTCAAGTAAGGGTAACTCTAGTGGATGTCGAGTGATGGAAAATCAATGGAAGCCAAGTGAAAAAAAATGCATAGAAGTCAAGTTTACAGTTGTACATGCACCATATATTAAATGTGATATTTTGAAAAGGTATAAGGCAAATTTTCACTCATTATTCATCATATGAACATAGAGAAAGAGTGAGCAGAGTGAAGAAGCAATTGACGACTAGAGCTTGAAGCTATTACATAGATTTCAATAGAGATCAAGCATTGTTTCATCAATTTGAAAGGTATTCCTCATGAGCTGAGTTATGCAGTTTTGCAGTTTAATCTCATTTGAAACCCTAGCTTACAAAAAATGGCCTCTAGTACTAGAAATCCTAAGGACAAGGAACCTTTTGAAGTTCAGTTGGTTAATAATGAGGTCAAGCAACCAAATTTTAGGCCAATTCTTGAAGTTGCATATAAGAACGACCTAGCATGAGCACTATCAATCATTCCACCAAAAGTCGTAATGGTTCGAGATGTAATAAAATGTTACAATTGCAAGGTTGGTGGGATAGGAAACATGGAAATTCAATAGGCATATGAAAAACTATGTAAGAATGGAGTGTTGAAGGAAGAATTCCAAACCGTTGAGAGAAAGGGCTTAACCCATGCCCTAGATTTCCCTACCATCTTTAAGATTGAATGGATACAAATTGTTTTGAGTAGAATCCATGATGGATGTTTATGGATAGAGGGAGGGCCTATCAAGTTGTCAAAAAGGATTGTGCATAGGGTTACAGGGTTTCCAACCCTAGAGTGGCCCAAAACCCTAAGAAGCAACTCTAAAGAATCCATTGAGAAGAATACAAGGGTAAAGTGGAATAAGAGGGGAATAACTATTGACACCATCAAAGATCCACTTCTAGAATTTGTTGTGAGATTCATATCTCACAAATTCTATTAGTCAAGCTGACTGAACCGTGTACCATGCAATATTGCAATTGACATAGGGTACAAGATTGTAAAGAAAGATCACACTTATGATTTGGTTGAGCTACAGTTGCAACAAATCACGGAGAGCCTAGGAGCTATAAGGAGATCAAAAGGAGCTCAATGCAAATTTGGTTCAATTTTGATATGTATATTCTTTTATGTTCAAAATTAGTTTCCTTCTTTTGGCAAGGTAGGTTGGAAGACCAATAGGTCTGTAGCTGTACAAATTAATAAGTACATAGAGAAAATGAGAGACAATTTTGAATCTATAATGACTATTTATTTTGAGGATTTCAAGAAAACCATGAAACAAAGATTGAGAATCCCAGTTTCCCTGGTGGAGAAGTACTACAATGAAATTTTCTTCCTAGTAGATATTGACTACACATTTATCCAGGCTACAGTACCTAGAGTAAGATGGCTAAGGCCTTTGGGGTATGAGATTAATATAGATGAAGCATCAGTAGCCATCACTGCATTACTTGTAGAGGACATTGACAAATCAACAAATATTTTTGGAAACTATGATGTTGTGAAATCCAAGGTAGAAATGGAGTTGAAAACTACCTCAACTCTAAAGAAGAAGGATAAATTGATCAAGAAGCTTAAAGCAAAATTTGGTGAAGGGGCAGAAAGTTATAATGAAGATGATGAAGAACAAGAATAAGAACAGGGTCAAGAACCTCTTGCCCTCACACAAGGAATGGGTGAAGATGAAGAAGATAGTGTTGAGGAGGAATAAGCCAAGCCAAGGAAGCACCAACTAAACTAGAGTCTAAGAAGAGAAAAGCTCAAAAACAACCTGTAGCTCAGCCCAACAGAAAAAACATTGATAAAACTAGCCTTGCCAAGCCTACTGCTCCAGCCACAAGAGCAACTACAAGGGCCACCACTCAAAAGGCTAAGGAGAAAACAAAGAGAAGAAGAAGGATATTAAGAAAATAGGTCTAGTGCAGAAGAAGATAAGGAAGAAATATGTTTCACAGCCAAAATCTGATGAAGAAAAGACTGAGTCAAATGACAATAGCCAATTTAGAGTGGTAAGTCATGTACCCAAGTCCAAAATTGATAACATTTGTGAAAATATTAGGGATAATCTAGACTTGAGTGGCTTGAAATTTTTTGAATTCAATAAATTAAATAGGGAAGAACATAATAAGATTGGGGAGTTAATGTATGCCATGGCGACAAAATTCAAGAATACTCCACTTGAATTTGGCACTACTATGCCTAAGGATTTATATTCCATAGTTGAAAATAAATGAAATTATTGCATAAATATGGAAAAGGAAATAAGGGAATCCACATTAGCACAAGTGATGCTAGACTTGTCAAAAGGACAAATAACAAAAGCAAACAAGAAACATGGCAACAAGTTTTCTCCAAAGTATAGAGCATTTAGTATAATTCAAAATAACATTGAAGATGTTCTAAAGAAGTCCACACAAATGTGGAAGTTGATCTATAGGCTAACCATTGATAAGGAAGGAGAGGAAGATCCCTTTGAGGGAAGAAATAATGAAGAAGAGGAAGAGAATGACAAAGAAAGAGAAGTTGAGAAAGAAAAGGAAGGCAACATAGTGGAGGAGGGAACACAAAAAGAAGATGATATGGCAACTATTGAGGAGTAGGAAATAGATCAAAGAATGTCAGATACACAATTACCACCACCAAGCCCTTCACATGGCACCAACACACCTACAAAAATAATCAAAGTGAAGGATGTTCTTGATAGCTCAATTCAGAACATCAACCCACTCACTACAAAGGATATAAAGAAGATACTTGACCAATCAACTTTATACGCAAAGTTGTGTGACAATCCAATATTGGCTAGTGTAGATGAGTTACAGAAAGTAGTAGCTGACCTAATCAGGGACAAGGTGGCTACACAAGAAACATCCTTTGCCATCCCTACAACTACTAGTGGACAACCTCAAAAGAAAGCATCAACAGATACATCGACTAAGGTTGATACCACAGTTAAAGTTGCTATAACTGTCAAGGAGCCAATAAAGGAACAAACAGGATAGGCATAATTATATGTTCCTATTGCATAGAAACAAGGTGCACCATAGATAATAGTGGTTAATCAAGGAGGATCACAAGAGGATAAGGACATTCCAAAGGAAAAGGAGTAGGAAGCAATTCAAACATTGGTTAATTTACCAACTACTAGAACTACTACAAAAATCCTTTAGAATCCGAGTACTGAAGCAATGCCACTCCAAATTTTAGCACCAGGCTCTAGCTCCACAAAGGTTGCAAGGGTACTTCACTATGAAGACACAGCATTGGATGAAGAAATTATCATACCTAAGTATGATTATGAAACCATGAGCATTGAACAGATAAATGAAATGTAGGAGGCATTAGAAAGGAAAAAGAACCAAGAGATACTCAGGAAAGAGTATAAACAAAGGCAAGCATTACATGAGATAAAAGACATTTTTCTAGATGCATTCAGCTTGCAAACACTTGATGCAACCAAACCCACATTGGAACAATTGTCCAAAATTGTTGAATAGGTGACCAATGAAGACCAGGAGACTAATGTAAAACTCATGGAATGGTTTGAAAAGAAGTTTCAAGGTAAGGTAAATGAGAAAATATCAAGTGGAATAGAACTATCATAGGTGGAATTGGCTACAAAAATAGAAAAGGTGAAGAAGGTACTTGAGAATATATTCTCACTGTACACTAAATTGTGTGACCCCACACTCTTCACACAAGAAACAAGCCAAAGGATTATGAGTCTGGAGAGAAACCTAAAAATATCTAGTATGCAGTTACCATAGAATCTAGCACAAAGTGAGAAGCATTTTCACTCCATGCTTCATACAAAAAAGGAACTAGCTATATCGACAGCAGAAGAGGCTAATACAAGAGCTAAGTGAGTTCAAATTCAAGCCTCCCTAACCCCACACGTGGAGATTCTACAAAAAGAACTAGCCTATGCCAAGATAGTACTCAAGAAAGATTCTAATCTTTCAACATTAGATGGCCTAGTTCACCTTGTAGCAAAGGCAGCCATCCGAATTAAATCACTAGATGTTACAATAAACAATTGGGATGTTGCTCTCAAGATTGTAATGGAAGTTAATAAGAACTTAGATAAATACACACTTAGTGTATAAACCCTTTGACATCAATGTAAAAAAGGGGGAGAAATATTTAAAAGGGGAGAAATAGATATGCAAGAGGAGACATGTGAAAGAGGGAGTCACACAATAAATAGAGAGAAGAAAGGGGGAGCAAACAACAGGAGAGCAAAAAATAGGGCATCATATTAGTACATCAGATAAAGAGGATTAGAATGAAGACAAAGAGTTACAACATAAGAAAATCTACTCAGAGATTTTGGATATAGCAAAGACACATTAACTCAGGGGGAGTTATACAATTTTGAGGTATATAATTCTTTACAAAATTTTGAACAAATTTTGAAGTTTTGTATATATGCCGAATTGGATATACATTATACTTGAGGAGATTAGATTCATCATTGGTAGTTAAGTGTTTTTTTCACTCATTTCAAAGGGGGAGATTGTTGATCTCAGATTGGTTTTGACAATTGAGTGTCAACACACTTAATAAATTTACTAAGTTCATGTCGAGCTAGTAACATATGTTAAGTATAATATGTATAGATGTTGAGTTGCAATGAATGCTAAGCAAATAGATAGAGTCGAGAATGTTTCAAGTGCTAAGTGAACAATTAGTGTTGAGTAAGTTCAAGTTCTAAGCTAGACAGAATTATAGTATGTGTCGAGCACCAGTATCAACAAGTGCCAAGTAACACAAAATTGATCTAGTTGTTTTCTATGGCACAAACAACTATGTAAACCATTTTTGAGCCGACATATGGATAGATCTTGAAGTTTTGAAGATAAGATTGAATCTATTTGGATTCCCTATGTGATCAACATGAAACCAATCAAAAAAATGGAGGGAATTGAGTGGGAAAGTTGGATGAATCTCAATAGAAGATTCATACCTAACCCTAAGCCACCAAAGTCTTTTTAAAGGGAGATGAAGCCCCATAATTTACAAAGTATGAGAGAGAGCATTAGAGAATGCATGCAAGAAGGTAATGATAGTAGTGAAAAGGGTGAAGTGATGCGTATATAATTAAGCTGACTTCGAAGAAGGACAAAATTGCAAAATCAGTTAGCAGAATAGAGGATTGAGCTAACAACAATTTCATAGCAAATTAGAAGGAACAAGAAGGACTGAATCAAGATCTAAAATCAGCAATATCAGATTGTAAGTGTATCAGATCAAACATTCTATTGTACTTTCTAACAACTATATCAGTAGGATGAAATCATTTCTATTAAGGTTGATTTAATAGTCATTGAGAAATCCTTTAATAGGGTGACATTCCAAGTGAGTGTTTTAAAGTCCTGTAGCTAGGCACACTTCTAGCAAGGTGTTAAAATCCTTTAACAGGGTAGGATCTAACAATCCTTTGTAAGACTTTAAAAGGGTAGGCCTTTCACAGGGTAGATCATGAGAATGGTCAAAATATGTAACCTTAACAGGTGAACTTTATTGTTGCAGTAGTGAAGAATTCTGGGTGTCATCCCCACCCCAATTTTACCTTCTCATTGGAGTCTTTCTTGGTAATCATATCTGGTCTCAAGTGTTTATGTGGATGCATTTACTTTACATGTTATTTCAATATGTTTTTGCAAGCATTGTTTTAAAGTTGAAAGTTTTATTGGTTAGAATTTAGTAATTCTGATTCACCCCCCCCCCCCCCCCTCAGAAGTTTACTTTTCCCATTTGTATTTCCAACACATTGTATAGGTCAATGATTGGTAAATTGTAATATGTCATTCATAGCAAACCTGACATTGCATTAGTTTTTGGGATTATTACAATATTTTATGTTAATCCTACAAAGAATCACATGATGTTTGTGAAAAGTGTATTGAGATATATGAAAGGAACAAAAGACTATGGTTTATGGTATAGGAAGAATGATAGGTTTGAGTTGAAAGTCTACACAGATGTTGATTGGGCTAGAAATATTGATGAAAAAAAAGGTGCAAGTGCACTTTCTTTCTTTCTAGGTAGGAGATTGATTTCATGGACAAGTAAGAAGAAAATTATATTTCTTAATCTACAACAGAAGTTGGGTATGTTGTGGTACTAGTTAATTGTTCAAACATTGTGTGGATCAAGCAATTGTTGGAAGAAATGAAGGAAGATATTATTGAACCTGTGGTGATATATTGAGATAACACAAGTGTTATAAACATATCTATGAATCTTGTGATGCACACAAAGACCAATAATATTTCAATTAAGTATCATTTATCAAGGTAATTAGTGCAAGATAAAGAAGTAAGACTGAAATATTCGAATACAAAGGAACATATAGATAATATATTATTTAAGACATTACCTAGAAGGATTCACTTGTGTATCTAAGAGGTAAGTTAGGGGTAATTTCCCCATCTGAAGCAAACTAATAAGAGATACAACATTGAATCAATCATTATGATCAGAATATCTTATAGATTGATGCAAGAGGTCACACTTTAGGAGTTTCCTAAATATATGAAAAAGAAGGAAAACAATATGAGTTGATGAAGATACAAGTATAATATGAAAGAGGGAGATATTATTCAAAGATTAGTCAGTATAAAAAGTGATAAAGAGAGATGATGTCTTTGGCATTGTTGTCAAAGAAGGAGAAGTGTGTCAAGTTACCTTCTAGTATCTGAAGATGTGTGCTAAGGAGCCAAGGTGACCACCAAGACATAAAAAATAGGTCACATTGGACCTTGGAGGATACCCAAAGAGGTAAGAAATGAAATTAATTTCATGGAACATTACAGGCTTCAACAGCCTGAGAAAACTTTTTTTTTTTTTGAATCTATGATCAAAGATCATAAGGTAGATATAGTTCTCATTTAGGAAGTTAAGATGGGTAAACAAAATTTTGAAAAAATAACCAAATATTTATGGCAAGTAGAAAAATAAGTCTATATTGAAGCCACTGGAATAGATTAAAAAGGAGTTTGCTACTGAGAAAAGCATTGAGGGCACAGTAGAATAGAAATTGATGGAGATAGAAGTTCCTATGACAGAGATGAAAATCCCTACCATAGAAGTAGAAGTTCCTATTGCAACAATAATCCCATTGCTGAGGAAGAAATTAATGAGAGAATGGTGCAAAGATACAAACAATTTAGTCCATGATCAATGTGCTATCATTTTAGATTATTTAAGGAAAAGGTTGTACATGAGTCATGAAAGGAACACTGAATAGCCCTACATCAACTTTTGCTACAGTCTCATTCTCATCAATTTGGAGCTAGATCGTTTGTCAAAGAGAGAGTCAATACAATTGTTATTACAATTGGTATTACAATGAAGAATCACAATTGGTATCATAAAGGGAGAAGTACTTTGAATAAGCAAAGAGGAAGTATATTAGAGACTGCATGGATGAGAATTAGAATGAAACTAAGGATGTTAATGAAGATCTAATATTTAACATGGAGGGAGATGATAGTGAAAATCAAGAGAACGCTTTTGCCATTGCATGGTAACTAAAGGTGTTTCCATCAATGCCAAAGAGGGAGATTATTAGAAACTACAATTGGAATAATTTTGATGTTGTCATTGATGTCAAATCTTACTGGTAAGACATTTTCTAATAGTGTAGAGTTGATTGATAAAGAGGACTTGAAAAGAGAGATAACAAGGTGAATTAGTAAAGTTGTTGAGTAAAGAGAAGTATGTATGTTGGAATTATAGTGGGCACTTGATTAATTAGTATTTAATAATATAAAGTATTGTTTGATTATTTTATGAAGTGTGGAAGAGTTGAGTAAAATGCAAGTTTGACCTAGTAGCTTGTGGTCAATGAAGAAGTTGAAGCTGAAGATTAAGGAACTTGAGTTATAGTCAAGTAAAAAATATTAGTTAAGTTTTGGTATGGCTAAGAAAGATGACAGGAAAACTAAAGTAAAGACCAAGCATAGTGAAGGCTAAGTGAGCCAGTGTAACTTGAGTGAGACATATTAGTAGAGACCAAACTACCGAGTGTTGATCGAGCTAAAGAACATAGTGATGATTGAGTGTCAAAAAAATAAAAATTTGTGAAAGAATAAAGATTTGAGGTTGACATGGTTGAATTTATGAATTGGTCAAAAAGCATAAATGATAAGGATTGATGAGCTACAATATTTAATACATGAATTGAGTTTGTTAAGCTATCTAAGGTGAGGATTCAATGAGAAGTTTCCAAAAGTTTCAAGAAAGGAGAGGAAGGAAAAAATGATGAATAGATTCAATGAATATGATCAAACCCTAAGATCTAAGATTATGTTTCAATGAAAAAAGATTAAACCATAACTTTAAGGAGGCACAAGAGACATTTTATGTTGGTGGTTGGATAGGAAAATTTGTGAAGAGCTTGTGAAGAGCAAAGTTGCAAAGGAAAAGTAAGAATTTAGTAAACAAAGATTGCTTGAAGGGTTTCCAAGAAAATCATATATGGAGAATGTGATGAAGTCTAGTCACTGAAATAGGAATGAGTAGAATGGAGGTTTGAATTTGCAAAGTGAGTTGTATTTTATCATATCAAACCTAATTTTTACTTTCTAACCATTATGGTAGTACAATCATTTAATCAAGGTTGACCTAATAGTCATATTGTAAATCATTTAATCAAGGTGACATTCTAATGGGATGTTAAACAAGGTCAATTCTAATAGGAAGATTAAATATGTTAATAGGGTCACACCTAATAGTGTATTTTGTAACCTTTAACAGGGTTGGATATGAACTTAACTCACTTCAGAAGAGTGAAAAGTGGTAACATGTTACTTGGTCATTTTTCACAAATTGGGTTTCCACATTAAATCCTAGTGTCATATTTGTGTGAGTATTATTTTCATGTTTTATCCTATTTAATGTTATATATTTATATTATTTGGTATATACTAAATAGAGAGCTAAGTGTTGGATGAATAGATTAAACGAATATGATCAGACCCTAAGATCTAAGATTATGTTTCAAAGGCAAGATATTAAACCATATCTTTAAGGAGACACAAGAAATGTTTTATGTTAGTTGTTGGATAGGAAAAATTTTGAAGAGCTTGTGAAGAGGAGAGTTGCAGAGGAAAAGTGAGAAGTTGGAGAAGCGAGATTGCTTGAAGGGTTGGTAAGAAAATCAGATATGGAGAATGTGATGAAGTCCAGTCAATGAAATAGGAATGAGCCAAATGGAGATCTAAATTTGTAAAGTGAGTTGTATTTTATCATATTAAACCTATTTCTTACTTTTTTTTATGAATTATTATGTTAGCCAAGTGGTTTTATGAGATTGAATAAGTTATTTGAAGTTGTTAAAAGTTGAATTTTGTAAGAAAATAAAAGATAGTGCAAGGAAATAATTGATCCAAGAGAGTTAAGAAATAATAATTATTACCATGAGATAAATAACTTTGAAGAGCATACACTAATGTAGAGAAACAAAGAAGACAAAGATTCTGAAAGGGGAAATTAAAGAAAACCCCTTGTGAGTATTAGGAATGGAGGAAAAATCTAGAGAGAGAGAGAGAGAGAGTTGGAGCAAAATAGCTCATTACAATAACATCAATATGATGTGTAAAGAAGAATGAGAAAGGAGCTTCTCTTTTAAGGAGATGAGAAAGGAGCTGCATGTGGTTGCATGTGTAACTCCCATTTCTATGAATTCCACATTCATAATAACTGTGTGCAAAGTGTCAAGATCCTCTTAAGGAGTATGAACTAATTTCCTTTATAAAAGGAATTATAAAATGATTTGTCCTCACATATGGACTAGAGGACAATTAAATGACATGTCCTCCACATGTGTACAAGAGAACAAACTACATGTAGGGATCCTTGGAATATCCCAAATTAAATACATCCAAGGAAAGATTAATATTTCTAACACCCCCTCTTAATATTTACCTGGGGAGTTTACATCAAGGGGTTGTAAACCCATATTTTTACAATGAAATTGAAATATCTCTTTAGAGAGTGGCTTAATCAAAATATCAACCACTTGATCTTCACCCTTGCAATAAAGAAAAGTAACTTATTTGTCTTCAACTTGTTCTCTAATGAAGTGATGTTGGAGGAAAATATGCTTTGTACTTGCATAAAAAATTAGATTTTTTGCTAAGGCAATGGCGCTTTGATTGTCATAGTATAGTGGAGTAGGTGTTTGTTGAGGTAGACCCAAATCCTCAAGAATCCTTCTAAGCCATAAAGCCTCCTTAGATGCATTAGTGAAAAATTTGTATTCAGCTTTAGTTGAGAAAAGATAAATAGAATGTTCTTTTTTACTTTTTCAAGAAATTGCATCTAAACCAACAAAGAAACAATACCCACAAGTAGATTTCCCATCATTGGGATATCCACCTAGATCATAATCAATATAGTCTTATAAAATAAAGGCAGAATTTTCATCATAAAATAATCCCATATTAATTGTTCCTTTGATTACCTTAATATTTTTTTAGCAACTTTGAAATATGTTTGTTGAGGTTGAGACATAAATCTTAAAACTAAACCAATACTATAAGCAATATCAGGTCTAATAAGAGTTAAATAATTCAAACTTCCTACTAGTTGCCTATAAAAGTTTCATGAACAAAAGGAATATTCATATTAGACATTAACTTAGTTCCTAATTCACATGGAATGAAAACATGGTTAGAATCATTCATCTTAATTTTTTCCAAAAGATCATGTGCACACTACATACTTGCTTTGAGAAAGAAAAATACCCTTAAGAGTTTGCCAAATTTTCATGTGTAAGAAGTAATGTAAAATTCCTAAATCAATAATTTGAAATTTTTGGTTAAGTTGAAACTTAATATCAAAAATTAAAGCATTTGAACTTGAAGTAAGAATCAAATCATCCACGCAAAGAATGACAAGGATAATATCATCTTGAATATGCTTGATGTATAAGTAAGGATCATTTTTACTTCTAGAAAATCCTTGAGAAATAAAAAAAGGAATTTATCTTAGAGTACCATTCTCTAAGTGATTGTTTGAGACCATAAATAGATTTTTTTCAATTTGCAAACCAAGTTTTTACTACCTTTTTAAACAAAATCGGGGGGTTGAGCCATATAGATCTCTTCATGTAAATCACCATTCAAGAAAGCACTTTTAACATCCATTTGATGGATGGGCCAATTCATTTTAGAAGCTAACAAAAGAAAAAGTTTGATAGTAGGCATCTTGGCAACGGGGGAAAATTTTTCATTATAATCTAATCCTTCAATTTGACAAAATTCTCTAGCAACTAGTCTAGCTTTAAACTTACTAATTTAATTATCAGTATTCAACTTGGTTTTTTATAACCATTTGAATGAAACTATATTCTTACCATGAGGTAAAGTGACCAAATCTTAAGTTTGATTATCTATTAAAGAATCATATTCCTCTTGCATGGCCTTTTGCCAATGAGGTTGAGAGTTAGCTTGATCAAAAGACATTGGATCATTAGAATTCATAATAGAAGTCATCAAATAATAATTGTAATAATTAATACTTCCAGGTTTAAGTCCACTAAATCTAGTAATATAATCATCACTTTCATTGAGCTAGCCTTGAGCCCATTTAGGTTTTCTCTTAGTAGTAATAGAATCATCACTAGAAGAACAATCATTTTCTATAAATGCATCATTAGTGGCAACATGATTATCATTACTATCATGAGGAAGGATGGGGAATAATAATTGGTGCTTGAGGAGGAGGGTTAAGAGTAGGAGTAGGGTTTAAAGAAGGAGGTTGGTCCTCCACTAGCACTATTTTACTTCCACTAAATTCTACATCTTGTGCATTAGAGAAATCATTAACTCCATTTTCTGCAATACAAACATCCCTTGCAACTTGCACTTTGTTAGTAGTAGAATCATAAAATCTATAACTCTTAGTGGTTTCATAATACCCAACAAAAATATAAGGAGAAGACTTAGCATCTAATTTATGCCTTTTTTGTTTAGGAGTATGAACATAAGAAATTGATCCAAAAATTCTCAAGTGATGTAAATCAAACTTCCTACTAGACCAAGATTCTTCAGGAGTAATATCCTTGAGAGCTTTGGTAGGAGTCCTATTAATAAGATAAGTGCCATAAAACATAGCTTCATCCAAAAACTTATAATACATATTCTTAGCATGTGACATACATCTAGCCATTTCAACAATGGTGTGAGAAATAGGAATTACTGGGGGGGGGGTGGGGGGGTGTGGTATTAGTTGTATATGAGCAATGTTAGTATGCTAATAGAAACCAAATTTAAATAAAGCTTCTACAAACTAAACAAAATTCATAAACTTCAAGATAGACTAAGATGAGCTCTTAATTGAGAATATGAGCCATTAATGGACTCTCTCAATAAGAAGCTCTCCTTTTGAGTGGCTTTGTCTAAATAGATAGGATGTATGCTCAAGCTTATGCTTCAAAAATGGCTTCAAATGGAGTTGGAATTTGGGTGTGAGTGTATGGTTTTGATGTAAAATGGCTTCTTAAAATGGCATTATGACTTTACTTCATGGATTTTTTTATTTTGCAAAGGGGAAGGATCCAATTTATAGGCAAGAGGCTTGAGGGATTGAGGGATAAGATGCAAGGATGGGAAAAAGCTCATGGAGGGCTCAAATTGCATGAGAGGAGAGCACATGGATTGTGCTTCCTTACAACCAATCAAGGAGTGACACATGTCACAGGTGAGAGGATGGAGAAAAGGGGAAGGATGAGTCAACAAAGGAGGCTCAAGGGATAAAATCTTCATAAAGACCCTCATAATGACTTGTAAGAGCAATAAAAGGGCTTGGAAGAGTCATTTATGACCTAGTGGACTTCATAAAGTTTTATGGTTGAGATATTTTGAGGGAGATGAGAGCAATTTCGACTTGGGCTTGATTAGGAGGGTTTTAACCTTGCTTAGGATTGTGCAAATGATTAGAGGATGGATTAGGATGGTTTAGGATTAGCTTAGGGATAGGCAAGTGGATGGAATTTAATGAGGGTGGGTGAAGGACGAGATATTTGTTAACTTTGGCTTGGGTTAGTAAGTTTTAACCCATGTTTAGGGAATGTGACAAGGTTAGGAGGGGATTAGGATTAGGTTTAAAGACATCTTCTAGAAGAGTCTAGACTTTGGATGAGGATAAAGACTTTCTAGAATAGTCTAGAATTTCCTAGGATGAGGATGAAGACTTTCTAGAAGAGTCTAGAACTTCTTAGGATGAGGATAAATTAGATTTTTAGGAAATAAATAAAGTTTTATTTATTTCAAGGGTTTGGATTGAGGAGATATTTATTAAAACTTTTTTAATAAACATGAGGATTAATATTTAATCTTAATTAAATATTTTGAGTTGGGATTAGGGGTAGGAAATGATGGGATTAGCCTTTAATTAAAATTAAAGAAGGATTAGAAGATTTTGGAAGAGCTTAGTGGTCTTAAGGAAATTGGCCAAGTTTTGGGCAAAAAAAAATTTTTTTATTTATTTTTGGGTTTTTTGCTCAATTTATTAATTAAATAATTAATAAATAAGGAAATAATGTTTAAATAAGATTTAAACATTTTTGGGAGGGATTCCTTAATTAAATATTTTTAATTAAGATAAAGGGATTTAATGGCATAAAAATTAATTAATTAATTAATTAATGATGATGTCATCAGGAATTTTTTAGAAAATAAAAATACTTTATTTTCTAAAAGTTTTTAGGTGTCTACATTAGTAATTTACAAACTTTAGTTTCCAAGTGAATATTATTTATTACTTGAACCATACATAAGAAAGTAATAAAGTAATGTTGAACAGTAACAGTAACCATGCATAAAGATAACTCATAATACCATTTTTTGTTAACTAGGGAAACCCTAGCCAAGGGAAATCCCTGATGGGGATGATACCCACTAGATAATATACTGATATATATATTCCTTGTTAGAGGATGGACCTTATTAGGAGTCAATGAGAAAATTCAATATAGAGAGTCCTTATTAGGAGACTGTGAATCCCTTGCAAGATGAGCCCACTGCCCAAAGATGCACTTCCAATTACAAGAAGAGCTCACTACCAAAACAAGTAATCGATCCTCAGGAATATAGGTTCTTCCTCAATTTGATCTCGGATCACAAAATAGCTTCTCAAAAACTTCACATATATTGCTTTCACAGAAAGTTCGTATATCACAATACTTGCACAACTTTTACTTTCCTTTGCAAGATGTCCTTTGCATAAATACCATGCCTTTTCACAAATTGTTGCTAGGTCAACTAAGATCATAATATACTTTTTCAACTTAGAGTAAACATCTAGGATATTGGCCCTAATTGGTCAAGTAATTATTTTGTAAATAAAATAATTCCTTTCCTTTAATTATGTTGTCATGTTTCACTGGTAAAACACAAATATCTCTTTTGTGTACAATTTGTACTAACTTTTGAGGTTATATATATCATCACAAACATGTATACAATCTCCATATAAATTTACAAGTCATAATATGATGTCAGTAACAAATTGTATACAAAACAATACACCGTGGTAAACCAAATTCATACTTAGACAATTTTTTGAGTACCAAAAGCTAAGTATCTTTATTTATGAAAATTACATATCTACTTTAGCCAATTGTCAAAAATCTCCCCCTTTGGCATTGATGGCAACAAAATAGGAAAAATTGGCTAAGTATCAAAAACTTGTCCAAAACAATACAATAGCAATATAGTAACAATATATTAATCATTTATTACAACTTGTCCATCTTACAAATGCTCCCCCTTACAATATGATTTCATACCTTACAATTTTATCTTCTCCTCTTTACCTTATTTACAATTTTCTTATGCATCTTCTCCCCTTTTAACATTAATGACAAAGGTTGGAATGTCAAAAACTGTCAAAATTGATGTCAAAACTTTGTAAACATCTACCTTAAACTGATAGTATCTTCATGCAATCATCTAAACTTTCCTTAAAACCATTCATACCTTTTGTCCATGTATCCTTGGTTGATTCAATAGAGGGAGGGCATATGATGCAATCTCAACTGCATTCAGATCAAATAATAAAAATTTAGAATAAGTGTCCTTAACTTTGACACATTCCTCCAACTATTTCTCTACAATAGATATTTTTAGGGAAATAGACTCTCTCAAATCTGAAAATATTTTCAAAATTTGTTCCTTCTAAAGTTCCAATTTCCTAATATTACAATGAATATTGGCCACTTATACTTCAAAGTCATCAACTTTTCTAGAAGGATGTTGTATCTGGCTAGATAGAGCCTCTAGCTCACTCATCTTACCTCAATCTAACTATCAAGATCCTTGGTCAACTTGTGGGCTAAGGTACACTTGACGTACAATACCTTTCCATCTTGTTGACATTTCTAAAGTTCCTTAATACAACTATCAATACTTATCAAATCATTCTTGATGTTCTGACAAATAGTGCTAAACAAGTTAGGATCATGTAAAATTTGTACCTTAGATCTTGCAACATTTATCAAATTTGTAAATTTCTCATCAAAATATTTTAGCATTACTTGTGCCCTCTATTTAGGATCTGCCTCTGTATGCTGGACTGCCAAAGTACTATGGAATCTGTCAGTGACCTCCATCAAGGTTCTCTTTAGGCTCTTCACTTTCCTATTCTTCTCAATAATTTTTGACAAAGATCAAGTTAGTTTGATCATCATCATCAATTGTTAGGCTAGCAAGTGAAAGTGGAGTAGATGAACTAGAAGATTTAGATTCATCTCCCCTTTACCTCTTTTTAGCTACCTCTTTGACTCTTCTCTCTTCTTTCTCTTTATCTTCTTTTTCTTTTCTTTATTTTTCTCTCTTTTCTTCCTCCTCTATTTTCTTCTTTGCATCTTCCTCTACTTTCCCCTTCTTTTCTTCCTCAACTCTTCTCTTCATTTATTCTTCAAGAAATTTATGCTTTGATTCTTCTATTTTCTTCTTTTCTTCCTCTAAAATCCTTTTCTCCTCTTCAATTAGTTTTAATTGTTCTTCAATATCCTCGGTATAAGATTCAATCCATTCCAAACTCTCGAAAGGGTTAGTATCATCAATGTTAATGGTAACATTGGTCTCATTAATCTGCATTGTATCACTACTTACTGAAACTTTGGAGGTTTTGGGTACTCATGAAGGTGTTGTCTTGGATTCTGTCATCATCTAACTTATGGTTTTTATTGTTTCACTTCTTATTTTGTCCTTCTCACCCACCATAAAAAGAAATAGTCTTACTTTGATCCTTAAGTAAGGTGCCAGATTATTCAACAATCTCTTGACTTCTTCTTCATCATCAATCTTGCATATAGTCCTTAACATAGACTTCTAAAGTTCTAAGTCCTCTTCTTGAGTTGGTGCCTTCTTTATAATGAGTTTTTCATAGACTTTCTGATTTACTATGCCTTCAATATCCTTAAGTTTTTTATTATTAAATATTATATATCTCATAGTAGAGATATCAATGTGATCTTTTTCAATGTCATTATACAAGTCATAAAATTTGTTCATCTAAACAAAATTCCCTTCATTAGCAATGGCTGAATTAATCTTCTCAATCTTCAACTTCCAGGGTTTCCAAGCTTTTCCTATTGATTGTTTAGAAGTAGTTACCTTTTTTCCCTATTTAGCTTCTTGTTCTTGTTCTTGTTCTTGTTCTTGTTCTTGTTCTTGTTCTTGTTCTTGTTCTTATTCTTCACTAGACTCAACAATTGTCAACAATGTCTTTTGTCTCTTCCCTAGTCTAGTGGCTTGTTGCTTGACCCTTTTTGTCTTGGTGGTCATAACTTCCACTAATCTTTTTGATTTCCTCTTTGGCTCACTTGGTTGTACATATGACATTGCAGTATATGGAATACTTTATTCTAAAGATGTCTCTACAATAGATACTGGCAAAGGTTGCACACATGTTATACCTTGCTTCATAGTCTACCTGGCTGCCTATAACTTACTTTCAGTCATACCTGCCTCTGATAAAGCTTTCTTCATTATTTTTTCTATCTTCTTGTGAGATTCTTTATCTAAAGATGCTTGCTAAACTAATTGGATAACCTCCTCATAGGTTCCAAATCTGTACTCAACTTGGTCCTTCTTAGAGTTCAACAATAAATCAATGTATCCAACTTCTATATCATCACTTATCTCATAACCTAAGGAATTAAGGAATGTTTCCCAAGGTTCTACTACTTGAATATAAGTAAAATCTATATCAACCATATTACATATGTCTTCTTTAAATCTTTCTATAATTTCAGGTGCAATTTTGAATCTTTATCAAATGTTCTCATTATCAAGTTCCCACTATCCAAGATTTTATCTATTGGATGTCTTCTAAATACATCTGTGATTTTCTCCATTGTACACCTCTCACTACTCATAATCTTTATGACTGAAAAATATGGAAATTTCTTAAGTACATGAAAGAATAAATGATTGATCAATGACTGAAATCTAAACATATCATTCTTAGTCCTTTTGATCTTCTCTAGGTTCTTAAGAAGTTGAATGCTTAGAATTTCACTAAGATTAACTTGTTCCTTCTCAACACATATCTTGTAGGCTACATAGATGAATCTGGTTGACAATTCGTTGATATTAGAACTTGCACATATAGAGTAGGCAATGATTCTACAAATGAATCTTACATCATCTTGTTTAATGGTGTTGATCACCATGGCCTTCCCATTATAAACTGCTTTTGTGTAGCTCTCAACCTTCTTCTTAACAAGTTTCTCATCTATAGGTACACTACCTTGTTTTCTATGACCAGTTACCTCATGAATAATGTTGGCTGAAATATTAACTACATTATCTTCCATCCATAGTTTTCCATCATGAATCCTACCTATTATAATTTATGTCCACTCATCTGTGTCCAATTCTCAGTAGAAATGATATTTGAATAGGTCTAGTTCTTTCAAATGTTCAAATCTAGGCTTCATAGTCATATCATGATTAAAGACTAATTTCATATCTTTATTCATATATTCGCTCCCAATAGATTCAAACTTGTAATTAAGGTAACTTCCTACATCTTCCAAATGCACTACATTGTTTGGCATAATTGGATAATGTAGAATTAGGGATTCCTTCTATGGGTTTCATAGAAACAACCTTCAATTTCCTCATTCTCAACATTATGAACTACTAACATATCCATGATTCTAAAAAGTATGAACTTTACCGAATAAATTCTATGAATAAATGATAAAATGCTTTTTTTGAAAATAGGGTTTATTTCAAAATCGCCTTATCAAGTCGCTCCTAAGTGTTCTATGCTTTGGATGCAATTATAATGAAGTGATAATGAAGTTTGTACTCCATTTTATTCATAAACTCAAACTTGCATTAATTGTGTACTTCACAAACATAAAAAAGTTGTCAATTACATTTTAAAATCAAATATCTACTCAATATCTTCTATCTAATCTTCAAATGCTACTCAAGGTTTTCCATAACTTCCTTCCATCATGAAAAAGCTCCATAAAACTTCTCTCCACAAAATTCTCAGTAAAAATATAATTTTGATTTTCTACTACAAAATTATCTCTCTGTAATAACAAAAACTCTTAATTCTTTCATAAAAAGTTTCGTAAGCTCCAAATTTCAAGCAAGCTTAGATACTGTCTAAACTTATCTTGATACACCTTTTCCCAATTTTGTTACCCATAATTCGATCTCTGAGTGAAGTTACAAATTCTAGTGCTATGAATAAGCTTAATTCAACTTAGTTGAATCAAACTTGATTACTGACTTTGATCTTCCTATCTCACCATCATCTAACTTATTTTTTGAGATGTCTAATCCTTTTACAAATGCCTCATTAATTTCTTCTCAAAGTTCACTAACTATATTTCTTTTTTTCTTATTGTCTTTCTTAGTTCCAAAGTTCCTTTCATGATTCCTCTTGTCATTTCTGATGTTTCTTCCATCATTCCTTCTCTAAAGTTTCTTCCATTATTCCTTCTATATCTAAATTTTGTGTACATTCTACAATACATTATTATATGTCCAAAGTTGTTGCATATCAATCATCATGATGTTACGATTCTTCTTTTCAGCAATATCTTCAACAGATAATGTTCTAGTGGGAGTCTTGTATTCAATATCAAGATATTTGCATCTTGAGTCACTGATTGTAGCTAGATGTAACTTCTTAATTCCTTGCCATGTTACAAAATTGTCTCTATTCAGCTTGGGTATCTCTCTTCTGTAAGACATCCTAATCTTTAGCTTAGGTCCTTGAAACCTTTTCTACAAGCACCAAAAGCTATGATACCAATTTTTGGAAATATAAGAGGAGTAACTAACAGGGGAGGGTGAATCAATTACTAGTAAAATATATCCTAGATCCCTTAGATGTCAATACAAACTACAAACTGAAAACTAAATATTTTGATGCTCAGTAAATATACATAAAATGTTGTAACTAGGTAATTATTGAATGTGCTTAGTAAATGCTTAACATGAAAACTTTAGATGTTATTTGCGATTACTATTACTTTAAATTAGTTGCAAACATGTAAAATAAAATAGCATGAACACATATGACACAAGATTTAATGTAGAAACCCAATTTGGGAAAAACCACCAATTGCATCTAGTTGTTATTGTCACTCTTCTAAAGTGAGCCCTATTAGGAGCCAACCCTATTAAAGCTTACAAAACACACTGTTAGGTGTGACCCTATTAAAGGATTTAATCATCTTGTTAGGAATGGCCTTGTTAGAGGTCATGAGACAATTCAATAGAACTACCACCTTGTTAGAGGATTTACAAATAGTTGTTAAGACAACTCTATTAGGAGATTTAGATCACTGCTATAATGGTTAGAGAGTAACAATGAGATGACATGATTTGAATGCAACTGAATTGTTGATTATAGATCTTTGTTCTAGTTTGAACTTGATCCTTCCTAATTGAATATAGCTTTTTTGCTCCACAAGAATATTTTGCTTATCCTTCAAATTCGCTTCCTCTTCTCATCATTAAATCTTCAATAACATCTTCATACTATTCACACTTTGAAACCACAACTTGACCTTATATCTTTCATATTATCAAGTCGGCTCAAATACAACTTAAAATAATTAATATTCATCACCTTAGTTGGCTAAAACCAATAGATAAATCAATTAAGCTTAATATGCCAAAATAAGAAAATCCTTCGTTAGCCAACCTAACTCAGTAGAAACTAACTCAGAATCAATTTCTTGTGTTAACCAACAAAAGCTCGACTAACACTAAAAACTTGCAAAGATCCTTTGGCAACCAAGTGAGCTTGGTTAACATTAGTTCCATCCAACTTTCCTTCATTAACTGAGTAAGCTCGATTAACACTTATCTTCTACATACTTTTCTTTGACAGCCGAGTGAACTTGGTAGGCACTACCTCATGAACTAGGAAACCACAAGAACGCTCAGTAGACAGAGAAAAATGTCTTTGCCCAAGTGATCTTGGCATATACTGACTGATAATGATATGACATTTGTGTAACATCAAAGAAAATACACAATCAATCAATTGTATCCAATAGGTTGTATGTATGTTCATTGATTGATCTTAATTCAAGGAATTAAATAAATACTTTCATTGAACTGATAGCTTTTCTAGGTGTATGGGAGGATATTCATAAGAACAGAATTTAGAGTTAACTACTGATAGTTTCAATTGTAAGGCAATTGAATAGATCAAGTTTTACTAGTGTGATTTTCTCTGTACCAATGGATAAGGCACTAATCACTAATTAGGATGCAAACTATTGAGTTCATGGGATTACATAGAGCACAAATATAAATCAAATCAATCTTTATTTTATTATATGAAGAGCTTAAATTTTGGTCATCACTTGTCTACAATGAATCTCTAAGTGTTATAGTTAGTTGTTGTAACCTAGAATTATTCATAAATCCAAGAAGAATTGTGACCATTATCTGTTGTAAAGGGTGAATATAAAAATAGAATATTAGTGAGAGAGTGAACTATAAAGAAATTTCAAATATCCAGTCATCTCATCCTTAAGGTGCACCCACCTAGGTTTTACAAAGCCTAAAGAGTAGAAAATCCCTAAGATTTTGTTAATGTTGGGTCTAGATCTAAAGTTTTCTTAAGTTGATTATAGGAGGTATCCTTAGAATCTTGGTATTGGGCTTCTGTTGCATGGTAGTTTTAAAACACCAACAAAATGGTGACTCTGTTGGAAAGTTGTCCAACACATGTTGTTGTGTAAAACATATAGCAATCTCTGGTGTTGTTGTTATATGTCTATCTTCAATTTATTTTGCATCTTGCTCATGTTATATTAGATGTTTGTAGTGAAAAACCTTGAGAATTTACAAATTTCCCAAATACTACAAGAGCACACTGATGTATACCATCCTTGCAAAGTGTCTTATCTACCAAGCAAGAGTTCCAATTCCAAAAAGGTCTTTCTAATTGGCCCATTTTGTGTCAGATTTATTTTCCCATGATATTTTTCTTAGTTTCCAAAGTTATTTCATATTATTTTTCCCTACTTAGGGTGGTGACTCGGTCAAGGTTTTGAAGCTAGTGATTTTTACAAATAGCAGACAAGAGAAAAAGTAAACGAGCCTTTACAAGAGCCAATCCAAAAGTACCATTATATAATAACTTACCCCAAGCAGATAGGAGAAATCAAAAGAAAAAAAAAGTACATCTAAATCCTACTTGGAAACCTAGAGGTAGTGTATCAGTGAACTCTCAATACCAACCTGTGGTAGAGAGAGAGTCTTCTTCATTTGATTTTGAATCAGAAACCACAAGACTCATAGGAGGAATGCTTAGTACCCCACTACAGAAAGAAAGGGAATGCCATGATAAATATGTGTCTTCAGTAGGAGATATGCCTTGTAGACCAAATGTGATAAAAGAAATGAATCATAGGCTAGGTTATAGGAATGTTATGGATACCTCCTTCAATCCTAGGCAAGTTTCATATGTAGAAACAAACCTCATAGATCTAGATGATCCAATTGGTTTAGAAGCAACTTTTGCAAACCCTAAAGAAGTGTATTTAGAGATTGAAATCCTTAAGAAATGAGTTGTAGAAGAGGATGCCAAATGCATTCATTTGGAGAAGAAAAAGGAGCAAGTCACCATGAATACTCTCATTGAGAGAGATAACTTTCTTAGAAGGATGGCTACTTTGAAGGAGCAGAACAAGAAATTAGAAGAAAGAACTTTTGTTCTACATGCTGATGTTTTTGGAGATATAGACAATCTAAGTTCCAAGGTTTAGGAACAAAAAAATAAATCCTAAATTAGAGACAAGATCCTATCATATCTTAGGTCTAACCCTACAAGCCTGTTCATCTAGACCTCATAGATCTGACTATAAAACCCACTGATAAAGGAAAGAAAACGGTTGTAAGGATACAAATAAATGAACCTCAAGCTATCCCAAACAAGTTTGCAAATCTTCCTATGTCTAAATTATATTTGGGTCTAGAAAAGGCTAGAAAGGAGAGGGAGGATTTAGCAAAGGAGCTTGAGAAAGTTGAGAATGAAGCACATATAGCGAATACCAAAAGGAAAATCCAGTTCATTAAGTCTAATTTTGCTCTAGCTTCATGGTTTAATTCCAAGCCAAAATGTCTCTCAATCAACCTCTACCTCATCTTCTACCCTTAATACTCAAATCCATGTAGTTCAACAAATACACAAACCTCAAAGCCTTGTTCAAAACCAAGCAAATACAACAAGCACATCAAATGTTGTTGGTTTTTAGAAATAGCCCTTGTACATGGAGAAATATAGATAGATGTAATTTCTAGGTATCCTTGGTTTTCCACATCTTATCTCTTTTGATCTGAGAGATAAGGTTGTAAATTTTTCAAGAAATAATGTTGTTTCTAGTGAAGACCACTTAAGGATATTTGTAGACATGCTCATTGATTATGAAGTGGAGCATGAAGATGTGGTCATAAAGTTTTTTGTGCATTCATTGACTGAAGATGTAAGGGATTGGTTTAGGAGGTTACCAGATGGCATCATTAGTTCATGGAATGACTTGGAAAATTTGTTTAAGGAATAGTATGGAGAGAACACTAATTTTGGTTTTGTGTTAAATGAATTCAATAATATTAAAAAGAATCAGACTGAGTCCACTTTTAATTTCAATGTTAGATTTCAGAAGGGGATGTATAAGTTGTTCCAAGTAATGAGACTCAATGAATATGTGTATATTTCAATGCTTTTGATAGCAAGATGGCATACACATTAAATGAAAAATATCCTAAAACACTAAGGGATGCTTATAAGATGGCAATTAATATTGAAAATAATAGAAAGGCTTCTGGTAAGCTAGGGAGAAGGGATGATCCCAAATTGTTCAACCCAAGGAACAACAAAAAAGAAAGTGATAAGCCTAATGCGAGTAAAAACCCTAACGAGAATACCATGGGTCAAGTGCTACATTTGCTAAAAAACTTGAATCCACTAGCAAGTAGTACTAATAAACAAAATAGTGGTGATAAGCCTCAATTCAATAACCATTATAATAGGCAGTCAAGAATACAAAATTACCCATATAATACTCAATGGAAAGATGGAAAACCTATTCCCAATCCTACCCAAAATACTAAGGAGAAAGGTACCCTTGACCCTCTACAAATAAATTCAGTCAATATGACTGATGATGTACCATGGTGTATTGTGTTTCAAGCTCCTCATTCCCCTAACCATTGGGCACTAGCTCAATCTTTTGTTGCAAATTAGAATGCATAGAATGGAGAGGGAGAAGGAGTAAAGGGTCATGAGGATATAAGTTGCAAAATGGTCAATTTTTGTAATGATTATAAAGATTCTCATTTAGAAGAACTTGAAAATTATGTTTTTGATCAGAGAAATGTCTACCAATTACATCATCAACAAGTGTTCTCAGATAACAAAGATTATGATGAAGACAGGGTTCTAAATACATCCTCAAATGTTGGTCACATAAATTTAAGAAATCTTTCTAAAGAAGAAATTTATAGAATTATAGTAGAGATGATATTTTGGGTTCATAGTAATTACAATCTTAGAAACAAAAATGTCAACAATAATACTAGTAAGCCATCTGGCATCTTTATTAAAGATATTGCTCACAAGATGACTGATGATAGTAAAAAGGATAACACAATGACAACAAAGGCTAAGGATGGTAAAAATAAGAAATGGGAGCCCAAGAAGAAAGTGTAATTTCAAACAGTTAAAATAGTTAAGGCCACTATTTAGGAAAAGAAGTTAGAATCTAATCCTACCAAGCAAGTGACAATGCCTATTATTCAAACACGTTCGGCTCTACGTATTTTCATGAAAGCTATTGTCTATGATCTAGTTGATATGATATCTATGTTGTCCCAAATAACTGTAAAGGTTCCTTTTTCTTAGTTATTTAGAATAGAGGAGCATAATAATAAGGCTTTGTCTTGGTTGGGTGGGATAAGTAATAGCAATATTGTTGAGCAAAAAGCCATGTAGAAAACCCCAGTTGTAGTAGAAGATATTGGAATTATGTCACAAATACCTCAAATGTATTTAGACAACTCATTTGTAGCCTACTTGTAGGATATTGATCATTTTTTCCTTAGTCTAATCATAAATTTTTGAACCTTAAAGAATTGTATGATAGATTTAGGAGCCTCTAATACCATAATGCCTTTTAAAATCATGGAAGACCTAGGTTTAGAGGTAGACACCAAACAAGGTAGGTGTAGGGCCATGGATGCAAGGGAAGTGCCTGTTATAGGTACCATTAATGCATTACCTTTCAAACTAGCAACTTATCCTAATATAGAGCTAACTATGACAATTTGTAGTTGATATTCCTCATCACTATGGAATGCAACTCTCCAGAAAATGGAGTGTTGCAATGGGAGGTAGCCTACAATGTGACCTGTCATATGCCACTTTTCATATAGGTGAAAAGGCTATTAAGGTGGATAGAGAACCAAGGGTTAATTATATTTTTGGAGATAGTATAGACAAGGATGCCACATGTTTCTTAGACACAGATGTCAATGCACTTAGGGCCAAATTGATTATTCAATAAGTTGAGAAGATTTCACTAGTGATTTCACAAGAGGTAGCATGTTGCATAGATTCACCTAACTTGTGGACTATGTACTTTGATGGAGCAAGTTCCAAGGAAGGATCAAGAGCTAGGGTAGTGTTCATATCTCTAGAAAAGAATACATTCAAATACTCATTTATCCTAAAATTTTCATGTACCAATAACATAGTTGAATATGAAGCACTCTTACTAGGATTAGGAGTTGCAACTACCCATGGAATAAAAAGGTTGCATGTTATTGGTGATTCTAAGTTAGTTTTCTCTCAAGTAAGAGAGACATATGCATTTAAGAACAAAAGGTTGAAGCAGTGTAGGAATTTTGTTTGGGACCAGATTGAATTATTTGATGCCTTTGGCATCTCTTGGCTGGAAAGAAGTAATAATACAATGGCCGATCTATTAGCTAGCATAACCACTAAGCCTCAAGAGATTTTTTTTTTGGTGTCTCATAGATTGAATTGTAGAATAGGCCATCAGTTTTTGATAATGTCAAGAATTAGCAAGTCTTCAAAGAAGATAAAGATATAATAAATTTTTTTAATTGAGAAGATAAATTCTAGGGAGAAGAAATTGATTGTGCAGCCTATGTTGAAAATGTTTATGGTAAAGATATTGTGTTTAGATAGGAGGTTGTGCAGTTGAAAACAAATAAGATCCCAAAGGGGTTAGTAGTCTTGGAGACTGTCTTTGACAGTTAGGACAAATCCAAAATAGAAAGTAAAGAATCTAATACCAAGGATCTAGAAGAAATAAATTTAGGGACTAATGAGGCACCCAAGAAATTTTTTATTAGAAATAAATTAGTCCCTAAAATCATACAAGAGTTGATTGGCATATTAAGAAAATATATTTATGTTTTTGCTTGGTCTTATGATGATTTGAAAGCATATAGAGAAGATCTTTTTCAACATGAATTGCCACTGAAAGAAGGAGCCAAGCCTTTTAGAAAAAAGAAAAGGCCAATCAATCCTACTCTTGCACCCAAGATGCAAGAAGAGCTAATAAAGTTAAGAGATGTTGGCATCATCAAACCCATAAGATATTCATCTTTGGTATTAAATCTGGTTCCTATCAGAAAGAAAAATGGAGATATAAGGTCGTGCACAGATTTCAAAAATCTAAACATATCTTCAATAAAAGATAAGTATGGCCTACCTAATATGGAAGTAATGTTACAAAGGGTTACTAGATTAGAACTCATGTCCATGATGGATGGGTTCTTTGGTTACAATCAAGTGGTTGTTAAGGAATCTGAGCAAGATAAAACTGCATTCACAACACCTTGGGGCACTTATATTTATAGTAGAATTCCATTTGGATTGACAAATGCTAGTGCTGCTTTTCAAAGGGCTATGGATGTAGCTTTTAAGGATATCATTTATAAATTCTTAGTAGTATACTAGGATGACTTGACTGCCTATTCAAAGGTTGCAAATGATCACTGAATACATCTATAGAAAGTTTTCATTAGAGCATTAATGTTTGGCATTTATTTGAACCCCATAAAATGTGCATTTGTTGTCACATAAGGTAAGCTTTTGGGCCACTTAGTTGAAAAAGGAGTTAGAATTCACCCTAAGAGAGTAGAAGTAATAGATAAAATTTAGAAACCAAAGAATGTAAAATGAATTCAGTCATTCTTTAGGCAAATCAATTTTCTTAGAAGATTTATGAGTAACTTTGCAAAGCTAAGTAGGCCTATTCCAAAAATGTTAAAGAAAGGATCAGAGATTAAATGGGATGCAGAGCCAAGCATGGCATTCAATGAGATAAAAAAAAGCCATTAAAGATGCCCCTATTCTGAGAGCTCATGATTATTCCAAACTCATGCATATTTTCTCTTTTGATTATTTTCATATAGTTGTTGTTGTCCTACTACTAGGAGAATGAATAAGGCTTTGAGCAACCCATTGCATTTTTAGCAAGTCTTCATAATCTATAGAACCTAAATATGATATAGATGAAACAAAGGCATATGCATTGGTAAAAGTAGTAAAAGCATTCAGATGTTATTTAATGGGAGCCACTATAATTGCATTTGTTCTAAATGTTATAGTGAAAGACATCTTCTCACAGCAAGAGGTTTCAAGAAGAAGATGTAGGTGGATCAAAAAGATCCAAGAATTTAACATTAACGTTCAAATAACTAAAATGGTTAGAGGCCAAGGTCTTGCCAAGTTGATGGCAGAGACTAATCTTGAGGCAAATTAAATTAACCAACTAGATGATGGCTGCAGAAGTGATCTATGTGACATGGACACTTGTAATTGGTACATAGATGTAATATTCTACCTACAACATATGAAGACTCCATCCAGATTTACTAGGAAAATGAAAAAAGCTCTGAAGTTACAAGCTATTAAATATATTATTGTCAGAGGTCAGTTATGGTGGAGAGACATGGAAGGTGTCCTTTTGAAGTGTGTCAATGAAGAATAATCAAAGAAGATTTTGAGTGATATGCATGAAGGGGTTTGTGGGGGTCATTATATAGCAAAGAAAATAGCCCATAGGATCCTTAGATTTGGCTTTTGGTTGCCTAACTTGTTCAAAGATGCTCAAGCATTAGTAAGGAAGTGTGATGCATGCTAGAAATTCAATGGAAATTTGAAGTTTTTTGGAAACCTTCCTTTGAAATCAGTGGAGGCACAAGCAACTTTTCAGTAGTGGGGCATTTATTTCATTGGAGAAATCCCAAACAAGTCTAGTGGAGGGCATTCATGGATACTTGTTGCGACTGATTATTTTACAAAATGGGTAGAGGTAATTCCTACCAGGAATGCAACAAGAAAAGTGGTGATCAATTTCAAATTGAATAACATTATGATCATATTTGGATGCCCACATAAAATTGTTACTGATAATACTATGTGCTTTAGATCAGATGAGTATAAGAGTTTTTGCAAGAAGTATGACATTGTTGATTCTTCATCATCACCTTACCATCCCTAAGATAATGGTAAAGATGAATCCAACAACAAAAGTCTGCTCAAAATCATAAAAAGGATTCTAGGAGAAAATAAGAAAGCCTGAGATTCCAAATTGCCTCTGGCATTGTGGGTAGACAAGGTAACAATGAAAAGGGCTATTCATTGTGCACTTTTTGATCTAGTATGGTATTAAGGAAAGAATGTGTTAGAACAATTTAAATGATATGTATAAATTTATCCAAGTCTATGATGAGGACATTGTTGATGACATGCAACTAAGAATGGATGATATTCTATAGCAAGATGAAACAAGGAGGGATTCTTCTACACAAAATGCAAAGCTTTAGGAACAGATGAAATATCTCTATGATAGAAAAGCATCTAATAGGAAGTTCTAGAAAGAAGAGTTAGTGTTATTATGGAATGCTAGACTTGAAGACAAGGTCAAGAAAGAAAAATTGGATGCCATCTAGCTTGGTCCATATCAAATCCATGGTAACAAAGGTGAAGACTCCAATTATATAAGAGAATTATTTGGTCATATTCTTGAATTGGTAGTTCATGGATAGTCCTTGAAGAGGTATTTTTGTTAAAAAATACTTGTTTTTCCATGAACAGTAGTATAGGGTTTATGTATATTATGTATATACTTGTATATCCTTTTGTTTCTCCTTGTACAATGTTTTTCTTGTGTTGTTTCTCTCTCAAAGTTGTCAAAAAATTATCATGTATGTGGTCTACTTCTTTGAAGGATTATGAGCCCTCGCATAAATCTGCATGTTCATCATCTCCACACAGAGCCACTTTCATCTTTAGAATCTAAGGAAGTGCCTATCGTCGATCTTCTCAAGATTTGATGGATAGGAAAGTTGCTCAATCTTATAGTGTTTCAAAAAATTGAATGGGACCCATAGGGATAGGTGTCATGATTTTGCTTCCTCACTTTCTCTAAAGTTTGATCATTTTCATAATGCAAGAAAGTGCCTATTGTTGATCTTATCTTTGATCAATGATTAGGAACTAAACCATATCAAGGTTAAAATGTTTCAAAAGAACTCTGTGCAAGTTAACTCAAAGTAAAACCATGATTAGAGGAAAAAGTGCTGAGGTAAAATATTTTCAAGAAAATATTTTAAAAGATTTACATGGAAATTATGAAATAAAGGTTTTCTAAGGGCACGTAGGGCTCACAAAAACTTCCCACGTATTTTTTTAAAATCAGAACAATACAACCTTATTTTTTGAAAACATAAGACACAAATAATACTATGATAACATGAAATTAGAGGTTTTAATTTAGGGAAAACAAAATTGAAAAATGTAACCCCTAATTTCAATAAGTTTACTTGGATTTTCATTGTAAAATGAAAAAATAAATTGATACAAAAAGCCAGGCCAACAACAACTACATCAAACTTTTCCATGCAAGAAATTTTTCTTTGTCTAACTTGGGCACCTCCTTTTTGTACATCTTGATCTTTAGCTTTAAGGACCTTCAAAAAAATTCTTTCACAAGCTCCAAATGCTCTGATACCAATTCTTGGAATGCTTTAGAATAATTGAGAGGGCAGGGGGTGAATCAATTATCCAAGGTCCAAATGTATAGATAAAACTTTTCAGTACTTAACAGATACTTGTGCATGCATTAATCATCCAATATATCAAACCATATTATATTACTATCCTAGGTCAAATGAACTTTGTAGAAATGTAAACATGAAATACCACAAAATTATTCACATAATTTAACAGAAGGATTTTACATGGAAACCCAATTTGGGAAAAACCGCCAGCAACATGCTGCCGATTTTCACTCTTCTGAAGTGAGCTTTGTGAGGAGCCAACCCTGTTAAAAGCTACAATGCACACTATTAAATCTGACCTTGATTAAAGGATTTTAATTACCCTATTAGGAGTGATCCTTGTTAGAGGACTTAGAAAATTCCATTAGAATGTCACCCTATTAAAGGATTTACTCATGACTATTAGGTCAACCTTAATCCAAAGGATTTATCCATACTAATACAATTATTAGAAAGTAACAATAGGACTTGATCTAATAACAAAATAACTCACTTGTAGAATATAGATCTCTTGTTTAGTCCTCCTAACTAATTGAAACTCAAACTCCTTTGTCTCTGACATCTTTTTCACCCTTCAAACCTTCACCTCCTTAAGCCTTCTTTCTTAGCATGTCAACTACAGATTCATCCCTTCGACCACCAAATGAGGTAACACGACAAGACCTCCTATCTCTCTCTAGTTTACACTATGACACTTTGCTTCTGGCATGTTATCACCTTAAATAGAGAATCTATATGTTTTCTCACTTCACCACAATCATCCATCTTAGGGTTAGGTCAAATTCGTTGAATCTACCCTCTTTTCCATTTTGTTCCCTCTAGAAACTTCCTTTACAATCCTATTTACATTTTTCTTCAAGCACTTTATCTTGAATTTTGTGCCACTAGCTCATCATACTTATCTTCCATACACTTCACACAGTTCAAGAAATCAACTTTGTCAGCTCAGATTCATCAAATCTTTGATCAAACTCATTTTACTGGCACTCGGCAATAACATATTTCCTCAACAATTATTGTCTTTTGATGCTCGGTCAACACTAGGTTTCTTGGCATACATTAAGTCTTTATTGGTGCTCGACACACATTACACTTTCTTCACTTAGCACCTACTAGATTTCTCTTTGCTCAACACATATTGAACTTACTTCACTCGACATCAACTAACTTTCTACTCAGCCTGCACTAACTTTCTCAGCTTCCACTATTTGCTCAGTCAGGCTTGGCAAACACATTTCTTTTCTTAGTCTTCTTGTATTTTCTCAAATATCCTTTCATTATAGCCTTGAGTAGATAAACAATACATTATATCATCAAAGTCTTACTTGGTCTTAGTGCTTCTTTTATACACCATATAAGTCAACCTTTCTCTAGGTACTCTTGTTACCCTTTCTTTTCAAATCCTCTTCATAAATCAATCAAATGATAGCATTCAGAGCAAATTAGCAATTATCTCACCAGCAAGTAGTAGGTTTGACATCAATTACAAAATAGTGATTGTTCCACAATAGGTTTCATCAATCTCCTCATTTCTATACTTCAACAATCTTCTTCAACAAATAAAACTTGGTGAAAAAAAATCTCTAATTCCTATTTGAAGGCAAAGATAACTTATCTAAATTAAGAGACCAAAAAAAATATAGAGGGGAGGAGTTATAAAATGATGAGAAAGACAAAAAAAATAATAAGATTAATATCGGTAAGAAGAGTGAATACAAGATATGAAATAGAAAGCAAAAGGACATATGCACCTTGAATGAATAGAACAATACTAACAGAATGAAAAAAATGAGCACAAAGCCAGAAAAATGCCTCTCATAGAGACTCAAGGAATGTTCCTGATAGAGATAGGAATAAAGCTAAAAAAAGAAGAAATTAAAATGTGTCTGGAGGGATAGAGGACATCAATAGGGGAGAGAGCACCTCGGAGCAAAAAAATGCAAATGAAGGTAGAGGCGAAAAATAAGGAAAAGGACAAAAAAGAAAACAAAAGAAAATAAGGTAGATGCAATAAAGAAAAATTAAAAATGTAGGAGAAATAAGGCATAGGTGTAGACACTGGAAACCAACTAGCCACTAGGGAAGGTGTGCGCATGAACATCTATACTGAAGGAATAAAAAATATATCCTTGAAGCCCTCACACTTCACTAAGAATAATCTTCTATAGATGGAAAATGAAGGGTCAATTCAGAGACTGGGAAAATGCATAAGTAACAAAATGGTTTAAGCAATAGAGGTAGTAGATGTATGGAAAAGATAAGGATGCCAAATAGCCACAAGGCACAGATGATTTCCAAAGTGAAATGAATGAGGACACACAAAAAACATATGAGAAAAAAAAAAAAAGACATTACGCAAGAGAATATGAGGAAAAAAAATTCATAAGAGGAGAAAAAACATAGATTTAAAGATAGAGATCAAAGTTTTAAAGTGAAATAATACAAAGATGTAAATATATTTAGCAAGCTTGATTATATTGAAAATGACAAATTAGATGCAATCTGAAAATAAAGATGATTTAAATAATAATAACTAGGCTCATGCATAAATACAAAATACAGAAACCTTGAAATAACATACATACATACATACATATATATATATATATATATATATATATATATATATATATATATATATATATATATATATATATATATATATATATATATATATATATAAACTAAACCTCAGTTAATAAGGCTTTAAATAGATAATGTGAATACATGGGTATAGTGGATGATAAAAAATGCCTGCAAGAACAATGTTAGTATATTAACAAGAAGATATTTTTTGAAAAAATATCTGCAACAATAGATTTGAATTCCTCTTGTTTTCGTGGCTATCCTTCCAAAACAAGAGGAAAAAAATCAAGAAGATAACAACCCTCTGGTAGAAAGCCTTCCAAAGGAGGGTTAGAAGGAAATAATTGATAACACAATAAAGTTTGTATATACAAAGAATTATTATGAGCTAGAGCAACAAAAAACTTCTTCTCTCAAAAGATGTCTCCAAATAAGGTGAGCTACATTAGTGAATGGAAACCTTCAAAACTAAACTCAGAACAAGGATTAGTAAACAAGCTCTAATACCATGTAAGAAAAGATAAGATAGAGCAAGGAAATAAATTTATCCAAGAGAGTTAAGCGAGAAGAATTGTTACCATGAGATAAGGAACTTTCAAGAGCATACACCAATATAGAGCAACAAAGAAGATAAATATTTTAAAAGGGGAAAGAAAAGGAAACCCCTTGTGAGTATAATGAATGAAGGAAAAATCTTTAGAGAGAGAGAGATGGAGTAAAATAACTAATTACAATAACATCATTGTGATATGTAAAGAAGAATGAGAAAGAAGCCTCTTTTAAGGAGATGAGAAAGAAGTTGCATGTGGTTGCATGTGTAAATCCCAATTCTATGAATTCCACATTCATAATAATTGTGTGCAAAGTGTCAAGATCTTCTTAAGGAGGATAAACTAATTTCCTTTATAAAAGGAATTATAAAATGAGTTGTCCTCACATGTGGACTAGATGACAAGTAAATGACATGTCCTCCACATGTGCACAAGAGGACAAACTACATGTAGGGATCCTTGGAATATCCCAAATTCAATACATCCAAGGAAAGATTAATATTCTAAAAAAATTCTATATCTAGACCTAAGGATAATTGATTCACCCCCCTCCCTCACCTTTTAGTTATTCTAATCACTCCAACAATTAGTATCAGAGATTTGGTGATTGTAAGGAAAGTTTGAAGGGACCTTAGCTAAAGATCAAGATGTGCAATAGAAAGGTACCTAAGTTGAAAAAAGAGAATATCCCAACATGGAAGCATTGATGACATTGCATATGTTTGGATTTGGAGATTCTACACTATACTACTTGGACAATGCATACATTAAAGTACCTAGACCCATGAAAATCGAGCAAATAAAAGAGAAGTAGGAGTACAATCAAATGATGATAGATATGACATATTCCCTAAGTTATGTTGAGTTTGATGATGTAAAGGATTATACTACTACAAAGTAAATGTGGGATAAGTTGGCACAAATTCATGGAGTAGACATAAATGTGTCCGCTTGATGGATTTAAAAGAAATAAATGTTATAAAAGTAAGCATGTGGATAGTGATGGTAAATCAAATGATGACCTTGGAGATCTAGAAGCATTATTGGAAAGAAGGTTACCAAGAGGAAAAGGCAAATACAAAGGTAAACTTCCTATTATCTATTTTACATGTAAAAAAGTTGGTTGTATTGTTGCAAGATGTCCTGACAGAGATGAGAAGGAAAAAATGAAAGATAACAAATATTGAAGAAGGAGAGACAACAAAGACAACCAAGGTAACATAGACTACAAGGGAAAATGTAAGAAATCTTGTTATATTGTTGAAGAAGATGGTTATGAAAGTGACTCTGATGAACATGATGAAGAGGTTGTTTATGTTGCAATGAAAGATGAATCTAATGAAGAAGAAAACCTTGAGAAAATTGTTCTCATTTCACATGTGAGTAGGAATGATAAATGGATAATTGATAGTGGTTTCTCACATCATATGACTGGTGATACAAGTAAGTTTGAAAAGTTAGAACATTATAACAGAAGTTGTGTTAAGTTTGGAAATGATGCACCATGTTATGTAAAAGGTAAAGGATCTATTATATTGAATGACAAGATCAAATGTGACAATGTATATTGGGTTGATGGACTAAAATGTACTCTATTGAGTGTGGTACAACTAGATAGTTCAACCTATTGAGTTTAATTTCAAAACAAGAAGAAAAAAATATATGATGCTACTAGTGAACTAATTGGAAGTGGAGAGAAAACAAGAGGTAACTTGTTCTATCTAGACCTATCTAAAGATACATGTCTATTTGTACAATTTGAAGATTTCTGGTTATGGAATAAGAGGCTATGTCATGTGAACTTTGATAATTTGGTAATAATTAGTAAGATATAAAGAGTAAGAGGATTACCAAGATTAAGAAATCCTTATAAAGGGATATGCAAACAATGTCAAATTGGAAAAATGACAAAGATTAGTTTCAAGAGAAAGACCTATTCTTCTGATGATATTTTGCAGTTGGTTCATATTAATTTATGTGGTCCTATTGGAGTACAAAAATAGTATAGTGACAAGTACTTTATTCCATTTGTTGATGATTTCTCTCAGATTATGACTATGATGTTTCTAAAAGAAAAATTTGATCCTTTTCAAATGTTTAAGTGGTATTTGACTAGAGTTGAAAAGGAAATAGGTAGAAGTGTGAAATAGTTGAGATCAAATAGAGGAGGTGAATTCATAACTGAGGAACTCAATACATTCTACAATGATAAAGGAATTAAGAGAAAAATGTTAGCACCAAGGACTCCACCACAAAATGGGATAGCCAAAAGAATAAATAGATCAATCATGGACTGTGCAAGAACACCGATGGTGGAAAATAATGTTTTACAAAAGTATTGGAGAGAAGTTGTAAGTACTATTTTTTATACACTAAATTGAGTTCAAGTCAAGAAAGGTAAAAATGAAACCTCTTTTGAGTTGAGGTATGGCTATGCACCTAATCTCAAACATTTCAAAGTATTTGGAAGTAAGTGTTATATGTTGAAAGATGTAAGGAAATGAAAATTTGATGCAAAGAGTAATGAAGGTAAATTCCTAGGATATTCCACTAAAAGCAAGGCATACAAGTGTTTGAATACTAACAGTAGCAAAATTTTGGAAAGTGCAAATGTAAGAGTTGATGAATTTTTAGAAAAGAATAAAGATTCCAAGAAGGAACCTAAATATTATAGAAATTATGTCTACATCTATAAAGAATAACTAAGTACCTCACCTAAAGTAGAGAAAGAGATTTCCAACCATCAATAGATTGACACTAACAACCATCAGTAGAAAAGCTCTCTCGATCGTCACTAGGTTATCAAGCATTAGGTTAAAGGAGCTGGGTCATAGAGAGAGGATACCAAATGCTAGACAAAGGAATCTGAGTTATAGCAGGAGATACTTCTAGGAGATGAGAAAGTTGGACCAAGTGAATTACCACAAGAATAAAGAAGATGTGAACCTATCTTAGCAAAATATGTGAGAAGACACCATACACCAAATCAAATAATTGGAGACAAAGATTCAAGAGTCATGACAAGAAATATATTGAAGAATGGTACATGTTTAATATGTGAGTTTGAGTCGAGAATAGTTAAAGATGCTTTGGAGAATAAATATTGGATTAAAACAATGAGTGAAGAGATTAACTGAATAAAAAATAATAAAACATGGACATTGGTACCAAGGCTAAAGGATAAGAATGTGATTGGAACAAAGTGAGTATTTAGAAATATGTTAAATGAGAAAGGTGAAGTTACAAAGAACAAAGAAAAATTGGTTTGCAAGAGGAAGAAATTGACTATTGAATCTAAGAACAAGATATTGCTAGCTGAAATTTTTGTTGATGATATCATATTTGGAGGACATGATATATTGTGAAAATCATTTTCTAATGAGATGAAGAAAGAATTTGAGATGTTAATGTTTGGAGAGATTAAATTATTTGTTGGTTTGCAAGTCTATCAAATAAAAGGAGGTATATACATTACACAATCAAAGCATATCAAGGAGATACTAAAAACCTTTAGAATGAAAGATTCAAGACCAGTTGGAAGACCTATGGTTACTACACATAAATTTTCAAAGAATGATGATTCTATTGAAGTAAACCAAACATTGTATAGGTCAATGATAAGTAAATTGCAATATGGTGTTCAAAAAGACTTTACATTGCATTAGTTGTTGGAATTGTTGCAATATTTTTAGCTAATCCTAAGGAGAATCACATGATGTTTGTGAAAATGATATTGAGATATCTAAAAGGAACAAAAGACTATGGTTTATGGTATAAAAAGAATGACAACTTTGAGCCAAAATTCTAAATAGAGGTTGATAAGGTTGGAAACATTGATGACAAAAAAAGTACAAGTGGATGCACTTTCTTTCTAGGTAGGAGATTTATTTCATGGACAAGTAAGAAGGAAATTTTATTTATCAATCTACAACAAAGCTAAATATGTCGCAGCACTAGTTGATTGTTCAAACATTGTATAGATCAAGAAATTGTTACAATGAATAAAGGAAGAGATTATTGAACCTATGGGGATATATTATGATAACACAAGTGCTATAAACATATCTAAGAATCTTGTGATGCACATGAAGACCAAGCATATTCTAATTAAGTATCATTCCCTAACGGAATTATTGCAAAAAAAAGAAGTAAGACTAGGATATGTGAATACAAAGGAACATATAGATGATATATTCACTAAGGCATTACCTAATGATTCATTTTTGCATCCAAGAGGTAAGTTGGGTTTCATTCCCCTATTTGAAGCAAACTAGAAAGAGATGAAACATTGCATCAATTGTTATGATTAGAATATCTTATAGATTGATGTAGGAGGTCACACTTTAGGAGCTATCTAAAGCTATGAAAAAGAAGGACAAAAGTATGACTTGATGAAGTTACAAGTATAAGATGAAAGAGGGAAAGATTATTCAATGAACATTCAGTACAAAAAGTGATAAAGAGAGATGATGTGTATAATGGATGATGTCTTTGGTATTGTTGTCAAAGAGGGAGAAGTATGTCAAGTTACCATCCAATATCTAAAGATGTGTGAGGGAGATATATGCTAAGTTACTATTGTAACGCCCTGCTCGGGAACCCAAGAGAATTAAACCTAACATGTTACAATGTTTACTGAACTATTTTTTTTTTGAATTTTAAACAACATCAAGATAACATTAATGCGGAAGCAATAAGAACATACATATCAATTGCACATTTGCAATTACAGATACAGTTTCAATTCCTCAAGGATT
Organism: Cupressus sempervirens; assembly: GCA_028749045.1. Lineage (NCBI taxonomy): Eukaryota > Viridiplantae > Streptophyta > Pinopsida > Cupressales > Cupressaceae > Cupressus > Cupressus sempervirens. The sequence goes on along the minus strand of CM053785.1, from coordinate 28,406,662 downwards.
CCTTTACGTTGAGTCACATTTAATAATTTTAAATTAATTAGTTTAAGTTTCAAGTACAATGTCTCATGATCATAAAGAAATAACAGATACATAATCGCATAAGCAAATGCATAAGTATAAACAATACAATGAAAGTACATCCACTAATTAACATCCACTGCACATGTTGCAGGGTATGTGAAAATAGATATAATAAATCAGAATACATGATAACATATATACATCATCAGAAAAGACGTCTCTAAGATAAGAAATAAGAATGATAAAGGTACATCTTCTGCAACGAACATCCAACAGCTAGCAATGTGAAGGGGGACCCAAATGGTAAGAAGGCACTACCTCCTGACCACGTGGTTACCTAGTCAGGCTTCCACTCCCACCGTGCAGGGAAGATAATGAACGATCCACATACGGCTATCAAACATAAAACATTCCTAGGCAAGGTACCCCTAATAGCCAAAACTACCTCAAAGGTAACACATGCTACTCAAGAAGATAAAATAATCCAAAAGTAAGAACACTCACTCCAATACTGACACCACATAATCAAAAGTACAACATCCATGAATCACCAATCATCATCAATGAAAGTAAATAACCACAATAAACACATCCAACAATAAGTACACCACCAAAGGTACACATAATCTACAGAGGAGACTCAAGCTACATACTAGGGAGTGTCATCAAATGGTTGCTTGAGTTACCCTAGACTGATCTCTTAATAGACCATGGACCCTCAAGCGTTGAGTTACCCTGGACTGGTTACTCTGAACCCCGGACCCTCAACATCACACATATGGAAACTAGAAAGCCCTCTCCAAAAGATGAGGCACTCATCTCATTCTCATCCTTAGTCTATACAAGCACTAAAGGCATGGGTAGATCAAAAATCTCTAACTTATCTTTTTAGTGTGTTTCCCCCCCCATAAATTTTAATTACTAGATTATCACTTATTATATAACTTGCATTAGGTTACCCTGGTACTGACCACTTTGGGTCCTGGACCCCTATGCAAGCCACTCCCAAGTCGCGTACCTAGACGACCTCTCCTAAGCACATAAAAACACAGTTGTGTCCCATACCACAACAACCCTAAAGATCAAACTTGGTTCCTTAACAGGCAACCTGATAATAGGATGGTTCTCCCACCCAAGTACACATAAATGCTTCATAAAATAAACCTCATAACTATAATTTCAATTTGAATCACATAACACATCATGAAAACCAGCCATATAAATAGTATAAAAATAAATCTCACAAAGACCTCTGGTGTACTCTCTAGACTGGTCGACATCTAATCAACACCAAAATCCAAAAGCATAGATAATACAAGCAACATCACAGTTTCATAGTTTGGGTTTGATTTGAGATTACACCATAGAGTCAAAGGTAAAGTTTTAGTTTTGTCTTTCAATGAATGTTTTAAGTGTATAAGATTCTCAATTTAACCCACCCAGTAACCCATTCATTTATTGATTTAAACTTATATAAGGTTACCCACATTATTGGAACCAAAAAAATCGAAGAATAATCATTTATTTATTTAAGTTATAAATTAACACTTTACTAATTGTAAGAGAATCCGTCCAATTTTATTAAAAATTAATAATATAAAATAATTAAATAAACATCTTCATTAAATAACTTTCATTATTACTCATTCTTAATTAAATCACATCTTATTAAATTAATTAATAATTATTTAATCACCAACAAAAGATTATTAAAAAAAGATTAAATTTAATATAATATTAAACTTGTTAATAATCATTATTAATTAAAATTAATATATATAAAAAGAAAAACTATGAAATTAAATCTTTATATAAAAAAAACAACTTGAAGGTCGGCGGCTTTTTTTTAAATTAATTTTATTTTAAAAAAATAGGACCGACGCAGATACTGCGATCTGTAGTACACTGCGTATCGCAGGTACTATGATCGGCAGTACTCTGCGCATCGCAAGTACTGCGATCTGCAGTACTCTGCGCATCGCAGGTACTGCGAGTCAGATGGGGTATTCCCCAATAAGAAAATTTTATAATATTTCTTTTTTAAATTTTAAAAATTATAAAAATTCAAACAAACGTTTTTTTTTTTTTTTTAGTAATATATAAATATATTAAAATATTTTAAACAATCCAAATACATTATACTAAATTAATATTATTTTTAAATATATTTCTTTTTTTTTAAATAATAACAATTTATATATATAAAATAAAACTTCTTTCTTTCTTCTCATTATTTAATTTTTTTATTTTTAAATACTATCTGCAAATATAGTATGGTAGAGAAGACACAACCAATCATTCGAATTTCTAATTTTTAATCTTCTTTTCCTTCAAACCCTACATGATTTAATTAATTTCCTCAATGATTCTTCTATATGAATAATGAGAGACTAATTTTAACCAATCAGATCTTGAAAACAATCGAGATGATAAACAAAATTTCAATCACCCAACAATCACGAAGCAAACAGATATTTCCAATTAAAATTGCATTCACAAGATTTCAAAACCTACCTCGTACTGATGCTAAAACTCTAACCACTGGATGAAAATTTCTAGTGCAAGCAAAATCCCTCAAGTTGCGAACAATTCCTTCTTTTCCAAACCCTCTGAATTGCTCTCCAAACCTGTGTGTGTTCTTTGAAACATGTATCTAAAAAAAACTCCCCCCTAAATAATGACCCCAAAACCCTCTAATATAGAATCTAATTACCCTTTAGGGTTTCTATCTCCACAACTCTAAAATAATAATTACTTTATTTAATTAATTCTTTCTAGCACAATTAATTCGCTTTTAATTAAAATATTATTTTATTTTTCCTTCATGCACTTTAAGTGAATTGTTAAATTACTTTATTTAACTATCCACTTGATTTCTATTTTAATCAATTTATAACTTATAAATCTCATGCGCACTTAATGCGATTAAATATCTTTATTAATTTCACATGTTTAATCTTTTCAATTAATTTGTTTTATTTTCAACTCATGCATAAATCATGCGAACTATAATCTTTATGATAATTAAATATCTTTTCACTTTTAATTTCATTTTTAGAAACTTAATTGATAAAATATTTATTAACTTAAATAACAATAATATTTAGCATTTATTTAAAAATGCACTCTAAATATATTATTATTAAATTAAATAAATATAATCACGTTCTAAATTTAAACTTATAGCTTTTATCTTCGAATTCAATTCTTTATATTTAATTAATTTCTCAATTAATTAAATATGATTAAATATTCAAAAAGTCATAATAATTCTCCATTAAATTAAATTATTAATTTAATCTATTAATTAGACTTAATTAATAGAAATTCATCAAAGACTCACAAAACAACATACGCACAAAAGACTCACGGATTTTAAAAAGGGTAGACAGTCTATTACGAGTCCTCCTTGCAGGACAAGTATTATAGGCTTATGGCTAGGATTGGACCTGATCATTATCTTCCCATTCTCACCTTTTGAGTATTTGTAATAGGGCACGCTCATCCTAGCAATTCAGGGAAGTCGATGCCCGGTACCTACATCCTGCATAAAAGACGAGCATGTACATGTATATAATATATCTAAACTAAACAGACAATGGCGGGGAGTGGTTCATCGTGTAGATCCCGACTAGCAGGTGACTACGACTCCCTCCCCTAACCACATCAAACACGTCGGACAGAAAGATAAAATAAACACGCCCACCATACACATGCAAGTATGGGGTAAGTATCGTAAAAATCACAAGTCTAACCTCAAATGCGTACATATAATAATGCATCTCTATCAATACAACATAATCATCATTAAAGACATCATGTTAACCTTTTTATGAAAGAAACCACATTTACTAACTAGGAATCATCAAAACATCATTAACGTCATGAATGAAATCAACTAAGCAATAATAACTGATACATTTGTAATCAAAGACATGATAAAATATCATAATATTGTAAATCCAATATCTCTAAACTAATCAATGCACAAAATCAACCTAAAGCAAATTGACAATGATAACAGAAATGCGAACTAGGGGCAGGCACTACAACTATCACAGAGATATGTCAAAGAGAGAGTCAATACAATTGCAATTAAAATTGGTATTACAATGAAGAATCACAATTTGTATTATATATAAGTGTAAAGAAGAAAACATGAAGCATATCAGAGACTGCATGGATGAGAATCAAAATGAAACTAAGGATATTAATGAAGATCTGATACTGAACACAGAGGGAGGTGATAGTGAAAATCAAGAGAACACAATGTGTTTCCGTCAATGAAAAAGGGAGAGATTGTTGGAAACTACAATTGCAACAAGTGTTATGTTGCCATTGATGTCAAACCTTACTGATAAGACATTTGCTAATAGTATAGAGTGCCATATTAGTTGATTGATTTAGAGGATTTGAAAAGAGAGATAACAAGATGAATTAGTAAAGATTTTGAGTAAAGAGAAGTAAGTACATTGGGATTACAATGGGCAATTGATCAATTAGTATTTGACAAGATAATGTATTGTTTGATCATTGTATGAAGTGTCGAAGAGTTGAATAAAAAGCAAGTTTGACCTCATAGCATATGGTCAACAAAGAAGTTGAAGTGGAAGATTAAGGAACTTAAGTAATAGCTAAGAAAATAGTATTAGTTGGGTGTTGGTAATGGTCGAGCAAGATGAGCGAATAGTGGCATGTTGTGATGGTTAAGTTGTTGAGTTGTTATCCTTGCCATCAACATTCAAATCTAATGGGGATGAGGTCCCTTGTTTGTGGCCTCACTAGTTCGTAGCTCTAGGTCAAAGTGTTTACCCTCTTTTAAAATAAAAAAAATAGTCGAGCAAGATGAAGGGAAAACTGAAGTAAATACCAAGTGTGATGAAGGCCAAATAAGCCAATGTAAGCCAAATGATAAATATCAGTAGAGATTGAGCTACTTAGAGTTAATCAATTTAAAGAATAGAGTGATGGACAAGTGTCAGTAAAATAATAGTTTGTGAAAGAAACAAGATTTGAGGCTGACATGGCTAAATTTACAAATTGGTCAAAATGTGTAAATGATAAGGATTGATTAGTTAGAATATTTAATGCATGAACTGAGTTTGTTAAGAGATCTAAGGCAATGATTTAATGAGAAGTTTCCATAAGTTTCAAGAAAGGAGAAGAAAGAAAAAATGATGAACATATTAAATAAATCTAATTAAATCTTAAGTTCTACGATTATATTTAAGCAACAAAAGATTAACCCATTTATTTAAGGAGGCATAAGAGATGCTTTATGTTGGTTGTTGGACTGGAAATTTTTTGAAGAACTTGTGAAGAACAAAGTTATAGAGGAAAAGTGAGAAGTTGGTGAAGCAATATTGCTTGAATGGTTGCCCAATAGATGAGAGAGGGAGAATGTGATGAAGTCCAGTCAATGAACCAGGATGAGCTAAATGTGTATCACCTAATCTAGTTGTGTAATAAAGGAATACTAACTAATAATGAAAGCATTAACATAGCTAAACATTTAACACTTATGATAGGATGGGGTTATCACCACAAAAGGAAGCAAATCAAGAGTGGTAGGCTCCTTACGGTATAACCTACAATGACATAGTTGTGTCCTTGATGCATAGAGATGTGTGCTCATGATGTGCTCAAGATTTCAATTGATGGATGATGATCAAGTATGGGGGTGGATGGATGATTTAACAATGGAGGTATGGAGGGGTTTTAACATTATGATAGTATTTTGGTAGTTTTTAGGCTCTCAAAATAGCATGATAACTTTGCATGGAAGGTGGATGATGGACTGTGAAGGGAGAGGGTTTCATTTATAGGCCAAGGGGTAGAGAGATGGATCGTCAAGATGCAAGGATGGAAGAGTGGTGAGGGAGGGCTAGGATGTATTCAAAGAGGAGCACATGGATTGTGCTTCTTCAGGGCTCTAGCCTTGTGACAAGTGTCACAAGGGGATTAGGTGGTCAAAATGGGGGGTCAAGGGGAGTAATGAAGGAGGATGAGTGTGTAAAATGGATGTAAGAGGCATTAATGATATGTAAGAGCTATTAATGCTCTTGGATAGGAATGGAAGGGGTCAAGGGAGACTTGTTGACTTGGCTTGGGTTAGCAAGTCTTAACCCTTGCTTAAAGTTGTGCACATGTTTAGGAGGGGGATTAGGCTTAGCTTAGAAAGGGGGTTAAGGGGGAAGTGACTTAGCTTTGATGGGATGGATTAGTTAGGAGGCTAAGTGAGGTTAGTATGGGTAAATGGGTTGGACTAAGGGTAAAGATAGGGTTTAGGGATGTTTTAAGGGTTTGGAGTGATTTATTAAATGATTTATTTAATAAATGTGGGATGAGGGGTTAAATTAAATAGATTTGGACATTTATTTAATTTAATGGAGGAATGGGGATTTAATTGATAAGTTGATTTTGGGTTACCATTCGATTTTATCAATTGGACTATAGTTAATCAAATTAATCAATTAACTAGGGGATGATGATTAATTAATTAAATAATAAATATTTAATTAGTAATGTCCTAGGAGATGACTAAATATGATTATTTATTGTGTAATCAAATTTGGGTGTCTACATTTTGCCTCTCTTTGACATAGTGTTGAGACCACACTATTTCAAAGAAGTTTGAATATAAATGACATGAAGAAGACTTTTTAAAATGAAGTGGCTGCCCTAGTTTTGAGTAGAAGAGGAGGAAATGGACTATGTGATGCTCCCTAAAGAAGGCAGTGAGGAAAGAAAATGAGGCACGACAGTTTCTTGAAAAAGTTGTAGTAAGTCGGGGGCTACAAGAGGACATGGAAGGGCTAAAAGAAGGTAAAAATGATAATAGATACCAGCAAGAAATAGGGAGGGGGGCAAAAGAAGGTTGTTGGAGGAGTCATAAAGGAAGATAGGGCATCTTGGGGGGCCTATAAGGGGCTGGAAGGGGGATAGAAAGATTTATTTGCTTTCAGACAGATGAGGAGATAGTGTTGTTAGGAGCTCTGAGTTGGATGAGATCCAAATGGCTATAATTAGGCAACCTGAGCATCGATCGAACGTGGTGTGACAAATGTGAGTGTGATGGACACTAGATCATTCAGTAGGGCCAAAAACCTTCTATCATTTTTTATTATTTTGTATCAGTTTAGAGTGTTCCCGCGAAAGAGAAAACATGATCCTGTGGACACAGTTTCAGTGGGATTGGCAGGATCATGATCTCGTAAAAATGGCTAGGGGAAGGGTCAAAATAGGCGTGAAAAAAGATTTTCATTAGATCACAAATTTTGGGTAGAAATTTTTCACAGGATTGTGGGGATGGTAGCAGGAATGCAATCCTGCCAAGAAAAATGCAAATTGGGCTGTAGGAACGCGATCCTACGGTAGGGAATGGGTCAATGCAAGAACATGATAGGGTTTGACTAGGGGGGAAGTTGTAAATGTGATCCTACAAGAACATTAGTCTATAGGAGCGTAAGGTTTAGCCTACATGGAAACGCACTGGCAAGAACATAGGTCAAACTAGCTGAGAGGTCAAAAGTCAAAGAGCGATCCCACAGGAACATTGGTCCATGAGATCATGAACTTATGAGTAATTGTAGGAATGTGGTGGTAGAAATGTAGGAAAAGGGAAAGGGTGCAGACAAAACAAAGGTGTGATAGGAGAATGGGCATAAAGCTAGGGTATACAAATTATGAAAAGGAATACTGATGTGCGATTGGTTTTGGTGTGCAATGGTCTTTAGATGCTCTGGTATCACATGAGCGACGAGTAGCTATACTACACACTAGAGAGAAGCTAAAACTAGTGAACTGGGTGAGGATTGAGGGTATTTATTTTGGGATATTTGGCAAGGTTTCCCCACACATGTAGCTATATGGCCATGGTGACAGTATTAAGTGAGCAGTGGCACAGCAAGACAGGCACATTCCACTTCCCTACAGGGGAGATGACAGTAACATTGGAAGATGTATACAAGATTATTAGATTATCAATGCGAGTAATTTTGTTGATGGTGATGAGAGAGATGATGACAAAGGCAACAGTACAAGGGCTTGTAGGGCCAAGCATTCCATTTTAGATCTAGAGAGGGTAGTTGGAACTAGATGAGCACTTGGACCGAGTAGCTGTGGAGAGGCAGATCTATTTCTATGTGTACAGGTTAGTATTAGGGTACATTGCCCCACATATAGGTGGGATATGAGTTACCTTGGCGTTGATACTAGTTATCATGCAGATAGTGGATGCAGAGGTCTCGATGGCTTGGAGGTCATTGATGTTGGCAGAGTTATATCAAGATTGTGTATCAGGGGGCCAGATGGTAGGGGAGGAGTATAAGGTTCCCCACTTTATTACAGGTTTAGGCATGGGAGTAGATTGCAATATTCTGGCCGATTGAACGAAGGGATAAGCAGGTAGATGAGCCAGTGTCATACAATTGGGTGGAGCCTTTGACCTACCATCACACAAAGGAGGTGGACTACTAGCGAGTCTAGATTGATGAGATCAGGGCGATGCTATGGAGACCATATATGGGTCTGGGGCCATGAGTGTAGGAGGGATAGTACTTTCCATACACAATATCACCATGTTTCATTTTTGGGTGGTGGGAGTATACAGCTAAGCAGTATTGGCCTAATAAGGTGTTATGGCAGGTTGGATGGGTTTAGGTGGCTCTAGGAGAGCCAAACTAGTATCAGGGAGTTACTTAGGAGCTAGTGTCTATGTATGGGTTAGCACTATAGAGAGAGGGGTTGCTTCAGGCCTGGCGGGAGTTAGAGCCATTGCAGTGGGATTGGTCTAGTGGGGGAGCAAATGCAAGCTCCACACAGAGTACCGAGACTAGTTTCAGTAGTTGAGGTTGGTAGGCTTAGTGTAGGTGACCAGGGCAATCATGGTGGTAGGGAAGTTAGCTCAAGTAGCCAGACAAGGAAAATACATGATGAGAGGGTTACAACAGTAGGCCAAGGCAATGGTACAGGAGGAGGGACTAGTTAGGTAAAGGCGGAGGAGAGAGGAGAGGTTGGAGGAGAGGCCAATGGTGGAGAGAGGGTAGGGGGAAAAGGAGGAGCAGAGGCCATAGAGGCCCATAGGTGGGGGAGATGGGAGTGGTGGAAGTGGTTCATCCATAGGGGGAAGGGATGATGGATGGGCAACCCGATATGCATCCCTGCAGTAGACACATGATGCTATGAGTCAGTTGCTGCAAGACACTCAACAAGAGAGAGATCAGCTTAGGATAGAGGGGGATCAGTTAAAATAGGAGTGTGATGTGGTGTAGGGATAGGCAAACAAGGTAGGGATAGAGGTGGGGACATTTTTGGTGGAGGTTGGGTGGATGGAGGGGAGGTTAGATGTGGTGAGCCTGGAGAGGCAGGCAATACAGGCGAGGTTGGATGCCATGCAATAAGAGCGAGATAGATTGGTGGTGGAGGTGGCGACCCTAAGAGTGTAGGTGGTCATCGATGGAGGGATGGAGGAGCTGAGGAGGTTGTGGGGAGAGGTGGAGGAGCTGAGGGAGAGGGTAGGATTTTACTGGAGGGTTCCATGTAGTGGTTCCAGCAGACTAGATAGAGCATTATAGACAACCAACATGGTGAGGGATAGCTAGGATCCACACAAGCATCCAAGGTAGAGGGGGAGAGAGTGGATGGAGCACTAGGGGCTCAAAGAGGATAGGCAGGTCTTAGCGCATAGGTCAGAGCCATAAGACAGGGTAGGGCCAGAGCCGAGACATGGGTATGAGTGGGAGAAGGGATGAGGTAGAAAGCTCGAGTATAGGAGGAGAACGGATGAGGCCAGCACCTCCACCACCAACAGTGCTAGGGGTAGAGAGGGACACCTATGAGTCTCATAATGAGGATGCAACAGAGGAGGGAGATAAGTGATATGTTGGCTTTTGATTAATTATTGTTTGGATCTATTGGTTGATGTACATTTGTGGGTGTAGACCTGATGTATTGATATGATTCATTTGTATGATATGCACATTGGATATTTGGACTGTGATGGACATTTGGGATTTTTGTAGGGATGGGTGGTTTAATTCTTTATTGTTTGTGGATGAGATCTATATAGAGCGGATCATTCTTTGGGGTGGGATATGAATGTATGGATGTATGATGGCATTGCTTATGTTTATGATGTAGATGGTTTTAGATGTATATGAGAGATTAATGTGTTTTTGATGCAGGCTGTGATGTTTATGAGATATATGATGTGACTAATAGTTTTTGATGCAAGATATGTTGCTGATGATGGGATTTGTATGGATACCATTGATTATGTTATGTTGCAAGATATGATGTTTGATGACGAGGATTTGATTGTACTGATAGTTTATGATGCATGATGTGATGGGAATTATGATGTGTTTTGTATGGATAGTGTTGATAGGTCGTGATGTAGGATATGATTTATGATTTAGGATGTGTCTTTGATGATGTGATTTATGATGGATAGTGTTTGGTGTATTTATGATGCAGGATGTCATGAGCCTTATGATGAGATTTTGAAAATTGTGTATTGATGATGCTTTGATTTCATGATAACCTGAGAAAATAAGTCAAAAACAAACCTAAGAAATGAATTTGATATGTTTGAACTATGGGAAAAGATAATTTGGAAATGAATGTTTGGAGAAAAGAATAATGATAAAAAAACATGACCTAAGAGATGAAACATGAAGGTAGGATAAGAAATGAAAATCAAAGTGGATGTGAACATATGAGGATAGGCTATGTTTTAAACAAGAGATTTGAAACTATGATACAAACTGATAAAAGGAACATAAGCCGTAATAATGACTTTAGGATAAAATGAACTCAAACTATGATAATTTGAACATGATATTATGATAATGAAACATAATAAAAATGAATGCCAATCATGATGATAAACTATGATAAATGAACTCAAAGCTATGATGAGAACATAGGATAAATGAACTAAAGGTTTAGGGTGATCAAACATGAGAAATATACGTAACATGTAAGAAGTAATGGTAATTGATGATGCTGAGATATGAAAAGATAAATCCTAACTATGATAATAGACATGATAAATGAACAGAAACTAGGAGGATTCAATATGGTAAACATATTTAACACTATGATGGTGGATAATACAAATAAACATAAGTGATGAGGATAAAAAATGATAAAGGAATTGAAAACTATGATTCAGGAATGTGAAAAACAACATAAATGATGATGGTGAATGATGATAAAGAACGAATTTTTGAAAAATATGAGAAACGTGATCACTAAGAATATGATGATGGGAAATGAATTGAAAAAATAACTCTAACCATGATGAGAGAAAATAGGGAGAATGTGCCTAGGTTTAGGATAGTGATTGATGATAAAGAATTCCTTTGGATGATGGTGAAACCTTAGCTGAGGGATGAGGGTTGGGAAATAGTATGATAATGAAGATAGACAAAATGTGTTGCACAACTTGTAAACACACAATGAGTGTAGGGGGTTTGAAGTGAGGGGATTGAGTAGGAGTTTTGGGGAAAGAAAAGAAAAGGGGATAGGAGAAGAGAGTTTTTTTGAGGGAGTGGGGAGAGAGAGAGGGAGAGTGTATTTGTAGGATGAGATTGGTGTGATGTGTGTGAGAGCGATAGGAACAAAACATTTTTTGTATAAGAGAAATGGGTGAGAGTGAGGGTATATATCGGAAGCTTGAGGGTGGGGTACTTTGTAAAGAAGTACCATCATGTAGTGTGAGCACTTTATTTGATATAGGAATATTAGGGACATGCCAAGGTTACTAGGAATGTGAAGGCCTTTTCCCCAATATTACATAGGACTGATTCGAACAAATAGGCAAGGATTGCCCTAGCATCACACATGAGTCCCATAGAAATCAACATGGAAATGATGTTGGGTAATCCACAAGCAAATGATAGTCCCTAACTACATCATGTGATCATTAATGAAAACATTTTTGGATATGCAAGGGTGATATACAACTGACTCACAAGCAAAAAATGACATTGGGCAGAACCATGCTCTCAAGTTGCCCCTTTCGTAGCACACCATGATGTAGAAGATCATAGCGACCGTGAGGAAGGAGAAACTAAATTACGTGGGACATCCCTTCTAAAAGATAAAAGTACACAAAAACCCAATGCTTAACAAAAATTAATGATAAAGTAACCTTTTTCGAAAGAGATCGACATAACTAGATACTGGTAGGCTAAATAGGAGAAAGGATAATGCCTAGAGAAACGTAGTGACAATATTGTCAAGATAATGATAAAATCGACAACCATAAATTTGTATGGACAACTAGCTATTGACATGGGTTTTACTAAAGGACTTTGAAAATGTACAAGTAGGACTATACCATAGGTGGATGACATAGGAACTTATGAAAAATAAAGTAGCGGGTGTGCATATAATGGGGAAAAGCTCAGGATGAGGAGATAGTATTGATACAATACAATTAATGTTACATTGGTATGATACATATAATACTGCTAGTGCTACAAGGATATGATACACAAAATACTACTATTGTTATGATATTGTCATTGTTACAAGGATATGATACACCAAAGATGACACACATGGTAGGGTACAAGGGTAGGATAGCTACATCAAAATATGGTAGAATACATGATCCAGGAAGGGTGCTAAAAAATACGGCTTAAGGTTGTGGAGTGTGAGGGTGAAACTTCTTGGAACACCTTGAAGAATGGGAAGATGAGGTGTGAAGGGGTGATGGGGGAGATGTATGTCATTAACAGATAATAGAAAGGCTAAGCACACCTAGCGCCTAATTGCTATGTTTTCACTAGGGTAACTATCCAAGGTGCTTGAGTTGCCAATTTTTCACCGTTGGATGCTTATTTATCTTTTCTATTTTATTTTATTTTGCTTTCTATTTTCTATTCTCTTTCGCTTTCTACTCCTTGAGGGGGCAGGATACATTGAGGATTTTTAGGCATAGAATTTCTTGAGGTGAATGATATTGGTGGGATCATTCAAGACATCAACTTCAAGTGTGGATAGTTGATAGGCCCCTAAACCAAAAGAGGTTGTGACCACATAAGGACCAAGCCATGTGGGTTCAAACTTGCCTTTCTTTTCTTGATCAACTTGTACCTTCATGTTTTTTTTGAGGACCATGTCTCCCTCTTGAAATTGGTGCGAATGGACCTTCCTGTTGAAGTTGTGCTTGAGGAAATTCTAGTAGACCATGAGGTGGTCATAGGCTCGTTGCCATTTTTTATCAAGTAAATCTAGCTAGGTAGGTCTAGCCACTCTATAATCCTCATCTGATATCTGCCCCACAAAGAAATGCCCAGGGATGGGAGTTCAACTTCAATAGGTAATACTACTTCAGCACCATAGACCAGGGAGTATGGGGTTGTGCCTATGGATGTATGAAATGAGGTGCGGTAAGCCCATACGACAGGGTTGATTTGTAAATGCTAGTCACAGCTAGAATCATTGACAACTTTCTTTAGGATTTTGAGTAGGGTTTTATTAGTTACCTCCACCTGATCATTACCTTGTGGGAAGTACAGGGCTAGAAAAATGGTGATGGATATAAAGGGAAGTGCATAATTCCTCCATATTGAGATTTTCAAAATTACCTCTGTGGTTGGTAAAAATTGTAGTTGAGATGCCAAAGCAACATGTGATATGATAGAGGATAAACTTGGACACTTGAACTCCTATAGCAGTGACAAGGGGGACTGCTTCTACCCATTTTATGAAATAATTGGTGGCAATGATTATCCACTTGTGTCCTTCTGAAGAGAGAGGTGCAATAACACCAACAAGGTCAAACCCCCAACATGCAAATGACCATGGTGGCATAATAGGCTGGAGATCTTGAGTTGGGGCTCAGATTAAGTTAGCATGTTGTTGATAAAGTAGACACCATTTTACAAAGTCACATGCATTATGCTCTAGGGTGGGCCAATAATATCTTTCCCATATGATTTTCTTAGCTAGAACTATCACATTTGTGTGAGTGCCACAAAGTCTAGTGTGTACTTCTTTGAGAGCCATTGGAGCCTTATTCTGGTCTAAACGTCGAGAGAGAGTATCATGATAGTGATGATGATATATGGTTTGAGCTATAATAGTATAATGGGATGCTCTATGAATAAGGTTTTAGCATTGGGTTTGTGTGAGATGGGGAGATGTGATACCATTTTGTAGGTAAGCATGAATTTCATGGTACCATGGGGATTTGGGACCAACCAAGATGTAGACCCATGTTGATTCATCATTCTCATGTGTAGGCTCGTGTAGTTGCTCAACTAATAATTCATACTATATAGCCTCCCACGAGATCTCTAAAAGTGAGCCAATAGTGGCCATGGCATTGGCCGCCTTGTTTTCTAATCTAGGTATCTATAGGAATTGAATCTGAGTAAAATGTTCCTTCAACTGATCTACCAACATTTTGTAAGGTTGTAGCTTGTCATCTTTGGTCTGATATTCATCTAGAACCTATTTAATAATGAGTTGTGAATCTTTGAAGACTTGAAGCTCTATCATGTTCCTCTCAACTACTATCTTGAGTCTTGTAATAAGGGCCTCATACTTTGAGATGTTGGTACACTAAAATTGTAGTTTAAAAGATTTAGGAATGTAATCTCCCTAAGGTGTGACCAAGAGTATGCCAACTCCGGAGCCATGGGATGTATAAGATCTATCAAAGTATAACTTCTAGGATGGTTGTTCATCTATTAAATAGAGGTGTTCATTTGGGAATTCCATAATGAGAGGGCGATCCACAACCAAAGGTGCATCTACCAAGTAATCTACTATAACCTGGCCTTTGATGGCCTTTATGTCAATGTATTAGATGCCTAATTTGCTGAGCAGCATGACCCATTTAGCTAGGCACCATGTGAGCATTGTGGGTGACAACATATACTTTAATGGATCAATTTTGGATGTTAGTTACACAATGTAACTTAACATGTAATGGTGCAACTTCTGAGTGGCAAATACCATGGCTAAGCAAGAGTTTTCCATTGGTGTGTAATTGAACTCATATCCAACTAAAGCATGGTTGATGTAGCAAATAGCCCTTTCCTTTCCTGCATCATCAAGTTGTGCCAGAAGCGCACCTAGGGCTATGGGAGTAGTTGTAATGTATAATATGAGTGGGCATCCTACAATTAGAGGAACCAAGATAGGTGGGTTAGCCAAGTATTTCTTGATGAGCTCAAAGTTGCATTGAAAAATGGGGTCCCACTTGAAGTTTTGATCCTTTTTGAGTAGATGTGTAAATGGTTGGCACTTGTCAGCAAGCTGTGAGATAAATTGCCTGACTGATTACAACTTTCCTTGAAGAGAGCAGAGTTGTATGAGTGTCTTAGGAGGAGCCATATCCATGATGGCCTTGACCTTCTTAAGATCAATCTCAATTCCACGTCATGATACAATGAATCTGAGGAGTTTTCTTGAGGTAACACCAAAGACACATTTCTTAGGATTGAGCATGAGATGATATTTAGCCAATTGATCAAACACTTCCTCGAGATGAGACAAGTGATCAAGGGCATTAAGAGATTTGACTAAAATATCATCCATGTAGTCCTCAAGAGTTTTATGGATGAGGTCATGGAAGATGACCATCATGGCATGCTGATATGTTGCCCCAACATTCTTTAACCCAAATGGCATCATGTTATAACAAAATGTCCCCCAAGGGGTGGTAAATGTTGTCTTATGTTGGTCTTCCTTCGCTATTTGAATTTGATTGTATTTGGAGAAACCATCCATGAGTGATAAGAGTCCATGGCCTAGGTGAGATCAATAATCATGTCTATGTTTGGTAATAGGAAATCATCCTTTGAGAAAGCATTGTTGAGATCTTTGAAGTCTGTGCAAATTTTGATATCACTAGAAGGTTTTGTGACAGGTACTATGTTGGAGATCCAATCTGAATAGTCAATTGGGCGAAGGATCTTTGCCTCTAGCAATTTTTCTGAGTTTTCTTTAACCAATAAAGCGACTTTGGGGTGTATCTTACCAAGCTTTTTCTTGACAGGTTTGGCCTTTGGATCCATGGCCAAATGGTGGACTACAAACTTGGGGTCTAATCTTGACATGTCTTGATAGGACCATGCAAAGCAACCAACATTTTCATGGAGGACTTTGATAAGAAGATCTGCCTGCTCTAGTGGTAGAGATGTCATGATATATGTGATCTGTGGTATATTAGTTAGACTAATATTGACTAGTCTAGTTTCCTCTGTCAAGACTAAAGATATGGGAGGCTTACAATCTTGTGGGGGAAGGATGAAATTTCCATCGTTGGGTGTCTCTAAGAGGTTTTCACTGTTGGATACGTCCTTTGTTTTCTTTTCATTTTTTGAATCATTCAATGGTGCTCCAGAGGAGTTTTCACCAAAGAATGGTTTGCTTTTACTTTTTTGCTTTTTTGTTTCATTTTTCAACTCAATTTTGCGACTAGATATTTCCTCCTCCACAACGTAACCTATTGGATCTAGTTTGTAGACATATGCTAATGGTGGTTGTAGCTGTTTATGTAGTGTTTCTACCCCCATGAATTTAAGGAGTGTGTGTTCTATAAATAATTTTTCAACATGGACAACACTTGGTTGGTCCCAATCAATGAGTTCGAGGTGAGCAAGTAGCACGTCTATGAGATTTAAGGATAATCGGCAGAGCATACAGGATCCTAGGATAATTTTGTCAAGGAAAATATCATCATAGGCTTTCTTTTCTACCTCTTCAAGAATGTCTACGACCTCAACGTGACTATTTTGGATGTTTGTGAAGGCATGGCCTTCTTTCATAGTGCCCCCAGTTACGAGGAGTCCATAGCCTAAGCCTTTCTTTTTCTTTTCTTGGTATGCTTTGATAGGCTACTTAATGCCTGATTCTAGACAGCCCAAACCACCTCCTTGATAATCCTATTGCTCAGTGGCAAGGCAATGTGTCCAAGGATATTTTTGTTTAAAGTGATCAAGAAGTTCTTCACTTTTAGGAGGTAGATCCTTGTATATCCATGTGCTAATGTTTGGCATAGTTTCCTCTCCATCAAGGATACCCTTGGTAATAAATGTGGTAGGGCCCAACTATCTAAGTTGAGAGGTGGTATCTAACCTTGGCCCATGATGTGTCAGGTGCCCTTGAGTATGTGGATCAAGTGGTAGAGTGCCAACAGAAAAAGCATCTATGAGATTATATTCACCACAACCTTGGTAGTTGATCTTAACTGTGGAACAATTCGAGGCTAAAATGGCATTTAGATTGTGGCAAGTGCTAGAGGAACTAGCTATGGTGTGGTCAACTTTGATTCTAGGGCAATGGTTGGTGTATGAAGCTTTGACCACATTGCAATAAAAAAAGGGTTCAAGATCTGCATGGATGGTTACCTTAGTTCCATTATGTGTAAATTTGATGCACTGATGGTATATGGATGGGACAGCTTTCATGGCATGAATCCATGGCCAGCCAAGGAGGATGTTGTATAGAAGGTTAAGATCAACTATGTGACAAACTATTTCTTGAGTGGCAGGACTGACTCTAAGAGGGAGCAAGATGGTTCCTTCAGTGGTGCGCTCCAAGTTTTCATATGCTTTGATGGTGATTACCTCATTACTGATATCTGCCTCAATGTATCCTACCTGTTTGATGAATTTTAAAGTACATAGATTTAAAGCCAATCCATTATCTATCATGACCCGTTTGACTACAAAGTTAGAAATCATGATAGCTATACTAAGTGGAAGGGTACGATAGGGTTCAACTGCTAGGATATCAAAGGTCTTGAAGCACAAAGCACATGATGCAAAAAGATGGCTGACCAAGTTGCAAAACTCAGTGGCATTTATGTCAGTGGGGACGCATGACTCATGGAGAGTACTGTCAAGGATCTCTTGATAAAGTGGGCTTGTTTGTAAGAAATCTAGAATGGAAATTTGAGTTGGCATGTTTCCAAGGTGTTCCAAGATATTATATTGTGGTCCTAATGAAGGTGACCCTAATGAAGGTGTTTTGGATGGAGGTGGTCTTGATGGTGTAGACACATATGGGCCAGTTATATTGAGTCGAGCTCATCGAGTAGTAATTGTAGAGTGGGTGTCTGGGCCTTTGACGTTTATAACATTGATAGAAGCCTCAACTTGTGATATGCATCCAATGAGGCTCCCATAGTCCAAGTACGATGAGGTATAGTTTTGAGACTTGTCTTGATTATCTGCTTGTTTTTTTTAGTGGTATTGGGTTTATTGGTGGGAGTATTTATAGGTGCTTTGCCCACATTTGTGTTGTAGGGAGGAAAAGTATTTTGGTACATCAATAATCTAGCATTGGGTCAGGCTTGTGCTCCCATTGTGATCTCCTTTTGGTCAATAAGGTCTTGGACATAGTACTTGAGTTGCATACACTTGAGGGTTGTATGTCTTTTGACACGATGGAATTTGCAAAACTCATTATCCTTATACCAAGATGCCCTAGACTGGTTTGGTTCCAAGGGTTATGTTTGTGGATATCGAACAAGGTTTTCCTTGGCCAATTTTTCAAAGACTGCATCAAGAGGCTCCCTTAATGGGATGTATACGCGTGGTTGTCTCTAAACACATGGTTTAGGTCCAGCCAAAAGTGTGATGGAACTAGTTTGATTTTGATAGGCGAGCACTTGTTTATTGTTTTGCATAGGCAATTGCTGATATGCAAGTGGTTGTTGTTGATAAGGTTGTTGTTGACAAAATGTGGTGGGAATGTTGGCTGCAGTCCTAATGATATGAACATGTCGAGTGTTGAAATAACTATGTTCTTATTTTTATTCCAATAGCATGGTTTGTCATTGCTTGGACCTCGGTCCTAGGTGCTTTCTTTGTAAATTTTGATGACACCATCTTTGATGAGCCCTTGCTTGAGTCTCATCCCTTTTTCCTTAATGTCTTTGTATGTTTGTAAATAGTTCATAACCATGTGGTGGGCAAGACTAGGATGTGCGTTGTTAATGAACATTTTGACAAGGTGACGCTAGGGGATGGTACATGAGATCCTAGTTGTGAGGGTTTACCAACAAAGGTTTTAATGGTGCCCTAGGGTATACAATAGAACCACTCAAGGGCTGGTCTTTCTAAGCTTTTTAGAAAAAGTCACATGACAAATACATCATTATAGGCCACTTCTTCGAAATGTATATAGAATTCTTCAACATGCATGACTGGATCAGTTTTCCTTCTAAATTTATCAAACTTGGGGATCTCAAAGTGTTTAGGAAATGGTGTCGTTGTGATGGTTTTGTCAAACGGATATGGATAATCATTTTCAAATATAAAAGTTTTGGAGTCTGTCCCATCTATGAGAGCCTTGAGAGCATTTTTCATTTCTTCCAATTTAGAGTTTATAGGTGGGGTAATGGATGCCCCTAGTCTAGGTGCCTCCAGTGTGGGATACACAACAAATGCTAAAGGTTGATACAGGAAACCTTGACTTCCATATGGTGGTTGTGAAAAAATAGGTTGCACGACTAGTGGGATGGATGTTGTGGGTTGTTGGGATGTAGTTTTTGCATATTGTTGCATCTGTTGGTTAGATTGATGGTGGGGAGGGTAAGTATGAGGGTGTTTGTTTCCCTACTATAAAATTATGTGTAGATACATGGGCATACTGCTAGTGTGATGATTGTGACTGAAAAGATGGTAGCATCAACAATTCCTAAGCCATGCTTTGGGAATGTATACTTTGCCCAATATATGTTGGTTGTGCTTCTGCTTGAGAGAGCAATTGAGTATTAATAGAGGCAAGGTAATTAATATGAGGAAAAGTGTTCATAGTAGGATATTGTTGTGGAGGGGTGATTTGACTATTGCCCAAGGGTGACATATAAAAATAGCTGGTCATGGGTGGTAATGAATAGACTTAAGGATTGGACGATGATAGTGACTGAGGTATGGACATAGTGGTAGGCCCTTGTGCCATACCAACACTCCAAGGCCCTAAAGGGGATGAGGTCAAAGTACTTTGGCTAGTAACAAATGGATTGATAGTGATGTTGGCTAGGATGGAAGATGAGGTATTTGACCCTAGTGGAGGCATGCCAGTAGTAAATGAATTAGATGTGCTTTGAGATGAAAGGGAAAATGTAGTGTTGCTGGATGTAAAAGGGGGATTTTTTGAAGTAGAAGGATGGGTGGTGGAAGCAACTATAGATGATATACTTGGGGTTGGTTGAGATGTGTTATGTACTAAGGGTTGAGTGAGGATGGGATGGATGTTTTGTGGAATGGGAGTAGTCACCTAGGTTGAGGGTATATTTGGGTTTGTCAGTTTTTTCTATGGTGGTTGGTACCAACTGTTAGGTGAGGAGAAAGGATCATGAGGGATAGATGACCCTACAGATGGTGGTTTCCACCCAAATAGAGGATGTGCAAGATCCATAATGTTGGGAGGTGGTGGGCGTCCAAACTCAAAGGCACCAACATTGTCCCTTAAGAAATTTGCCATGATGGTTTCCTTATTTCAATCTATGATGGCATTAACAATGGTTGCATGGCCAGGTTGGTTCATGAAAGTATCAATATCTATGGAAGAACTTGTATCTTTAAGGGTTTGTAGTGGTGGATCTGGTGGTGTCATGGAAACTATGGGATAGGGCTGAGCCCGAGCTGTGCTACTATTATGAGTAAGATCCATATCCTTCTTTTCGTGTGTTCTTATAGAAACGTGTGGAGGGTGGCATGAAAAGATAATTTCCCTAAGGATGAAATGCAAACAAGAGGACAATGAGTGTATGTGAAAAGATGATTTACTTAGGTGTGACTAGGGTGGAAGGATTTCCTAAGATGTAAAGGAGGATGTGCGAATAATTTTTTAATGGTATCTAGGAAGCCTAAATGATATGGTACTAAGTGGAGGAGATTGTGTTTCTCTTAAGTGTGAGCTTGAGAATATGGTGGTGATATCAAACCCTAAAGTATCCTTGTGACCTTGTGGAAGACAAATGGGATAAGTGCGTAGCCCAACCTTTTGCCTAAGGTGATATGGGACACAAGTGATAGTTTATCCTAAATGATGCTTAGTTTAGAGACAACTATGGTAGTGAGATGGATGGAGATTTCTTTAGGGAAGAAAATCTTAAAAAGGGGGGTGATAAGAAATGCTTCTAAGTGTGGAGCAACTAATGGAGGACACTAGGTTGTAATGATGCTTAACTTTGGAGGAATTTTGAAAATCTAAGGTTGATGATAAAAGAGGGAAGAAATGGTTCTACCACATGTGCAGATGGGATGAGGAGCTATGTGAAAGACTAAGCCTATGAGGAGATAAGTGCATGAGTGTGTGTGGAAAAAGGAGGACTAATCAGAGTAACTACCACTAGAGTTGTCTATAAGACTACGGTTGACACCTCATCAGAGAGTTAGGTTCTAAATATTGTAATCCCACTCAGTTTGTAGAGCAATGTTTGCATTGTCCTTCTCAATTTGGTCTAGTTTGGAAATACTTGGGTTGGGGATATACTTCTTGCGTTCTACTTCTATTTCCTTTTAAACTAGGATTTGTGGAAGTTGAGCTTTTTTGAACTTGGTTTTGGTTTGGCCTAACATGCGATAACTCAATGAGATTTGATCACAACTGTTGGTTTTTAGAGGTAGTGACTACATTAAGTATACCTTTTAACCTTGGGTTGAAAATATAAATCAATTGAGGAATAACTAGGTTTCAAGAAAATGGTGGTTTTGATTAAAGATGTTTTTCTTGGGTAAAATGGTCTTTTTTGGGATATTTTCAGGATATAAGTAGTAAAGTGGGACAAACTAGGCCTAGGATTGTTCCAAATAAACTTACTAACAATCTTTTTGAACAAGGATAGGGATGACCTCATTTTGAAAATGGAGGTTTGGCTTTGCAAGGAAACTTTTCGATCAAGTAGGATATCTAACAATGGTATTTTGAGAAAGGAAACCTTTGGACCAAAGAGGGACAAGTTTGTTTACAACTAGACTTTGTCAATAACTGCTTTTGAGATAACAAGAATAGTTTTTTAAAAAAGGGGGAAATTGGACCAACGAAACCAAAGTTGTCGCAAATGGACTTGCTAACAACTATTTTCTGTGAAAATATCAAGGATGGGGTCTTTCAAAGAAAAAATGTGTTATTTTCAGTAAAGTAGGATAAGTAACAAGGATACTTTGAAAAGGACAAACTTTGGACTAAGGAAAAAAGGATTTGTGACTAGAACTTTCTTAGTGGTTTGTTGTTTGAGGGAACAAGTATAATTTTGGATAAGGGAAAGTTGAACTAACAAGAAAAAAGTTGTTGCGAATGGACTTGCTAACAACTTTTTTTTTTTAAATAATAAAATATAAGATTTGTGTAAGGGATTTATGAGCAAATAGCTTCTCAAAGGACAAAGCAACTTTGAGAAAGACAAACAAATGATCTCTTTAGCAAAAGGATTTGATAACAACCATAGAATTGTGTATGTTTTTACAAATGTTTTTCATGGGTCTTGAGCACAAGTAAGACAATTCAAACACATGCTTTATCCTTAAGCTCAAATTTTTTGTTGCAATATGCTATTCAATGGCCCACAACTTGATGTCTCCTAATTCTAGTGCAATATGTCCCTCTCATTGAAGAGGTGATTTGATACAAGAGTCGATCGACAAATTATACACATCAAAGAATCTTCAAGGCATGGCAAATAGAAATCCCTCTTCTACAACAATGGCCCTTGGAGATGAAACCCAAGTGGCCTTATGCCTCTTCCAAGAGAGCACAATGGTGAGTAATCTAGAGGGATGTTGTTTCCCTTGCACCATGAATGAACATACCATGGATAAAATCAAGAATGACTAAAATAGGGTTGTAAATGGGTCTGTGGCATCTCATCAAATAGTTGTTACGTATGTGATCCATTTAAGAATATATTTTATACATGTTGAAATCGTGGGAAAGTATTCCCACCTTAGGCTATCCCCAAAAACACACCGCTCGAACTTGGGTGATAGAGCAAGAAAGTTTACTTTTCCCCTCATTTATATACCATCCAGACTTTTTACCAGTTTGAACTTCTCACCAGAGGGGAAGCACTTCTCAGAGGTGGATGAACTCTCTTAGAAGCACTCCTAGGTTGTTGTGGATGATCTTGCTAACAACTTGCAGTACATGCGTCATGTATTTTAAGGTCTTAAGATGTAGGAAATAGAGAAGACAAAGATGTGCTAGAGGGCACAATCTCAGAACACGCAAGGCTCTTGGTTCATTTCTATTTGGATGCTTTAGTGTATCCTAAAAAATTAGTTTCTAAAGACACACATGAGATTAACATTCAATTTGTTCATTTTCAACTTTATAGCGATGGTCAACAAAGGGAAATCGAGTCAACAAAAGTAAATCAATTGAGAAAGCTTTGTAAAAGGAGGGAATAAGAGCGAATTTAGCTTTAGGGCATTCAATATTTCATGATTTCATTTTAAGCACTAAAAGTGAGGTGTTCGCACATAATGTTCATTTGCACCTTTAAATGAAGTGTTCATCGCATTAGTTCTATTTTTAGTACTTGAAATACGAGAGTGGATTTTTAAATAAAAAATTATCCAAGCATTCCAATCAAAAAAATGCTCTAAAAAACTTAGACATTCATTCCATGAAAAAGTGAGATTTGTTCATTTTTAAGCCTTAAAACACAATTATAATGATGAAAACCTGCAAAATCTTATTAGTGTTATGCTCCAAAAAGTACTTGCAATAGAGAAATGTTTAAAAATTTATCGTTAATTGGTCAAACCTACAAACTTGTGGGCTTAGGCCACGATCTCGCAATGCAAGAATGTGGTTAAAAGTCACGAGATTGAGGTACAACGACTGGTGAAAAAAAAAAAAAAAAATGGGCCGTAGGTTAAAAAGTTGCAAATAGATCCCACAAAACAGCAATCCCATAGGTTTTTGGGAGCATTTTTGTGGACAGATGGGTTGGCGGGTTCGATTGGAGAGAGAAAAAGTGAGTTTTTAAGATTGACTAACTGTGTTGAGCGTTCCTGCCAGTAAAAATTGACATTCTCGTAGGTATAGGGTCAGCAACGATGTAGGGGATGTGATTAGTGGCATGTGGTGATGGTGGTTGAAGGAAAACAACGATCCCACCTTCGTGGGTTTGCGTTCCCACTAGTTTATGACAGTGATCCCACAGTTGCGGATTCATGATTTTAGGGTGGCAAGATCGTGAACAAAGTGCATATGGAAGTGCTTTAAAGTAGAAAACAATTTTATGGTTGGGAGCGCAATTTCTGATGAGAGACCTATGTACCTACAAAAATATTAGAAAACCACCTGCGCATACACACAAGTACAAAATGTCAATTTTGGTTAGTCTAACATATAGCAAATAAAAATATGATTATAGTGACCCAAATGCGGGTCCCACCTGACATGCCAAAATGTATCACTTAATCTAGTTGTGTAATAAAGGAATACTAACTAATAATGAAAGCATTAACACAACTAAATAATTTAACACTTATGATAGGATGGGGTTATCACCACAAAAGGAAGCAAACCAAGAGTGGTAGGCTCCTTATGGTATAACCTACAATGACGTAGTTGTGTCCCTGATGGGTAGAGATGTGTGCTCACGAGGTGCTCAAGCTTCTGATTGATGGATGATGATCAAGTATGGGGGTGGATGGATGATTCAACAATGGAGCTTAAGGGGCAAGTGACTTAACTTTGATGGGATGGGTTAGTTAGGAGGCTAGGTGAGGTTAGTATGGGTGAATGGGTTGGACTAGGGGTAAAGATAGGGTATAGGGATGTTTTAAGGGTTTGGAGTGATTTATTAAATGATTTATTTAATAAATATGGGATGAGGGGTTAAATTAAATAGATTTGGACATTTGTTTAATTTAATGGAGGAATGGGGATTTAATTGATAAGTTGATTTTGGGTTATCATTCAATTTTATCAATTGGACTATAGTTAATTAAATTAATCAATTACCGAGGGGATGACGATTAATTAATTAAATAATAAATATTTAATCGGTAATGTCCTAGGAGATGACTAAATATGATTACTTATTTTGTAATTAGATTTAGGTGTCTATAGAATGGAGCTATAAATTTGCAAAGTGAGTTTTATTGTATCAAATCAAACTTGTTTGTTACTTTCTAACAACTGTGGCAATAAAACCCTTTAATCAAGGTTGACCTAATAGTCATATTGTAAATCCTTCAATTAAGGTAGCATTCTAATGGGATGTTCTAAAGACCTCTAACAAGGCCACTCCTAATAGGGTGATTAAATCCTTTAATAGAGTCACACCTAATAGTGTGTTTTGCAACCTTTAATAGGGTTGTATCTTAATTGAGCTCACTTTAGAAGAGTTAAAATTGGTAGCATGTTACTTGGTGGTTATCCCAAATTGGGTTTCCACATTAAATCCTAGTGTCATACTTGTTTGAATGCTATTTTCATGTTTCATGTTATTTGTTGTTATATGTTTATGTTATTCGATATATACTAAATACAGAGCTAAGTGTTGGATGAATAAGTTGAATTGTTGATGAATTGCTATATTTTTCAAGTGGTTTTATGAGATTGTAAAAAGTTGTTTGAATTTTTTAAAGTTGAATTTGTATATCTAGACTCGTGGATAACTGATTCACCCCCCTTCTCAGTTATTCTAAGCATACCAACATGCATGATTCTCATTTGAGTAAAAAAATGTGAGAACCACTAAATGTTGCAAAACCATCGATGACACCGCCTAGGTAAGGATGTGTGTTGCTTCAAGTTTATTTGATTTTAATATGAATTTGGTTGAAATGTGATTTATGTGATTTGAAAATATATTTTTTTGAAACCTGATATATGTGATTTGAAAATAAAATTGCCTAGCTTGAAACCTAATTTATTTTTAAATGAAATTGATTGAAATTGCATAAACTTGAATTAGTACATGTACATATACATATACATATGCATATTCTTAGGCATATGCATATACATATACATATAAATACACATATACACAAGATAATGTGTTATGAGTTCTTCATCAATGTGATGAAACCCGAATCCAAGAGGCAGTAGTGCATCAACCTTATCATGAATGTAACCAAAGTTAAGAACCATGATGAGAACATCTATTTCTTCAAGTTTATGTGATTTGAAAATGAAATTTCTTGAAACACAACTTATGTGATTTGAAAATGAATTTTTTTCAAACCTGATTTATGTGATTTGAAAATAAAATTGTCTAGCTTGAAGCCTGATTTTATTTGAAAATGAAATTTCTTGTAACCACATAAACTTCAAGTTGCACATTTACATATACATATGCATATGCATAATCATACGCATGTACATGCACATACACATGCACATACACATACACATACACATACACATACACATACACATACACATACACATATACATGAGTTAATATTTTATGAGCTTTTCATCAATGGGATGGAACCTAAATCTAGGGGCCAGTTGTGCATCAATCTTATTATGATTGCAACCAAAGTTAAGAGCCATGATGAGAATGTGTATTGCTTCAAGTTAATGTGGTTTGAAAAATGAAATTTCTTGATACATTATTTATGTGACTTGAAAATGATTTTCTTTCAAACCTAATTTATGTGATTTGACAATGAAATTGCTTGAAACAACAAAAACTTGAAGCAATACATGTAAATATGCATATGCATACACATACACATATGCATACATATACACATACATATATGCATACACATACACATACACATATACATATAAATATACATATACATATACATATATGCATATACATGTACGCATACATAGACATGAGATAATTTGTTATGAGTTATTCATCAATGGAATGGAACTTGAATTCAGAAGGCGGTTGTGTGTCAACCTCATCATGATTGTAGCCAAAGTTAAGAAGAGTCAAAGAATTGAGTAAAAAGAAAGTGTGACCTAGTATCCTATGGTTAATGAAGAAGTTGAAGCAGAAGATTAAGGAACTTAAGTAATTATTAAGAAAATAGTATTAGTTGAGTGTTGGTAATGGTCGAGCAAGATGAAGGGAAAACTAAAGTAAATACCAAGTGCAATGAAGGTTGAGTGAGCCAGTGTAAGTCGCGTGATAAATATCAATAGAGATCGAGCTACTTAGTGTTAATCAAGTTAAAGAATAGAGTGATGGTTGAGTGTCATCAAAATAATAGTTTGTGAAAGAAACAAGATTTGAGGCAGACATGGTTGATTTACAAATTGGTCAAAATGTGTAAATGATAAGGATTGATGAGCTAGCATATTTAATGCATGAATAGAGTTTGTTAAATGATCTAAGGTGAGGATTTAATGAGAAGTTTCCACAAGTTTCAAGAAAGGAGAGGAAAGAAAAACTAATGAACATATGAAATGAATCTGATTAAACCCTAAGTTTTATGGTTATATTTAAGGAACAAAAGATTAACCAATCTATTTAAGGAGGCTCAAGATGTGTTTTAGGTTGATTGTTGGACTAGAAAATTTGTGAAGAATAGAGTTGCAGAGGAAAAGTGAGAACTTGGTGAAGCCATATTGCTTGAAGGGTTGCCCAACATATCAGAGAGGGAGAATGTGATGAAGTCCAATCAATGAAATAGGAATGAGCTTAATGGAGATCTGAATTTGCAAATTGAGTTTTATTATATCAAATCAAACCTATTTGTTACTTTCTAAAAATTGTGGCAATAAAACCCTTTAATCAAGGTTGACCTAAAAGTCATATTGTAAGTCCTTTAATCAAGATGGCATTCTAATGGGATGTTCTAAAGACCCCTAACAAGGCCGCTCCTAATAGGGTGATTAAATCCTTTAACAGGGTCACACCTAACAGAGTGTTTTGCAACCTTTAATAGGGTTGGATCTTAACTGAGCTTACTTCAGAAGAGTGAAAATTGGTAGCATGTTACTTAGTAGTTATCCCAAATTAGGTTTCCATATTAAATTCTTGTGTCATACTTGTTTGAATGTTGTTTTCATGTTTCATGTTATTTATTGTTATATGTTTATGTTATTCAATATATACTGAATAGAGAGCTAAGTGTTGGATGAATAAGTTGAATTGTTGATGAATTGTTATATTTCGAGTGGTTTTATGAGATTGAAAAAAGTTGTTTGAATTTTTTAAAAGTTGAATTGGTACATCTAGACTCGAGGATAACTAAGTCACCCCCCTCTCACTTATTCCAATCATACCAACATGCATGATTCTCATTTGAGCACAAAAAAGTGAGAACCACTAAATGTTGCAAAACCGCTAACGACATCGCCTAGGTAAGGATGTGTGTTGCTTCAAGTTTATTTGATTTCAATATGAAATTGCTTGAAACATGATTTATGTTATTTGAAAATGATTTTTTTGAAACCTAATATATGTGATTTGAAAATAAAATTTCCTATCTTGAAACCTAATTTATTTGAAAATGAAATCGCTTGAAATTACATAAACCTAAAGTAGTATATGTACATATACATATACATATGCTTAGGCATACGCATACACATATGCATATACATATACATATACATATAAATACACATATACATAAGATAATGTGTTATGAGCTCTTCATCAATGGGATGAAACCCAAATCCAAGAGGTAGTAGTGCATCAACCTTATCATGAATGTAACCAAAGTTAAGAGCCATGATGAAAACATGTATTTCTTCACATTTATGTGATTTGAAAATAAAAATTCTTCAAACATGATTTATGTGATTTGAAAATGTTTTTTTTCAAACCTGATTTATGTGATTTCAAAATAAAATTGCCTAGCTTGAAACCTAATTTTATTTTTAAATGAAATTGCTTGAAACCACATAAACTTGAAGTTGTACACATGTACATATACATATACATATGCATAATCATACACATGTACATGCACATGCACATACACATCTACACATATACATGAGATAATGTTTTATGAGTTTTTCATTAGCAGGATGCAACCTAGATACATGAGCTAGTTATGCATCAACCTTATCATGCCTGCAACCAAAGTTAAGAGCCATGATGAGAATGTGTATTCCTTCAAGTTTATGTGGATTGAAAAATGAAAATTTTTGATACATGATTTATGTGACTTGAAAATGATTTTTTTTGAAACCTGATTTATGTGATTTGAAAATGAAATTGCTTGAAACCACATAAACTTGAAGTAGTACATGTAAATATGCATACATATATGCACACACACACACACACACACACACACACACACACACACACACACACACACACACACACACACACATACACACACACACACACACACACACACACACACACACACACACACACACACATACGCCTACATATACATGAGATAATTTGTTATGAGCTCTTCATCAGTAGGATGGAACTTGAATCTAGAAGGTGGTTATGCATCAACCTTCTCATGATAGTAGCCAAAGTTAAGAGTTGTCAACCTTATTTAGTGAGACCTAGTGGGTCCTAGGTTTAATATTTGAACCATGATGAAAACCCTAAACCTAAACATGATTCTAACCATTTATATAGTCCTCCTTTTAAATACATAAATTTAGAAACTATAATTACATAAAATTTCAAATGTGAATAAAGTTAGCTAAATAAAATCTATCAAAATGATACTTAAAAGAAAAAATATTACACAAATATCAATGTCACAAGTAGCATAAATAAATCCTTTTGATAAAATTAAGAAGATGAGCTTTTATGCAATTGGAAACTTTGATCAATACAAAGTTTTTTTAATTTTCACTACTAAATTATAAAACTAAAAATGGTATGTGTAGTGTGGAAATTGATTCAATGATGTATCGAGACATACCAGGGTTTCAATAGAAAGTACACCACACTACCAGTGTTTAGATGCATGGCTCTACATCATTGAATCAACTACCACACAATGCATAATATTTGTAGTTTTTAAAATAGCAATGCAAATATTTAAAAAAATCCCACATTGATCATAGTTTCTGGTTGCACAAGAGCTCATCTTCTTAATTTTCTCGAAAGAATATATTTATGCTTCTTCTGACATTAATATTTGTGTAATATTTTTCCTAGTACACATCATTTTGATATATTTTATTTAAATGACTTTAATTCACATTTGAGATTTTATGTAATTACAATTTCTAAATTTGTGTATTTAAAGAGAGGACTATATAAGATGTTATATATAGAGGGAAGCAAGTTGTGTCTATACTTCACCTTTGAAAAATATGATATGTGGATTGTGGGGAGATGTTGTGTTGATGCGATAATCTTTGTGCCTAGATCTTTCGGAGTATTTAGTACTACAAGGCCATTAAACATAAGGCATTTAAGTTTCATGATGTACATGTAGTTAATAAAGACTAGTGTGAAACTATTGTCTAAAACCTTTCTCATGAGATAAAGTGTTCCTATTCACACATGCATCGTGATGGTGAAATGCATCTTTTCAAAATAAGCATACAAACATATATATATATATATATATATATATATATATATATATATATATATATATATATATATATATATATATATATATATATATATATATATATATATAATTTTAAATATTTATGATCTAATTGTGGTCCAACTATGGTCCAAAAAAAGAAATCAACCCTTATATTATTTCTAGCTATGCACTTTTTTTTAGAGTCCCAACAAATAAGTTCAATTATAATACAAAGAAGGTATCGTAAAAAGAAAATTTTAGCCTCTCAAGTCTTACAACACTTGCACTCTATTCCTTCATCACATGCTTTAGTTGTTGATTGTCCATCAATGTTGACCCAACTAAAGCATATGTTAGATGGCAGTGACTGATCAAGGAAGTACTGCACATACTCCATAATTCCTTGGGGGGGTTTGGGGCCAAGTCAAGCCCTAAGCAGGGGTTTGGGGGCAGTAACCCCCAATATAGTCGAGGCCATTAGGCCACGACTATCTAGGGGTTTGGAGATGAAGCCCCCAAGGATTTTTTTTGGGGCTATTTTATTAGCATTTTATGGCTAACATGTAGTAACTAATTTTAACCCTAAAGTGGCAAAAATACTTGTCTAAAAGGGCTTAGGGTTAGGGATCGTTTCATTGTTGGTGATGCAAAATTGGTTCTTGCGGCAGTATTGAGTTGTAAGGGATTACAGATTGTAATTAGGTTGCAATCACTAGATTGTAATAATATTGGATTTGTTGTTTGGTGGACGTAGCCCAAGGATTGGGTTAACCAGGTTAAATTTGGTGTCTTGTGTTGTTTTTTGTGTGATTTATTATTTTTTGATATTGTTCATATTTGCATGTAATTGTTATTTCAATCTGTGGTTAAATCCTAACAAGTGGTATTAGAGCCAATTTTTTTTAGTTATCCTCTGTAAGAAAGTCTTATGGTTGAGTGGGAGCGATGGCAGATGAGGGTAAGCTGAAGGTTGACAAGTTTAATGGGTAGAACTTTTAGTTATGGAAGATGCAAATGAAGGAATATCTTTATCAGAAGGATTTATGGAAGCCATTGGAAGGAAAAACCAAGAATTAGGGATCTATGACAATGACAACTGGGATATTTTAGACAGAAAGGCACTTGGAAGCATTCAATTATGCCTGACACAATAATTGGCTTTTAATATTACAAAAGTGAAGATGACAAAAGAGTTGATGGAAACCCTAGCAAAATTGTATGAAAAGCCCTTTGCTTCAAACAAGGTATTTCTCATGAAGCATTTATATAATATGAAGATGGCAGAAGGTGGATCTATTGCAGATTATTTAAATGAGTGTAATACTTTTACTAGTCAGTTATCTTCTGTGGGTATTAATTTTGATGAAAAAATTAGGGCTCTCTTGATTTTGTGTTCTTTGCTTGAAAGTTGGAATGGCTTGGTAATGCTTGTGAGTACTTCCATTTCTGGATCTAATACTCTAAAATATGATGATGTGATTAGTGTTATTTTGAGTGAGGAAACTCATAGGAAATCCTTAGGTGGATCTACATCAAGAAGTGCTTTGACCACACAAATTCGAGGCATAATGACTAAGAGAGGAATTAATTTCAGAAAATCATGGGAAATCAAGAGGAAAGTCAAAAGGGAAAGGGTCTCAATTGAGAGGACCAAATGACTACTAGTATTATGGGAAACTAGGGCATAAGAATGAAAAATGAGGAGATAAACTAGATGGAGACAAGGAAGCAAATGTGGTAAGTAACAAATCTAAAGAGGATGCTTTGCTTCTATCTTTAGAAAGTGTTGATGACTCATGGGTTTTAGATTATGGTTCTTCATTTCATGCTACACCTCATAGAGGTTATTTCATTCATTATGTCCAAGGAGATTTTGGGCTTGTTTATTTGGGGGATAATGAAACCTATCAGATTGTTGGAAAGAGAAAAGTTAAGATTAAGTTGCAGAATGGGAATCATTGGCTACTACATGAGGTAAGACATGTTCCAATGCTAAGAAGGAATTTAATTTCAGTAGGGTAATTCAATGATGAGAGTTGTGTAGTTAATTTTAATGATAGAAATTGGAAGGTTTCAAAAGGTTCCCTTGTAGTAGAAAAAGGTGTGAAAGTAGGCACCTTATATATGTGTACATGTCATATTGTTCCTTCTACTTTAATTATTTCAAAGTAAAATGAATGTTCAGGAATAGTTGCTACAGTTGAGCAGGGAGAACAAATAGTTGTTGTAGATTCTAATACAACACTATGGCACAAGAGACTTGGGCACGTGAGTGAGAAAGGTATGAAAGCACTTCATTCAAAGAAACTTTTACCAGTTCTAAAATGTGTTAATATAGATTTCTATGAAAGTTGTGTGTATGGAAAACAAAAGAGAGTAAATTTTGTGAAGACTAGGAAGGAAAATAAAAGGGAGAAATTAGAGCTTATGCATACAAAAGTATAAGGACTAGCTCAGGTATCTTCCCTTGGTGGATCTCATTATTATGTTACATTTATTGATGGTGCAACTAGAAAAGTATGGGTTTATTTTCTTAGATAGAAATCTAACTCATTTTGAACTTTTAAGAAATGGAATGCTTGGTTGAAAATGAGATTAGTAAGAAATTAAAATATCTCAGATCTGATAATGGTGGTGAGTATTGTAGTCATGAATTTCAATATTATTGCTCCACTAATGGTATTCATAAATAGAAAATTATTCCATGGACTCCACAGAAAAATGGAGTGGCTGAATGCATGAACATGGCTATAATGGAGTGTACAAGGAGCATAAGGTTGCATGTTGGGTTGCCCTTACACATGTGGATGAAGGCTATTAATACTACTATATATTTGATTAATAGAGGTCCCTCTACTCCTTTGAGCTATGGTATTCTAGAGGAAGCATGGACTAGTAAGAAGATGAGTTATTATTTTCTTAAAACCTTCAGTTGTGAAGCATTTGCTCATAGATTCTGAAAATAATGAAACTAGAAGCTAACTTAAAGAAATGTGTATTTGTTGGATATGGCATTGATGAATTTGGTTATAGGCTTTGAGATTTTTAAAATCATAAAACTACATCAAAAACCAAAAACAACTATACCAGCATCTCCGTCTCGGAACCAGCTTTCCGGCGCATTTTTCAGATTGAAAAAATACGTCCGTATACTCAAGTTACGGAGAAAAACCTCCAGGGCCTCTGAAAATGCAAAAAATTATTATTTTTTTAAAAAAATAATAATAAAAAACAAAAATCTTTTAAAAAATCTTGCTACTCTAATACCATGTTAGAATTAGGTGATAAACTAATCTCCCAAGAACACCTGCATGCATAATCCTGTCACATGGATGAAGCAAAGAACAGAGGCAAGGAAAAATCAAGGAGGCCAAAAAGCCAGATCCATCTTATGGACATGCAAAGAGCAATATCTCATATAATCCAAATAAGTGAATGTTTAAAATACAAAGAGGTGAATCCTTATAAAGGAATCATGAAACCCGAAAAGGGAAGCTAAAGCCTAAAAAAGCTAGGGTTGCACAATATAATTAATAAAATAGTAATTATATGCACCTACAAGATAGCTTAAGAAAACTAGAGTAATAGGCAACTTAATTAATTAAATCAAAGTGATTTAATTAATAAGTTAGAACAAATAATTACTCTAACACCCCCCCTTAAGCGAAGCTTGGGAGGAAGCTAACCTAGCATAGCTATGAAAGAGAATTGGGTCCCGACAACAAGGCCAGATCAGGTACCCAATCACAACAAAATCTCTATAAAGAGGAGAAATAGAGAAAACCACATGGGAAAAACCCTACTCCAAAAAGAGATAGAAAAGAATGTTCCAGAAGAAGGAACAAAGAGATAATTGTTGATATTCATTGTAAGCATTTTTATGCAACGCACTGAGATAAAGTGCCACTCTTGCGTTTCGAGATCCTTTTCATCATTGTGATTCGTTGTACTTGCACTATTATATAAAGTGCCATGGGGGGGATAGTTGTTTGCCGCTTATAGGCCCTCTTTCTCTAATTCCATATGCAGTTTCGATGACACAAGCCTTTATTTGTGTTTGTACCTCACTCTCGATGTGTTTGGCTCCTGTGTTGTAGGAGATTTTTGGCCCATCTTTTCAGCTGCCTATCACCTCACCTGCCTTAAGGAGAGGTTATATTGATGTTCTATGCTTCTTTGGTTGATGGTTCGTGCCTTCTATTTCCATGGAGGTTCCTTTGGTTGATGGTTCGTGCTTTCTATTTCCATGGAGGTTCTACAGATCAGCATTTTGATAGAGTTTTGCGGTTCTTCATGCTTCAATGATTCTCTTTTGATCTCTTTGTTCCTTCTTCTAGAAAATTCTTTTCTATCTCTTTTCGGAGTAGGGTTTTTCCCATGTGGTTTTCTCTATTTCTCCTCTTTATAGAGATTTTGTTGTGATTGGGTACCTGATCTGGCCTTGTTGCCGGGACCCAATTCTCTTTCATAGCTGTGCTAGGTTAGCTTCCTCCCAAGCTTCGCTTAAGGGGGGGTGTTAGAGTAATTAGTTGTTCTAACTTATTAATTAAATCACTTTGATTTAATTAATTAAGTTGCCTATTACTCTAGTTTTCTTAAGCTATCTTGTAGGTGCATATAATTAATATTTTATTAATTATATTGTGCAACCCTAGCTTTTTTAGGCTTTAGTTTCCCTTTTAGGGTTTCATGATTCCTTTATAAGGATTCACCTCTTTGTATTTTAAAAATTCACTTATTTGGATTATATGAGATATTTCTCTTTGCATGTCCATAAGATGGATCTGGCTTTTTGGCCTCCTTGATTTTTCCTTGCCTCTGTTCTTTGCTTCATCCATGTGACAGGATTATGCATGCAGGTGTTCTTGGGAGACTAGTTTATCACCTAATTCTAACACATAGGGATTTGAGGTCAAAGGTAAGGAGAACTTAGTGTGCATATTGAAGAAAAGTTTATATGGCTTGAAGCAAGCACCGAGGAAATGGTATCTGAAATTTGTCAGTTTTATGCATGAGCATGGATATAGTAGGTGTCATTCAAATTATTGTGTTTATTTTAAGAGGTTGGATGATGACAACTACATTATTTTATGTTTATATGTTGATGATATGCTTGTAATTGGGTCTAACATGAATCATATTAAGGGGTTAAAATGCTAATTAGCACATGTATTTTCTATGAAGGATTTGGGGGAAGCCAAATAAATCCTTGGTATGAATATTTGTAGAGATAGGAAGAATAGGAAATTGATGCTATCTCAGGCTAATTATATTGAGAAGGTGTTGCAACATTTCTCTCTAGAGGATGATAAAGTTGTCAGTACACTTTTACCTGGTCATTTGAAGTTGACTAAGGAGATGTGTCCCAAGACACAAGAAGAGGAGGATAAGATGTCCAAGGTACCCTATGCTTCAGCTATAGGAAGCTTGATGTATGCTATGGTATATACTAGGCCAGATCGTGTACATGCAGTGGGAGTCGTTAGCAGGTATATGAGTCATCCAAGAATTGAGCATTGGAATGTTGTTGAATGGATTCTTATATATTTGAGAGGAACATCCAGTGGTAGCCAAGGAGATTATATGGCTTCAATTCTTCTTAGAAGAATTAGGACACCCTTAGAGGGATAATTATTTGTTTATAGATAGTTAGTGCCATTCATCTTGCAAACAATTCACCTTTGCATTCAAAGACAAAACACATTCTGTTGCGACACCATTTCATTTGGTTAGCTTTGGATGATGGACAAGATACATAGAGATGACAATCTAATAGATATGTTTAGAAAGGGAGTGATAAGGGAGAAACTGAATTCCTCTTTAGCTTCAGTTGGTCTTCTAAACTGAACATAAATAAAAGAATAATAGAGTCCAGGGTGGTTTGATCCAGTGGGAGCCTCATGGAGTAGTGGCATAGCTACAGGATTAGTCTCTAAGTGGGAGATTTTTGTTTAATGTGGAGTCTGATCAGTCTCCAACTGGGAGATTGTTAGATGGTGGTGACTAATTAGGGAAATACTATACATACTCCATAATTCCTCGATGGGGTTGGGGGCTATTTTATTAGCATTTTATGGCTGACATGTTGTAACTAATTTTAACCCTAAAGCAAAAAAAATACTTGTATAAAAGGGCTAAAGGTTAGGGATCATTTCATTGTGGGTAATGCAAAAATTGGTTCTTGCGGTGGTATTGAGTTGTAAGGGATTACAGATTGTAATCAGGTTGTAATCACTAGATTGTAATAATATTTGACTTGATGTTTGGTGGATGTAGCCCAGGGATTGGGTTAATGTTAAATCATGGTGGTGTCTTGTGTTCTTTTCAGTGTGATCTATTATTTTATGGTATTGCTTATATTTGCATGTAATTGTTATTTCTATGTGTGGTTAAATCCTAATAGTATCCACACCCATTATTTCCCTAAAATATCAAATCTTTGTTAGTTCTTACTAAAATAATTAGTTATTATGCTAATTTTTAACAAAATTAATAATTGCATTGGCAACCCTTTTCCTATTCAAGTAACACAAATATTGATGCCCAAGATTAGTTTGTGTGTTTGAGGTCTTCAACAAACATGGGCTAGCACCACATTGATATTTTGGCACATTCATGAAAAGCATCAACCCTACAAAATCAAAACTACATTTGTTACAAGCCATTGATCAATATAGGAAAAGTGGCTTACAAATTTTGTGGTGTTCCATAATTACATAACATTGAACTAATGTAAGGTAGAATAACCAAATAAAATATTGATGCATGATTAAGAGCCATTGCTCTGAGACAAATGATTATAGGACCATTGGCTCACATATTTTATGTTGTTCCAATGTAGTCAAAATAGCAGAAGGAAATGCATGGAAAATTCATTAATATTGTGTATTCATTCTCAAATGTTTGCAATTGATTTAAAATCTCAAGGGCCCATCATGGTACTTTTGCATAGTTTTCTTACGGTTTCAAGCAATTTCATTTTCAAATAAAATCTAGTTTCAACCTAGACAATTTTATTTTCAAATCACATAAATCAAGTTTCTAATAATTTCATTTTCAAATCAAATAAATCATATTTCAAGCAATTTCATTTTCAAATCACATAAACTTGAAGCCACACATGTCCTACCCAGGTAGTGTTAATATTATGTTGGTTTGTAGCATTGAGTCACTTGTTGGCTCCTAATTTGACAAGGTTTAAATTACCTTTTTAGAAAGTGGAAGATACCTAGGAGTTAGCTACAAACCATGATAACTATATCCAATCAAACCAAAAGGAATAACTAACAAGACAATACAACCTTCTCCCCTTTGAATTCTGCAAAATTTAGGTGGGTATACCTAGGATTAATCAATATTTTCTCTCTTTATAACTTTTGAACATTAATCCTCATTATAATAGAAGCTAACTTTTCAATCTTCTAGTGTGTGCTGAGTGAAACAAAAGGTGTTCAGCAAGTTCATTTTCCAAGCAGATAATAGGTGTCAAGCATCAATAAAATTTAGTTGATGCTGAGTGAATCCATAGTAGGTGTTGAGTATCAATAAAATGTAGTTGGTTCTGAGTAACACAGTATGTGTCGAGCATTAGAAATTCAATGGTGTCGAGCTACTACATTACTTGAAAAGTCAAAGATTCATCAGATCTAATCTGACAAGTTTGTTACCTTGAATTTTTTAAACCAAATGGAAGATAAGGATGATGAGATGGTGGCACAAAATTTTAGGTTAACCATTTTTGGGTGAATACAGGTGGATTTCTGATGATGTTTCTAGAAGAAACAAGGGGTAGATTCATTGAATATTACCTAACCCATTCAAACTAAAATTAAGAGAGGAAATATTAGAGTGTGAAAAGTGTTCCAGACTTCTATTTAAGAAGTTACACATCAAGAAGCAAGAGTTTTTGAGTGGTTGGTTGTGGATGTCAAGGTGAAGGCGTCAAGAGGGAAGAAAAGAGTATAGAGACTCTACTTCAATAATGACCACAAAGGTGATTGCACTAGCACATTGAACATGGAGACTCAAGGAGATGAAGCTTGAAAGGGGGACAAGTTGTCAGAGCTGTAGAGACTGAAAGCTAGGAAAATTTGTGAGCTGAATTGAGATCTAAAGTCTACAAGTTATGTTGTGAGTTGTATCAGATCAAAAGCCCTTATTGTTACTCTCTAACAATTGTATCAGCTAGGGTAAAATCCTATGGACTTAGGTTGGTTTAACAACCATTGTGTAAATCCTTTAACAGGGTGAGATTCCAAGTGAATATTCTAAAGTCCTTTAACCAGGCCCACTTCTAACAGGGTGGTTAAATCCTTTAACCAAGTCACATTTGACAGTGTGTTGTAGCCTTTAATAGGGTAGGCCTTTCATAGGGCATCACTTCAGAAGAGTGAGAATTGAGTAGCATGTAATTGGTGGTTTTTCCTATTGATCTTTCATGTCTTATTCCTGCATGTTGATTTTTCAATAACTTGCTAGGATGAATGTTTAGCTTGGATGCATGGTTAGTTTAATTGGGCATGTTATACTTAGTGAAAAAGTTTTATTAGGAAATTTGGACCTTGAATAACTAATTCACCCCCCCCAGTTGTTCCAAAGCATTTCTAACAATTGGTATCAGAGCAATCTTTTGATTTAGTTTAAAGGTACTAGAAGCAAAAAATATCAAGATGTCCAAGAGATAAGTTCCCAAGCTCAACAGAGATAACTTTGTTGCATGGAAAAGTTTAATTAAGCTACACCTTGGATCAATAAGTGATCATGCACAAACCTCAATTGAAGTGAAACATGTTGATCCAACTATTCCCACTATAGAAGATATGACGAAAAAGAAGGAGCACAATCATGCAATGCTAGAGATTTCCTCTACCCTCAACTATGTTGAATTTGATGACATCAAGGGATGTGACTCTGCATTCAAGATGTAGAAAGCCTTGACTGATATTTATGGAGGAGATCGAAATGTTCGAAGAGCAAAAAGAGAAAGCCTTAGAGGAAAGTTTGATGACATGAGAATGGAGGAAGGTGAGAACATTGCTCAATATGCCTCTAGGATAAAGGAAGTAGTAAGTTCCATAAGAAGTTTGGGTGGTCATTTAGATGATGAAACTATCAATAAAAAATTCTTAAGCCTTGCTCCCCATCTATGCTATTAGAGTTTTAGCTATCCAAGAGTTAAGATTCTTACTAGGAAACAAGCTAACTCTTGAAGGTATAGTGGGAAGACTCACTGCATTTGAGTTGTCCAACTTTGATAACTACAGACCTCAGAATCTTGAATCTACTTTCAGAGCCAAGTTGTTGTTAAAAGATACTAAGGAGGTGAAACCAAAGAAGAAGAAGAGAAAGGTAAATATGCATCCAGTGACAACAACACAGATGAGGAAGATGTGGATTAATTGGAAGCATTATTGGCTAGAAGATTTCATAGAGGCAAAGCTAAATTCAAAGGTAAGCTACCTATTATTTGTTTTAACTGCAATGAAGTAGGACATATTGCTACAAGGTGTATACAGAAGAAGAACTATAGAGAAGGCAACAAGTGCAAGAACTAAAGAGAAGATGATAGTAGAGATTACAAAGACAAAGGCCAAAAATGCTACATTGTTGAAGAAGAGGATTTTGATGAAAATGATGATGAGGTAGTCTATGTAGCCATCAAGGATGAGTCAGATGAAGATGAGGCAACAACACTGATAACCTATGTAAACAAGAATGATAAATAGATCATAAATAGTGGGTGCTCACATCACATGATAGGAGACAAAAGTAAGTTCGTTACCTTTACTCAGTATGATGGAAATAGTGTTAGATTTGGAAATGAGGCTCCATGTCTAATCAAAGGAAAAGGTTCTATTAAGCTTATAGAGAAAATTTCATGTGATAATGCATACTATATTGAAGGATTGAACTACAATCTGTTGAGTGTGTCACAGTTAGGCAATGTAGGATGCAAAGTAGAATTTGGAAACAAAACTGCTAGAATCTATGACACTGATGGAAATCTAATAGGAAAAGGAGACCAAACTAGGAGTAATTTGTTTTACCTAGATATGGAAGATGCAACCTGTCTTGTTGTTAGATTTGATTATGTTTGGCTATGGCATAAAAAGCTATGTCATGTCAACTTTGATAATCTGATTAGCATCAGCAAAATGAAGAAAGTCAGAGGTGTACCAAAACTAAAGAAGCTTGACAATACAGTGTGAAAATAGTGTCAACTAGGAAAGATGACCAAGTCAAGTTTCAAAAGTAAAACCTATACTTCTAAAGAAGTATTAGAGTTAGTCCATACAAATTTATGTGGCCCAATAGAAGTGCAAAGCTTCAAAGGAGATAGATACATAATGTTGTTTGTTGATGACTACTCTAGGATGATGACTGCCATGTTCTTAAAGTAGAAATCTGATGCATTTCAAATGTTCAAGTGGTATTTGGCCAAGGTTGAGAAAAAAATAGGAAAGAGTTTGAAGTGCCTAAGATCAG
This sequence comes from Cupressus sempervirens, assembly GCA_028749045.1. Classification (NCBI taxonomy): domain Eukaryota; kingdom Viridiplantae; phylum Streptophyta; class Pinopsida; order Cupressales; family Cupressaceae; genus Cupressus; species Cupressus sempervirens. The sequence continues at coordinate 28,365,716 of CM053785.1, read as the reverse complement.
ATAGAGGAGGAGAGTTTACATCAAAAGAATTTGAGACATTTTGCAATGATAAAGGAATCAAGAGACAAACATCAACACCTAGAACTCCCCCACAAAATGGAATTGCAGAAAGAAGGAATAGATCAGTAATAGATTGTTCTAGAACATTAATGATGGAGAAGAATGTTGTTCTAAAGTGTTGGAGAGAAGTAGTTAGTATTGTTGTTTACACCCTAAATCGAGTACAAGTCAAGAAAGGTACAAATGCAACACCTTTTGAATTATGGTATGGTCACTCACCTAATGTAAAACATTTCAAAGTGTTTGGTTGTAGATGTTACATTTTTAAAGATTCTATAAATGGTAAGTTTGATGCAATGAGTGATGAAGGCATATTCCTTAGATACTCCACTAGAAGTAAAGCATATAAGTGTTTAAATACTAACACTAACAAGATTGTGGAGAGTCCAAATGTAAATTTTAATGAGCATACAAAAGTTGAAGATGATAAATCCATCAAGAAACTAGAAGAGTATAGATCATTTGTATACTTCTATGAAGGAATGCATGTTGAAGAAGAAGTTGTCAATCAAGTTGGGAATCAGTAACAAGTTTCAGTATTAGCTGAGTCACAACCAGCTAATGTCAAGTTGTATTCAAAAGTCGAGATGAAAATGAAGAAAATGTACATTATGATTCTGAAATTAGTACACATGAAAGAGATGTCGAGCTACTTGAAAGAGAAGTGCATAGTGACTTTGAAGCTGAAAGACCTAACATGAAAACAAGGACATAACCAAGGCTATACAAGTATGTGAGAAAACATCACCGTGCAGAACAAATTATTGGTGACAAGGATGCTAGACCAATGACAAGGAACAAACTAAGGAATAGATCATGTCTACTAAGCAAGATTGAGCCCAAATAGTGAAGGATGCACTACATGATGATGATTAGTGTAAAGCTATGGAAGAGGAGATTGATTAGATAGAGAAGAAAAAAACCTAGACTTTAGTTCCAAGACCAGCTAATAAGGATGTGATTGGTACCAAGTGGGTATTTAGAAACAAGCTAGATGAGAATGGTGATATCACAAGAAACAAGGCCAGACTAGTTTGTAAATGTTATGCACAAGAAGAAGGAATGGACTATGGGGAAACATTTACCCCTGTTGCAAGGATAGAAGGAGTAAGAACACTACTTGCATATGCTACCTATAGAGATTTTTAAGTCTACCAAATGGATGTAAAGTCTGCTTTTCTGAATGGTGTACTAGAAGAAGAAGTCTACATAGAACAACCAAAGGGATTTGTTGATGACAAACACAAGGATATGGTTTGAAAACTGCATAAAGCACTCTATGGTTGGAAACAAGTGCCTAGAGCATGGTATGATAGACTTCATAAATATCTTGTAAAGATAGGATTTGAGCGAACAAATGACAATAGCAACCTGTATATCAAGGCAAAAAAAGGTAAAGACATTTTGATATATAAAATCTCTATTGATGATATAATATTTGGAGAAAAAGATGCCCTATGCAAAGATTTTTCTGATCAAATGAAACACAAGTTTGAGATTTCAATGTTTGGAGAAATCAAATTCTTTGTTGGACTACAAGTACATCAACTAAAACATGGCATATTTGTGACCCAATCAAAATACATTAAGGAGATACTCAAGACATTTGGCTTAGAGGATTCAAAACCAGTCAATACACCAATGGTAATAGGACATAAGTTATTCAAGAATGATGAATCAGCTGAAGTAAATCAAACAATGCATAGATCAATGATTGGAAAGTTGCAGTATGTTGTGCATAGTAGACTAGACATTACATTAGTTTTTGGAACAGTGGCAAGATTTTCTGCAAATCCAAGAGAAAATCACCTTATGGTGGTAAAAAGAATAATGAGTTACCTAAAAGGAATTGATGACTTTGGATTATACTACAAGAGGACTAAAAAGTTTGAATTGAAAGCCTACACTAGTGCAAATTAGGGAGGTAATATAGATGACAGAAAAAGCACTAGCAGAGGAGCACTTTTCTTAGGCAAAAGATTAGTCACTTGGACTAGCAAAAAGCAAAGTTGTACCTCATAGTCCATAACTGAAGCTGAGTATGTTGCTACTGGTATCAACTACACCAATATTGTATGGATCAAGCATTTGTTGAAAGGTATGAAGGAAGAGGTAATTGAACCTATGATACTCTATTGTGATAATACAAGTGCCATCAACATATCAAAGAATCTTGCATGCTAAAATAAAGCACATTGAAATTAAGTATCACTATGTTAGAGAACTAGTGGAAAAAAAACAAGTGAAGATGGAATATGTAAACTCAAAGGAACAAATTACTGACATCCTCACAAAAGCATTACCTAAAGATGCATTTGAGTATCTTAGAGGCAAGTTAGGAGTGATACCCCTATCCAAGGTTGTTTGAGTAACAGTAAGATTGCCCTGCATCAAATGAGTTGATTGTTGAAATGTTATAAATTGATGCAAAGGATACTTACATTAGGTTTTTCATGTGGTAATTAATATACTAAAATTCCAAATTAGTCACAAGCAAGGTAATAGAGGGAGAAATTGGAGTTCCTACAAATACTACACCTACATGATAAGATTCTTGAATACTATATATTTGGCATTGATGTCAAAGAGGGAGAAATAGAAGAAATTGATCATACATGTAGAGGTTTGATCAAAGTGGTAAGCTACAGAAAAGAGGGAGAAATAGCATAATCTGATCTGACATGTAGAGGAAGTCATGAGAAATAATCTCTAGGATCAAATTTGTAGAGGGAGAAATAGCAGAAAATAGAAAAAAGGAAATAGCAGTTAAGAGGGAGAAGCAAAAGCAAAGGAATCAAAGAGGGAGCAGAACAAAAAGGGAGAAGATAGTGTATCAACAAAAGAGATATTCCTAATACTTTGTAAGAGGGAGTTTCTTACAAAATTCAGAGGGAGTCATAAGAAATTCAAAGTTCCTGATAGAATGAACAATTTTAGATACAAAGTTTTCTTTTTGGCATTTGACTTACTATTTTAACCTAGTTAGCATTTTGTTAACTTGGTTGATTAGTTTGGTTTGCCATCAATGCCAAAGAGGGATATTGTTGAAATCTAATTGAAAAGATCATTATTGAAGAAGGGAGATTGTTACAAAGAGGGAGATTGTTGATAAATAATGTTTTCAAACATTATTTTGTCACTGATGTCAAACCTACTATTTGTTGGAATGACAATTGCTTATAAGATCCAAGTACTATCACTTAGTTGATTGATGAAGAGGATTTAATCAATAAGATGTAACAAAAGCACCTAAGGGAAAGGTTGAGTTATGGTTTTGTAACGAAGTACAAGGATCAGTTAAAACAATGATAAAATGATGTATTGATAATACACTTGAAGATATAGAGGTTGGATACACTTAGAAAATCTAGAAGAATAAGTTGTAACAAAGTTGTCTACAAAACTTGACTAAATTCATTAGTGGATGCCAAGCAAGCTAGTTCATGCCAACCAGATTATCAGTAAGTGTCGAGCAAATGGAAAATCTAGTGTGTGCCGAGTGAAACAGAAGGTACCAAGCAAGTTCAAGTGTTGAGTAGATAATAGGTGTCCAGCATCAGTAAAATTTAGTTGATGCTGAGTGAATCCATAATAAGTGTCGAGTATTAGTAAAACATGGTACCAACTAACATAGTATATGCCAAGCATCATAAATTCAATGGTGTCGAGCTGCTACATTATTTGAAAAGTCAAAGATTCATCAGATCTGAGCTGACAAGTTTGTTACCTTAAATTTTGTGAAGCAGATGGAAGATAAGGATGATGAGTTGGTGGCACAAAATTTTAGATTAAAATTTTTTTAGTGAATATAAGTGGATTTCTCATGATGTTTCTAGAAGAAACAAGATAAGGGGTAGATTCGTTGAATCTTACGTAATCCATTTCAAACCAAAATTAAGAGAGGAAAGGTTAGAGCGGGAAAAGTGTTCCAAACTTCTATTTAAGGAGTTACAGATCAAGAAGCAAGAGTTGTTGAGTGGTTGGTTGTGGATGTCAAGGTGAAGGCATCAAGAGGGAAGAACCGAGTATAGAGACTATGCTTTGATAGCTTACCATGGAGGTGATTGCAGTGACACATCAAGCATGGAGACTCAAGGAGACAAAGCTTGAAAGGGGGACAAGTTGTTAGAGCTGCAGAGACTAAAAGCCAAGCAAATTTGTGAGTTGAATTGAGATCTAAAGTCTGCAAGTTATGTTTTGAGTTGTATCAGATCAAAATCCCTTATTGTTACTCTCTAACAATTGTATCGGCTAGGGTAAAATCCTATGGAATTAGGTTGGTTTAATAGCCATTGTATAAATCCTTTAACAGGGTGACATTCCAAGTGAATGTTTTAAAGTCCTTTAACCAGGCCCACTTCTGACAGGGTGGTTAAATCCTTTAACCAGGTCACATTTGATAGTGTGTTGTAGGCTTTAATAGGGTAGGCCTTTCATAGGGCATCACTTTAGAAGAGTGAGAATTGAGTAGCATGTTACTGGTGGTTTTTCCCAAATTTGGTTTCCATGTAAATCACTATGTTATGTGTTGATCTTTCATGTCTTATTCCTGCATGTTGATTTTTCAGTAACTTACTAGGATGAATGTTTAGCTTGGATGCATGGTTAGTTTAATTGGGCATGCTATAATTAGTGAAAAAGTTTTATTAGGACATTTGGACCTTGAATAACTAATTCACCCCCACCCCCCACCCCCCCTCTCTCAGTTATTCTAAAGCATTTCTAACACCCTATGATCTTCTCACAGCATATCAAGAAATTACTTACACATTAGAATAAAAGCAAGATGCAATTTGAGATATAATTTAGAATAAATTAAACTAAAAATTCACATAAACTTGATGTCAAATTTAGAAGATCAGAGAATAAAACACAAAGAGACAAGATCCACATAGTATAACTCTTTTGATCCTTCAGTTTGTATTAACTTTGCTTGAAAATCATAAATATTTATTCAGATCTATGACTCTAGAAGACCAAAAAGACTTAGAAAAATGCTATGTTTTTCCTTTAATTCATTGACAACATAAAATTGAATACACCAAGATTTGGACCAACTCATAATGAAATTACTTTTTTCAAATAAAGATTTGGACCCCCTTTTAAGTCTTGGGAACTCATTTATAGATATGAGTTGCAACAAGCTTCAGATTTTAAAGGAAAAAGACACGTCTCAAGAATATTGGACACAAGATTTGTTACATAAAAGACAAAATGTCAACATCTATTGTTTGCAAATGGGAAAGAAAAGAGAAAATTTATTTAGAGAAGTGGCAATTGGTAGCCCAATTTTTATATCATCTTTTATTCCTCATGTGGTAATATTTTATTTGTTGCAATGTTAATCTTTCCTTTGTTAGAATTTTACCCACCTAGGGCACATGTTGCAATGCCACATTGTCACTTTGAATAAACAGTGTGCAAATTCTTATAATGGTAAAGAAACCACCATACATCTCTTCAGATCTAATAATCTTGAAGTAAGAAAAGTGCTTCATATAGAGGACCATGTGACACATTTCTCTCATAGTCCTATTGTTACATTAGATAAAAAACATGCATGTTCTGATAAAGACATTATGCCAGCTATTGGATCTTCCCTAATCTGATAGTTTGGAAAAATCACTTTATTTACTCCCTGTAGAGAAATTGGCCCGCAATTGTATACGTAGCCTTACATGACTGGCCCTTAGAACCTTTGTTGTGTTAGCTAACTACATATATGTACCTAGACATGTGTCTTAATGTTGCATTGTCACGATGGTTAAGAATCTTGCATGTTTCCATATAAGCAACCAAGTGATGGTCATTAGATTAACTAAAAATTGGTGCTCAAGATTTAATCTCCCATTTACTCCTTGTGGCCCATCTTGCTGCCCAAGCTTTTGACACATGGTGCTCACTAAATTATTGATAGAATTGCCTTGCTTTGTCCCACCTTGGACACATTACATATTGTTGCATTGAATAATTTCCTTACATATTTTCATAGCAATAATAAAACCACCATAGATATCTTTCCATTCTAACTAGATCTAACCATAGCTACATGCGCCACAATGGACACATGTCTTCAATCACAATGTCACATTGAATAAATAGTATGTACCTTTCCATAATCACAAAGAAACCACTGTTGGATCTCCTAAGATCTGACTATCATGAAGTTGGGTATTGTGGTGGGTCCACCCACTTTTTGAGGCATGTTTTACCGAATTACACAAAGCCATATGGCCAAGAAAAGCAAAAATAATTGTTAGAAAATACAAGTGGACCTGGGTAATGCACTTCATATGATTTTTAACATATGTAGTTTACATGAACCAACTTTAAGGATATTTTACTTAGGAAAAGACATTTACCCTGAATGAAAAGTATCCCCACATGACCTTAGGAAATAACATTTAGCAAAAAGCTAGGTTTTAAAACAATAAATTATTTCGCTAGGTGAAACAAAGTTCCCCTTTGTACGATAAAAATGACCCCTTATTTAAGTCACAAAAAGGTAACTAGAAAATATAACAAGGGAATGGTTTTTTCTTTAGGGCTTCTCTCAATACTTAGAATTTTTTTAGAGCATGGTTATGGAGAAATAACCAAGCATGTTGAACCATAAGCAACAAAATTAACATTTTGCTTAAAATTCTAAAACATCCTTAAAAGGGGGCTAACATCACTCATACATATACGTATACGTATACATATACATATACATATGCATATTACAAAAGAAAAAACTGTGAAACTACTATCTAAAACCTTTCTAATGAGATAATGTGTTATGAGCTCTTTATCAAAGGGATGAAACCTGAATCTAGGAGGTAGATGTGCATTGCCCTTATCACTACTATTACTAAACTTAAGAGCCTCCATTATTGAATTCTCATTCCAATCTACACATAAAAACTTCAAAAACAAATGGTTTGTTTCAATTATCCTCCACTATATAGATTAGGGCAACCTTGCCCAATTTGCCATATGTGCACTTAGCCTTTTGCAAAATATGATATGTGGGTTGTGGGGAGATGTTGTATTGACTTCTTTTATGGGTGTTAGGAGAGGTAGGAAAATGGGATGGGATGGGATGTGGGGAGAGGCACATATCAAAGATGAATATGAATGAATCATATTGCTAGTCTGAAATGGACTCCCCCAGCCTAGTGTATAAATGTGTAAGGAAAGCATCACCATAGACAAGATTGCTTGGTGTGAGAAGATTACGTGTATATATAATTATCATTATAGGAGGAGAGGTTTAAGTTAAAATTATTACCCACCTTGAAAAAAATCCTAGCTATTTCTCATCAAATCCTACCTAGCTTTCTAAATGCCCCACAAACCATTAAAAAAACCATAATCAGGGTCAATGTGTGGATATACTAAATGAGTATATGATTAAAATGGGAATGGGCATGTTGTCTAGTTGGGCCAGGGGGTTGTGTTTGTATTGCAACTTAGTGTTGTTTGGAAGTCATCCCAAAAATATTGGTACCACAAATTATGTTGCTCAAATGCAACAAGAGTTATAGTGTTCTCAGGGCATAATTGATGGTGTTTTTGCACTTTTTTAAAATTTCAAGTAATTTCATTTTCAAATAAAATCAGGTTTCAAGCTAAGACATTTAAATTTAGAATCACATAAATTAGGTTTCCAAAAATTTCATTTTCAAATCACATAAATTATGTTTCAAGCAATTTCAATTTTAAATTACATAAACTTGAAGCAATACATTTCCTTACCCAGGTAGTGTCATTGGTGGGTTTGTAGAATAATTATACATCCTTACCCAGGTAGTGTTAGTAGTGGGTTTGTAGTATTCAGTGGAACTCACATTTTCATACTCAAATGAGAATTTTGCCTTTCGCGCGCAGTCTCAAGTGAAAATGATTTGGTGTTTGTCTTTTTTTTAAAAGATAATTTGAATTCCAAAGTTCATGAACAAGCAATCAAATGTCTGACAATTTTGGGGGCAATTTTTTTTTTTAAATACCAATTTTGTAAAATATGCCCCTCCATCATAACTTGATGTCATAAATTAGGGCCAAATGTAGTAGTGTGGGCTATGAGTGCTTGTGGACCTTGTGTTAGACCCACGGTGGAGTGTGATAGTTGTGCCCATTGGGCTTGGTGTCCCTGCTAAGCTTCCTTGCTTACAGATCTTGAGTGTTGGTTTCAGGGATGAGGTCCCCCAAATTGTGGCCTCAATGGTTCAAAACTCTAGTAAAAAATTAAAATATTATCTATCAATTTTTTTAATATAAATTGATAACAATTAGCTAACAAATTTATATCTATTTATCTAATTATTAAATATTAGTCATTTAATTTAACTGATGTATAATACACATGTTGATTTAATTATATCAATTTGTTAAAGTGTAGTTTACCTCTGTCAATTATTTATTTTATTATTATTATTCGGTTACCTTATTTTATTCATCTAAGGATCAACTAGCTATTATATATGTTGGATTTCATTATTAGGGAGGGATATTGCACTTGTCCACTAAGACTTCAAGGGAATAGTCTCATGAGATATGTTGATTCATGTATAAACTCCATGTTAAGGGCACAAAAATCCTTACGGTGATCATGAGAGTCTTCATTACCATCATATTTGTAATATTTTAGAAATTTCATCTTTGGAGGAAATGGAGTCATGTAAAGACCTTTATCAAAGGGAAAAGGATTGTTAATGTTTTATAGCTTTAGATGGATAAAACTATGAAAATATATATATATAAGATATAATGTGTTTATAATATATATAATAAACACATTATATAATTAATGAATAAACATGTCTCTTCATAGGCTTATTTGTGATATAAATGCAGAAAGATAGTTGTATTTGAAAACATATAGAGATCACAAGTAGTATTATTCTATTTGCAGTAATCCTTAAACTTAACATGGTATAAGAACATGAAACTTTAGGATCAACATAAGAGTTGGAATCAAATGATTATGCTAAACATAAATGAAGATATATATTTAGTGAGATATATATTCTCGGTATATATTGACTATAATAGATGATGATTGACAATGGTGATGAAAGAATCAATGAGACTATAACCGTAGAGTTTATATTAATATCTCATTAGTATTTTAAAGGGAAACTTCAGTTAGTAGACAATAAAGAGATCAAAAAAATTGAATACCACTAAATATATTGAATTAAAAACGTGAAATGACAACGTTCTATAAAAGTGGGTTAATCATAGGAGAGAAAACAATTTGTTGATTGTGATTTAGTTCAAGATTGATTTAGCAACTAAAGAGTTTTTACAAAGTGTTGCCACTAAGCACTACAAGATATTACCAAGTTATGAAGTGCTATTGAGAATCTCTATTGACAAAGCAAATATCATCATTTTTTTAAGAAGATGTTACTGGATCTCTAATAGTGTTGAGCAAGGATGGATGTATGTGGAAGATTGACCGTTGATAGGATTTATGTTGAATTTTTCCTACTAAAAATGCCACCAAGGATGTGAAACGTAGAATTCTACATGAGATTCTCAAATCTCCTAAAGATCGTGTGTAAGGGAACATTAAAAAATGTCTATGGCTTCTCCAGTAGTCGCAGGTGATATTTTTTTGTTTTGTGGATCCTCTTAGAAGAAATTGGTTGATAAGGAGGTACTAACAAAGGTTTGGAGTGATCATAGAGTAATATACAAGTGTACTGAATTTGGAGTCTAAAATTCTAAAGAATTCTAACATGATATTGCATTTTAAAATTATGGTAGAAAAGAGTTGACCTCTGAAGTGACTAAAAACTCTATAAAATGGAGTATGTGAGAATTTTACATTGTGGAGAAGAATAATAACCAATGTTCCATTCCCATTGTTTGACAAATGCTTATATCATGACATTTTTATGATTTGTTACATATGGGTCCCCTCATTGGAGCAACTCATATCAAGGATGCATAGTGAAAGGTTGGTACTTTAACTTGCTACCAAATATTATATAGAACTCAATACTATGACAATAGCTCCAAAGAAGTTTTGATTTAGATATTAGTCACCTTATGCTCATGTTGGATAAAATGAGTATCTTGAAGTGAACATCTTTGATGATTGAGATTATGATTACCCTTCTATAGCAAGAGGGATTTTGGCACATCCATCAGAGAGGGAGAAGATAGATGATATGTTTTAGTTTTCTTCCAAGAATCTTGGTCATATTGGTTCAAAAAGAGTAGACTATGTTGAGATGTTTTCTCTATTAATCAAAAAATTATCACAGTTAAAGGGACTATGATTCATGGGATGAAGTTCCGTGTGAACTAAGGATATCTAGACCATAACATTCCTAGATAGATGGGTACTTGTTGAACCAGGGAGAACAACAGTTTATTAGAAGAAACCTTGGACAAAGAGAGGGAGTGGATAGAGGATATGTTTCAGATTCAGATGAAATTTTGATACCTTATTGGAAAAAACCTTAACAAGGAGGTCAAAAGGTTAGTGTTTCTTTATGAAGAAGAAGTTCCAAGTGAAATCCCTCGTAATAAATTCTTATCTATGAGATATAAGTTTGAGGCGAAAACCTAATTCTCTAACATGATCTATGGTGGATATCATGACAACACCACATGATAGTATCTATATTGACTTTATGTGTATGTGAGCCCTCATATGTACATCATGAGGAAGTGATGACTTCCAAATGATTATTATTTGTACTTGTAGAAGTTATTGGAAGGTGGCGACCTTACAATAACTTATATCATGATATACATTTTGAGTAAATGTTGAAATAGACCATAAAAGGCTTTATCTTGTAAATCAACAACTAAGTGTTAGATGTCATTAAATTGACTGTTTATAAGTTGTTTGTATAGATATATGCTAGGTATTTGCTTAATATCTTGCATTGATATTCTAATAGGCCTTTACCACATTGAATACTTGGTGAATATCATTTAGTTGATGTTTTGATAGGCCATTATTCAGAGTACTTGGTGGATGTCATTTGATTGATGTTCTAATAGGTGAATTGATATAACTAGATACAAAACTCCTAGTCTAGGTCTCAATTCCCAGACTCTCTAAGGCTTCTCCTAAGCCTGTAGAGTTACTACTCGACCCTATTCCTAGAGGATCTCTCACAATTATCCCCTTCTACAAGATCTATTATCCAACTATTTTCACAATTATCAACCTTAATAAAACTTAACCATGTGAACAATATAATCAAAAACCACAACAAGATACTCATGCACAATAACACCAAATATGCTAACTAGGGAAACCCTTGATCAGAGGGAAAACCCTGGTGGGGATGGTGCCCACAAGATGATATACTAATATAAGTATTCCCTCTTAGGAGATTACAACCCTATTGGGAGTTGTACCAACCCTATTAGGAGTTGTGGAAGACAAATGAACCCATTGTCCAAACAACTTTAGGGGCAAGACAAATGACCCCACTATCCAAATGATCTATGTATTATTCCTTACAAAAAATAGAATTATATTGTACTGCTCCTTCCTCTTTCTTTGTCCTTTCAACTAGACCTCTTCTCCTTCTGATCTTATTACCAAATCAAAAACTTTGCATCTAATAATGCCTTGGATCACTTACTTGCATTCACCATATACTCTTCTCCTTTTCGCACTTCCCTAATCACTTCGCATACTTCATTAACATTCCATATGATACAAATAAAGAAAATATCTTTCCTTTATATGCTATCTTCAAAATAATTCCTTGAGTTGGCCTTGAGGCTTTCCCAATTAATTATTATAAGATAATTAATTAATTCATAATTACAATAGCACTTTTGGCTCATAGTCTATATGAAACCTCACACATACGACTTTAGGACTTACGCACTTTCTGATGTCACCACCAGACTATCCTTGATCACTTTCTAACTACACATCACTATATTATATCTCTACTAGAAGATATAATAGGATCATCAGAAAATGTTTTCCATGCACTCTATCTCTGCACTTCTCTTTGTAAATCACTTAGAGCTTCCATACCTCTTCGACTTAGACTCCATGCATTTAACCTCGTCATCAAGACACGAAGTAAAACATGTCCTTAACTGCACTTCACCTATACATCAAAACTCAGTCCGTACAAGTATGATCTGTGTCTACTGCTCTGCCAGTCTTCATAGAATTACTATTATGTTTACACCAATGACAAACATCTTCGTGAATGCAACATGTCAATACTCTCCAATGCTTAGGATACTCCCCCAAACAAATACCATCAACATTCATGCTAACAATCTCCCCATTTGGCATTGATGACTAATGCAGGAGCATCCTAGGGTAGTTGGATATCCTACATGATTAAGGGATTTTGGTAGGGTTGAGTGGACCTCTTTGGATTTTGGGTAGTTAATTTTGATGTATTTAATAATTATTGTAAGCCTTTAAAGGAATTTGGTATTTATTCCATGTTGGAGGCTGACTTGTGGCCCTTCAAGTAGTTAATGTAAGGGATATTTAATTTGTAACTTATTGGACTGACTTGTGGCTAAGTTGGGTATAAGTAGGGGTTGTGGTAAAATCTTTAGTCATTATTCATTCATTTGGAAGAGGAGTGAGTGTGGAGAGTAGCTAGAGAGTGAGTTTTTCCTGAGACTGTGGACAACATATATGAAAAACATTTATATTTTATGAATAAAGAGTTGTAATTTGGAATCAGATCTTGCATTGTTATTGTGCTTCCACTATGTGGTTGTTTGTTGGGGATTAGGACATCTCCTTTGGGGATTCTCCTACCTTGCACTGCATCAATGACAACATAGATGAAAAGCATCTAAGTTCCAAGAATTTACCAAACAATACTATGTTGTTGTTATCATCTTTCCAAATCCTCTTCATTAATCAAATATGAAATCCTCTAGAACATTGCTCTATTATATATCGTCATGCAGTATATCTCCCCCATAGAGATATTCATGGATCTTTCTAAATCTCCCTAATAACTATCTCTCCCCCGTACATATAGTTTAGGAGATGTTTTTCATGCATTCTCTCCCCCATTGACATCAATGTCAAGGGCTTCATTATGTCAATTTACTGCTTCAAGTCTTCAACTAGATCAAGTGTCCAAAGACACTATTTAATACCAAATACCAAGAGTCCTCAATGACTTTTCTCATTACAGATACTCCCCCGTATAGGAAGCATCAACATTTAGTCTAGTCAAACAATAGTGCTCTGTACCATTGGACTGATGCAATCTCTGCATCATCTACTTTGAAGTAGGTAGGGGCATAACCCCAAGTATACCTCTCAAGTACTCAAATGCATCTTTAGGTAAGGGTTTTGTAAATATATCTGTGATCTAATCCTTAGTACTCACATACTCCAATCTGATCTCCTTTTCTTTTGCCTTCTCTCTCAAAATATGATACTTAATAGATATATGCTTAGTCTTAAAATGTAATACATGATTCTTATGCATACTCATTGTACTTGTGTTATCACAATATATGATAATAGGTTCTAAAATTCTATCATAATATATTTCAATATCCACTTCATCCACATCACTTGATTACAATTATTTTTTGCTACTACATACTCAGCCTCAGTTGTATTATGTGAAATGCAATCCTATTTCTTGCTCATCCAAGAAACCAATCTTCCTCCAAGAAAGAATGCTCCACCACTGGTGCTCTTTCTGTTATCCATACGGCTTGCCCAATCTGTATTAGTATAAGTACATAGAGTGAAATCACTTGATCTATCATACCATATTCCATAATCAGATATTCCTTTTAAATATCTGAATATCCTTTTTATAGTTGCACAATGATACTCCTTAGGATCATCTTCAAATCTAGCTATAATCCCAATAGCATTTTCTATATCTAGTCTAGTGTGAGTTGGATATTGCAAACCTCCAATCATGGATCTGTACTTCTTCTTCTCAACTATAGGTGTCCCATCTTTGCTAGATAACTTGTGACCAATTATCATTGGTGTACCAACATGTTTACAACTTTCCAAGCCAAATCTCTTCAACAAGTCCTTCAAATACTTTGCTTGTGAAATAAAAATGCCATAACTATTCTGTACAATCTGCAAACCTAGCAATAACTTCATTTCTCCAATCATACTCATCTTTCATTTCTTCAATGAACTTATCACATGCTTCATCATTACCTCCAAATATTATGTCATCAAAAAATATTACTATTATCAACAATTCATTCTCTTTCTTTCAAATACAAGTTACTATAGGTCGTACCTTTAGCAAATCCAAGCTTTGTCAAATAATTGTCCAACCTTGCATACTAGGTTCTAGGTGCTTGCTTCAAACCATATAGAGATTTCTTCAATCTGCATACCATGTCTTTTTCTTCTGTTAGAGGGAAACCTTTAGGCTGCTCAATGTATACTTCTTCTTCAAGTTCTCCATTCAAGAAGGTTGATTTTACATCTATCTGATACACTGTGAATTTCTTATTTGTTGCATAAGCCAAGAACATTCTTACTACTTCCATTCTTGCTACAGGGATTCCTTCTTACTGTGAACATCCTTTGCACACAAGTATGACCTTGTTTCTTACCACTTCACCATATTCATTCATCTTGTTTCTAAATACCTACTTGGTTCCAATAACATTATTGTCTTTAGGTCTTGGAACTAATTTCCATGTTTCATTCTTCATAATCTGACCTAATTCTTCCTTCGTTTCTTGAATCCAATTATCATCCTTACATGATTCATCTATGCTCTTAAGTTCAACTTGAGAAATCAAACATAATTAACATACTTCTTCATTTACCTGATTTATGTTTCTGCTCCCAATGATTTGTTCAGGAGGGTGGCTTTTTGATATACTTCCGCTAGGAGTTGTCAACTCAACTCTTTCTTTTGTTCTAGGCTCAAATCTCTACTCTTCAATCTGATTCACCTTTTATAAATAAAAAGAATATCAGAATGCGATTGTTCAATTTTAATGACAAAAAAATGGTATTTGTGTTTAGAATTTGAAGGTGATGTAAACTGATGAAATGTGTTGAATTGGATGAATTTTATGCTACAATTATTATAATATTTTTGAGTAAGAATTTATTCATTTAAAAAATATTTGTAGTCCCTTTTTTAACTGTAAAAAATATTGGGTGTAGTTCTCGTCAAACAAGTATATGCAAATCATATTTTTTTTGTTCTAATTTGAAAATATCTTATAGATGACATGTATATCTAAGGAACAAAAAAACAAATAATTATATTTGATGCATATTTTCTTTATTATAAGTACTAAAGGTTGACCTTATCATAATCCAATGATTGTTTCCTCCCGTAAAAACTTCCCTATCAAATCTACAACTTTTTGAAAAAAATTTACATATTCATGAAGAGGACTCTCTCCTCTAGAGATAAATATAATTTTTTAATTTTTTTAATACATGATTATTATTAAATTTTGTTTCTTGAGAGAGCATCTTTTGAAATGTTGAAATATTGACTTATAATATTTTGAAATTTTAACATATTATAACTAATCAAAACACTCAGAAATTTATATAATGATGATATTGAATATGAGATCTATAAAAGGGCATTTTTAGTTTTTGAAAAAAATTTGAGTATTGATAGAGAAATGAGATTTGACCAAAAAAGGTTTTGGTATCCTAAAAGGTGACACAAATTTGTGCTTTTTCCTGATGGTCTCAATGATAACTTCTATATTCTCTTGGTTAGCCTTTGGATAAAAAATAGTTACCAAAGTTATCTCTTCTACTACTTCCTCTTTCTTAACCAATTAACGCTCATTTTCTTTATCATCATAGTCATTCAAGAATCTTTCCATACTTGCTTTAAATTCTTCATCTTCATCAGAAGGTGAACTCTTTCTAGTTTTTCTTACTCTCTTAGGACATCTAAATAAAAAATGGCCAAACTCTTTAGATGTCCAACAAACAAAAAATTTCATACCTTATGGCTCTCTTTTCATAAGTAGATCAATACCATCTTTGATCTTCTTATCTTCTTCGGATCTGGATCTGTCTTTACTTGTGCTTCTATTCTTTTGCATGCAACAAAAGGATTATGGATCTAGAACCTCAATACACTCAATTCTTTACACATTTCTAATGTCTCACCAAGAAACTCCATCTTCTAGGTGTTAAAATTTCCTCCATTAGACTTAGGACTATCATTTATGAAATGACTTGCCACTGATCTCCCAAACCTATTAAGCTTTCCCTTCAAGGACCTATGGATTTGGTACCAATTGTTGGGGGGGGTGTGAATCAGTTATCCAACTATTGTCACAATTATCAACCTTAATAAAACTTAACCATGTGAACAATATAATTAGAAACCACAACAAGATACTCATGCATAATAACACCAGATATGTTAACTAGGGAAACCCTTTGATTAGAGGGAAAATCCCAATGGTGATGGTACCCACAAGATGATGTACTAATATAAATATTCCTTGTTAGAGGATGGACCCTCAATTTGGAATATATAACAACATTTAGTACATACCAGGAGACTTTGAATCCCTATTAGGAGATTCCAACCTTGTTAGGAGTTATGGAAGATAGATGGACCCACTATCCAAATAGCTTGAGGGGCAAGACCAATGAACCCATTGTCCAATTAATCTTTGTATTACTCCTTGCAGAATAATAGAATTATATTGTACTGCTCCAAGTTCCTCTTTCTCTGTGATGTCAATTGGACCTCTATTCCTTCTGATCTTATTACCAGATCATGAACTTTGCATCCAATAATCCCTTGGATCAATTACTCACATTCACCAAATACTCTACTCCTTTTTGCACTTCCTTGATCACTTTGCATACTTCATTCACATGCCATATAACTAAAGAAAACATATTTTCTTTATACCCTATCTTCAAAATAATTCCTCGAGTTGTCCTTGAGGCTTTCCCAATTAATTATAATAAGATAATTAATTAATTCATAATTACAATAGCACTATCAGCTCATAGTCTATATGAAACTTCACACGTGCAACTTCAGGACTTGCACACTTTTTGATGTCACCATCAGATTGTCCTCGATCACTTTCTAACTACGCATCACTAGATTATATCTCTACTAAAAGATATAATAGGATCATTAGAAACTGATTCCCATGCACTTTGTCTCTACACTACTCTTTGTAAATCACTTAAATCTTTCGTACATCTTCAACTTAGACTTTGTGCATTTAATCTCATCATTGAGACACATTTTAAAACATGTCCTTAACCACACTTCACCTATACATCAAAACTTGGTCCATACAAGGGTGATCCGTGTCTGCTATTCTACTAGTCTTCACAGAATTACTACTATGTTGACATCAATGACAAACACAGTCACGAAAGCAACATGCCAATACTCTCCAATGCTTAGGATGCTCCCCCAAAGGAATACCATCAGCATTCATACCAACATGGTCAACCCTTGACCTATTCATGCCATTTCAAGCAACATTGGTAATCCAAAGACACTTCATTCATAACCTATCTATCTACCCCTAGTCACACCCTCGGGGCTTTATATTTAGCCCTTATTCACTGATGGTTGACTAGAACCATTTACAAGCCAGAATGTTTTAGGACCTTAACCTAGATCCTAGGTGCTCCTGCACCAGGAATAATCATGTTACTTAATATGGCATTAAAAGAGTATTTGGTAAATATCATATGTTGATATTTTGATATGCAAATACCCATACAATATTATATAATAGAATTCTTATGATCAAATATTTCCTTGATGTGATTTCCTAATATTACCAATGGTGTAATATTTATCATATGTTTATCCTTCCTAGCTAAGAGGGAGTGTTAATGTTTTATAGCTTTAGATGGATAAAACCTATGAATAAGTATATATGAGATATAATGTATTCATTATATATATATATATATATATATATATATATATATATATATATATATATATATATATATATATATATATATATATATATATATATATATATATATATATATATATATATATATATATATATATATATATATATATATATATATATATATATATATATATATATATATATATATATATATATATATATATATATATATATATATATATATATATATATGTATGTATATATATGTCCCTTCAAGGGACATGTCTCTTCATAGGCTTATTCTCAATATAAATGGAGAGAGATTGTTGTATTTGAAAATATACAAAAATCGCATGTAATATTATTTTATTTGCAAAAATCCTCAAACTTTACAAGAAGAAAGCATCTCAAGTGAGAATTGTGTCTTAGGTTATTTCTTCTCCTTTTGGTTAATCTTCTTTATCACCTCTTCCAATTGTTTGATTATGACCTCTAATGATGATGTTTCCTCTTTCTCAATCAAACCCTCTATGTTAAAGTTATGTGGCAACTTGACTCCTCGCAAGAATAGGTACATGAATTACTTGTCTTTCTCTCAATTGAAAGTGAGTTTCATGAATTTTGTAAACATTTTCTTGTTGAAATTGCAAGATCTCTTCCTCAGTAATCTCTTCATCTAGTCATCATTTTGGGATGCATGTTGTGATACTTGTTTATTGTGTTGAGAACCATGATGTGAACCATGTTTAGAAAGTGTGATTATTGAAATCTTGGTTCAAATATCTAATTTTATCTTCCATAGTCTCTTGATGTTCTTGATTTTCTTGTCCAAAGTGTCTATCCCCTATTCATTTCAAAATGGTCATCAATCTTCATATTTCATTCCACCATAGTCAAAGTATAAGAAAGATCATTTTTGGGCCTAGGTTGGAAAGGTTACAACTCACTAGGTGTGCAAGGAAAAAACCTATAACCCAAGATATCTCTCCTTGAAAATGTGTCTTGTCAAAGAGAGCTTTGAGCTTCTTTCCTCGATGAATATGATAAATAGTTGTAATCAACATGAAAGAAGGTGTAAGACGCCAATAGCATAACTAGAAGAGACTTGATTTTCAAACTAGGTAATCAAAGTGTCTACTTGTCCAAAGTGATGATGTAAAAAGAGCAAAGATAACTTGTCACAAGATGCCCAAGTTGTGGGCCTAATATGCCTTATGTATGACACTTGTAAAGCAAGCAAAGATAAGATAAAAATATCAACAAAAGAGATGATAAGAAAGATGGACAAGTGAATAATACACTAACCAAGTGTGTAGTCAAGCAATTCAAGTGCTCTTTCTAGATGAAGGCAACCTCTTTAACCTATTGGTATAGATCAAATATAAAAAAAGACCAAGTATAGGTTGTCCTAACAAACTAAGAACAAGTTTCAAGTGTAAGATACTCAAAACAGAAGTTGTATGATGAAACTTTGTAAACTAGGTGACAAAAGTGCAAGATAATGATAGGTAATTGTAAAGTAGGAGACAAACTTACCAGAAATGATAGTTTTGGTGAACTAGGGCAATAAATCCCCAAAAGCCAAATGATAGACCCTATAATTGATAGGTGATCAAACTATGTATCATGTGACATTTCTCAATACAATAGGTGATGAAAAAATCAAAAGGGAAAAATGCCCTAGAGTTTGACCCAAAAGTCCTAGTTTGACTCACTATTTGGATGATTTTAGTAATGTTTAGCAGTTTGATAACATTTGAACTTGATAAGAGAAACAAGTTTGGTGTTCAAAAACCACTCTTCCAAAGAAAAATTGTGATACAAGAATTAGTCTTCAAACAATCTCACAAGGGATAAAGTTGTTAGTTTTTTGTTGTTTAGCTTAGAAGGTGGACTGGAGTTGCTTTAAAGAAACTTGAGTTAGATATTTAGCAATAGCTTTATTTTTATTCTTTAAAATAATATTTCTAAGTTTGTGAGTTTGAGAAAAATAGGAAGTGATTTTATATATGATTTAAAGCCTAAGAAAGCAATAAAACATTCTTTTCCTACAAGCTAAATAAAGAAGTTGGGATCTATATATGTCAGATTATAGTAGAAAACTTGGATTGTATTGGATTGGATTCTATTGTATTTTGGAAGAGAAAGTTTGCTATTAGGTTGAATAGATGATCCAACGATTGTAGGCTTTTCCCCAAGCTAGGGTTTCCTATGTACATCTATGCTATTGTCTATATCTAATTGGCTTGTATTATTTTGCTTCCACTATTTGCTTCTGTTAATTAACCTAGAGTATTAATTGTTATAAATCAAATTGAGTTTCTTTGTCTGAATTTATTGTGTGATTGATCTATAACTAGGTTATAAGAAATTGACATGGTATCAGAGCTATGAGAATTTAACATGGTATCAAAGCTATAAGAAATCAACATGGTATTAGAGCTATGAACTCTACATAGAGAGCCAAGATCTATGACACAAGTTACAAAAGGAAAAAAAGACTTGTCTCCAATTCCTTTTATGGCTATGGCAACCAGTGATCGACTAAAGATAGGTTGCAGGGTGGCTATGGTGATCATCCTTTGGCATGGGGTTTGCATGTTGTAGATCCAAGGAGCAAGAATGAGTTGTGTGGAGGCATTGAGGAAGAGATTTTCTCGAGGAAGAATTTCCTCTATATATTGAGAGGAAGAGAGTTCCTAGATATGTTGAGAGGAAGAGATTTCCTAGAGACATTGAAGAAGTGATTTTTTGGAGGAAGAGAGTTCCTTGATCTGTTAGAGGAAGAGATTTCCTAGATATATTGTGTGGAAGATATTTCCAAGAGGAAGAGATTTCCTAGATATCCTGTGAGTAAGATATTTTGAAGAAAAACTAGGGAAGAAGGGTAAATACAATTTTCAACGAGGGAAGTAGAGGCAATTATTCTTGTGGATAGAAATTGCTATACTTTCAGCTGTGAATTTTTTAGATTCTTCCAAAGGCAGTTTTTAGCACAAGTTTGTGTGTGCACATTTAGTGAGAGTTGTTTTCTTAATAGAGAGAGGATTGTGAGGCTAAAGTTATTTTTGTATAGCTGTTGTAGCAATCTTGTAGTCTATTATTTCTCTTCAAGCTAGATAGATGGTGCAGTTACAGGTTTTCTTCATCGGAGATTGAGTGGAGAATCAACTAGTAAAACTCTAGTACTTTTCTATTAACAAATAGATAGTAGATATACTGACACAACCTTTGGCGAAGATTTTTTTTTAATTCTACAAGGATAAGTCGGGTGTTGTGTAGAACATCTTCCTTGCTAAGGAGTGTTATTTTTTTATTGTTTAGCTCATATGGTGGAGTGAAGTTTCTTTAAACTAACTTGAGTTGGATATTTAGCAAAAACTTTGTTTTTATTCTTTAAGAGAATATTTTTAAGTTTGCGAGTTTGAGAAAAATAGGAAATGATTTTATATATGATTTAAAGCCTAAGAAAGAAAGAAAGCATTCTTTTCTTGCAAGGTAAATAAAGAAGTTGGGCTCTATATATGTAAGATTGCAGTAGCAATCTTGGATTGGATTTTATTTTATTCTAGAAGAGAAAGTTTGTTGTTAGGCTGAATAGAAGATCCAACAGTTGTAGGTTTTTCCCCAAGCCAGGTTTCCTAGGTATATCTGTGTTATTGTCTATATCTGATTGGCTTCTATTGTTTTGCTTTGGCTATTTGCTTTTGTTAATTAACCTTGACCATTAATTGTTACAAATCAGATTGAGTTTCTTTCTAAATTTATTGTGCAATTGATTTGTAACTAGGTTATAAGAAATTGGCATGGTATCAAAGCTATGAGAATTTAACATGGCATTAGAGCTATAAGAAATTAACATGGTATCATAGCTATGAACTCTACATACAGAGCCAAGATCTATGACACAAGTTATAGAAGAAAAAAAGACTTGTCTCCAGTTTCTTTTATGGCTATGGCAACTAGTGATTGAGTAAAAATAGGTTGCAGGGTGGCTATGGTGATCATTCTTTGGCATGGGGTTTCCATGTTGCAGATCCAAGGAGCAAGGATGAATTGCATGAAGACATTAAGGAAAAGATTTCCTCAAGGAAGGATTTCCTCTATATATTGAGAGGAAAAGAGTTCCTGGATATGTTGAGAGGTAGAGATTTCCTAGAGACATTGAAGAAGTGATTTCTTGGAGGAAGAGAGTTCCTTGATATATTAGAGGAAGAGTTTTCTTAGAAGTATTGTGTGGAAGATATTTCCAAGAGGAAGAGATTTCCTAGATATCTTGTGAGGAAGATATTTCAAAGAAAAACTAGGGAAGAAGGGTAAATAAAAATTTTAGTGAGGGAAGTGGAAGAAATTATTCTTGTGGATAGAGATTGTTATACTTTCAACTTTGAATTTTTTATATTCTTTTGAAGTTAGTTTTTAGCACAAGTTTGTGTGTGCACATTTAGTGAGAGTTGTTTTCTTAATAAAGAGAGGATTGTGAGGCTGAAGTTATTTTTGTATAACTGCTATAGCAATCTTGTAGTCTATTATTGCTCTTCAAGCTAGATAGAACGTGTAGTTGTAGGTTTTCTTCATCAGAGATTGAGTGGAGAGTAGACTAGTGAAACTCTAGTACTTTCCTATTGATAAACATATAGCAGATATACTGACACAAGCTTTAGTGAAGAATAAGTTTCTATTCTTCAGGGATAAGTTGTGTATTAAGTAGAACACCTTGCTCATTAAGAGGGAGTGTTAGTTTTTGTTCTTTAGCTCAGATGGTGGAGTGAAGTTTCTTTAAAGCAACTTGAGTTGGATATTTAACAACATCTTTGTTTTTATTCTTTAAAAGAATATTTCTAAGTTTGAGAGTTTGAAAAAAATAGAAAGTGATTTTATATATGATTTAAAGCCTAAGAAAGTAAGAAAACATTCTTTTCTTGAAAGCTAAATAAAGTAGTTAGGCTCTATATATGTAAGATTGTAGTAGAAAACTTGGATTGTATTGGATTGGATTCTATTGTATTTTGGAAGAGAAAGTTTGTTGTTAGGCTAAATAGAAGATCCAATAGTTGCAAATTTTTCCCCAAGCTGGGGTTTCCTGGGTATATTTGTGTTATTGTATATATATGATTGGCTTTTGTTATTTTTCTTCCACTATTTGCTTTTGTTAATTAACCTAGAGTATTAATTGTTATTAATCAGATTGAGTTTCTTTCCATGCATTTCTTGTGCAATTGATCTATAATTGGGTTATAAGAAATTAAGAAAAGTAACCTTGCAAGATACAAGCATATGTGAAGTTTCAAAATGTAACCCCTAGAGCACTGTCATGTGTATGTTCAATGGATTTTTACGATTTTGAACACATTTCAAAAGCACATCAAATAATATCTACCTAAAGGTCACGCCTTGTATCAACACCTTTATCCACAACTTGATGCTTTCTCACCTCACACAAAGTGATATTGTCTTTGTCATGGAGTGCTTTTAACACATCCAAAGGAACCTATATGGTGAGTCAAGTCTTGAGGTGATCTGGGTAAACCACTTGGATCAATCTTTGTACAAAGATAATGATGCGACTAAAATCGAGTGGCCTCTAACCTAGGTTCTTAGTAAAAAATTTGTTCACAACATCTCGCTTGGTCCTGATATAGAATTAAGGCCTCACTAACCCAAGAGTAATTAGATGTGATGGTCACATAAGCAAGATTAAGGCCTCAAGGACCTTAGGCACACAAAGCATACCCAACTAGCAATACCACAAGTGGTCATAATCCCACAAGTGTTCTTACAAAATGGATGAAACTACCATGTCCCCTTAATACTCTGGTTTCTGCTAGAAACTTCTTTATTATAGTGGGTCAAATTAGTTAGGTTCACTTGTTTCCACTTGAGTCATTCACGTGAGATTTTTCCCTCAACAACTGGTCCTCTAAAGGATCTTAACACAAATGGATAACAAGTGAAGGTCTAGATTTCTAATTTCCCTCAAAGAGGCAAAGAGCATACTCTCCTACTTCATAAGCTTCTCCCAAACACACTAAACACTTGGTTCATTAAGGTCACTAAAGAGAAATCTTCTCTAATTCACTTTCCATGATCCAAAACAAAGGGTCTAGGTTTTTTATTGTCATAGAAAGACAATAACATACTTCTCTACCAATGAAAAGAACCCATACTCGTGAGCTTTTAATGTACCTAAATAAAATGAAAGTTAATAACAACAAGCACAATTGTGATATTGCTATCAGGATTTAACTGTGTGATTTTGAGTCAAACTCATTGACCTATTTTTCATGAGTAGTGATTCAACATGAATCCATCTCTCATGAGAATAAATGGAACACTTAGCACTCATTGGATCTAGGTGATGCTCACAGGGGTGAAGCACCAAGACTTCCTGGGAGGTCACCCATCCCAATACTACTCTAGCCTGAGCACACTTAACTATGGAGTTTCCTCCATGGTTAAACTCAAATCTTTCAACCCCATTTGCAAAATCTTCACCAAGTGTTGTGCCTTATGAAAAATTCATTAGAAAGCCCCTTAAGCTCATCAATTGATAAGTAGGAGATAATTTCCACAACAAGTGAAATTGTGATATTACTATCAGGATTTAACTATGTGATTTTGAGTCAAACTCGTTAACCTTTTTTTCATGAGTATTGATTCAACATGAATCCATCTCTCATGAGAATAAATGGAACACTTAGCACTCATTGGATCTAGGTGATGCTCACGGGGGTGAAGCATCGAGACTTCCCAGGAGGTCACCCATCCTAGTACTACTCTAGCCTGAGCGTGCTTAACTACAAAGTTTCCTCCATGGTTAAAGCTCATCAATTGATAAGTAGGAGATAATTTTCACATCAAGTTAATTTATGATATTGCTATCAGGGTTTAATTGTGTGATTTTGAGTCAAACCCATTGACCTATTTTCCATGAGTAGTGATTCAACATGAATCCATCTCTCATGAGAATAAATGGAACCTGTAACACTCATTGGATCTAGGTTATGCTCACAAGGGTGAAGCACCGAGACTTCCTAGGAAGTCACCCATCCAAGTACTACTCCAGCCTGAGCTAAGTGTTTCGTTTATTCTCATGAGAGATGGATTCATGTTGAATCACTACTCATGAAAATAGGTCAATGAGTTTGACTCAAAATCACATAGTTAAATCCTGATAGCAATATCACAATTTGACTTGCTGTGGAAATTATCTCCTACTTATCAATTGATGAGCTTAAGGGGCTTTCTAATGAATGGTTCATAAGGTACAACACTTGGTGAAGGTTTTACAAATGGGGTTGCAAGCTTTGAGTTTAACCATGGAGGAGACTTCATAGTTAAGTGCGCTCAGGCTAGAGTAGTACTGGGATGGGTGACCTCCTAGGAAGTCCTTGTGCTTCACCCTTATGAGCATCACCTAGATCCAATGAGTGCTATGTGTTCCATTTATTCTCATGAGAGATGGATTCATGTTGAATCACTACTCATGAAAAATAGGTTAATGAGTTTGACTCAAAATCACATAGTTAAATCCTAATAGCAATATCACAATTTGACTTGCTGTGGAAATTATCTCCTACTTATCAAAAAGCACAATGTTTTGTTGAATCTCCAAGGCAACCTACTAAACCACACATAAGTAATCTAGTAATGTAACTTTGACAAGTGAAATTACAAGTTAGGGTGCATATAATATCAAAATAAAAGCTCGAGAAAATTACAAAACCAGTTGATTAGTTATTGTGATAGACTAGAAATCTAAAATGCAAGAAAACTAAGCTAATAAACTCAAAAAATACAAAGTAACAGATTTGTATGATGAAATAAGCTTCACCAAAATATCATACGATAAAGTTCCATAAGCCAGATGATAAAACCTGCACAGGTAACAAAAATCCTTAACCAAAACGATAGAACTATGAAAGCCAAATGATATTCTAGAAAGCAACATGGTGACATAACACTATACAATAAGTGTCACATGTAGAACAAAATTTTATTGCACTCTATCTTACGATATTCTGTACAAAAGCATGAAAATAATACACCTATGATACTAAAATCAAAAAATATAAGAAATGAAGCTAGGAACTTGGCTCCAACCCTACAGTAGGCTCCAAAAATGTATACCAAAATTAAGGTACACTTATATTCATTATTATTCCCAAGAGATCCCATTGATTAAGAGGCTTGGAAGGCAACTAATGCCCTATCTATGACATGTGAGAATCCAAATGATATGGTAGTAGCTCTCAAGTGAACCTAGGATTGAAGATCCTTACAAGGTGCACCACAAAACGAGAGGTTCAAAGATAATATGCAAGAAGAGTGCCAGTATCCATGATCTCTATGATGATATGCAATGCAAAGTAAACTAAATAAAATGCAAGATTAAGCTACTATGATATGCAAGTATGAGAAAGTGAACTAAACTAACAAGATGTAAACTTCCTCCTAATTAAGCTGAATGAACTAAACTAGTCACAAATAAAAGGAAATCCTAAGCCAGAATGCAAGTATGCAAAATGCTCAAGAAATCAAGAATAGAAATGACAACATAACAATAAATCAAACAAGATGGATATGAAGAGTGACGAGAGAGCATCCTTTTAAAAAGATTTGAACAATCAAGATTAAGAAGCAAAAAATAATGGTGGAGATTTATTTTTTAGTTGATCTATGAGCTCAAGTCTCCTAAGAAGCAAAAAAAATAGTAGATGAGATTAAGAGGTAAAATAGTGAGTGGCAAAGATTAAGAGGCAGTTTTTACTTTTTTTGAAAAGTCAAGATTCTCCTCACCTTGGAAATTGCACTTTCAAATTGTAAATAAGTTCTTTTTCTTTTTAAATTAGATTTTTTTTTTTTACTAGGTAAATTAGAAAATGTCTTACGTGCGCACTTAGGATAAATGAGTTTTCTAGGATAAATGTCTTTACATGTGCACTCAGGAGGATAAATTTAGAATAATGTGCTTAAATTATAGAATATAATCAAATAAATGATTATGTGATGATTTGATCAATGATAGATGATCGATACATTATGCAAAATTGGTTAAGCCCATAATGTAGTCTAACATATAAATTAAAACTATAAAAAAATGAGACTTATCCTTTACTATATCAAAATTGGACGATTAAAATTACTATTTTTTTTTTTCCCTTAAACTATTAAAGTGCTTAGAATTGTGCTTAATATTGTTCTTTTACCGTTGAATTAAGAAACACCACGTCGCTGCTTTCAATATCAAAAGGTTTTAGAAACATAACCCCGAAAAATATTCTATGGTATACAAGAGTGCAGGTTAGACTTCAAATTACATTCTAGTTAGCGGCCATACGGTTACCGTCACATGAACTCCGGCTCGAGAATTTTGCGTCGTCTATCACATGGGGATTATCCCTTGGAACATTCAGGCGGAATCTCATCTTTAAAAGGAGAAAGCCAACAAATTACTAATTTTTTTTTTTTGGCCCATTTCCAGTCTCCTTTGAACTTCACAAAATCTCTTACGAATACCTTGCCATGGATCAATTATCAATGGTATGTATAAATTTCTGTGAAAAGTTGCATACATTTCTGATTTATAAGAATCGGGAAGATTATTTCTTCTTGCTATGAAATTGACGAACCGTGTGACATAGTTGGTGGCTGATTAAAATTGGAACTTCGATTTAGCTTCAAAGCTTTAACCTGGCAGGCTAATTGCCCTAATTTGAATTTTATTGACCCTGCGGTTTGAGGAATTACATGGCTTTGCTGGTCGTTCCATGAGACTTTCTTTCAGTATGGTTTAATTTTGGCTTTATGGGTTTGAAATGTTTAATTTTGGGCAAATTTTATGCCACCAAAGTATTGTATACCATATTCAAGTTTTACTTTTTTGGGGCTATTTTACCCCGTCAACTTGTATGAAAGATTCGAATTTAGAAACAGTTAAACAATTCAGATCTAAAATCAGGGTTTCTAAGAAAGCAGAAATTTCCTCAATTATGCCAGGTTTTTTAATTTTTTTTTTTGATTTATGAATTCCCCTTTGTAGGACAACCCTGCTTTAAACGCCTCGTCGGGGAGATTATTACTTTCATCCATTTTACCCGACTTAAATCATTGCTTTCAAAATCCACTTGCCGTAATTTCAAAGCAAGCGCAGTAGTGAATCCATAGCCCAATTTTTCTGTCACTCTCAATCTCAAAGGGGACATCACTTTTGTCAAGTTCAACCAAAAGTTAGGTTTTTCATTTCAATTTCCATTTGCAGTAATTTGAAAGCAAGCGTGCTACTGAATTCAAGTTCCAATTTTTCTGTGGGTCTCAACCATAACTTCTTTGAGGTATTCAACACAGTTTACCACGGTCCACTTTTTTCATTCCTTCCCGTTGGAGCTTATTCTGTTAGTTCCCACCCTAGCTTATTGTGAAATTGAAATTTATGCGACATATTAAACCCAAGAACAACGGATTTGAAATAAACATTAAGGGATTTGAAGAAAACAACGGATTTGAAAGCAAGTGCAGTACTGAATTCACGGCCCAAATTGTCTGTCACTCTCAATCACAAAGAGGGTATTACTTTTGTCAAGTTCATCCTTAACTTAGGTTTTTATCCTTCCAACTTCCAGTTGCAGTAATTTGAGAGCAAGTGTGCTACTGAAATCAAGCTGCAATTTTTTTTAGGTCTCATAACTTCCTTGAGATATTCAAATTAATTTACCATGGTCCACTTTTCCATTCCTCCCCATTGGAACTTCTTTTGTTCCTTCCCACCCCAGCTTGTTGTGAAATTGGAATTTACGCAACATATAAAACCCAAGAACAATGGATTTGAATTACAAATAAAGCTTCTTTTATGGTGTTTTGAGATTGTTGTGTGTGAATTGGCAATCTAAACTTGTATGCAGCAATTCCAATAACACATGATACGAATACACCTAATACCCTTGCTGCATAGGTTTTAAGAAAACAAAATATGTTTCTTATGGACCCTTGCTGTATAGGTTTTAAGAAAACAAAATATGTTTCATATGGCATGCTTCTGAGATAATTGTCTGATCTGGAAATGCCAAACTTGCATTTATCAATCCAAAAGCACATCATAAAAAATGATCAGTTTAAATTTTTCTTATTGTTTCTTAAATCAAATTCATAAAAAAAATGCCTAGCCTAAGTTTTAATTTTTGTTGCAAGTTGCCCTAGATTATGATATCTATAGATCCCTTGGGTTTGAGATAGGGCCTTGAAGCTAATATTTTGTAGGCGTTGAAGTTGGGAAAGAAAAAATGAAAGTTTCATAGAAAGGAAGAGTGCCTTGAAAATATTCTAGCTTCTAAGAAACATTGGTTCAAGGATATGTAACTAGTCCTTGTCGTGCTTTGGCGGTTTGATTTGTGGTTACTGTTTTTAAAAAAAAGTCTCAAGGGTTGGGTCTACCCATACAAAACTATATACACACACATAGAGATATTTATATATGACACACACACACACACATGTATGTGTGTATATCTACATAAATTATCATTATGTATATGTATATCTATATATATGTATGTGTGTGTATATTGGGGTGGGGTGCGAGAAGTTACAGCGAAGTGCCCTCAATAATCACTAGTGTCCATCCATCCTAAACAATGTTCTCTCTCTCTCTCTCTCTCCCTCTTTCTATACACACACACACACATATATATATATATATATATATATATATATATATATATATATATATATATATGTATGTATGTATGTATGTATGTGTGTGTGTGTGTGTTGGGGTGGGGTGGGAGAAGTTGCAGCCAAGTTCCCTCAATAATCACTAGTGTCCATCCATACAAAACAATTCTCTCTCTCTCTCTCTCTCTATATATATATATATATATTTAATACTTAACTGCCCTTATTTAGTGGGATCTTCCAATTTCCTCCCATCCTTTGTAAAAATGAAAACAAGCATTCAAGTTATGCCTGGTTTTCACCAAGATATAGTGCTTCATGGATTTAATAGATTGTGTTGTTTTCAATATTGGTTTTTTAACTTGTAAATTACAATTGTTTACAGAAGAAAATTGTGGCAAGATTATTTTAGAAATTATGGGTTTTTACCTGAACAAGATCGTGATTGTGGCTTGCTTCCATGTGTTAAAGGTTTTGTATAAATCATTATTTTTTTTGAATGACAGAGTGATATTTTTTGATCCTCCCTGGTCTGTGTGACGCATGACTTTTTTTTTTGCTGCATACGGTTGTTTTTGACATCTGTGTCCCTGTTTTTGGATAAATTGTGCTGTTTTTTTGTGGTGATATTCTCTGCTGCACATGACAATTTTCTTGATCTGGGTATGCTTTTACCTTTGGCTAGGGTTTGTGAGCCTTCCCACAAACGTTTTTATTGCAGATTTTTGAGAAAATTTATTAGTTTCTTGCAATCTAAATCACCCAGGATTTCAGACATGGGATTTTGTGCAGATTTTTTTTCAAAATTTTGACAGAATTGTGAGTTTTTATTTTTGACTGATTTGTTGTATAAAAATAAAGGTCTTCTTGTTCTATATGGCTGGTTGGGATTTGTTCATTGGAACAAGGGTAGTATACCATTTTTCCTTAGAAACAAAGTTTTGAGGATGCTTTTCTGTTTAAGTACCGACGCCTAGATCAGCTTGTTTTGGGTGCATATACTTGTACCATTGTGGCAGACAAAGACTAGCACAACTTTGAGGAACGTAATCATGAAGTGGATGTGTTGCTAAAGTTATTAGTCACTGACAAATTGCTTCCGAAAGTGTAATCAGATAAGATAACTGTGGAGATATGGGCGCATTTGAAAGATCTCATGAGGCATTAGACATGAGCTGAGCATTCTTTCTAAATAGCATGCTGTTTTCCATAATGATGGATGAGAAGATGTCTTTGTAGAAGCATCTTGTGAAGATCAAGGAT
This sequence comes from Cupressus sempervirens, assembly GCA_028749045.1. NCBI lineage: Eukaryota > Viridiplantae > Streptophyta > Pinopsida > Cupressales > Cupressaceae > Cupressus > Cupressus sempervirens. The sequence goes on along the minus strand of CM053785.1, from coordinate 28,334,879 downwards.
TACATGAGCAATTGGAGGCCATTGGTTGCACAATGGAAGAGGAGGATATGGTGGTGGTAATGGTGAAGAGTTTACTATGCTCGTACAAACACTTTATTGAGATGCTCAACATTACCTCTAGTAATGTTGACTTGGACTTTGATGAGTTGTGCAACAAGCTAGGTAGAGACTATCAATTTGGTAGCCACAATGACATGGTGATGGAAATATTGTCATTGATGTCAAAGGAGAAAACAAGTTAGTCATCAATGTCTTCTGTGGGGTTTTTACACCATCGCCCCATTGCAAACCCCATTTTTGTCTGTTGGTCTTGTCCTTTTGGCTTTAGTTCTTGGTAGTCTTGGGCTTGATCTTCTAAGGTCCCCTCTTTCAAATGAGAATTGGTAAAATTGGCCAAGTCTAGAAAGTGTTGTCCATGTGGCTCCTAGAATGGAAATTGTTTGTTTATTTGAGAATTGAACGTCTTTACATACTATTTTTAGCTTGTCTATTTTTAGTAATTCTATTTATAGAAAATTTTATTGCCTCCTACATTCACCTTATTTTGACTTTGGAAGAACTTACTATTTTTAGAAAGTTTATTTTCAGTAAGTCTATTTTTAGTAAATTTCACTCTCTCGGATTGACCTAAATTTTGACTTTGGGACAACTGACTATTTTTAGAAAGTCTTTTTTTGGCAGGTCTATTGAAATATCCCTAGTAGACCGATTCACTGATCTGCTGTAATTTTATTTAAATAAATAGAATTCTCCTGCAATTTTTAAGTGTTCTTACAGAGTAGATAGAAGTGGAGAAGTTTGGTGTTTGATTTTTGATATTTTCTCTTCAAAATAGATGTGTTACAATATCTACTAGTAACAGCAATATTTAAACAGCACAGTAATGATCCAAAACCACAGCACTTGAAAGCTGGGAATACCCAAATGAACCCAATAATAACTGTTACAAAAATAAAAGCAACCCAGTACCTTAGCTACAGTCAACGCCAGATATGGATAGGCAGCTAGCTACAGGTCTGCAGCAGATCTGTTCCTATTCCAATGCCCAGGTGTGCAGAAAAGGCGGCCCAATGCTGAAGATCAGATCTGCGATGGCGGTTGCTGCTGAAAATCAGATAAGAAGGGTTGCCATTGCTGAAACTGCTTGCTTTCTGCCTGAAAATAGTACTGAAGACTTGCCGAATCACAGCTACTTAAGGGTTACGTCCCAAACAATTTACTCTCTCAACCTAGGGTTGGCGTCCTAGTTGGAGGAATGCTCTACCAGAGCCAAGCGCCCAAAATGATGGATGAATAATGTAAAAGATAATCTTTCCTTCCTTTGCTTCTCCTTATAACTCCCTACTAGGCATTCGAACCCTAAAAATGACCTAATATGACTTGAGTGGAAACTTTGGGTTATAATGTTTATTTTCATTATTGGCATCCAACGTAGAGGAAAAAACATTATTTCAATCATGGTAATAGTATCAAGCATCACCGAAGCTCTTGTAGCTGAAAATCAAATAGTAGAGGTCTGGCACTTTCCAATGGACTATCACACCCCAACACAACTGACCAACTGGAGCCAAAAATCTCCTTATTTCAACCTAGTGGCTAATAAATTAGCCTTATTTAAATATTTAATTACTAACTTAGGGAAATATTTAAATATATTTAAATATTTTCCAAGAGCCAACTAATAGCCAGATCACCATCAGAAGGTGAAACTGAACTTGCCACCACCTGTGACTGATGCTGGATATCAAGAAATAATCGACACTCTCATCCCTCGAATCTAGGGATAACCCTAAAAATTAGGAAGACCTTTGAATCTTCCGAAATTGAAACTAGGGGATGGTCTCCTATAACCTCAATGCTGGATGATACCTCCACCTCCTAGAAAGTAGGGTTCTCCTCCTATAATTAAGGAACTCCTCTGAATCGTGCCCTCACTGTCAGAAACTTCAAATTCAAACACTATAACCCTGATTGAGCCTCTAAACACTCTTGCCAGCCTACGAGACTCCTTGATAGGCTAACTCACATATCACTGCCAGAAGGAGCTAAAGAGGGGACATAACAGTCCTCCCCTCTCGGAGATGCTTGCCCACAAGCAACTGCAAACCTGGATGCTGTAAAACGGACTCACTTTCCCATGGGGCATCCTCAATAGGAAGGCCTTTCCAACGGATCAAGTACTCCCGGATCACCCTTCTCTTTAGTTGGCGTTCCCTTTCCTGCAAGATTTGCTTAGGAATTAGAATCAGTTTTCCTTCCTCATCCAACGGGGGTAGATCAAGGGATGCTACAACCTACTGCCCTAGTGCCTTTTTCAAGCGAGATACATGGAATACATTATGAACTCTGCTATCTGAAGGTAATTCAAGCTCATATGCAACCTCCCCAACACGCTTGAGGATCCTGTAGGGTCCATAGAAACGTCGCTTGAGCTTTTTAACTCCACCCCTTTTAAGGGTGCTCTGTCGGTAGGGCTGCAATCATAGAAAGACCAAATCATCCACTTCGAACACCCTCTCCGCTCGGTGCCGATCAGCGTAGATCTTCTACTGATTTTGTGACTGTTGCAAGTTCTCCCTGAGGGATTCCATAATCTTTTGGTTCTCTTGAACCCAGTCCTGTGGTAGAGGAACTCTACTATCCTCAATGGCCAAGTCTACGAATGATAAGGCATCATAACCATAAAGGGCTCTGAATGGTGTCATAGAAATAGACATATGATGGGTAGTATTGTAACAATACTTGCCCAGGTGTAACCAACGCAACCGTGCTCTTTGCTGTCCTGAGACAGTTGCGTAAATATCCCTCCACCCATTTGTTTACAATCTTAGTCTGTTCGTCTGTTTGTGGATGGTAGCTGGTACTAGGTGTCAACTCTATACTAGTGAGCTTGAAAATTTCTTGCCAAAATGAACTCATGAACCTACTGTCTCTATTGTTCACTATGGTCTTGGGAATGCCATGGAGTCTAAACACCTCTTTGAAGAACAACTCTGCTATTTGAGATTCGGTGAAGTCAACTGTGATAGGAAAGAAATGGGCGTATTTGGTCAATCTGTCAACTACCACATATATACAATCTTTCCCCTGTACTTGAGGAAGACCTGTAATGAAGTCCATGGAGATCCCTATCCACTTCTGTTTCGGTATGGGTAATGGCTGCAATAATCCAGTAGGGAAGGTATGTTCGGACTTATTCTGCTAACATGTCAAACATTTTCGAACATGACGTAAAACATCATCCTTGAGTCCTTTCCAAGAGAATCTCTCTCGTAATGCCCTGTAAGTCTTATTGTACCCTGGATGCCCTGCTATAGGGGTGTCATGGTAAGCCTGCAAAATTCGCTCCTTCAATTGAGAACTCGGAATAAGGAACACTCTGCCCCTGTAATAGATGATCTCATCTACTACACTATACCTATCATCTGAAATCAGCCTATCCATGATTTCACAAGCCTGCTGATCTTTGGAGTACTCAAGTAAAAGTTGAGCCTTCCAATCTGCTGAAATCTTGCTCAATGAACATATGGCAGCATTAGATGGTTTTCTAGAAAGTGCATCAGCAACCGCATTATTCTTCCCCTTAATGAACTCTATGTCAAAGTCATAAGCTTGGACTTTGCTTACCCATTTCTGCTGTCTATCATTGAGTTCTGTTTGATCAAGGAAGTATTTCAGACTGTTGTGGTCCGTCCTCGCCACAAATTTGTTGCCAACAATGTATTGCCTGAATTTGACTAATAGCCAACATTTCCTTGTCATATGTAGAGTATAGTCTCTCATTATCCCTCAGTTTCCTACTCTCATAGGCAATGAGATGTTTATTCTGCATCAATACTGCTCCTATGCCCACACCTGAGGCATCACATTCCAGCACAAAACGTTGTGAGAAATCAGGAAGTGCTAATACTGGACAGGTACTCATAACCTCCTTGAGTCTATCAAAAACTCCCTGTGCCTGCTCTATCCATCTGAAAGCTCCTTTCTTTATGAGATCAGTCAATGGTGCTGCTAACTGAGAAAAACCCCTCACAAACTGCCTGTAATAAGCACATAGACCAAGAAACCCACGTAACTCAGAAATGCTCTGGTGGTAGGGCCAATCACGAATAGCCTGAATCTTTTCCTCATGTACTTTAACTCCGTCAGCACTGATCACATGGCCCAAGTACAAAACCTCTCTAAGTCCAAATTCACATTTGGACAACTTAGCAAATAGAAACTGGTTCTCCATGATGCTAAGTACCTCCTCAACATGCCTGATGTGGTCATTCCAAGTCTGGTTGTAGATCAAGATATCGTCAAAGAACACTAGAACTGATTTCCTCAATTGCTTGTTGAAGATGTGGTTCATGCATGACTGGAAAGTAGCCGGTGCATTGGTAAGGCCAAAAGGCATCACCAAGAACTCATAATGTCCATAATGGCAGTGGAAAGCCGTCTTGTGTACATCCTCTGATCGTACATGGATCTGATGTTAACCTGAACAAAGATCAATCTTAGAGAAGTAGATAGCTCCATGAAGCTCATCTAGCAACTCATCAATGCGTGGAATAGGGTATCTGTTTTTGATTGTCTTTTTGTTCAGTGCCCTGTAATCTATACACATCCGCAAGGTCCTATCCTTCTTCTTGACAAGTACCACAGAAGAAGCAAAGGGGGCTAGAGCTGGGGCGTATGAAGCCCATGTCCAACAACTCATGAATGGTCTTCTCAATCTCATCCTTGTATGCCCTAGGGTGACGATATGGAGTGGTGATCACTGGTTTAGTTCCATCCTCCATTTCTATCCTATGCTCAAACCCTCTATCTGGAGGTACACCAGGAGGTATATCACCAAAAACTCTCCCATGTCAGTCCATTACTGACTAAATATCAACATGAAATATTCTGCCATCTTGAGGAGTAGGTATTTTGGACTTAACAAAACAACGTGTAGCCCAAATCATATCATCATGTCTAATAATAGACTCCATCCTACGAGACGTCACCTCCTTAGGTCCACCGTCTGAAGCTGCTCTTAGGATCACCTTCTTCCCCTTAGACAAAAACTCTAACTGCATGCGGTGGTGATCAATAATATACCTTTCGATTCCTTGTAGCCACTGCATACCCAAAATGACATCATAATCTTCCAAGGGTAGAATATAGAAGTCATCTGTCAAAGTGAAATCCCCCATTTGAATACTAAGCTGTGAGATCTTCCTAGTGCAGCCCAAAATTGCACCATTTGCAACCTTTACTCCAAAACCCTCAAATATCTCAGATTGTAACCCACGTTTCTCAACCAATTTCTGATCAATAAAGTTATGTGTAGCTCCTGTATCGACCAAGGTCATGATTCTCTGGCCTTGTAATGTGCCTTTCAGCCGAAAGGCATGGAATCTGGGATAACCAGATAAGGTAGCCATAGTCACTTTGGCTGCCGCCAATGACTCTGGCATGTCCAATTCCAACTGAGATTGCTCCTGATGAGTCTCCTCGAGACTGTCCTCAGTGTCAGTGTCAGGTATCTCCTCATCACCAAACTCAGATGTCACCTCAATCAAATGAACCTTGCCCTTACCCATACAACAGTGCCTGGGCTCCCAAGATTCTTTGCATGAAAAGCAAAGTTTTTTCCTCCTCAAATCATTCCGTGTCTTTGGGTCCATCCTAGGGGGTCTAGCTGAGTGTCCATCCCTATTCTGTGAGGTGTTGGCCTTTTGTGGAGGTCTTGCGTCCCTAAATGGTCTCTTATCAGACTGATAAGTAGGAATAACGTCCAGTCTTAGTGTTACATCAATGACGTCCTTAAGGGTGGTTGGCTGGAACGCTCAGACCAATCCCTTAAGTCTGTCCTGCAACCCCTCAATGAATAACATCACACTCCGGTTCTGGGGCATATTAGGTACCATCACAACAATACGCTGGAATTCATTAATGTAAGTTTCAGCCTGTCCTATCTGTGTAAGATGAGCCAATTCTCTGTAGTAGAGCTCTGTGTCTTTTCAGTCAAACCGAGTAATAAGCCACTCAGTAAAATCTGTATAAGAGTGAATCAATCCATGATCCTGGGTGATCAACCCATGATGCCACTAGTCATATGCAATCCCATTCAAGTGTAATACAACGAACTGTATAGCCTCCCTCTCTGGCATGGGACGTAAAGATAAGTAAATATCCAATTTGTGCACCCAAGCTCATGCACTAGTACTACATGTACCATCATAAGTGACCAGTGAGACTTTCCCAATAGCTCTGTTGAGATTATTATTTTGTTGTGGTCTAAAACCCCTATCACCTTTGAACCTAGTAGTATCCCTACGTTGAGAACAGTACTAGGGAAGAGGAAAAACATCACAGAACTCAGGAGGTAAGGCCCTCCATTCAGCTGTAGCTTCCATAACAGATTCTTGAAATTCCACCTCCGACGGATCTGCCTGTGCTCTACGCTCTCCTGGTAAGAGTTGTGGAAGCAAGGGTCTGTCTCCAGTAGGTGTATGGGGGCGTTCACGCCTATGGGAATGAAGGGAGCTCCTTACAAAAGCATGAGATTTGTGGCTGTGCTGACTCCCTGCTACTGACACAGATCTACTGCGTCCCTGTCTACCCCTGTGCCTATCCAACTCTATTCTTTCCAAGTTATCTTGTAATCTCTCATGGGCTTGGACTATCAAGGGCTGTGTTGTGATGAGTGTTTGCATCATTGCTCTTTCCTGTTCTTCTACTTGGTTCTGCCTGGCATTTCTCTGTTCATCGGCCATAGTGTTTCAATCCTAGATTGCAATCAACTCACAGGCTGGCAAGATCAGGCTCTGATACCACTTAAATATCCCTAGCAGACGGATTCACTGATCTGCTGTAATTTTATTTAAATAAATAGAATTCTCCTGCAATTTTTAAGTGTTCTTACAGACTAGACAGAAGTGCAGAAGTTTGGTGTTTGATTTTTGATATTTTCTCTTCAAAATAGATGTGTTACAATATCTACTAGTAATAGCAATATTTAAATAGCATAGTAATGATCCAATACCACAACACTTGAAAGCTGGGAATACCCAAACGAACCCAATAATAACTGTTACAAAAATAAAAGCAACCCAGTACCTTAGCTACAGTCAACGCCAGATATGGATAGGCGGCCAGCTACAGGTTTGCAGCAGATCTGTTCTTATTCCAACGCCCAGGCGTGCAGAAAAGGCGGCCCAATGCTGAAGATCAGATAAGAAGGGTTGCCTTTGCTGAAACTGCTTGCTTTCTACTTGAAAATAGTACTGAAGACTTGTAGAATTACAGTTGCTTGAGGGTTACGTCCCAAACAGTTTACTCTCTCAACCTAGGGTTGGCGTCCTAGTTGGAGGAATGCTCTACCAGAGCCAAGCGCCCAAAATGATGGATGAATAATGTAAAAGATAATCTTTCCTTTCTTTGCTTCTCCTTATAACTCCCTACTAGGCATTCGAACCCTAAAAATGGCCTAATATGACTTAAGTGGAAACTTTGGGTTATAATGTTTATTTTCATTATTGGCGTCCAACATAGAGGAAAAAACATTATTTCAATCATGGTAAAAGTATCAAGTGTCATTGAAGCTCTTGTAGTTGAAAATCAAATAGTAGAGGTCTGGCACTTTCCATTCCAACAGACTATCACACCCCAACACAACTAACCAACTGGAGCCAAAAATCTCCTTATTTCAACCTAGTGGCTAATAAATTAGCCTTATTTAAATATTTAATTACTTAGGGAAATATTTAAATATATTTAAATATTTCCCCAAGAGCCAACTAATAGCCAGATCACCATCCAAAGGTGAAACTGAACTTGCCACCACTTGTGACTGATGCCGGATATCAAGAAATAATCGACAGTCTCATCCCTCAAATCTAGGGATAACCCTAAAAAGTAGGAAGACTTCCAAATCTCCCGAAATTGAAACCAGGGGACGGTCTACTATAACCTCAATGCTTGATGATACCTCCACCTTCTAAAAAGTAGGGGTCTCCTCCTATAATTAAGGAACTTCTCTGAATCGTGCCTTCACTATGAGAAACTTCAAATCCAAACACTGTAACCCTGATTGAGCCTCTAAACACTCTTGCCAGCCTACGAGACTCCTTGATAGGCTAACTCACATGTCACTACTAGAAGGAGCTAAAAAGGGGACATGACATCTGTTTTGGCAACAAATGAGCTCTCCAGTTGATAAAGAGCCAAAAGGGTGTCTGTTTCTATATCCAAAACAATGAGCAAGGAAGACAGTCAATCAAAAAATGGTTAAATCTGGAATCACCCTTGAAATATCCAAAAGTGAAAATGCATGAAAACATTGAGAAAAATGGTTGTTGCGGAATTCTTCCATCATGGACAAATTCCATGACCACTCAAAAAACCCTACCTTGGAGAAAAATGTTTGTTATGAAATTCTTCTATCATGGACAATATCCATGACCACTTAAAAAATCCTGCCTTGGGGAAAAATGGTTGTTGCGGAATTCTTCCATCATGGACAAAAGCCATGACCACTAAAAAATCCTACCTTGGAGAAAAATGTTTATTGCAGAATTCTTCCATCATGGACAAAATCCTTGACCACTCAAAAAAGCCTACCTTGGAAAAATGGTTCTCGTGGAAAAACTCCTTCCTTTGAGAAAAATGGTTGTTTCGTAATTCTTCCATCATGGACAAAATCCATGACCACTTAAAGAATCCTACCTTGGAGAAAAATGGTTGTTGCAGAATTCTTCCATCATGGACAAAATCCATGACCACTCAAAAAATCCTTCCTTGGAGAAAAATGGTTGTTGCGGAATTCTTCTATCATGGACAAAATCCACGACCACTCAATAAATCCTGCCTTGGAGAAAAATGTTTGTTGCAAAATTCTTCCATCACGGACAAAATCCATGACCACTCAAAATTTCCTCCAAGAAAATTGAAAATCTTGGAAAACATGGCTAAGTGTTGGAAATTTCTCCTTCATGGGAAAAAATTGGCTAAGTGCTGGAAATTTGTCCTTCATGGAAGAAAGAATGACCCAGTGTTGGAAATTTTCTCCTGAATGGTAAAAACAATGACCAAGTGTAGGAAATTTTTTCCTTCATGGAAGAAAAAATGATCTTGTTGGAAAATTTCTCCTTCATGAAAGAAAAAATGGGTGTTGGAAAATTTCTCCTCCATGGAAGAGAAAAATAACTCTTGTATGGAAGAAAAATGGCTAAGTGTTTGAAATTTCTCCTTCATGGAAAAATGAAAAAGGATTAAGTGTTGGAAAATTTCTTCTCTAGGTCTCAAAGTTCACCCTCTCCAGGTGTGTAGCCATGACTAGAAAAATGTTTGATGATGATAAACAAAAAGGGGGAATTCATCAAAAACATAAGAAAAGGCGTAACAATGAATTTAAAGAATTTGAAGAGAAAAGAGGAGAAAGCTCTAGTTCTTTAAATTCAAGAAAGATGCTCAAATCCAAAATTCTAGTACCAACATCAAAGACATCAAAGTACTAAGTGATTTGGTCCTAGACATTCAAGGTTCAAAGATCAAAGTTTAAATCCAACAATCCAAGAACATGGCGAAGGAAGTTCAATATGAGGAAATTCTAAAGTGACAAAATCATCAACAACAGATTCCATTCCATTACAGGGAAATTTTTTTGAGTAGGTACATGAAAGATGGGATGTTCGAGGAGAGATTTTCAGAAAAGTCAGTCAAGGTTGGATCTTATCACATAGTTGGAAAGGAATCAAGCTTACGTGGCCTCCATCACAATTTTGTGGCACCTAGTTATCTTTACTAACGAGTTGAGGTCTCCAAGTCCAACTTCTATACATTCAGGGAATGGAATAAAAAATAATCTATTCAAGGAAGACTGAGCATTTGTCAAGGAATGGGCATGCATAGTGGATATTTATTGCACGCCACTCTCTTTTTGTGCAAGCATGCATAGTGAGAATTTATTACCTACTATGGTAGTGGATTACTTATTGGATTAATGTAGATTCCTTTTATTTGCCGTAACCCTAATCAGAGACGATGTGGCATGATTTGGGCCATTGGTTATTGTGATCATCCAGGCCATCCATTGTAATCGACAACCTATATAAAGGCCTCACTTCTGATTTGTAATGGGAAGATTTTCTGAGACTGTTGCTATGAGCTATTGAGATAATAGAGTTTTTAATGAAGCTTGGTGAATACTTGATGTGTCTTGGCGCTTGCTTGTTCTCTTAAATTCCCTCATTTAGATTAAGTTAAGCGTAGTTAAAGTGTTGTGAGTTGTTCTCTTAAATTCCCTCATTTAGATTTAAAGTGTTGTGATTGCAGTGGTGTTTGATCAATTCCTTTGGTTCATACTTTTGATGCTTTAGTGATTCTAAATCATTGTGCAAAGTTAGCCTGAACCCTTTTCATGCATATATTTCACTTCTATCTTTCATATGCATTGTTCTTTATGATGGTGTATGTAGTGGTATGAAAATCTTTTGTATAACCCTTGAAGATTGCACCAGTTTACACATAGTTTTAGTATAACTTGGCAAAACAAAGCTCGATAAATTGAGGAATTTGTCCACCAGAGTACCATTTATTGTCATCACTACCCATAGGATTATAATAGAATTCTTGAACCCTATCCTATTTCATTTTTGCATATTTTGTGAAAACCCAAAAAAGTACTTCATTGCAAAAAATTAAGATAGCTCCCACATCAAGTATGGCTTGAAATGAATATGAGTAAACACGTAAGACCCTTTTTTGATCATCAACAAATCACATCAACCACCGAGCTTATCCATAGTCAAGACCTGGCATTAAAGGAACCTTGAAGTCATCGTATGATCTTCTAGCAATCTTAGCATATACGAGACTTTATTCAAGAGAGGATAAGATATTTCAGTATTCTATTCTACTGTTTGGTGGGTCATAAAACATGCATCAACAATGTCGAAGGAGACTAGACTGATTATACAAGAAGTTATCAAAGACCATATTATAGGAGTTATGATTAGAATATATGCACACAAACATAGTATATATCTACAAAGAATTTTGTGAAGTATGCAAGGCTCAATGAGTAACAAGATGAGATTCAGATAGTGAAACATAAGGAAATAATGATAATCTGTTTACCTTATTACAGATTTCCCTGTTTATTTTAACACAGTGATTACTAAAGAATATGTATGTAAGTGGAGTTTTTTAAAGCTACAGATATACACATTTATATGTACAGATTTATTTATCTGTTGTATTAAATCGAAAATACAAGATTGAAGGATATAACGTACATAAGACCATTATCCCTGTCAGCATATCATGAAGTAATATTTTCACAACACTGAATATGAAAGGCAACAGAGGATATGATGGAGGAAGAAAGAAACGGTAACATTTGCATATGCAGCAATACAATTGATGGCAAGAAATTTGAATACACAGATCCATAGAAAGATGATATTTTAATTAGAAAATTAGCTTTATATTCATCAACTATTACAAGAGAATAAAAGCTTGATGAAATACATAAACCTCAGTGGCTATACGTCTGAGATTGTGCGGCAAATACATGGAAATATACGAGAGTGATAAATAGTGGATTTATATTCGTTTCTCATTCAAAGGATACAAACCCAGAGATAGAGCGATAAATATCAAGGTTACAAGTAAGAGCTTTCACATAGACTGGTTCTGATTATCATGAATAGACAAGGAGCATACTTCAAATTGTTATCCATTTGCATCCAAATAAATATAATTGAATGTTTAATGGGGCACAAAAGAGGAAACTTGGAGATGATAAATAAAACCGGAAATAAACTACTAAGGGATTGATTTATCATTAATGTTGTCATGTCCCCATTTTGGAGGCAATTTGATTTAATTAATTTAATTAATTAGGTTGTCCAAAATAATGAATATTTTATGAGGATGACTAATTAATTATTTTAATTAAATAAATAAGTGGTATTAAGTTAATTATTTATAAAGTTATCAAATAAATAGATATTAAAAAGGTAACTTTATATTTAATTAATTTAAAAAAGTGACTTGAATTATAAAATATTTTATAAAGTCACTTAATAGATTAAATAAAATAATGTTTTAGAAGTTTCTGGAGAAAGTAGAAAAAAAAGAATAAATAGGCATCCCGGGCTTCATTCTGATCATCCAGTTGTTTATTTCTCTCTTGACATCAAATTGTGATTCAGTCACAGTGTCTATTGTGGAGCCAAGTGGTTTCAGATAGTCAGTTGATCTTTGGGAACAAAAACTCTCTTGGATTTGCATAACTGAGGAAGTGAAATATCTTCTGAAGGGTTGCACATTTGGAGGTGATACTTCAGTCACTTTAGCTAGGGCATCATTGGGCCTAAGGCCATTTTCAGCATTTCGGCATTTCAGGAGGCAATTTTTAGCAGGGCCGAAATTATTGGAGGTCATTTCTAGCAGGTCCGAAACATTTTAAAGCAGTCCAAAAAAAGCAAGCCGAAAAAGTAGAACCAAAAAAAAAAAGGCCGAAAAAAGCAGTCCGAAAAAAGTAGCTCTGAAAAAACAATCCGAAAAAGCAGTTCGAAAAAGCAAAACGAAAAAAGCAAATCCGGAAAAAGCAGATCAGAAAAAAGCAAAGCAGAAGGGGCAGCATTGAAGAAAATTATTACAGCCATCTACAATCAGGTTCTTCACTTCTTGTTTGGCATATTTTCTGAGAAAAGTAGGTTTTCAGCTGAATACAAAATATAGCTTCAGCACTTCACTATTTTCATATTGTACTTGTCTTTGTTTGCCATTTGGCATTATTGGTCGTTCCCACTAGAGACATGTTCAATTGAGTTGCGTGCTGCAGCATGATTGTTGTGATATGCCTGACATGGTGGTGGCCTCTAGTACTGATGGCACGGAGACTAGAGATGTTGTATCAAAGATCATGTGTGATGTTGGTGAGCCGGCAGTTGGCATGGTTCCTGCTAGTAATACTACTCCCTTGGTGATATCTTCGGAGGTAGTAGTCAGTTCCAACATGGTTAATGATCGATTGCAGTTAGTTTCATTTGGATTGCAGTCTGAGCCATTGATTGAGATTGGCACATTCTATCGGCATTACACTGTGAAGTATGCTCATCAATTTACCTTTGGTGACCATGTCGATGAGATGATGATACAGAGATGTAATTTGGTTCCTAGTGCTTGTCATCAGTTATGGGACGGTTTGACGCCACGGGATGAGAGTTGTGATGGGCATGACATGGCGATAGGTTCTGTGGTTGATAGCTTGATAATATATGACTTAGAGCAGGAGTTTGGGAGTGATGCTTCAGCGGTTGTTGTTATTGATTCTACTCTTTTGGCTATGACATCTCCTGACTTAGCTGGTGATCAGTCACAGTGGGTTGTATCACTTGTTCATGGTGAGCTGTTGACTGAGGTTGGTTCTTTTTATCAACATTATACTGCAGGGTATGTACATTAGTTAGCATTTGATCCTTGTGTTGAGGAGTTGATGGCAGGCAGATTTGGTTTGGGTTCCATTTCCTGCTGTTTATCTTGTGATGTCTTTTCGCCATCAGCGGTGCATGAGAGTTATGATTATGAGACAGTGGCCGGTAATCTGTAGAGTTGTGTTAACTGCATTAGATGTACAGTGTGTGGATTCTTTGTATTTGGTGCAGTTTCATGTGGGAGTGGTCACCATTGTTGCAAAGTTGGATTGTACATTCCATATAGGCCAGTGGGATGTGTTGATGGTATTTACTGTGTTGGTAGTTTGAGTTGTCCACTTTACTTGGGATTTGATGTTCTAAGAGTTTGTGTCTCGTGGGTTTTTGACTGTGGCAGTTGTGATTTTGGAGTTTGGTTGAGCTGTAATTGTGAGTTTGATTATGGATTTCTCTTGGTTATATTACAGAGGATATTGCAGGAGCCTGTGTTGATTGATAGCAGTATAGTTCATGACTACATTTGGGATCCAGGCAGATTGATTGGTTTATTTTTCAGCTATTGCTTGGGGACAAGCAATTTCAGGAAGGGCGGACTGTCATGTTCCCATTTTGGAGGCAATTTGATTTAATTAATTTAATTAATTAGGTTGTCCAAAATAATGAATATTTTATGAGGATGACTAATTAATTATTTTAATTAAATAAATAAGTGGTATTAAGTTAATTATTTATAAAGTTATCAAATAAATAGATATTAAAAAGGTAACTTTATATTTAATTAATTTAATAAGATGACTTGAATTATAAAATATTTTGTAAAGTCACTTAATAAATAAAATAAAATAATGTTCTAGAAGTTTCTGGAGAAAGTGGAAAAAAAGAATAAATAGGCATCTCGGGCTTCATTCTGATCATCCAGTTGTTTATTTCTCTCTTGACATCAAATTGTGATTCAGTCACATAGTCTATTGTGGAGCCAAGTGGTTTCAGATAGTCAGTTGATCTTTGGGAATGAAAACTCCCTTGGATTTGCATAACTGAGGAAGTGAAATATCTTCTGAAGGGTTGCACATTTGGAGGTGATACTTCAGTCACTTCAGCTAGGGCATCATTGGGCCTAAGACCATTTTCAGCATTTCGGCATTTCAGGAGGCAATTTTTAGTAGGGCCGAAATTATTGGAGGTCATTTCTAGCAGGTCCGAAACATTTTAAAGCAGGTCGAAAAAGCAGGACCGAAAAAAAGCAGGCCGAAAAAAACAATCCGAAAAAAAAAATTCGAAAAAGCAGTTCGAAAAAGCAAAACGAAAAAAGCAAATCCGGAAAAAGCAAGTGGAAAAAGCAGATCGGAAAAAAGCAAAGTAGAAGGGGCAGCATTGAAGAAAATTATTACAACCATCTACAATCAGGTTCTTCACTTCTCATTTGGCATATTTTCTGAGAAAAGTAGGTTTTCAGTTGAGTACAAAATATAGCTTCAGCACTTCACTATTTTCATATTGTACATGTCTTTGTTTGCCATTTGGCATTATTGGTATCAAAGGAACGCTAGGATTTTGCAATTGAAAGAGCATTGTAATTTTTAGACTATCTATATTGCAAACCTAGAGTTTGATGATCAGCTTATTAGTTTGCATGCCAATTGTTTGACAAAATGTCAATTGGCTGTAAGTTCTCTTTTTGGCATAAATAATGTTATAATTTTGCATACTAAGTGTTTATATTAATGCCACTTGGTTGTAAGTGCATTAATGCCATCCTAGGTTGCATCCAAAGTGTTTGTCATAGTTACTAATTGCTGTAGCTGTATATTGCAAGTAGTTTAAGTCACATATTTGTATTGAATATTGCCAAAATTTAGTTGCACATTCATGTTAGGTCATTGTTTAGATAATCTGGAGTCTTTTGTAAGCATTCTCTTTGATGCAAATCGAAACAAGAGTTATTGCAGCAATCTGAAAAGTTATATTAGTCATATGACCCCTTCTATGCAAAGTGTTTGACAAAATTCTTCGAGCCTTAAATCAACATTTTAAGGTCGGATTTGAGCAGGGTCATTACAGTGATATCAGAGCTTGCTTGCAAAGTGTTTGACGGAATGTCAAACAACTGAAATATAAAGATTTTTGGTGTTTGAAGAAGTTATAACCTATTGGGGTTATTACAAATGTGAGCAGCAATATATGCAACTTAATGATGGTAGTGATGAGTGTGTTCATGGAATGAAGTCAATGCATATATTAGTCTAAGCATAGCTATTGATTGCTAAGGTATGGATTTCGTATGAAAGGCAATCATTGGCGAGTATACACGATAGAGAGCAGAAATGTTGGTTATCGAACAAAATCATTGAAGAAGATACAAGCCTCCATATAAACAATGGAGCATTCAATGCTGGCAGAGAAAACAACATCGGGAGTAATAAAGGAAATTTATCAAGATGAA
Organism: Cupressus sempervirens; assembly: GCA_028749045.1. NCBI lineage: Eukaryota > Viridiplantae > Streptophyta > Pinopsida > Cupressales > Cupressaceae > Cupressus > Cupressus sempervirens. Next base: position 28,319,021 of record CM053785.1, on the reverse strand, counting down.
GCAATGTGAATGGGAAAATATATAGAGTCGTCAGCGATGATTATTTCCAAAGCAGCGTATATTGGCATATTTAAGGAAGCATTGAGTATTTAAATTGCAAGGCGTGTTGAAGACATTTGCAGCAGGGATAATAGATTCTATAGCAGCCACTATGGAAGGATGCGAATTGAGTATTAGGCATATAGATTAGATCATTATTGTCATTATTATTGACTAACAAATCATACAGGTAGGCCTGATAAAATATTTTTGTACAGATTGGCGACCAGAAATGGCATCGCGGATCATCTAAGTTATATCATTGGAGTTATTGACATATATCAGATTAACACGAATGTACAAACAGTGATGGGAAGTGTAAAGAGCGGTGATTCATTTCCAAGGTCCAACGTGTATAGACACTTAAGCTGCTGAAGCTAGTCCTTGGAGCAATAAATTTATAAACGTAAAATAAGAATGTTTTAGAGAGGCTGTGATCTGTATGAAAAATGAGATGACCGGAAGGAACAACTTGTATGATGCATCGATGGATTAAATGGAGCCTGGTCAAAAAATAAACAGGTTTTGATAAATACAGAACCTGTCAAGTGTCAAACAATTAATTTGGAAATTGATACTGTTTTGTGCATATACGCGTTGGGAATTTAGAGGGAGGATTCCACGTTGAGAAGATTTCATTTCACATAATATCTTCATTAAAAAGGATCCATCAGAATTTGCAAAGGATTTGCCCGATAGTGAAGATGTGCATAGAGGAAGGAAGAAGATGTTTTAACATACTATTGAAAAGATTAAAGTCATTAAAAGATCATTATCAAAGCTGCAATTATGTTGGAGAAAAATTATTAAAATAAAGAGGTGCCAATATCATTAAGAGAGTATAATTTTAAAGGGGCATGATTCTTTAATTTGAAAAGTCATATCTTATAAAGGACAAGATATAAATAAGAGTAATTTATTTTTAGAAAAAAATGAATATGGAGAGCGAATAAAGAGCTGATAAATATAGGTGAGAGATGAGAAGTCAGATGTAAATAAGCAGAAGAAAGAAGTGAGAAAGTGAGCAGATGTAAGAAAAATAAGAAAGAAAAGTGAAAATAAAGAAATATATATATTCAGATTTAAATCTGGTATATGATATATGTTGGATAGATGAGATAAAAAGAAGTATAATATCATGCAGATTGGGGACAGATATAAAAGGTATATTTATGAGATGTATATGCAGATATAGAAGAAACATATGCAAATTATGGAAAGGATGTGAAGACTTGAAATAAAGATTTGATTGTCCATCAGTTGAGCAAGCAACATTGTCAAGGTGGAAAAGAGTTTGTAGTGGGTTGGTGCTCACGAAGACAGCAGTGGGAGTTGGTGCTTACAATAGGTCGAAGCCTACAAAGTGTGGGAGTCCGGGCTTCTAATGAGTTGGTGCTCATAAACATAGAGGTCGTAGCCTTTAGTAGATTGGAGCCTACAAATTAATTTGCAAAAGAACAAGTTTTTATAAAAACATTTATTTGTCGTTGTCTTCTCCCGCATTGGGTTTCCACGTAAAACCTGTGTTATTGTGTTCATGTGCATATTTGTTCATTTCAGCATTTGAAATTAATTGTTTGGATTTAAGTTTAAATTGACAAATTTGTTAACATACTGATTCACCCCCCCTCTCAGTATATTCATGTGCCCTTCACATGGTTGGTGCAAAATAGGAGTTTATTGCCATGGATAAATGTAAAGGTGAGTCCACTTAGCAAAAAGGACACTACACATATGATGAGGGTGGTAAGAAGACTATGACTTGTCACAATTGTGAGAAGCTTGATCATATCCAAAGGTTTTGTAAAATGGGGTGTTCTGATGAGAAGTGCAACCAAGGATAGTCTCGACCATAGTTGGAAAGCTCACCAAAGTCAAAAACTCGCCAAGGTCTGAAAAATAAATTCAGGGAAAACTCAGCCAGTTTTGAGCAAAAACTCAGCAACTTAAAAAATTGCTTAAATTTAATTAGAAATACATTTTTTTTTTTGCAAAATTCAATGAGAAGATACATCCAATGAGTCAAAAAACGAGAACACAAAAAAAACAAGCTTAGTCTAGATATATTTAAACACACTAAGGATAGTCTCGACCATAGTTGGAAAGCTCACCAAAGTCAAAAACTCACCAAGGTCTGAAAAATAAATTTGGGGAAAACTCGGCCAGTTTTGAGCATAAACTCAGCAACTTAAAAAATTGCTTAAATTTAATTAGAAATGCTTTTTTTTTTGCAAAATTCAATGAGAAGATACATCCAATGAGTCAAAAAACGAGAACACAAAACAGACAAGCTTAGTCTAGATATATTTAAACACAAAGTGGGTACAAAATCGCATTCTCCTGAGGAAGACTCATGGCTGGAAGCAAAATAGTAAATAATTTATGTAAAAATAAACATAAATACATCATTCCAATTACATCTTCCTCTTCTCAGCTCTAAAAAAAACTGAGAGGTAGAATTAGAGGGTCTAATCTTATAAGTCTACACTAGCCACGATTGCCTTCTTGCTCTGTATGTCTTACTCAGTTTGTGACTTGCCCTCAATCCTAGATATAGCTTTGTCTCTAGCTTCTCCAGGCGCTAGCATTGACTACTCATTCAACTCAATGTCATCTAGTGTGAAACCAAATCCGCCCCCTCCTACATAGCCTGCTCCTTCAAATATTTAATGTCATCCTCTTCAAAAACTCCGCTCCAAACCGCTGCAAATGTGCTTTAAACCTGCCCCAAGTCCGCTTCAAATCGATTGAAATCAGTTTGCAAGTGTTTGGAAGACTTTTTCCTCTCAGCAAAACACGAGTGAAAAAATGATAAATCAAACTTATTTGGGCCGTTTTTTGCCTTTAATCGGTCTTATCAAACTATGACTGAGTTTTTAACCAAAAAACTCAACAAGTACTTGACAAAAATTCTGCTAGTTGCGCTAGTAAAATTCATAAAAACTCACCAAGCCAAAAACCTCGGCCAGTTTTTGCCAATAGTCCATCTATGGTCTCGACTATAGGCTCATGTAGTAGATCACTTAGAGGAGTCAACCTTCGATGCATTCATGCCAAAAAGACTTGATTGTTTGTCTCCTATTAGGGTAGTAAAATAGCCATTAAGGGAGGGGCAGTAATGTGATTAATGTAATGTAATGTCCCCTTTTCTATAAACTAAATAAGTCTTGTAATTTTATGATTCAAGGAATATACAACAATCTTTGGTAAACAATTTCTATTATATGATGCTTAATTTCGATTGCATATACTACTATAGAATGATAATGATGGCATAACAATCCTATCAATAATATATGATGTCTTTGTCTGATATGCAAATAATTATATGCTTAACCAGAGAGTTGTCTTAGTTACCTGGTATTGTTTTCTTTGATATACAATTGATAACATGCAAATATGCAGGCTGTCTTGGCACAACAATAACATTGTGCACTGTATATTGTAACATGTTGTATTTGAGGTGTTGATATTCCTAGAATTTGAACAACGTGAAAGTCATCTTTGACATATACATATATATTATATATGTGTATGTATATGTATATGTATTGGCACTTGCACTAATGATTGCCTTCGACAATAAAGCTCTAAACAAAGCGATCTGCAAAGGAGACAATATATTTTAGATTCTCCAATTCTCTTCTTTACCATATGATGTAGTCTTCAATATAAATGTTCACGATGAAGGGAAGAGGTGTGTATCGAATAGTAACCTTTAATAATGAAAGGTTATCATAATAACAATTAATCATATATTACTAATTTCCTTATTAATCATGCCTCCATGTTTAATTACGTAATGTAAAGATAATTGTAGGCATAGTGCGATCTTATGAAGAATATGCTAAGTGCAGGTATGATGCAATATAGATCCAATGCTATTATGGTAATATGATGCTTAGTGATTAAGATTCTTATGCGTCTATTAGTATGATGTGGTCATATGTATGGCCAATGCTTAGTATATTTATGGATTGAATGATGAATGCAATCACATCAATCTGGACACATGTATGCATGACATTATTATACTATTGTATATGTGCATATGAAAGTGATAGCTGTGGCACATGTATATGGCCGAATATATGATGGTGACATGGATGAATGTACGCAATGTGATGGCATTTGCATTTTCAAGTTTACTAACTAATATAATGCATATCATGATTGTGATTACAAGATGATGGTTGCTACAACTGATCATCAAACCATCAGTCCATCATACAACCAATGTGCTATAGCAGTGTTTACAAGCGATCATCTATGGTGTAGATAACATCATAACCATGTTGTCTACATGGTGGATGAATGTTCTGGTGATTGCCAAGCTCCATCTATCATCACAGACAATTTTTTTGGCTATACAAATACATATTATCTACGAGAGATAAGGTATTTTCCTATGCTCCACGGAGTTTCTGGGACTGGGACGTTTTAGGGGACGGGAATGTGTTTCCGGTATGGGTACGGGTCGAAGCCAAAATTTAGGGGACGGGACCTTAGGGGACGACAATTAACAGCATAGGGGTTTTTTTATATATATAGAGACAAAATTCAAATATGCATATCATAACATTGACAAACCATTCACCATAGACATTTTAGAAGATCAATACATTGAATATTATCAAATGGCAAATACTAAGTACTTCCATTATAACAATATCACATACATATAGAGCAAAAATCAGAATGCCTAAAGGCTCCAAGTATCATGTTGAAATTAGAATGAAATAAAGAGAAGTCCAACTAAAATAGTTCGTAAATACTAAACGCAATCTTTCCTTAGTGTTGCTATTGCTCGTGTTTTTTTCTTCCTCTTAACAAGTATGTCAAATGTAAAAATGATTAGAAGAGTTAGTGTTTTAATGGATCAAATATGGGTTGTATATTTTTATTATGTCTTTAAGATGACTAGGGGTTGTGCAGACAGTAAGGCTTAGCAAAAAAATGATTTTTTGGGGGCGTTTTGCCTTTACTAGATACTCTGGAAAAAGGGGGACGGCCAGCAATTTTGGGGACGGCAAAATTGTCCCCAGTATTGTTGGCCGTCCCCAAGTTTCCTACAAAAAAAAATTGGCTGTTTTAGGGACGTTTCTGAATTTGCCAAAAAGGGGATGACTTAGGGGACAGCCAAAATCCGTCCCCGTGTCCCCGTTTCGTCCCTGGTATAAGTACAACCCCAGAACCATAGGGGATGCGTCCCCCATGGAACACATGTATTTTCATTCCTTTCCAAACTTACCTGTTTCGTAATGGTGACATATCACATGGTATATTAGTGGTCATTTAGGAATATTTAGTCTATTAGACAGATTCTAATTATGTAAAGAGACTAAATCTCCATTTGTAAACACTCAATCATTGAATAATGAAATATTCTTACAAAATCCTAGTTTTTGTGGAGTTTTGCCATGGGTGAGTTTCTGGCGAGTCCTGGGCCCCTAAGACTTGGCTAGGGTGACTTGGCTCGAAACTCTCCAAGACTCGACGAGTCTTAGAGAGTATATATATATTAAGGGTCATATATATATATATATATATATAGTAGTTTCAGGAATAATTAAGTTTGAAATGCCACAAAGCATCATATATTATACAATAAGTGAAACCACCATGAAAACTAAAAATATTACAATGTCAATTAGTCAAACTTGTATATCATGATATATATTAAAATTACAAAATAACAATGTTGCATCAACAAGTAGTTATTGTCGATGAAGCATCATCATATAGGTCTTAAAAAATATTGTAATCACCATCCGTGTTAGATGATGTAGGCATTGGTGTATTGGAAGAGTAAAAAATAGTACCACTAGCATTAGCACTGACATTCTTATGTTTGGTACTTAGCTTGTCTTTAACATCAAAGGGAGCAAGGTGAGAAGTGGAATCATTCAAATTAGTGTGCTCTAGCTTGATATCTCACTTCCTTATTTCCCTTCCTTGTAGCCATATTGTTTCTGTGAAAGGATATACAATTTTGAATGCACATACACTAAGTTTCATGCCTTTTTTTAAGTGTAGTTGAATGTACTTAGTTGAAGAAGGATTATCTTCTCCAATTCCTCTCAAATGTATATAAACTAGCATTTACAAAATTAGAGAGTTAAGAGTTATAAAATAAATTTTTTAATTATAAAATGTTAATGGAATTTAAAAGATAAATATATATTTTGAATTGCATATTAATTTCAATCTTGCTCATATGAGCATTAACATGATACTGATTAAAGCTTCTTATGAAGAAACACATAAGAAATCACCAATAAAAACTAGTACAATACTTAGAAATCTAGTTGAACTTAGAAACCACATCCATAAGAAGCCAAACATGGGAGATGAAGATTCGCAACTTAGAATTCTACTTTAGATGCTTTTACGGGAAGTTAATCTTGGGTTTCCACAATGAGAACCCAATGTTTTAACCAGTGTTATGGGACTCGGACTGGCCTCTGGCTCGGACTCGAAAAATCGAAAGACCCATGAAATTCAAAGATTTTTGTAAGAATTTGCCTAAGGCAATAATGCAATGCCAAGATCTAGAAGCACAAGAGAGACAAGAGATGATCAAATGAGAGTCTCAATAATGATCAAATGATAATGGATTTCAGATGAATACATCATAGAAGTGCCTTGTACATAAAGGCAATCAAGATGACTAGGAGACAACAAAGAGATAATCATAACAACTAAGCACATGTCCACCAAGAGTGGATTATCCTCCATTGTGCTTGAATGTATGTGCAACAATGAGAGGATAAGAATACAAAGGTGTATCCCATAAAGAGTTGTAGTAGACAACATGTGCTCAATTGGAGTGCAAACTACTGTGTTGTCTACATGACAACTCATATGAATATACAAACTCCTAGGTGTCTACATGACAATTAATATGAATATGCATTATCCTAAGTAAACTTAAGTAAAGTGTAAATAGTAAATAGTTATTTACACCAACAATTTATAGGGATTTAAAGATTTTTTCATACATCTTTTAGTCAATTAACATCAAATACACGATAATTGAGATAAATAGAAGTTAGTTAACACACATACACAATTTTTCATAGATTACATAAGTATAAAAGCGAATTTATGAAGGAAAAAAAACTAAATAACATAATATAAAGTTAAACATGGATTATGAAATTCATGGAATCAAAAGTTCAAAACATATATCAAAATAAGAACTAGAATGTAGAAGACTAAGGCTCATAGTACCCTATGTCCTATGAATACGCCTAAGATAAGTCATGGAAGACTCTAGAGCCATCTTCTCTCCTTGTGTCTAAGGCTAAATTTTAGGGGCATCCTCATCCTCATCCTTACCCACATAATCCTCATCATTAGACTTGGATCCATCACTCCTAACCTAAGGGTCCTTGCACTCGGTCTCATCACGCTCTAGCCTCCTTGACTCCCATTGCTACTGCATTTGCCTCCCAATCCACTTGATCAACTTACTCCAAGACATCACTAAAAACATGATCAACAATCTTTGTGTTCCACTCTGCATGTTGATCAATAGTCTCTAATACAATCAATGCTGTATCGGTACCTTGTATGTGTTTATGGTAAGGCGAAGGTTGTAGTGAACAATGACAAGATCATTCAATTTTTGCACAAACAATGGAAATGCAAGTTTATAGAAGCCTCCTCAAAATGCTTCCTTTAGCTTCTCTCAATGCTTAAGTGCAATCAACAATCGATATGGGAGGCCAACCGGTTTGCTAATCTCTCTCTCAAAACCCCAATACTCTTTAACTCTTTTCTCTCTAATACAAGCATTACCAAAGGATGGAATGACCCTTTTAGGGCAAATGGATGTTATACAAAGCACAAACAATTCACTTCACCCTTTTTGTTTTTGTTTGCACTTTGAGTCCTACTGCCAGCGAGAGTCTAGAGTTCGGGACTTTGCGAGTCAAGAGAGCCCTTGGACTCGGCAAGTCTATGGTGACTCTGCCGAGTTTGAGGCCAAAGGTAATCTGCTTCGTTTTGATGGACTTTGGCTCGGATGCTGCGAGTCTTCCTCCAACCTGTAGACTCTTGAAACTATGGTTTTAACCAATCAAGTGCAAGCTCTAAGACATAAAAGAACATTTTCATAAACTTATGATAAAATTTTGATTGCAAGTGGTTGTAGGTGTGTGATTGATTGGCCACGAAAGTAGTACCAACTATTGGCATTGATTTTAAACTTGTCATGAAGAGCATCATATCAAAGTTATTGGAGCACATAAAATCCACAAACTCAATCCTTATTGCAACCCACATGTTAGGATCAATAAAGAGCCTATGAAGTGCTAGCTTGTACCCTTGACTAGGCTCAACATCTCTACGTGGCACAGTTCATTTTGAGACATAAAAAAGGAGCTCAATGCTGTAATATTGGGGTTTTAATGCAAATGCAAGATGTAGCAGGGTGGTCATTTTGTTCTATCTTTCTTTATTATTTTTGTATAGTTGTTTGAAGAAGGTTTCTTTATGATCTTGCTCATGCTCATTAATATTGGTCTTCATTTTTAAATAATTGAGGTGATGCCATCATATGTGTCTCCCAAACAAGGCTTATCCATGTTGGTATAATGGATCATACTCAATATGGGTTTCATTAAATGAAGTAGATATTTAACACGATACCTCCAAATGTTGCTGAAGACCATTCACTTAATTTTTTTGTTTCCCTTGAAGTGCTAGATTGCCTCCATATGGACCAATTTGTGCAGATCATGTTGGTAAGTGCTTCATGAACATTCACAAGTTGACTCAAGACAATTAATAACCTATTTGATGTTACTTGACATTTGTTGCCCTTGCAATGCTAAATTGATTCCATGTGGACCAATTTGGGCTAATGATTTTCTATAAAATATCAAATATATATAATTTTTTTGTGACATACGCAAAGTATCCCCCATCTCCTATTTTGGAAAAATACTTGTATTTGTCTCCGAAGTACCCAAGTACTGTCTCTGTGCAATCCTGTAAAATAGTGACAGATTTCCATTTTTCTTTGCAACTATAGCAAGGGTGAAATTTGCGATCAGGGAAATAACAACAATGATTAGGGTTGTTTTGTTTAATGGATTTTTGGAATCAGCTAGGGTTTTGCAGGAGGATTGTCATATCCCTACCGAATTTTTAACCATTAAAATCAGATCTGAAATTGATATAACAACTTTGCATCATTTACAACAAATCTCCACAGACAATAATAAGTAGTCTTCAGCACATTAACACCAAAATGCATTGGAAAGCTACAAATGTGATTTTATTGAATACTGAGTAATCAGACTAATACATCAAAAGAGATCTAATACATTTGCTTGCCACTAGTAGCAACAACAAAATTTTAGTTTGGAACATAAACTGCAAACTCTACATAAAATCAGTACACTAGGAAACTAGTCAACACCAAACCGCCCCAGATGAAAATGAAATGCTTGCAAACCTTATAATACTTTTCTGATTTTTGCAACAAATAGGATTATTAAGACAGTTATTGCAACATCTGGAACAACTCATTCAAAACTGAAAACAGCAACAAACAAATTACTACAAGAAATTTTAACAATCTGTCTAGAATTTCACTAGAATTACTATCAGATTTCACCCACATAAAATGTGAATGCTACCGTTTGAAGGATTTTTCTGCAGCGATATACTAGCAAAATACACGAAACAATAGCAAAACCACCTACAACAAAACCAGAAAACCAAACTACAATACCACACGTGCACTTGCTGGATGATAATGTTGTTCAGAATCAAAGGGTTTTTGTCCTCCGACTCCCTTAATGTGTGACTTTTTGTCCTTAAGCCTTAATATTCCATGGGTTGTTGAAGATTGTAGCTATGATAAGAGATCTTTATCTCTGATTTTCCGTATGATGAAATAAAGAGAATATATTTATGATAATATTTAAGATAGTATTATTAAGAGACATATGCCATGCCTTATACAAAGAGGCATGTGTTTGAAAAAATGAAAAGACTTATTTTAGGAAATTGAAGAGGCCTTTGGTAATGATGTGAAGAGTCTCTCAATTCTATATATATATATATATGATTACTTTGTGTGTCGTAACACATCAAGTGGAAAACATTTTACTTGTATATTTATTATGAATAAAAGAGATAGTTTGTTGGTGTAGCTGGGTTTTTTGCTTCAAGTAGAAGGTTTTCCTAGGATAAATCTCGTGTTTTTTGTGCTTCTTTATTCTACTTTTCTTATTGTTGCTTATCATTATTTTCTGGGCAAAAATTGAACATGGTAGTAGAGCTCGGTTGGATAACAACAATAAGGGAGTTTCTCTTGTTCATTAGTTTGTTGCAGTCTATAATGAGCATTGTCATATGCAATTTGTATGCGTTTATGCTTTTGTAGCGGTAGGAGATATAAACCATACTTGTGATACTTCATCAACAAACAAGTTGTATGATTGTATTGTCTATTCTCTATTATGTCTTATTTTACCTCATGGTCGGGAATCTTAGACTGTGAAGAGTATTTGATTGTTTATCTATTTGATAAGTCATTTTTGCTACTCTAGCTCATGAAATGACACTTTGTAACTTTCGTCTAGTTGTTTGTCATGACAGCCAGATCTCTAAGCAACCTTCATTTGTTATTATCATGATTATCCAAATTAAGGCATTGAATATTTTGAAAGTGAATTGGCTATCTTTCATAAAGACATCGCCCACGTTATGAAGGCCGAGCATCGTCGGGTTTGAGGTTGTGTGAAATTCTATGTTTGTCGGAAACCTCAAGCAGGGTTTGTCTTCACTATTATGGAGATTCACTATGTATTCATTTCGCCTCGAAGGAGAGGAAGGTCGCGACAAACATTATGAAGAACCACATCAAACAGAACAAAAAGAGTTATCCATACCATGCGATAGTAATAAGGAGATTAGTAGCATGCTGTGTTGTGTATTATTTTGGAGATGCAATAATTCTAAGAGATGTGCTATAGACATTAGCTTATGAAACGACATTGTATGTGTACTTGCTGTCTATCCAAGTTGTACGACAATTGGAGAGTGAAATTCTTATTTGTTTTTCTTTTTCGTATTCTGTAATAAATGGTGATTGGGTTTGCAATATGTGTGTATCGTGAGTTCCAGATCACTATGTGATTCCTGTATTTGAGCTTGCAATTAGAGGCACACTTAGTCTATTGAAGGCCTACGTTAAGGCCAAGAGTGTGAGACCAGTACTGTTCACGTCATCAATAATTACAATCTTGATTATCAAGGAGGATGGGAAGTGTACATAAGCTGTTGAAGAACCTTCCTCAAGCTTTATTGGTTGTTGATATATTGAGGCTTGCTGTTGAGATACTTATGTCTTCAAGATTACATTATTACTGTGTCAATCTCGAAATTATAATGCACAGTGCATTTGTTGAACATAATCTCACACGAAGGTGATTTTGAGGTAAGAAGCATCTTCAATATGGGAGTATTGCAAGTAATTGCATGTAAATCTCTCCATTTTGAAGTATTCAGTGTTCAATAGAGCTCTACAAGTCTCATTTGTGCATAATACTTTTCAGCAATGTACATGTATCTACACTTCGTTTTAAGTCGATCTTTTCAATTTTCAATTGTTATACTATATGCCGCGGGCTAGCAATTTTGGCAATTGTGCTGGTTTTTGTTTTGATATGCTTAAAAGAACTCATATTAGTGCTAGATATAAACCCTAAACCTCCATTTCGATGAGCGTAGTTAGCATATTCTTTTAACTTGCTCTTCTAAAACATGTACAATCCTTTTCAGCTGATCATTCTTTTAGTCTTAATGTTTATTGGGTGTTTACAACATCGATGCTTGTGCCATAGATTTTGTGATTTTGTTTAAAATATTTATCATGGATCTTTAATGTGCCTTCATAATCCCAGGTAAGCTTATTAATCTGCTTATTTGATTATGGTTCTTTCTGAGATTGTTCTTTTTGAGATTGTGTTTGATTAATGTTGCGGTCTTCATAAGAGTGTTATTTGTGAAGGAAATAAATTGTTAATGATGGTTGAGGTGTACTTTTGTGCTTTCATTTCACTTGAAAAACATTGTGGCTGAATGACGCACAAGAGGTGTGTGGACATGTATTTGGACATATATTCTATAGAATAACTCTTGTGAGTATAGATTGAAGTATCTTATCTCATTCTATCATAAATGGGTCTTCTTATGTTTATATAGATAAGTATTCTATAATTAATGACTATAAATAAGAGTTGTTTTCTTAGCATTGATTTATAAATATTTCTCTATGATAGGTTGATTTTATCTCACTTGGCTGTAGGGTGCAGCAAGAAGCAATGAGATGAGGATGTTGCTGCTTTGATGATACATATTTAGAGGAAGATGTTTTAGCTTCAGAGGGAGGTTGCATCAGCTATCTTCTCGTGATGATCGAAGTTGTCCCTATTGAGAGTGAGCCTCTATGAAATCTCAGCCATTTTTATACATGTTAACGAGTTCATCTTTGCGAAGGATAAGTTCAAGGTGATATACCTTGTTAACGAGTTCTTCTCTGTGAGAGAAGTTCGAGGTGAAATCCCTTGTTAATGATTTCATTTTTGTGAGAGAAGTTCGAGGTGAAATCCCTTGTTAATGAGTTCATTTCTATGAGAGAAGTTCGAGGTGAAATCCCTTGTTAATGAGTTCATTTTTGTGAGAGAAGTTTGAGGTGAAATCCTTTGCTCCACCCTCTACAAGTAGGTATCGTCGATACAACCTTTGCGATGAGACATGGTGAGATGCATTCATCTCTAGGAGAAGTTTGAGGTGAAAGCCCTTGGATCCACCCTTTGTAATGAGGCATGGTGGAAAAGCATTCTTCCTTGGGAGAAGTTTGAGGTGAAAGCCCTTGTTCCACTCTCTGTGATGAGGCATGGTGGAAATGCATTCTTCTCAGGGAGAAGCTTGATGTGAGAGCCCTCATTCCACCCTCTATAATGAGGCATGATGGAAGTCATGTGTGTGACTCCGTGATGTTAATCTTGTGCTAGTATGAGGAATAATGTTATGACGAAATAACACATTTTTATGAGAATCTATGTGATGAGAATTTATCCTTGACATCTTTGGTTGCAGCTAGGTGTGACTGCCATACTAAAGATCTCTCTCTTGCCAAGAGGGAGTGTTGAAGATTGTAGTTGCGATAGAGATATTTCTCTCCAGTTTTTTTGTATGTTGAGAAAAAGAGAATATGTTTATGATAATATTATATGAAGATACAAGTGTCACGTGTCATGCGAAGAGGCATGCATTTGAAAATATTAAAGGACTTGTTTTTGGAAATTAAAGAGACCTTTGGTTGTGAGGTGAAGAGTCTCTCAATTTTATATACATGTATGATTACTTTGTGTGTTATAACACATCAAGTGAAAAGCATCCTACTTGCATATTTATTATGAATAAAAGAGATATTTTGTTGGTGTGGCTGGGTTTATCCCTCCAAGTGGAAGGGTTTTCCTAGGATAAATCTTGTGGTTTTTGTGCTTTTTTATTCTACTTTTCTTATTGCTGTTTATATTTTCTGGGCAAAACTTTAACATGGGTTTCGTCTATAAAGGATATTTCTAGAAAATCAGGTTCATGCAATGAAATTTCGTGTAGAAGTGGAAAAGGACAATCATTTCAAATGAAATATTTTTCTAACTTTATATGTTGCAAGCTAAATTTGGTTACTCAAAATCCCATGTCCCAATTTGGAAAATTAATTGGAAATAATATTCCAAGACTGCTTTGCAACCGTCAACATAAATTAGTGAATGGCCACTGTCATAGAAGATGCTTCATTTAAATTTTAAATAGTGCCAAATGGTCATGGAGTTTTCCAACAACCCCACATTTTGATAATATAAAATTTGAAGGTATAAATTCTTACAGGTCCATGAAGTAAATATTATATTAGTTTTTTTTCAAGTCTTGCCTTAGTCCATGGAAATATTGGAATGAGCATTTTTGGGACAAAGCAAGTGTTAATGGGATTATAGAATGCAACACAGGGTTTGAGATGGGTATTTTCAGATTTGAGGGTTTGTCTTTGAAAGGGGAAAAAATTAAAATACTTTAATGGCATCATCGAGCCTCAATTTTGAGGATAGATTAGATAGTGTATTAAACTTCTTGTTTAGGAAACTTAGGATGACTTTGCTGCTGGAGGAAAATTTTCTTTTAAAAATTGTGAAGGATGTGGTTCCTACACTTGTAAATGCTAACCAATTGGTAGCTCACAAGAAGAAAGAGGTAAAGGTCAAGTTGATGAACTTGGATGTAACAAAAGATCAATTAGTTCTACATTTATCTAAAAAGGAAAAAAACTGTTTGATTCCCTAATTAGTCTTTACTAGGGTGGAAACATTAATAGGAAAATGATATTGTGAAACAGACCTAGATCCATAGAGATGTGTACATCGGATTCGGTTTCTAGTTACATGATGGTCACACAACTTTGTGACTGACATGTAGCAGCTGGGGAGAAGGTTGGAAGACCTAGAGCTATTGAACTTGGCTTTGAATGTGTTCTCATTTTCATGACAAGCTTTTGTTTAGGGCAATTGTGCTTGAAAGAACGTTCTCTCTTTTGAGAGATTGTTGGATGACTCTATCCAACAGGTAAGTTGAATGGAGTCAAAAGCTAGCAAGAAGGGTGGTTATGATATTGCTATCGGATTTAAGGGTGGTTAAGAAGGGTGGTGACAATAATTTAATCTTTGTTGGAGAGATTAAGGGAAATAAAAGAAAAAGAAACAAAAGGGTAATGGACGAGGTTTCATCCTCAAAGCTAGGGAAAGACTCGAGTAAAACCAAGTGCTTCATGAATCATAAGTTTAGTCATTATGTATCAAAGTCTCCAGATAAGAGGGACAAAGGGGAGCAACAAGAAGAAGTGGCAACCTCTGCATATATTATAGGGGTTAGAGTAGTCAATTTGTATTAGGGTATAGGGTGAACCAGTTTTAGTAGCAATGATGGGTAACATCATGGATTTAGAGCCTTCCAATTTCTAGGAGTAGACTAATAGGCTTAGAAGATGCCATGGTGAAGTACATATTCTCATAGATTATTAGTAGGTAGTTGATATTCTGACCAACCTCTGCACCAAAGGGAAGTTTGAAGTTTTCAACAACAACTTAGCTTGGTGTAGAGTTCCTTCCTCTCTAAGAGGGAGTATTGAGTATTTTAGGCTTGGATGAATACTTCCATGTCAGTTCAGCGTGGATGTATCAGAAAGTAGTAAAAGTTTGAGTTATCATATTTTGCATTTTTCTTTTAAGGATTAAATTGAATTTTTTTATCGCATAGATTCATAGATAGTTGATATTCTGACCAATCTCTCAACAAAAGGTAAGTTTGAATTTTTCATGGACAACTTAGATTAGTGAAAAGCTCCTTCCTCACTAAGAGGGAGTATTGAGTTTCTTTGGCTTGAATGGATACGTCCATGAAGGTTCAATGTTTATGCATTGGAATGTTTGATAAAGTTGTTTGAGTTAGTATATTTTGAGTTTCAATTTCAAGGATAAAGAGAAACTCTTTTATTTAGCTAATTAAATCTGATAAAGAGTAGATAAACACTAATGAGTTGGACTTAACTTTGAGGATGCTTTTTGGAAAATTAGATTTTTAGCTAAATTGTATATAGATAGGAGCAAGACAGAAGATTGTAATTTGCAATAAATTTCCCTGCAACTGTCACATGAATAGTTTGTAGAGATTTCCTTGTAAGTTTTTTGAAGGAGCGAAAGATTGATTTAGAGGTGTAAATTATCTATGTATTAGTTTTTTGCTTTTGCAGTTGAAATTATAATAGTTGTGTGATGAATGCAATGTTAGAAAAATAAATTTTGTTTTTTTGGACGTTAGGACTTAAGTCATCTTGCTTGAAACTTTTCACCAAAATTGCAGTATATGCCTACCGACTATTTCTAGAATAGCCTTAGATGGAGTAATAGCTATATTTTCAAATCCAAGTGGGTATCTTGGCAGAATACATGCAATACTCTCATATGCTCCAATAACCGAAAACACTCAAATTTTTTTAATATGTGATCCATTCCATCGTCCTCTCATGCAAATTTATTTTTGTATTGTATTTCAGAAGTAGAAGCTCGCTTCTCCTTCCCATTTGCAAATTCAAGTTTTGCGACTAGAGGAGAGCTTCTATACTTTCTTAAACCTTTGTATCAACTATTGTGCCCTATAGTTAAATCAAGAAATTAACCTTTCTTTTCCTTGGCTCTCTTTCATCCCAATGATGGATCATGTAGTATGATCTGAAGTGACAACCTTTATCGATTCAGGAAACCTTAGGATATGAATGTCATTTAGATAATTAGTCCCAAGTATGACTTTGACAGCTTTGAGCATATCTTGAGAGGGACAATAAAAACTCTTCTTGAGATGAAAATTTGTCAGACTATCTTTATGATACTAAGCTCTCCCCATCTGTGGATTGACCATTGCCTTATAGCCAAAACTCTACTATAGTGAGACAACACACTAGAGAGGAGCTAAATCAAGCCACCAAACAGAGTTCTTGGGGTATAAAACCTTACAAATCTTGACTCCTAGACGCTACTGTAAATAGTATTGCTACTGATGAATGGACTATAGGTGCAAGCAAATAATCAAATCAAGTAAACCAAACTTCCAATAATTTTAGCTTCTAACATCATAATGAGCTGATATTATTAAGGTAATTTTCTTTCAAAATAATAGGCACTAGATGATTCCAATTATTCATGTCCTTCATCATTCTTTGCCCTTTGTAACAATGTACACCCATTTTCTTTTCAAATTTCTTATTTCCATGTAGCAACTCCCTCTAGAAGAGAGTTGCAAACAACTCCAGCGATATTTTCTTGACTGATTCAATCGCCAATTTGTAGTCCCCTTCAACTTTAATTGTGCAATATGTTAAGCTGCTTTCTACTCAGATTCTGAGGTTTCCCACTCCTCATAATATGTGCTTAAAGAAAAATGTATAGAAACTCCCATAAAAAAATCACGAAAAGAGCTAATTATTATCTTTTTATCAAAGTTCAATTTCAAGGGAGGTTTGCCATTATTATAAATTGAAGTCTTTACGAATCAAAATCTTAAGCGCTTTTAACAAATGAATATTGTTGGTACTAACATTTCTTTGTACGTTAATGCCTTGAACTCTTTATATTTCAAAACACGGGTCATTCTATTACCACCCTGAAAGAGTGGTTAATGATTATTAAAGCTTCAGGCTACAGTTATCATCTCTCTCACAGTAGTTTTGAGATGCTACAGAATATCCTTGCTTCAAATAATATAGCTAAGTATTATTAATCAAATTGTTTTCTACCTCAGAATTCTTGATATCCCTTTTGATAGTGACTTGGGAGTTTTCTGATTAGGCCATTCTTCTACCACTTTTTGTGGCTTTAGAAATGCTATAGATGGAAAAGCATGATGTCTCCCCTTGGTTGTTGGGAACAATATAGTAACAAACAAAATTAAGGTTATTCTCAGAGGCCGTGATCCAATTAATGTTTAATGTATCGTACTCCCTTTCCGGAGGGACCCATTTGCCATTGTCCTCTTAGGATGACTATTGTTAATCCCACTCATGGGCAGATGTCATGAGATACTGTTGTGCTCAAGTATGCCATGGTATTTAGTCTTTTGCTCTTTCTTGTTGGAATCTTAATCATTGAACTTTTCTTGTCTCTTAAATAAATATCATGATTGCTTGGCATACTTATTCTTGTGTTTGGGAGTTGGAGAAGTTCCTTTCTTAGCATTTAAAGAGGATGGCTTATTTTGTAATGCTACATATGTTTTCAGGCAGGAGAGTTGGCTAGGCTTATAAAGGACAACTTGCCTTGTAAACATCTTATTATTTCAGCCGAAGAGACATTTCTTGAGTTCCTTGCACCATCCTCCAGGTAAGATCCTGGCTTTGTAGTTTCGGTTTGCCAATGGAATGTAATTTTATGATTATTTGCACTTGATTTGTTAGTTATTTAGCCACCTATGAGATTCTTTGTACTTGATTTTGTTGCATCCTTGTTTCTGTCTAATGCTATTTTACCACTTAAAGTTTGGATATGTTATAGATTCCATTGCAATATAGGTAATTTTTCCTGCTAGTTCGATTATAACTTGTGATTTAGAGTTAAGCTTTATTGGAGCTATTGAGGCTGACAATAAAGAATATCTGCCAAGGTGCTTGTTATTTATTGGCTTTACTTTTAGCCATTTTAGAATAGCCAATATAATTGTTATATAATATTTTCACGAACAGAGATTAGAACTTACAACCATCCCCTGTAAGAAACAGAGATAAACCAATACTAGCCAGTGGTGTTGTGTTATACTGTTACTTGTTGACCATAGACACAATTAAGGTGGCCCTGAATGAGAAACTTACCTTTTATTAAGTACATATGTATCATTTATATCATTTGAATCTGATTCTGAAAAACTGGGCAATATAAGAATTTCTACAGGCTTATGTCACTTTCATAGGCCATATGAAGATGCCAATTATATCTACTTTGTAAAGATGTGATACTTGGGTCTAGATCTAGGAACAGGATTGTACCAGTTACCCTGTTTCTCTTTCTATTCATGCTTTGAACTCATTGTGGATGTTGGGGTGTGCCATTATTTAATCTTTAGCAGTTGTCTCCGTGTCCTGGGTACAGTATTTATTTTTTGTAGTGGCTTCCTTACTCTATTTTAAGTGCTAAACTTCTATTAAAAAAACATCCAAAACATCCATGAAAGTTCCATGTGGTAATGATTGCATGTATCACACTTTGACTCATTTTTCTAGAAATATTTTGACTACGA
The DNA here is from genome assembly GCA_028749045.1 of Cupressus sempervirens. Lineage (NCBI taxonomy): Eukaryota > Viridiplantae > Streptophyta > Pinopsida > Cupressales > Cupressaceae > Cupressus > Cupressus sempervirens. Next base: position 28,300,118 of record CM053785.1, on the reverse strand, counting down.
GCTGTTCTACACAAGTTTATGTAAAACAGAGAATGTATTAGTGGACTTCCAAATGCCAGGTTTACATCTATTGCAACATATTCTATTTTGCCTAAAAGCAGTAGCTTAGATAGCATGGATATTGCACAATCTGATAATTGAAGATTAATCAGATGATAATAATGAATGGCCTAAGCTCATAATGTAGACACAGAAAGGAAACACAAGGAAGCCTAGCCAAAAATATATGAAGTATTTAAAATCTGCTTACAAAATGTCAATCAATCCTTCAATGAACAATCGATATGCAAAACGTTTATAATTTCAGTCGGTTGGGTGCGTGGAGTATTATCTTTCTATAAACTACTCATGCGTATTGCTTCTAGTAACTAAAATTTCTATTGATTTGTTTATGTAAGTTGATAAGTTGAGGAGCAAACCTATAACCTCGTACTGTAAATAATAAGACCCATTGTAATTTGGCAAATCGTCATTCACAGTGTTAACTGAATTAATGTAGAGATGGATGTAGGCAGCTTACAATGCCTACTGTTATGTTTGATAATATTGGTTATTTGACAATATATTAATTGTTCGTATCAAGATGGTTATTACACTTGGGTAGTTGTTAAGTGTTGGTTGGTTGATGGTTGGGTTTGTCATCGCAATTGTTGGGTTTTTAAAATATATTGCTGTGTATCATCAAGGAATGTAGTATGGTATGGCTGTATGAATGAGAATCCTTGGCTGACAATATCTAGTCTTCTTCTTTGTAATCGACTCATGAGTGAATAAAGATATATTTTTTTAACTCTTGTACCTGGTAGGCATTGTCATCTTTATTATTATTTTATATGTAATTTATTAAAAATAGTAGTAAATATTTGACACTGTTCCCTTAAAAGAAGTCGGGTCAGAGTTGTATGATTCATGCCCTTAGATCCCAATAATGAGCAAAGGCAAGAAGAGGCCACTAGGTGGTCAAGACCAAGTGATCTAACGATCTTTAAGGATTGTAGAACAATGAGAACAAAGAACATTATGAGAAATATGTGACAAAAGTTTAGTTGGACAATTCCCAAGTTAGAGCCCTTCTAGAGAGCAAAGTAAATACAAAGCTTTAGCCAAAGTCGTAGTTGGGAGGAAAGGAAATCATCCAACAAGGAAGGTGCAAATCATAGGTGGAGTGGGAGGATATTGCTAGATACTTACCACTCGTAGACGAAACATATTTCGACCTTGTTGACTAATCAAACAACCCCTCCACACAATCAACGTTAGACGAGGAGTACGAAGAAGAAAATCTTCAGTTGACAGACATATTCCATTGCGTTGAGAATCGATCATCTCAAAAGGAGCTAGAGTTGGAGGATTCAAATCAAAGCCCCTTGGACATAGGGAGTATAGGAAAGAGTTAGAGCTTGAAAGTACCCAAGGTGTTGGGGACATTGGAGGTGGATTTGTAGAGGAGTATAGGGAAAGCATGAGAACATAGCAGTTGGAATTGTCCACCTAGGTTTTAGACAAATAGTAGCAAGCATTCAAGAAAGATGGTGACTCCTTTGACAAGGCCAAATGTGGATGAACAAAAATTTGTCAAGGTTAACAGGGAATGAGTTTGAAGATCCTATGAAGCACTACAAGATGTACAAGTCTATCTTGATAACCATAGCCTCCTGTGATGCGTTGAAGAAGGCATTTGAGGTCACTTTCAAATTGCTATGTGATGATAATGAGATAATCATTGAAATTTACAAAACCAAACAATGGAAACATGGGAGCGTACTGTCGATGTGACTTTATGCCACTACCACGTGCATAATCGAATGCTAAGTATTTCGAATGAAATAAAAAGCTCCGATTTTTCTTGAATAAGGATGCTTATATGCTAAACAATGTATGTGGATTGTGCGATCAAGTGAGACAACCCCAAGGTTCTTATTTTGGACTTTAACTTAGTGTTAATGATGTGATATGTTGGTATTAGGAAGGGATTTCTGTTGTTCATTCAATGTACATCAATTACTTCAAACACTTCAAACCAAACAAATTGCAAATGAATAAGGGTCTAGAAAGCCATTCTACTCCTAGATTGCAAGAGATGATAGAATACCTTTGTGACTACTAGACTTAGCTTAGCCATCAACATCAACCAAGCTAGTACAATATCCTAAGATCAATGTAAAATGTTCAAACTATTACCATACCATTGATGTTACATTCCAATTTTTGGCTCAATTTAAATATGTTTATACAGTTATTGAGGATTCATGTGAAGTCAGTTGACAGGTAAAATTAATTATGATCATGTGAAATGGTAAGATAGTTAATTGTTATAATAGATGTGAAGATGACATGTTAATTAATCATTATGATGCTATTATATTGTTATCTTGAAATCTTGGAAAGTTAGTTATTTGTCATAAATTCATGGGAAGTGAAATGGTGGTTAGCCGCTATGATGGTTTATGAATAATAACTTGTTATAGTAATCATGATTATATTGAGGAATATGATCTTATCGTGGAGAATTTCTTTAATTAGGCACATAGGTCACCACCTATCATAGGACAAATGGGTACGAGCCTTGAACCATCATGGCTAAGGGTAAACAGCCAGGCAAGCAAGAGTGTACATTGGATGACGATGAGCTAATCAGTTATATTATATATCACTTAATAAAAAGAAATAATTGAGCATAAATTGAACTCTGAACAAGTTGGTACCTTAATAATTGTGTTATTTGGTTGAAACCTCTTGATGTTTAAAGCATGTCCTAACATATCGACACCATGATACCTAAATATCTATACATGTACATACATGTATGTGTATATACGTAAACCAGTTATACACACACACACACACACACACATATATATCAAAGAACGTATACACATACTTGATATTTGATGTATACATAAGAAATATATGGTTGGGGCATACACAAGCACATGTATATATATACATACATAGGTATTTATAGATACCATGATGTTGTATGGTAAGATAGTGTTATTATTTCTTTCATCCTTGGCCAAAGTCTTATTTAATTGTCTTGAGCGGCCTTTTTGCTTATTCCTTCATCAGGCTTTAAGTCATTTTGGTGGCCAAATTTTTTAATATTATAATTGCCACATATGCTGATGACTCTTCATTTTTGTAACTCTAATTGCTGTGTTTTTCTTGTTCTTGCTTGTAATGGAGCATGTAAGTTTATATGCAATGGTTCTCTTTGCAATTTGCAAGATGCCAATTCTCTTACATTGTTGGTCGCCATAGCTCTGCTAATATAATTCTTTCACAATTGTATATAGCTCTGTTAATTCATATCACAGTCACTTCTTATTTTTTTCTTTACACAATCGCATTTACGTATGTATAGCCGCAGGGTGATCAGAAGTTCACTCCATTCTACCCCAGCCATTTGGGTCTGAAATTCATTTCAATCTTAGTTCCATATCTTGGCAAGATCTGCTATCTTAGTTGCCTATTCCAGTGATGTGCATCATTACTGGTGCAACCTTTCACACCATGAGCCATAACAAGGGCCATGTTTCATAAGATCTCTATCACACTATTCATGATTCTTGCGACATATCCTCTTCCAGTGCTAAGGAGCCGACCAGATATTGTGGTCTCCTTTATCACAAGGAAGTGGTAGACCTTACAGGTCATGCATTCTTCTTTTGATATTTTATTTATTAAAATTCGATATAAGAGGTTCTGAATTCTTAGTTGGAAAGAGAAGGAAATCCTTGTTAAGCATAGAAAGAGTCTTACCCCGGAAGGAGTGACATTTGTTTACTCATGCTTGGCTGCACTTATATTCATATGAACTAAAGAACATGTTATAATTGGAAATTGTTTTCTTAGCTGAACTTTGTTTTTAAAAGAATCCAATCAGTGCAAGCTTATACAGAGGCATCTTCCATATGCTTCTGAGATAAGAGACAACACATTTAGGAAGAGCCAATTTATATTTTTCAAAACACAACATGAATCTTTTATAATGCCATGGCCCAGGTTGGGCAGATGCATTGGCTGTGATTACAAATGCCTATACATCCACTCAGTGATTCATTCAAGAAGACCAACATGGTTGAGATGAAGGGTGTGAAATGACAATCTTTGAACTATGGTTTAATCCTGCATGTTAAATGAAAAAGAACAATCAATAATTTAAACAAGTAATAAAAGATGTTTAAAATCCGTGACAGCTCATGGTAGTCCAATGTTTAGATTTTGTTTGTCTAGTCGAGTGGTGGGTTGACACTCTATTATCAGGATGCTCAGTGGCTGGACAGTGGTGGCCCAAGCCCATTCCCAGGGGAGTGTTGGTTGTGTTTTCATTCTTTGATGTCAAAAGTTGTCTAAGGAGCTTGAAGTGTTCAAAGAGCAGCTAGTGGAAATCTGGATGATAGGAGGATCAGCTGCTTTGTTATTTGCCAAGTGTTCAGTTGGGATCTGAAGTCTTTTGTCCACGTTGCCTTTATTTCCTACAGGAACTTTTTTCTGCACACCCGCCTATAACCTTCATCCAATATGCTCTTTGCAATAACTTCTGTATTTGCAGCATTATGCACAGTATGACATAATTCTGTTACATCACTTTTTGTTAGGAATATATCTGCTCTGAGATTCTATTTCTGGCTTTCAGAGGTAAGTCTAACTTAGGCGGGAATGGTTCCTTTTTGGTATTACTGGAAAATACATGCCGTGAATATTGACAAGCGTTGGTTATGAATCATGATGGCCCTGTTGCTTGAAAGCGGCAAGTGTTTTCAGCTCATTAAGTCTGCTATACATACTTGTTTGTGATGTCCCCTTTTTCTGGGACATCATAATTCGGTGTTGTCAGCTCACTTCGCCATGGTTTTGGGGGCGAAAAAGTTCTTTATGGGGTCCAGTTTGAGATTTGGCTTAGACATTTCTAGTTTTAGACCCATTAGAGCAGTTTTGGCAGGTCGTCCGGATGCTTACTATTTTTAGTAAGTAAACAGAGTTCAGTATTCTTGATATCTCAGTGTTGGTTTGGAAGCGTCTCACCGAGAGCTTTCCAATGAGCTATTGCACGTGCTTATCCAAATTCGTTTGGTCAATTATTTTAATACCTGATGATTATATGGTTTACAGACTAAGTGACTTTTAAAGTTCATTTAACTTGTCACTTTATTTAGAAAAGGTACTATGTTCATTTAAGTGACTAGAGGACAAAAAAGGTGCTTTATCCCACATTGCTTAAAAGAGCGTACATCACATTGGGAAAAGTGATAAAGGTACAACAAGCTCCACATGGGAAGTTATGAAGAATATAATATTCAAAGCAAATATGAATCTGGGAGCTGGAAACAGTGACTGGTTATCTCTTTGCGGACTCAAACCCTTGAAGAAGCCTTTGGAGGTTGGATGCAAACCTAACCTTCTTACAGGTTTTATCTATATTTGCCAATTTGACTGTTATTTCTGTTTATAAGATTGGATTATTTGGATTGTTGCATGTTATTGTATTGTTGTTGTATAATATAGTAACGTTATTTGACGGCTATTTGTGTTAACTGCTGGTTTAAATATGTACTTCTGAATATTGGAGGAATAAAACAATCTTTTCTGAGTTTTCTTGAATGCAAGTCTGCTGGTTACAAATCAATTAAAGTTCTAGAATTTATATCGGATATTGGTTTTCTGTTTGGTTTTAAATCTGCAAGTTTATGTCAAGGGTTTTTTAGTAAAATATCCGGAAAGGGATATTACATTGTTAGGTGGATGAATGAACGGACAAGGGACTACAAGTTTGTGGGGACCATAAACTAGATGCTATTGGCATTTTGGCTAATTCTGAACGTATCCTTGCTGCTATGATGAGCTGGCAGCTTCTTGGAATCATGACTCTGCAATTTGTCTACAATGCAGAGATGCCACGGTGAAAGAAAGGAGTAACAGGTTCATCAAAAACTCTTCTCCCATTTTGAGGATATTCAGATTTAGCATATACAGTTCGCAACATACAGCTTGATATACTCGGACATTTGGATGTAAAAAAAAGGTGGCAAGTCTTGGTAAGATGGGCGTCTGTCAGACAGTGTAATGATTGTTGTACTATTTTGAGAATATACACATTGAATGGTGATGAGCTGTGATAAGATACGCAGCCATTTTTTTGCAAAGAAAAGCAGATTTCATATTGATTGGGTGCTGTGTATGAAAAGAAATCAGGTTCAATATTTTCCAATCTATGGAGTGTATGCATGACAGATGGGTAGCAATGGCATGAAAAGTGTTTTGAAAGGTTGCATTACTGTGTTTATTTTATGAGTCTTTTATCTTCTCTTGGTAATGCAAGAGTTTAAGCTGAGTATTATTCTTTTCTTATATCTGATACTGGAAAGGTGCATGCTTGAGATTGTGGCCTTTGCGTTCTGATTTAAGCCATCCATTTAACAAGAGTTGTAGCTTTTAAGGGTTGAAGCCTGTAACTATTTGTGAAAGGTTGGAGCCTTGTTGTATTGGGTTGTAGCCCATTGTTGTTGGAGACTAGTGATACCATGGTTCTTACCTAAAAGGGTTTCCTCGAGAATAATGTTTGTGTCCTTGTTCTCTTGTGTTCAATCAGTTGTGTTTATGATCATTAAAATTTTGAAACACTGATTCACCTGTGTTCAATCAGTTGTGTTCATGGTCATTAAAATTTTGAAACACTGATTCACCCCTCTCCCTCTCAGTATTTCCTTTTTTCAGGGAGGGCTTTTCTCGGTTGAGATTGTGTGGGGATACTTTAGGGTCTATGGTCAGGACGTTAAGCTCTTGACAATGCTTCTCTTCTCCACCAGATGCCAAGGCTTGCATGAGACAGAGTTAAGATCTGCATTCAAATGTCTCCTAGTTATGGGTATTTTACTCTTATGAATTTGGAAATTTCAAGTTGAAGGTATGTTAGATAGTTAATATTGTTTAATCAGCTATTCCCTTCAATGTTTAGAAATCGGTTTTCCTTTTCAATGTATTACGAAATCAATTAAATTAGTTGATTTTTCAATCGAACATGAAATGTAACTGCATGCATGGGATAGGCTTACTTGATGATTGTTATAATTGTCCTTCATTCATGTGAATATAAATATGAAAGCATCTTTTATTTTCATTTAATTGTTATAAATAGCAATGGGATAAAGGGGATGTTATAATGGTTTTGTTGCCCTAATTGATATTGGTTATTACGATACAATGATATACTGTATAACTACTTGTGCCCTAAACAGTATATATGGACTAGTCTGAATTTTGCAGATGTCACCCTAGGCGGATTTTGGTTTTGGAATTTAGGGTATTGCAAACTTAAATTCTTCAATTTAGTTTTTGAATTATATCTTATTAGTAATCAAGATTACTAATTAGATATACGGGTCAAACTAAATTTTAAATAGCAATATGTTCATCGACATGAAAATGTAATTACATGATGAAGATCTTGTTTACTTAAATTGATTATCAATGTTTAACCACTCGTTCTAATTGAATACTCCAATTAGTAGTTATGATATTGCAGTCAAACTGATTGTGATCGTTAATCTCTTTCATATGTTAATCTCTTTCATATGAACATTAAAAACAATTGTTATAACTGCTTTTCATGAATATGAAGTAGTCACTGTATTTGGATGATATGCTAGTTGTTAGCTAAGGCCTAGGAAAAGGGGTCGTTACAATTGACACTATCCATCGATGCCTATTAATGTGCAAGCAATAATCAAAATTAGCTCATGAATGTGCTAGTTGACCATGCAAGGCAAACTTACAATCAACAAATAACTAGTGATATGGTCTATGTGAGTCTCACAAAGATGCTTCCAAAATTACTTTCATTTATCTAAACTACTTTTCCTCAACATAAAATAAAATCTACTCTAAGTGAGGAAATGTAGAAATTATGCAACACTCCAAAGCAATACAAGTAATCAACCATGAAGACTAACAATGAATTAGCAATTACTTTGATAGCATTACAACAATCATTTCAACGAGTCTCTTCCATTTGCCTTTTATATTAGTTCTCAGTGCAATGAAGGGCTTTGACTGATTTGAAATCAAGAGCCAAAATTAATCCAATACAGCCCTAGTATACCTAACTGTTACAAGCATTAAATGCTGGGCAATTACAATGGGGAACCACCTTGTGGCCAGTAAGAATGTTAAATTGCTTTAACGAACCAATAAGAAAAACACCTTGATCATGTGGAACAGGTTTTGAGGAGTCTTCATTAGCACAAGTTGGTGATCAACTTGGAAAAATGCATATTCATGAAGAAGGAACTTGTGTTCCTAGGGTTTGTCATCTCACAAGGCACCCTCAAGATGGATCCTAATAAGATTGAAGCCATTGTCAACTGGCCGAAGCTTATAGGAGGAGGCACCAATCCATGGGCCAATAGTGAAATACCATGTGGGCTTACAACAAATCTTCTTTTAGAAAATAATCTCCTCTAACTTTTTACCTTTTTAGCAAATTCAATGATTCTAGAGATAATATTGTTAATATTGGAAAAAAAAAGTGTCATATTCAACCTCATCCATGTAACTTGCAAGGATGGTGCTTTCGCAAATTCGTACTCTACATGTGTAATTGAGTTATGCCCATTGCAACAATCCACCGCATTGAATGCCTTTTAAGTTATAATTTCTATTATAGCAATCTGCAAGTTGAATTGAATGCAAGTCTTGATTTTGATATGAAGGCTCCCGTGATGAAGGTTAACTCCCGCAACATTGTTCTTGTGCTTGCCATCGCGCGATCTGTATTGCCCTATCCGCATGGCTCCTTCTATGATGTTCCTTCTGCGTTTGTTCATGTGCCCTCCGTCGACCTTTGCTTGCTTTGTGTGTTTTGTTTTTTGTCGTTCTTTCTCTCTCATGTCTAGAGCTCCGACTTCACGGGCGCAAGGCTCAGATTGGTCTTTTGTCGTCGGGATCGTTGTGTCTGTGTCTAACAGATTACTGGCGTTGGTTTTGGGTTCTTGCTTAACCACTGATTGCATTCTGCTTCCGTCTGAGCCTGTGTTTTTCACAGGGGTTTCTATCATTGCCGACAATTTTTGCTTGTGTTTTTCACGATTTTCCTTCATCTTCTTTCATTGTTTGTTCACCTTGCTGTGCCTTGTTGGGTATCTCCATCAGTTTTTGCAAGAGTTATTTCTGATATTGCCAGGTCGGTTCATTTTAGCTGGAAGTTGTATTTGTCTTTGCATGTTGTAACTTGTTCTTGCAGGGGTTACATTTGTCATTGCTGACAGTGTTTTGGCTCTCTCATACGGTGCTCTTCTCTACAACTTCGGCTGTGGTTTGTATCCTGTCTGGTTATGGCAGACTGTATTGACTCAGGCTCAACCCATGGCCAACAACTCCTCACTTATCAGAGGTTATGTGATAGAATTTCCAAGCTAGAATCTGACAATGTTCAGTTGAGAGAGCAGGTTACCTCCTTTACTGTTACCATTTGTGAACTTAAGAGTACCACAAACTCCAATGCGGCTCGGTTCCAATGTTTCTTGTTAATTGCTAGAATGGTAATGGATCTTTATGGTCATTACCTGGTCTTCTACTTGATGCTGTGGGGTCCGCAAATATTCTTATCATATCAGAGACTCATGAGAGTCCTGTGCGTCCTCTTCCAGGTGTCACCAGTTTTCAGTGGTTATCCATTTGTAGAGAGGAGGTTCGTGTTTCCGGTGGTGTATGAGACTCAAGTGGTGTGGCCTGTTTGATCAAGGAAGATATTTTCAGTAGTACTTCTATTGTACACTCAGACATGTTCGCCATATTTATGTGGGTCCGCATTGATCGTAAGTGTCATCGTCAGAGAGATCTCTATTTGGCCGCTTGGTACTTTCCACCGACTGCTTCTCACTATGCTATTCATGGTATCGATGACGGAGACCTTGTTATTGATCTTTGCTAGACTATCTCACAGTTTGCTACTCTAGGGGACACTATTATTCTTGGGGATTTCAATGCGAGAACCAAAGTACTGCAGACTTCACTTTACGATTGTAGTTCGGATTCCATATGCTCCACCAAGATTGATCCTACTTCTTTAGGGCTTCAGAGATATTCTGTGGATGCTCTTGGGCCGTTATCCATGTATGGTAGACATTAGTTGTGGCTTTGTGAGTCTTCTGGCTTTGTGATCTTGAGCGGCCTCTCCTGCTTTCCTAGTTCTGAGCTCTTCACTTGTTGGCCCCATTGTGGTGGTGCTAGTGTCATGGATTATCTTCTTGCCTATCCCTCCTTCATCCCTTGCATCCGTAGTTTCACCATCTTGTGCCTTCCTCTGGCGGATCATGCTCTCCTCGGTATTCATTTCTCCCCTCTTTGTGCTCCCCCTCTCATGTCACCTCATCATTCTTCTGTCATTGCTCGCTCGCCCATTCGCTTTCGTTTTATTGATGGTGACTGTAAGCTCTTCTCTACTCATCTTTCGAGATTCTTCAGCCCTTTGTGCTTCTTGGATTCATGCGAGGCTGCCTCCATGTATGACTTGCTCGCGTCGACTATCCTCAAGTCTACCACCCTTTCCATTCCTCATCATCCTCCCTTGCTCCTTTGCAGCAAACGTTATTTTACCTGCCCCATGAACCAGTGGTTCGATTCAGATTGCAAATCCTTCCATTGTGTTATGCGCTCTACTTTTGAGGCTCACTCCATTGACTTTGCCAGTATTTGCTCATCTTATCCCCGCTTGCTTCGGAGTAAGAAGTGTAACTTTGCTGCCTCTAAGTGAAGTCTCGTTGCTCCACGCTGATTCACAATCCCCAGCTCTTTTGGCGCACTCCTTTCCCCCATAATTCCCCTCCACCTTCCACCCTTGACTTTCACTCCCTTACCTTGCACACCATGGCTCTTTATGACATTCCTGAGCAGCCTTCCATCCACCCCTCCTTGCTTGCTTTCGTATGCTTTTTCACCTCTTCCCACAGTTATGAGGCAATCAGATCCATGAAGTGTAGTAGAGCTGCTGATGAGGGTGGTTTCCAAGTTGAACTTTTCAAGTTCGGTGCCTCAGTTCTGGGCCCCTATCTCTCTACTCTTTTTAATAGAGTGATTCACACTGGGTTTCCGACCTCCTGGTCTAGGCATTTGATTTATCCCATTTGCAAGACCAGCCTTGTCTTTGATCTGGGGAACTACAGAACCATCATGATTGGGCACACTTTTGCAAAACAGTTTGACACAACTCTTAATACTATGCTCGAGAGGATTGGTTGTAGGGCTAGAGGGTAGGGTGGTTTTCGGGCAAACTATCAGACTATGGATCACATCTTCATGCTACAAGCTATTATTGAGGAGGTCAGACACAGATTGGAGAAGGTCTATTGTTGCTTTGTTGATTTTTGCAAATCTTTTGATTCTGTTCCTAGGGTGGCTCTGTTTGAGAAACTTAGGGAGATTGGTATTTCTGAGATGCTACATATCGCTATTATGAGATTGTATGAGACCGTGGTTGGTAGATTCTGAAATCCTGAGGGCTTCTCGGATCCGATCCATAGCACCATTGGGGTTAAGCAGGGGTGTCCTCTCTCTCCTACTTTATTTGGGTTATATATTGATGAGCTTGAGGACTTCCTCTTGAAGTCTTCGCTCTCAGGAGATGGTTGTTATCTTCATCAAGTTCTGATCTCTATCATTCTTTTTGCGGATGATGTTGTTCTCCTTGCTTCTTCTCTAGATCGGTTACAGAGACTTCTTGATGGCTTGGCTTTATTTTGTGATCAAAGATAGCTTGTGGTTAACTTGGGTAAGACTCGGGTCATGATCTTTAATTGTTTAAAGACTTTTCATCTTCACTTCATATTTTAGGGTCAGGAGATTGAGATCACTTCATCCTACACATATCTAGGGGTTATGTTTTCCGGTTCGTGGTTTAGTATGAGACTAGCTATTTAGCCCAGAGTTAATAAGGGTATGGGTTCTCTTGCTTTGCTTGAGAAACAATGCTTCAGACATCACTTCCAGGATACCTCGTCTAAGCTATCTCTCTTAGATGCTCTTGTTTGGCCGACTATTCTTTATGGTTTTGTGGTTTGGGGCCCTTCTCTTCTTAGCTCTGATTGGGCCTCGATTGAGCGAGTTTAGACTTTGTTCTTGAGGCGCATTATCAGATGTCACAGGTTCACTCCTCACAGTGTCATTCTTGTTGAGTTTGGTGCTCATCCTTTTAGACTCACGACCATTTTTGACTTGGTTTGGTTCCTTCATTGCCTTTGTGGGTTTGCGGATACTGCTAGGGATCGGGACTGCTACTCCTATTTAGCTTATTGCTCTTCTGTTTCCACTGTGGCTACTGAGTCTGGTTCTCGCGTGCGATGTTGGTATGTATAGGTTTCTTCTTTGTTGAGTTCGATTGGGATTGACACATTGATCGTCTCCCCCCTTTTAAGTTTTCATTGGATGCCCCGGTTCATCTTCTCCCTTCTCGGTAGGAGTTAAATGAGCATGTTCGTCTTGATATTTATAGATGTTACATTACTACTACCTGGGTTAACCCTCTTGACAGGTTACGCCCATGGATGTCTTTTTATGCGGCGCACTTTTTGGAGATTTTTGATGGGATTATTGCCTATCCTAGCTATCTCTCATAGTGTTGGTCTCATGCCCTGCGGATCCCTTTAGGTTCTTTCAAAGTTGGTTCTCACTATTTTCGGGCTCAGACTGATCATCATATTGACAATGGGAGCGGATCTGTATGCTCTGTAGTTTAGGGGAGGTGGAGAATGAGGCTCATTTTCTTTTTCGATGCCCTATTTATTATGAGATCAGGGGGAGATTCTTTTGTCTGTTCTGGGAGTGCTTCTCTCTCTATGACTTCTTCAGCTATTATGATCAGAGATGCCTTGCACTGTATCTTCGTAAGGCCACCATGCTCTGTGATAGCACGATCCAAACACTGCTTCCACCTGGGCATTCGTCTACTAAGCTCATTACTGCTTTTTTTACACCATTTTCCCCTTTGCATGGTGTGAAAAGGCCCTCTAGCTCTATTCGACCTAATGGGCTTTCCATATGTGTCAGATCCCGCTCTGGTTATTTGCACCAGAGACACTCCTCTGTGACTGGCCGGAGACAATGCAGTACCTCTACACATCAGCATGTGTATCATTCCGTGACTGATTTCTTTTTGCCCAAGAAAGCCTCCTAGTGCTTTCTCTGTCTCTGTTCTTCGTTGCTATTTCTTTGGTTGTATTCACTTATTTTCAGACACATTTGTGTGCTCCTGCTGGTGTCAGCCTCACTGTTGTAATCTTTCAGTCTCATAGACCTCTCTTTGGTCTTTTGTTGGACATTAATATCATTATATTATCTTATCTCTCCCACTAGGACACTTGGGATGATCTGACTAGCTGAAGACGAATTGGCACCACCTTAGAATGTTTATCTCATAGATTTGATCTATCCGTTAGTGATGAGAAAATATCTCTTGATAGTCAATAATATTAATCCTTAAATGATTGCGATTGCTCATATTCCTACATTGTTCCCATTAAGTCGTCCTTCAAAGTTTTTCACCCTAAAACCTTCTCATTTACATGTTCATGAATTTGGCCTTGTACTTGAATTTTTCCCAAAGCTCTAATTCCATGGTTAGTCATAGCACAAGTGGTCTTTTAGTAAACCATACTAGCTTTTATGTTGCCTCCCCCCAGTGACTACAACTCCAAAGTAAAACCACGTCTTGCAAGTTGTTCGATGATCGTAACATATCTCCATGGAGGAGATGCTTGATTATATTTGAATTGTCTATTTTCTTTGGAGGCTACTAAACTTGAATCAGTAGCCTTTCTAAATAGATTGCTGTTATTAGATTAATAGTGCAGACTAGTGCCCACTCCTGACCCATAACTGGTTTGTTTTTGTGATGGTAGGGAAACATGAGGAGCTCAGCTTTTCATGAGTAAAAGTAATAATAAATGTTTTTTTGCTACATTTAAGTGGTCATATAATTACTTGAAGCCTGTGTTTTGTTTTCAGCCACACTTCAGCTTTTCATAGTTTCTTTAAAGCACACGTACTGCGATATTTGTGTTTTTTTATAATGTTGTGCAGTCTACAACAAAATTTCACTCTGGGTGTTTCATAAAATGCAAATGTTCCGAATGTAAAATAAATCAAGGCACTAATTCTCGGATAATTCTGAATAGGTTATCTCGTTTATTAATTGCTGGTATATCTAGTTTATCATCTGTCTTGAATTGATCTGTACTTGGTTTTGCAGTTTAGAAGATATATTGGAGCTTGAGCCTATGATTTCCTACCACAGAATGCTTCTTCATAGGCTTGCTGAAATATTTGGGTATATATTTTTCTATTATTAACTTTAATATATTTTGGAGTGGCAAAATGTTTTCAAACTTGCTATCAGTAAATTCAATATATGCATATTCTGAATATTTTTTGTTTATTGAGAGATTGCATGTTTAGAATCAAGAATGCTTATCTGTTTTTGGATTATTCCTATTCCTCAGTAGAAATATCGTGCATGAATGAATTGCAGTAATTTGGGTTTCTGAGCATACAATAGTTTTTCTAATTATTCTGCATATGACATGCCTTCTTTTGTTGTGAAACTTTTATCCCATGAAGTTAATCCTTACACAGTTACACCTACTTTTGCATTGGCAGTTTAGCTCATGAATCTGTGGGAGAAGGTGACGACCGTCATCTTATTGTAGAACGATGCCAAGATTCCTCCATGTATGTAAAAATAAGCCAAGTGACATATATGGTCAGCAATTTCGATGTTTTCGACATTTACTGTTCATGTATGGTTAATTTAATGGAGCTGAAAGTTTCTCTTTCCAATTTACATCTTATAGATTTTGATGCACAGCAGGTTGGTTTTAAAAAGGAAACATATGTGTGCGAACCCTGTAAATTTTATGGATGTGACTTTGTGGGTTTTATATAAATACATCTATTAACAAATTCATTATAATTGGAAGGTTCTACATAAATATGTTTTAGTATCTCAAGTAGCATGGTAGAATGGTAATGTATATGAGGAGGTTTCAAGGGAGTCGCACATTATTCGTAACTGAATGTTTCAGATTAAATGTGTTTAGTACTATAAATAGTCTGGTTTACTGGAGGTATAAAGAGAGCCATCTTGTTCAAGGAGTGGTCTTTGTAACTGTTTTAGAAGTACAGTCGTACTGTCATTGGGAACATGGATTTGCATGTTTGATTTTTGAAGCAAATAAATATTTATCATATAGCAAATGAGATGACAATTTTATAAGCTATTGCAGATATTCGAGCATTGATTTTGTATGTATCTTCATAGTTTTGGAATGATCATTATCAGTAATGTATGTCAAAACTATTTGTCGTCAAAACTTCACAGACCTGCTATCTTGGTGAGTGATATTTTGGAGTGGCAATATGGAGAAACACAAAGTCAACAAGCTGCTTGTCAGTTACTTAAGCGGAAAATAGCATTACCAGGTATGTTTAAATTGTATCATCAATAGTTAAGACACTTCTTAAAACAAATAAGTTTATTGATATTGTCAGCTAGCAGATTTATTGGTTGGTATATTTTTCCCTTTACATCAGCAAGGCTTTTTACTTTTATCATACACATTAACCAAACTAGAAAGAAGAGGTCTTGTTTAATTAAATTTTTTAAAACTAATGCAAGAAACTTCTTTGTAATTTACACAGTTTATCATTTCCAAGTTACTGTATTTCTGCACTTGTTCCCACTTGTAGAGAGAATAACTATCGTGATTTAGGGGCTCTTATGAATGGTTAATAAAGGTGCATTCTATGCTTGAAAAGAAATGCAATAATCAAACACTGCAGCATTCAAAATAAATTTCATCCAAAATTTCTTTGCCCACTGTTTGAGGAGGAATATTGTCCATCTCCAATATGGATCATAGCATATCTATCAGAGATAATAATATGGCGCACCTAAGGGACTAAACCTTGCGTTTTGGGAATTTAAAAAACTTTTTTTCTTGCTTGGCACTTGGAAGTTACTGTTTCAAGGGAAAGATAAGCTAACAGCAGAGAGGAAAAGAAATGCTGCCGAAACTAAGTAATGTTTGTTAGAAAACATAATTTCTTATTTGGTAGAAAAAAAATAAAATATATAGTTGCCCGTTGATATAAGTTTGTAACTGTGGCAGAAAAAAGTGACACAAGAACTTGTGTTAGCCTTGCCAGATCTAATTAAGTCATTTCAAATAGATTATAGTGCTATTGGAACTGAAATTGGAATTTTTTGAGTCAAGAAGGGAGATCTATTTCTTAGTTAAATGAGAAGTTGATGGTGCCAAAATATAGTACAGTTCACGATCAGGAATTCTATGCAATTGTGCAAAGCGCCTGAAGAAACAGAGGCATTATTTGTCAAAAGAATTTGGTTTTTATACCAATCAACAAGCATTGCAATAATTGACTAGTTTAGCTTATCAAAAGCATGTCAAAAGGGTTGACATTTCAAAACTTCATTCTCTTTTGTTGAAACATAGAAGTGGTAAATCAAATAAATTAGCTAAATTAGAGTAGAAGGCATAATTTTCTGATGGAAATGAGAATTCAAGTTGTTGGTTTTGCTGAATTCAAGAACTTGTATGTGGTTGATGCTGATTTTCATGGGGCATAAAAGACGTAAGCTATTAGTAAGTTGATATAAAATTCTAGATGGTAGGAATATTTTATTCGAGATAATTTGTTATTAAAAGGAACCAGTTGCATATGACTAAGAGTTCAACTAGGGTAAATTTATTAGAAAAGAAACATAGCAGGAGATCAACATGTTTTTTTGGGATTGAAAAAATTCGCAAGACATTGATGTTGGTAAGTAAACATTTTTTGGCTGCAAATATACAAGGATATAAAACGTAATTTGCAAAACAAGAGTTTATCAAAGTATTTGAGGGAAGTAGTCTAATATAAACCATTATCATTTCCAAAGAAACTATGTAAGGATATTAGCATGGATTTCGTGTTAGGATTGCCAATAACTCAGGAAAGAAATGAATTTCTTTTTAGTAGTTGATAGGTTTTTTAAATATGCATAGTGACACCATTGTTGGGATAGGGGGAGGCCAAAATAAGTGGATTGGTTTCCAAGATGAGGGGACAAAGGGGTCTCAATTTGGGGGCAGTAGGATGGGGTGTATATTTTGGCAGTTGGTCAATGTCCCTCGTTAGATTCATGACATGGTTTAACAACCTCCTGTGTCTTCTATAAGCCTAGCGTTTGTATTGGGCATTGACAAGTCGATTTTTGGTGCAATGGCAACCCTAGCGGTTAACAATTGGTATTAGAGCTTGGTCCAGGTTCAGACCTTTGTAGGTCGCAACGAGTTATGTTGGGAGTGTCGTCGGTAAATACTGTGCTGTGTAGCCGATAGGGCATGTGTCAGGATGTATGTTGTCGGTATTTGGAAGGTTTGTGTCAAGATGTATGTCGTTGCTATCGGGAGGGTTCATGTCAGGATGTATGTCATCGGTATCGAGAAGGTTTGTGTGAGGATGTATGTTGTCGGTATCGGGAAGGTTCTTATTCTTAGCCGACATGTTATATGTGGCCGACGGACACCTTTGAGAAGGTTCTTTGGGATGTATATATCATTGTAATCATTGTAATCATCATCATAAGCATAATGTAATGTCTCTGACATATGCGAATAATATAAGAAGTTCTGCTATTCTGATCCATTGTCTGTACGCATTGATCTCTTTACCTAGTACGGTAAACATTTGGCGCCGTTGCCCCATGAACTTGCAAGGAGGGAGGAATGAAGATCAATGCCAAATCAGCTTAACAAGGATCGAAATAAGATAAAGGGAAAAGATGGAATACATACTGCGCAAGAAAACTTAATCTTGGCACAAAAAGCCGAACGTAGGAGGTTTCAAAAGATTGTCGACGGACACTGAAGCTCTAAAGAATTGTTGGAAGAGACTCGACAGTGGGTGGAATTGGTGGAAGAAGCAAAGGAAGAATTTTTGAGCCTGTATTCGCTGAGGGAAGAGGATCCAGACGGAAGGGAATTGACTCGCCCGACTCGGAGTACCGAGGGAGCACGAGCGTGGAGTGAACTCTTCATCCACGATACACTTCCAGAACGGACAAATTCGCTTAACGGAGAACCTTCTTACCAAAAAGCAAAGCTGTCGTAGGTGCCAGAGTACAAAGCGTTGGTATCAGGATACAAAGCGTTGGTGCTGGAGTACAAAGCATTGGCGTCGGGATACAAAGCGTTGGCGTCAGGATACAAAGCATTGGTGACGGAGTACAAAGTGTTGGCATCGGGATATAAAGCGTTGGTGCCAGAATACAAAATGTCAGTGTTCCTACACATCCAGTAGTAATGGCAGGACCAAAAGAAAAATTGCCAAAATTTGATGGTGATGGAGCAGCTCATCCAATCCGACATTGTAAAACATGTGAAACAATTTGGAGAGCAAATGGCATAACAGATACAAACGAATGGGTCGGGTAGTTCCCCGCCACTCTATGGGGTGTTGCAATTGACTGGTTTGCCGATACAGATCCCCAGAAGCTAAACAATTGAGACAACATAAAAAAGGAATTCATTATAGAATTTCAATTTTTAAGTGACGACAACGAAATTGTAGCGGAGATATACAATACAAGACAAGGGAAAAATGAAACGGTCCGAGTCTATGTGAGGAAATTAAAAGATATGATTAATAAAATGGAAAATAAGTTGGCAGATGGACTGCAAAAAAGATGGTTCATTGAAGGCTTACACCTGAATTTGCGGAAGAAGATGAAGATTGTGCCGTCATCGTCATACACGGAAGCATACAATCGAGCGATGAATTTAGAAAGCAAGCAGAAGACGAAAAAGAAAAAGAAGAGTAGTTCATCTGAGTCCGATGATGATGCGTCTTCAGAAGAAGAAAGCAACGATGACAAAAAGGGCAGCAAGAAGGTCCGTGCCCTCCAAAAGGATATGATTCGGATGATGAAAGAATTCAAGAACATGTAGAAGGAGACCATGGGAAATGAGTTGTGGTGCACCGAGTGCAAGAAAGAAGGCCATACGAAGGGATCCTGTTCGAAGGATCAATTTTGCGAAATTTGCCAAATCATGGGGCATTCCACTAAGGAATGCCCTTTCAATCTTAAAACACGAGGTCCTCAGCAAGTGTTCCTGATACAGGAGGCTTCTGCATCAGGAAGGAGTGGGAACACCAGCATGGAGGGTGCCATGTCAGGAGGATACAGAAATAATTGACGAGGTCAAAACAACAACAGTGGCAACAATAATAATGGCAGTAGGAGTCGAATTCATTATGATGCGAATGATCGAGCCATAGTTCAATGTCGAGCATGTCATTTGTGGGGCCACTTTGCTCGTGACTGTACAACAACAAACACACCAAAATTGTTATGCAGATTGTGTGGACTCGGTGATCATGAAGATGCTAAGTGCCGGAAGTCGGGAGTAAATTTGATCACCGTCGGGACGGACGAAGAGGAAGTTTTGGCTATCACACGAAAGCAAGCGAAAGTATACCCCGGCCCAATGAAAGAAAAGAAGAGATTGGAGGAAGCACGGGCCAGACAGAGAAGGCACACTTGAAGGACACCACTAGTACCTCCGCACGGAACTGCGCCGAACAGAACATCGTACGACAAATATTACAAACCGAGTTACCCGTCAAATAAATGATCTATTGCTCACTATGCCTCAACTTCGTACACAACTCACGAACATTGCTCCAACTGCTAAGTTACTAGCAGAACAAGGAATGGAGAAAGAAGGTGGCGCAAGTGTAGAAGATCTGATGCTGCTAGCCCTCTCATTTGGACGACATCTAGCAGCCGTCGAAATGGGAATTCTGGGGACTGTTTTGACAAACACGATTGTGGACGAGGGTCTAGTGTCAATGTGTTACCCGAGGACACTTGGAACATAGCCATGCCTGCTTGACTTTGTCGTAATCCTGCTGAAGAGGAGAGGGTACGATGCCATCTTGGGCCAAGGGTGGCTCATACAAGCCAAAGTTAAACACGACTGGAAGAAAAACACTCTCACTTGAAAGGAAAGGGCAGAAATTCATCATTGATTTACACACCCAAATGGTAGGAGAAGAAGCTCTGTCATTAGATTTCGAAGAGGAGGATGAAGGGAGGCAGTGTATGGAACTAGATTAGGAGGGACTCCTGCAGTTGGAAGGAGACGATGATTTGGATTCGGTGAACGGTCTTTACCACTAGCAGATGGAAGATTACGAGCTCTTTCTGAGCTGTAATATGTTAAGGGTCAATGAAGGTGAGAAAGAAAAGAGAAATGAATGTCCGAAGGAATACAGAGAAGTGAAAGAAGGAAAGGCGGTTGGGACTGAAGTTGAAGGAAAGAACATAGAGTACGAACCAACAAAAGGAAAGATTCCACCGTACAACCGCGTATAAAGGAAATGTTACGTCGAACCACAGATATAGCAGAAAGGTGCTGGCAACAAGGAAAACACATCATACAGTTTGCATAGGAAACAAAGAGGAAGGGTTTAATAAAAGTTGCAGCAGTACGGAGTGGAGGTGTTATTGACGGCAAGAAGGGGTAGCTGACGGAGTCCATGGTACTGAGCTTCAGGAACAAACTGGTCGATATGGAAAACCGGATGGAGAGATCGTGTACTTTAAATAAACTTGATGAGTGATGATTGCAGGCACAAGGGGCCACAGAGGTGACATAGAATAGGTGCAAGGCATGGCATGATAGACACCTGAAATTGAATAAGTTCTAACCGGGACAATTGGTGTTGAAGTATGACAGACGGAATGAGATAAAACCAAGCAAGTTTCAAGTGAAATGGGTTGGGCCGTACCAAATTTGGGAATTGGGAGATAACGGAGCAATAAAACTATGGATGCTAGACGGAAAGGAAGTGGTCGACGCAATGAATAGGTCGAAGTTGAATGTCTACCATGAAAGAAATAATGCACCTCCGTGGATGAACAACTAAGAAAAGAACGACTGTAAATATTGTATATATGTAAATATTATACATATGTAAGATAAGTAAGGACAGAGTTAATCAAAAAAATAAAAAAATAAATAAATCGACAAATAAAAAATGTTCAAAATGCATAAGGAATGATGCCAAAGGAAAAGGAAAACATCAGCGGTTGCTAGAAAATAGTGTGGGATCAGCAGAAAATCACAAAAATAGTGTGTTCCATGTAGTTTTGTGTGGGTTCTGGAGTGCTGATTTGGTCTTGGCGACGCTGCCCCTCGACCCCGCTGGGGGCGATGCCCCCTAGACCTCTAGTCGGTGCGGTTATCAGTCGTGGGAAGTGTGACCAGTTGATGAGACCTAAAGCTGTTGCAAGCATAGTGTGCCAGAGGTGGAGAGATCACTGAGCGAAGCAAGTCCCCGGTAGAGTTGGTGCTAATAGAGAGAAGACGGGCAGACGCTGGGCAGGACCTTGAGAGATGACCAAGAAGGCTTGGGAGGAGATGGTTGACCAACTTGCCACCCAGCAGATTGCTTGGGAAGCAGAGTGGACAACCTTGTTAGCACAACTTGAGGAAAGTACACGAGGGAAGTAGCAGACAGAACAACAACTAGCAGCAACAGAACAACGTTTGGCAGCAACACTGCAAGAGAAGGACTCAGCGAAGAAGGCTTATGATCAGAAAGAAGTTGAGTGCTAGGAGGTTACCTTGATGCTGAAAGAAGTAGTGGAGGAGAATTCTCAGATTAGAGCTGATTTGAAGGTTTGGATGGATCAAGTGTATTAGTTTCGACGCAGCCGGTCTTCACAATTTGAGACACAACCTTTTGGTTCATGATGTCTATGTTGTTTTTATGAATAAATGTAATTAGTTGTTTTGAGTTTTGTTGTGTTGTTGTCGGGAGACGACTTTTCTTTTTGGGGGGGATGATGTCATCGGTAAATACTATGTAGCTGACAGGGTATGTGTCAGGATGTATGTTGTCAGTATTGGGAAGGTTCGTGTCAGGATGTATGTCGTTGGTATCGGGAAGGTTCTTATTCTTAGCCGACATGTTATATGTGGCCGACGGACACCTTTGAGAAGGTTCTTCGGGATGTATATATACCCCTCCGGGTAATCATTGTAATCATCATCATAAGCATAATGTAATGTCTCTGACATATGCGAATAATATAAGAAGTTCTGCTATTCTGATCCATTGTCTGTATGCATTGATCTCTTTACCTAGTGCGGTAAACAGGGAGGAGGACTCTTGGCAATGGGCCAACTTCCTTCGTTGGATTCACATTATAGTTTAATAGCCTCATGTCTTCTATAAGTCTAGTTGTTGTATTGGGCATTGACAAGTCGGTATTTTGGCGCAACAACCACCCTAGCGGCTAATAGTATATACTATACGCTATACATATGGTACTTACAATGCTAGTTACGAAAAGATGTATAAGACTATTAAGAAGTAAAAGACTAAGTAAAATAACATGACGTCAAAATGAGTACAAAATGTCAAAATGTAGTGAAGGGAGGTCTCTAATCAACCCTTGGGATGTCGGGCCTCAGGAGACAATTGACGATTGACAAACGACACAACTAGGGACTTGGGGATGATGTCACCAAGTCCCAAAGATGTTCGCGTCCCAGGGCCACTAGCACTTGGGGGAGGCATCCTTTTGGAACATTGCAAATATTACACGTTTCTTGGTCATATTTGGATGAGATAGGGATATGCAAAATTTATTAGTCATATGTGGATGACACTATGGAAGAAATTTGTTATGATTGTATAGAGAACATGCTTATAAATAACTATGAATTAAGAACCAAAGTGAGGGTTTGTTTATTAAGGGAAGATTTCGAAAGAGACGTACAGTAAACTAAGAATGAAGAACTTTGGTCCTTGCAAGATTGCTAAGAAATTTGATTAAGGATGTGTAAGAGCTGCAATTGCTAAAAGACGTTATATCACAAGGGTTTAACATTATCATGAGTGTTGGAGTAAAAATTGGGATAGAGTCAAACTTTATCACATGGGGTAGGGCTCAAGCAAATGAAGGGTCTCAAAGAGATAAATTGGAATAGAGGCCTATGTTTGGTGTGTTAACGCAAAAGGGTTTTTTGATCGCTTTCAACTTTTCTAGAATGCCTTTAATAGTTGCTCAAACTATGGTTTGGAATCCTGGCTTCAATATTCAAGTATGCAAATACATAGAGGTCTTACAAAATAAACAAGCCTCAAGAGAGAAATTTGTGTATGTCAATGCAAAGCAGTATAAAGGAATCCTAAGACATAGGAAGATTTGACAAGCTAAGTATGCAAGAAGGGGGAAGCTGACAAATATATTTCCAAGAACTATGCTGAAAGCACTAGAAATAAATGAGCAATACAAGTAGAGGCAAATTAAAAGAGAGGAAAGTAAGATCATTGAGTCCCACTCCACACCGGTTGCAAAAAACCCTGAGGGGGGATCTTATGCAAGAAACATGATAGAAGCTGTAGAAAATGGAATCACAAACACACACAACCCCTCTTCAACATCTTTAATATGGTGTCCAAACTTGTTTGTAAATCAACTGATGTTCATAAAAGAGAGGCTTCAGGTTTTAGAAACAAGGATTCATTTGAAGGATAGTAGGTTAAAGGAAGTCATCAAATGCAAATTGAAGCTAACATGCAAAAAAAAATTGCTCAGAGAACAGGTTCAAAAGCTACAATTTAATGTGGAAATAGGGGAGTATGAGCCGATTCTATTAAGGTAGGCAATGGATGAAACAAAACCAATAGGAGGATGCAAAGTAAGGGTGAAAGAGATGATCTACAAAGTAAAGAAGCATAATCTGCAATGGCAAACATGGAGTTAAAAGAAAACCAACTCAGAAAACAAATAGAAGAAGTCAAATCATGGACCCAAGTAGTGAAAGGACTGTCAAACACGCCAAGTGAGTTCATAGAAAAGCAAGTAAGAAGGCCGAATCGAGAGGAGAAAGATAGAAACGATAAGGCAACAAATATCATCATTAAAGGGTTAAAAGACTATGGAGAACACAAAATATTTGGGAAGAGACTTCCTTAAGAATCATCTAGAGTGGCATGGAATAATCCAACAAGCACAAAGGATTGGTAAATGGACAGAAGATAACATGAGCATGCAAGGGTTATTTCGAAGAACACAAAAGTCAAGAACATGGTATCGAGAGACAAGAGGCTCTCCAAAGGCACACACACACACACACACACACACACACACACATATATATAACAAGAAGAAAGAAGTAAAGAATGGGAAAAGTTAGTAGGGAGAATGGAAAGTGAGCATGGTTACAAGGTAGTAAGGCCCAAATTAATGAAAGAATGGAACACAAGAAATAGGTGTTGGATGAATGCCTTGAACTAAATGATAAAAATTAGTAAGGAAAACATAAAACAAATACAAGAGATACAAAAATTACATTGGAAAACCCTACCAAAATTGAAGGGAAAAACCCAACCACATAACAAAATATCATTTAAGTGGTACATTGCTTTTCACTTGAAGTGATATATATAACAAAAAGAGAGATCCTACACATTACAACCAAAGGTCTCTTGAATTTCCCCGAAACATGACTCTTCAGTTTTGAATACACAACTCTTCGTATTTCCATGACTCAATGCATGTCGAATGACACGTCTTTATATTTAATTCATAAATGTCCTTTTCGGCTGAAAGCGACCATAACAATAATAACACCCATATTTCTAGAGATAAAGATTTCTATCATAGCTACAATCTCCAACACTCCCTCTTAGCAAGAAATCTTTAGTTAAGCAGTCACACAAGGTTGCAACCAAAAATGCCAATGATAAATTCTGATATCATAGATCCAAAACATTATTCATGGAATCACTCAACATGAAACAACTGGAAGAATCAAAATCAACTTTCATCATAGACTCGCTCAACATGATGCTGTCATGGAATCTTTGAACACGACAAACTTGCAAAAATCACAATTAGCTTTCATCACGAACTCGCTCAACGTGATATTGTCATGGAATCTCTCAATGTTGATTTTTGGATCTACTGCAAATGTACTAAGCACTGCCTTCTTGGTATGTGTTTTCCAATTAGTAGCAATCACTTATTTTATATTGAGATTATATCAAGAAGAGACATGCCCCTTCATGGGACATGTCTATTCTTTAAAATAATAACAACATATATATATATATATATATATATATATATATATATATATATATATATATAAAATTTATTATTTAGTTTATATATATACACACACACACACATATATATCTGCACTTTAGTCTCATAGTTTTATTTGACTAAAGCTACCAAACATCAACACTCCCTTTTAGCTAGGGAGGATAAACACACGACAGATATTACACCATTGGTAATATTAGGAATGACAAATTTGAAGGACATCTTTAATTAGAAGATCTCCACTATTTTGATATCACATTTGATATCAAGAGTATTGGTCTTCTAGAATATCAACACATGATATTCACCAAACAGTCTAAATAAAATTTTGATATCACATTTGATATCATGAGTATTGGTCTCGCAAAATATCAAGACATGATATTCACCAAGTACTCAAACAAGGTTTTGATATTACATTTGATATCATGAGTATTAGTTTTCGAGAATATCAATGATAGTCACGAAATACTCAAATAAGATTTGATATGACATCTCATATCATGAGTATTGGTCTTCCAGAATATCAATGATATTCATCAAATACTCTTTGAGTAATGGCCTTCCAGAATGTTGAGATGCGAGATATTCATCAAATGTTGTGAGTAATGGCCTTCCAGAACATCAAGTCGCATGATATTCACCAAGGACTCTGTGTAATGACCCTCCAGAACATCAATTTGCATAACGTTCACCATTTACTTAAAAAATGTTTATAAGGTATGTGCACATGCATTCTCATAATGCTTACCATATTAACATCCACCATGGAAAATATAGTCTATCATGATTTGCATAGACATTGTAAGATATCCATCATAATAGAAAATTAAGTTATTGTAAGATCGTCACCTTTCAATAACTTTTGCAAATATAAGTGATGATCATTTGGAAGTCGTCACTTTCTCATGATGTACGTAGGGGGTAGGCCCATTAAATCATGCAGTCACACACATGATACCAAAAGTTTACCTGAAGTCAAGACTCCCTCTCATTCTGATATGATCAAGATCTTCAAGGATCAATTGAGACATGTCCTCTATCTTCTCCCTCAGACGAATGTGTCAGACTCCCTCTCATTTTGATATGATCAAGATCTTCAAGGATCAACTGAGACATATCCTCTATCTGCTCCTTTAGACGAATGTGGCAGACTCCCTTTGAATTTGATATCAAACTCCTTTTCCTACAATAGCAATCACTGAGAGAAAGGAAAAGGTCAAGGCAAATAATTCTTATAGTACATATTGAAATAAAAATAAGAGATTGACTACAAAAGTAAATAAAGGTAGTTCTCAAGACATAATAATCAAAAGATACTTATCTCATTTAATATCCTTAATGCAAATTGCTCCAATGAGGGTCCATTTATCCATTTAGCTCTTTTACTTGAACCTCCAAGATTTCAATTAATGGTTGACTATAAGTCGTATGCTTTGATGAAATACAATACTTATGGAATTGACTAATCATCCACTTGAGGTCCATTATGTTTACTCTTACATCTTTAGTAAAAGACCTAAGTTGCCAGATTCGGACCCTGGAGCTTGGGTCTGGGTCTGGATTCGAGCCTGGATCCGGGCAGGGTCTGTGTTTTGCCCTACGGGCATGGACCCAGGCAGACCTGTAGGGAAAAACACGGACCCTGCTTGGACCCATCGTGGACTCGGGTGAATCCGAGCAGACCCGCGACAGGTGGGGCCAAATAGTGGCCCAAAAAAGCATTAAAAATATGTTTTTAAATTATTTTTTTGCCAAACCCTAAAGTAAGGCCTATTAGATGCATTTCATTCATCTAATCTCTCATTTGCGTTGTCATTTTGCTCTCTCATTTTGGTGTGGCCATTTTGCAAGTTTGAAGAGAAGGTTGTAGAGATTGTTTGTAGAGTCTCAAGTCCTTCAAATAATCAGTGCCAAGTGTTCCAGGTATGCATTTGATCCTTCCTTTTGCTTCTTTCATAGTTTGTTTTTAGTTTTTTATTTATATTTATTGTTCTAAATTTTTATCAAGTTTTGTATAAGTTTTGAAATATTTTTTTAAATTTGTTTTTATAGATTGCAAGAATCCAAGAATGAGTAGTCAAGGTTCAGTGAGTGGGGTGGGATCCCAAAGATTTAAAATTGATAAAGGCTCTCCTTTGTGGAAGTATACAACAAGAATTGAGCAATGTGTTGGTGGGGGAGGGTATATATGGAAATGCAATTTTTGCCAAAACCAATATAGAAGCTCCTATTACCGGGTTAAACATCATTTGATAGGTCCACCAGGTTAGGGGATTTCCATGTGTGAGGGGCCCCCAGAGGGAGGTAAAAAAGGGTTGCCAGCTCCTCAAATAGCAGGCATGTTAAAAGAACAACAAGAGGCTGATAGGTTAGTGTCAAAGGCAAAAAAAGATACGTCAGCAAAAACCACCAACACCACCCTCTCAAACAATCAGTAGACCACATCCCTTCCTACCTACCCCATATGTGGATGAAGATGAAATAGAAACACTCGCATCCTGCAAGAGAGGCCCATTAGATACAACATTTGAAAATGACAAGAGAGAAATTGCTGACATAAAGATTGGGCGTTGCCTCATTATGGTGTTTCATTCAATCTAGTGAGATCCCCTTATTGGAGAGCCTGAACTTCCTGTGGTTCACCACTACCATCTATGTTGGCATTCTCTATGTCGGAATTCATTAATTGCAGAATTATGGCATTCATTTCATCGGCGCTAAGAGGTACCTTTTTGGTTTCCTGCATACCTTTCAGATACCCTCGAATGAATACACCTGATAGCAGTGCCTTATCGTAATCTTTTGCTTTTTTAATTAAGAGTTTCAAGATCTGAGCGCAGACATCAACAAGGTTATCGTTTAAAGAAACAGCTTTACCTACTGTATAGGTAACTTCTCCGGACGGGATCTTCATGACATAACCTATGGTAAACTGACCAGACTCAAACTCAGTAGAGTATACATGCTTCAGTAACAGCTGCAGGACTGCCAATAGTATCATTTCATAATCCGCGCATTGGATATATTTATATTTATATCGTGAATAAAAAGAGGCTAGGGGGTTTACATTTATAATATATTGATAATGTAATTTAATGTAATAACAATAATCCACCAAAATAGAAGATAAAGTATAACGTATCATAGAAGATTGATACGTATCAACGTTTTAATGAACATTCTGTCCTGTAATGGAGCAAAAAAACTACCGATCCCCTGGATATGAAGAGTTGCATAAGGAGAGAAAGAATGTAGAAAACCTCCTCAAACCAATAAGAGATTCTTGGATCCAAACGGGGGTGAGCATTGTCTCTGATGGATGGAAAGATTGCAAAAACCATCCATTAATAAATGTGATTGCCGTTTGCCTCAGGGGCAATGTTTTTGAAGGCGGTTGATTGTGAAGAGCAAGTAAAGGATGCAAATTTTATTGCCAAACTTCTCATTGAATCCATAGAGTCCATGGGAGCTGACAATGTTGTCCAAGTAATAACGGACAATGCTAAAGTTTGTAAGGCTGCAGGTGCTTTGGTAGAAGCACGATATGAGCATATCTTTTGGACACCATGCACTGTGCACACCTTGAGCTTGGTGATGAAAACAATGGGCAGCCAAATTGAATGGATGAAAAATGTGTATGAGGAGGGTGAGCAGATCCAAATGTTTGTAACAAACCACCATATGTCAAAAGCAATTTTCAGAACTTTCTTCCGCTTGGAATTATTGAAGATAAATTTTAAACTTTATTTAGCTTCATTTATCATTTTAATTTTTGTGTCATACTTTACAAAATTTAATACATATTCTTAAATTTTTGTGTTATCAACTTATCATATTAACTTACAATTTGAATTAATAGGGTAATAGGTTGTTGAAACAAGGTTTGCTTCACACACAATCGTTCTTAGACGACTTGTGAGGGTGAAAGAGGCATTGTGTCAAATGGTTATTAGCAACAAATGGGGTGGATGGAAGCAAGCTGATACAGAAAAGGCCAAAACTGTAAAGGATTTGATCTTGAGTGATGATTTTTGGAATAGGGTGGAATATGCATTAGAACTCATTGAGCCCATCATGTCTATGCTTCGGTATGCCGACATGGATGAGCCTTGTCTGGGGAACATATATGATGCCATGGACTCCATGCTAGAAAGAATGAAATCAGTAAGTTTAAATTTTTATACAATACTTTATCCTTGTTTATTGAGAGATTTTAATTTTTGATTTTAATTAAGTTATTGACACTACATCAAGCTAACTTACATGTACATCATTTGAAATCCTAGTTCATTTAGAGGAGAGAGCAGGATCCTGATACCTTGTACACTAAGGTGGAGAAAATTGTTCTACATTGTTGGAACAAGATGACTACACCTTTACACCTCCTGACATATGCACTTTCTCCTAGATATTATAGCAGTGAGATACTTGCTATTCTTGGTAGAGTGGCACCATCTAGAGATCTTGAAGTTGCTGCTGGGTATAAGAGGGCACTTAACAGGCTCTTTAGTGATCCTGATGTGGCATCAAATGTTAGGAGAGAGTTTGTTAATTTTGTCTCAAGCAAAAATGCAGAACCGGATGCAATCAATGACCAAAGTAGATTGGATGCCATTGGATGGTGGTACTTACATGGGGAAAGTTACATGTACCTCCAACCTCTTGCCATTAAGATCTTGTCACAAGTATGTATTTAAGTTTTTTTCCTTTTCTTATGGCCACTTAGCTTGTCAAATCAACACTCTTAAACTCCTATTGTATTGTAAAATTACTTAGCTAATTTTTTAAAATTTGTTGGTTGTCTCTCTAGGTTGCGAGCTCTTCTACTGCTGAGCAGAATTGGAGTACATACTCCAATATCCACTCAGTGAAGCGTAACTGGTTGGGTTCGAAGAAAGCAGAGGACTTGGTATTTATTCACAACAACTGGCGGCTCCTATCACGCAAGGATCCAGGATATAAGAAGGGACCAGAGAAGTTGTGGGATGTACTACCTGAGACTTCTGACTTGGATATGACTATCCAAGATATATCTAGAATTGCTTTGCTAGATGTTGAGGAGGACGAGGAGGAGGATGTGGCTGCATCTAGGGCTAGTGGAACTGGTTTGGATTCCAATGATGAGGAAAATGTCAACGATATAGATGAGGATGAAGCCATTGATCCCTCATATTTTGATGACCCATTTGACCCTTGAAGGGCATTTGCATCTTTGATAAACTATGTTTAAACATTTGTCATTGACTCATGGAGTCATTTATGATTTATCACCATGTTTCACAGTTTCAAATTTTATTAAGTCATAATTTATTATCTATCAATCTGATGAAGTAGTCTATGTTTTGAAATTCCATTTTGCATTTTAGTAATTCAATGTATGATTTTATTTACAACATTAGCATAGATTAATGAGTGAGTATTTAATGTTTATCTTCGACATTTGGCATTGATCAATAATCAAGTAACAGTGATATATTCACACTATGGAATGACTTAGTTTTACTTTTACAACTATGTGAGTTTTTTTTTTTGCATGTATATATATATATATACACTCACGAATCCACCCATGAACCGAAATGGGGAATTTTTTTTTTTGCTTGAACCCACGAACCTGAACCCCGAACCGGAATCCGTCCTTGAACCCGAATCGACAACTTAGAAAAAGACTCATCCCCTTTATTGATTTCATATATAAGACCATGCAGAAGATATTTCAATCACTTGGGATGCTATAATTCTTTCCAACAAATCAATTTAATTAAGGCCAAATAATATCATTTTGGATTGTGAATGGTATTCTAATAAGCCTTAAGGGAATTCAATATATCTCCAGACACAGAATTGAAATTATTAAGGCCTGCGACCTTCTCCACTTCTAGAGCACTCAACATATTCTTTCAATATTACTTCCTCAATCAGTAAACTTTCATGACAGTCAGTATTCTGTCATATATTTTAATATTAGTACATCAAATGTATTAAAAAATAAAACAAAATTCAGTGGCAATCCACCACAGTAAGTTCCTATCAATGAACGTCTACAGTTTTCTGTATAGTGTAGTTTACCTTATTTTTGTTTGTGAACCATCCTTATTTCTCCCCATAGCTCATGTCTCATGGAATCATTGTTCTGATTTGATATTACCAGATTATTGACGTTATTATAAATTAGAGGTTGGATGATTGTTGTCTTTAGATTTGATGATTCCCCCCATATGCTTCTTTGTAAATTACCACTGTATGATCACTCTAAGATCTCTTCTAACAATGTTGGGTCTATGAGTATGCTCACTCCTCTTGTCTATCTTGAATTCCTTATTCTCTGGAAACAAATGGTTGATTATTGTCAATATGGCTACCGTTCTCCACATCACCTTGACTGGTCATATGTCCCTCAATCCTTCTCTTACTTTGGTTTGTGGTGATTATCTTATACATCCATGCTAACCATTTCTTATGATTGTCGTTCATCTTGTCCCTTTTGATATTCTAGAAAATTTGATGGATATGTCGTCTATGTAACTATTCATGTATGCAGCCTCATAACAATCCAATATTACAATGTCTAATGTTTGTCTTATATTTCATTTACTCTATATATTCAATATATATTCATACTGCACTAATGCCCACCTTAGTTTTACAAAATTTAGTTTACTTGAATTTATTTTATACGTCCATAATGAAGTCCACGTTATCATTGCACAAGCTTACCACAAGATATTAAACAATCTCCTTTACTAGATTAGTGGGACATTCGATTGCCTTTTTTATTTAATACATAGTATGAAACAAACTGTGCTTAGTTGGCTTGACAATATGTCTTATGGATGTTGCTTGATATAAACCACCGCTCGATGTATATCGATTTTGCCTCAATTCAAAATAATACAACTAAGATGCTTCCTTACATCATTGTTAACAATTCTTACGGGAAGTGACAGTTCCAATAGACACTATTGACCCTCCGCTTGGAATATTTGAGTGTGATCAGGCAGAATCCACTTGTACCGTTATCCTTATTCTTTCCGATCGCCATTCCTACTTTAGAGAATTGTTATTACTCAGGAATGTTATCGGTTGATACTAGTAAAATATCTGTCTCTGATTTTCTCACATTTGCAGTCTGGCTTTGATACCATGTTGATTTTTGGATCTGCTGCAAATGTACTAAGCACTACCTTCTTGGTATGTGTTTTCCAATTGGTAGCGATCACTTATTTTATATTGAGATTATATCAAGAATAGACATGTCCCTCATGGGACATGTCTATTCATTATATATATATATATCTCACACACACACATACAGACATATATATTTGCACTTAAGTCTCATAGATTTACTAGCTCAAGCTACCAAACATCAACACTCAACATGACAAACCTGCAAAAATCACAATCTGCGTTCATCACGGACTCACTCAATGTGACACTGTCATGAAATCTCTCAACATGACAAATTGGTAAAATTCACAATCAACTTTCATCAAGGACTCACTCAATGTGATGCTGTCATGGAATCTCTTGACATGACAAACCTGCAAAGACTCACAATCAACCTTCATCACGGACTTGCTCAACATGATGTTGTCATGGAATCTCCTTTCGTGACAAACTTGCAAAAAATCACAACTATCTTTCATCACGGACTCAACGTGATGTTGCCATGGAATCTCTCAACATGACAAACTGGTAAAAATCACAATCTGCTTTCATCTCCGACTTGCTCAACGTGATGTTGTCATGGAATCTTTCGACATGACACACTTGCAAAAAATCACAATCAACTTTCATCACAGACGCACTCAACGTGATTTCATGGAATCTCTCAACATGACAAACTTGCAAAAAATCACAATTAACTTTCATCACGGACTAACTCACGTGATGTTGTGATGGAATCTATCAACATGACAGATTAGTAAGGTTTACATTGTACAACCAACATTTTATCAGGGATTCTCCCAACTTGATACAACTATGGACTCTCTCAACATGACTTCCAACTCCCATCACAAAATCTCTCAACATGATGACATCATGGACTCTCTCTATATGATGCTCACTATGAATCTTTCTTAAGTGAAAGAGTTATGAAGCTGTCCTTATAATTTTAATAATTTCACATGAGTAAGAACTCATAATCAACAAGAAAAGAAATCACAACAGAAACTCTTTTCCAACAAGAGTCTCAAGTTTTACAATTCCAAGCACGTATGACTTTGGCAGGGACCCCATAAATACTCCCTCTCAATTAAGAATTATTTTGATCACAACAATAAACAAGAAGATGCAACATCCCTTGGCTGAGCACCTCCCTCTGGATATGTAACATCAAAACTACATCCTCGTCTCATGCATCCTGCCTCTAGGACACCCTCCACTTTGCAAGAACAAACAAGCATGACTAAAGCATGAACCCCACCAGCTAGTGCAACTTCCATACTGCACTTGTCATTGACAGCCAAGTTAGTAAGTGTGCCTGCAACATGTTCGAAAATTTTATCGCCAGCAGAGGCACACTTAGATATAAGATCTACAAGTGCCTTTACATCACCTGCTACTGCAATGACGCTCTTGTATTCTTCTCCGACAGAAAGATTCCATAAACCACCTGCAGCCTCCTCAGCAACCAATATGTTCGGGAACCTTGCACGGCATGCTAAAAATGCCAATTCCTCCTCCTATTGCCACTGATTTTGCAACATCAGCATTGACAGGCAAGTTTGTTATAGCCTTAACAGCTTCTGATTGGACACACTCACAACAAGACTCTGCAATTCCCAAGAGGAACTGAATCCCTCCACCACACCAGTGCTTATGCCCTTGATATGTCTTATGGATGTTGTTCCAATTTCAATTCCATAAAAGTTAGGAAAGGTTATGGGAGATAATACCGATGGAGGTGTTGAATCCTGAAATTTGGGTAACTCTAGAATTTCTAGAAACTCCCTGAAATATAAAATCTTTATTGTAACTCCTGTGAACCTGAAACCTCTCTTAAACATCCAGGCAATATTTATATAAAATATAAGAAAAAAAAGAAAAGTAAAATATTATATTTTATATAAATCATCTCACCTTCTATTTTGAAGAAGTTGAAGTGAACAAGTTGGGAATTGGAACATGCAAAATCAGGTTGGAATTCAGTCCTTGTGAATTCCCCAATCCTTAAAACCTCCACCACCAGCCCTCTTGAGTGGAATTTTTCGCGGCTTGTGAATTTCATTCTCATGACTCGGGAATTTCATTCCCCACCTTTCCAAATTGATGCCCTAGGAGGTTTGATCAAAATGGCTGAAAATAGTAAAATTGGAGGAGTAGGATGAAATCCACCAAACACTTGGAGAAAAAAATTAAATCTGAAGATGAAATGTTTGGATAGCTAAAAGTCAGATTGAAATCCATAATTGAAAGAACAGTTATGAGATGTTTGTACTGCTTTCTTCATTTTTCATATGTCAAACTGATTCCAACCAGTTGAATTTTTATTTTCTGTATTAGCGAAATCGTGAGTGGTAAAATAAACCTTACCGGAACATTTTTTGCATTGGTAATAGATGACAGAAGAGAGAAAAAAGATAGATCGTGCTAACAAAAGATCACAATTCAAAGCATTGAAGCAGTATCAAAGAAGGAATAGTATACATAAAAGCCATATATTCTACTCACATAAGCCTGGCAAAATCAAATCAAAATGAAACTGATTACATATTGCGATTCTTACAGTATATATCTTTGTTAGACATTTTATTTTTTCCAAGCATAACTTTATTTCATTGCAATGCAAAACAGAAAGATTTTTGTTACCAATATTTCTGAGATTACTTTTGACATCCATGCTACCACCCAATGGAAATCAACTATTAATGATGGCAGTGGATTAAAGAGATATCAGAATGATGGACATCACAATGGCATTGTTGTCTTGTCATTGCTCGAATGAAGTCTATAAGTAATTCACGCTTTCCAATTTTCATATAAGTTTGGTACATGATAGCTCTTTGCTGTTGACACTTGTGCCAAAGAAATATTCAAAGTTAGAGTTGCAGTTTCAAATACCACCTTTTATTAGCTGCTGAGTACGCATGAAGAAGAATATCCACTCTATTAAAGCCCTATCTATGATCATAATTCTTTTTCCAAAGAGTAGTTATGAGATGTTTATGCTGCTTTCTTCATTGCTCAAATGTCAAACTGATTCGAACCAATTGCAATTTTTATTTTCTGCATTAGTGAAAAGTTTGGAGTGGTAAAGTAAACACTTCAATGGAACATTTTTTTGAAGTGGCAATAGATTACTAAAAGCTAAGTCATAGTATACGCTGAATTTCATCCATGAAGTTCGAATTATATTAAAGTCTTACATGAATATATGATGTCATTATAGGGTTAATCTATTTAGTGTATTTTTATGGGGAATTTAATGCACAACTTGAAGATGGTATCATGTAGATCTGAGCATGGTGCATGCTAGAGAATTCAGTTCATAAGGAAAGTTAAGCAAAGAGGTTGCCTAACCTCACTCTTTTCAGTGGCCTAGTTCTAGGACCCTCTTGCCATAGCAATAGCCGGAGTTATTAGAATTGAAGTTGTAGTTGTGCCTGCCAAGTCTATGGCTCAAACCTGGAGGAGTAAATGTTTAATACCATCTGATAGAAAATAAATTTATTAAATAAAGTTCATGAAAGTCATTGGTCTGTTATGCCCAATAAGTCATGAGACGTGTTGTGAAGTCAGGAGGGCTCAAGAGTTGATGCTTGCAGGTTCACCAAGAAAGTAGCTTATAAATGGGTCGACAATTATATCATTTTAAATTAATTGCAATTAATTTATCCGAATATTTTTATGACAATTGTGTGTGTAGCTTGAGTTATAATATGTAATTTTCATTGCAAATTAGAAAGTATCAATGGATTACGCAAGTACTGCAGTCAAATATATAGATGGTAGAAAAAAATAAAAAGGAAATTCACCAGCCTAATGTTTAATTGGTCTCACTGTAGGAAGTCCCTGGCAGTATAATGTTGTCCATCAGATTCACTTTCTTGTTGGAATGGTTATTCTTACTTCATGGCTTGATGACAAGTTGTCTTGTAAAGAGGATCTAGAAACGATCCTTGAAGGAAGGAACTTGATGCATTTAATGAGAAATGTCTGGCTAATATAAGTTAGTCGGCAATTATTCAGTTAAATTGTCAACGGACCTTTTTTTACTAATGCCACAGTTTGAAAAACAGAGAACTTTTAATATGTCAATTTCAATTTTAATTGAGTCCTTCTGAGTGGCTACTTGGCCACATGTGAATGGCTTTTGAAATTTGTAATGGTTAATCACACTATTGCATTTGTCAATTTCGTGTCTAATAATTTGTTACAAAGTCAAGAACAGATAAGGGACAAATGTCTGTGGTGCGGTCCAGATGCAACTGTGATAAATCTGGATATATGATATTTGTGATTCAATTATTAAAATTATTGTATATTTTTACAAGTACTACAAAATTTTTCAACAAATTGAGTTAATTGGCCTGGTTTCTCTTGCATTATTCTCTGTGTTATGAATAGCTTGAGACCTTGTGGGTTTTCAATAGTTTCGTGCTTATGTCTTTGCAATCTTTATAATATTTGCATCCATGCCTCCATGCATAAATTGACAGTATATTGTGGAATCATGGATAGGTTTAGTGCCATCTTTTAGCTGTCTCAAACTTCTTAGCTTATGAAGCAGGGAAAGTACTTTGAACAGAGCTCTTTATGGTAGTTTTGGATTATTGAGCATGCCATTTATATTTTTTGTTGTATTTGGACGAAATAAGTCCGTGGAGTTGTAACTGCAAATTTCAGAATATGGTTATGATGTTGATCTTGTGTGGTCAATGATTGATAAGTGTTTTTAATTCCAGATTTGCAGCAGAAGCAGACAGCCAACCAGTTGCCTTCCATATCTTTTGAAGAGCGGGAAGCTGCCTACCTTGCTGCACGTGAACGGATTTTTTCTTTAAGTTCATGTGAAGAAAATGATGAGCAGAAGGAGCTGGCAATTCCTAGGCCTAGAACTGTACCATTAGTTGCTCGCAGAATGATTGCTCATGCTCTAGGCAAGAGGATAATGGTAGATGCATCTTGTGAGAAGCCCGATATACCTAAGATTATTGAGGCTCCACAAGTGAATAAGAAGATACCGGATAAATGCTTGAATGGTGCACTGGGACAAGTTCATGTTCAGCATGCTGTGAAGGATAGTTCAGAAGAGCCATCTGCTGCAGCTGTTAAAATAATGAACAACTGCATAAATGGAGATGTTTCATGCACTAATGGGAAGGCGGAAACAAAAGTTGTATCTGCAGATATGAAAGCAGTGCAGAGAAACTCTGGTGATTTGCCACATGTCGTTGGTGCTCCACATTTCACAAATGATGGATCGGAACATCTTCCTGTTAAAGAAGCAGAAAGAGTGCCAGTAAGAATCTTGAATTCAAAGATTGCTTCCATGGATGATAAACTGTTAGATAAGAGTTCGATTTCAAACAAACCTTATCTAGATGAGAAATTGCCAGACAAAAGCGGGATTGATAAAACAGAAGTTGCAAGTGGGGTTCAGCAGCCAGTAAAGGCTAGTTTAGGACATATGCCGGCAGCAGCAGCTAAGAGGATGTTTGCACAAGCTCTTGGGCTACCTTTATCAAATGGTTTTTTGAAGAGTACCATAGAATCAACATCGAGGCTTGGAATTGGAAGTAGCAATACTTCTGCAACAGAAACTTTTCAAGATGATACTTCGTACCAGAATTCCCCACAGTTTAAAGTTGGTGTTGAACAAGATAAAAACATACCCTTAGCATCCAAGGTGAGGCATGAAGAATTGCATCAATCAAGGGCTGATTTTGAACCTCCTTCAACAAGTGAATCACAATTAACAAATTCTCAGAATCAAACAGGGCAAAACCAAAGTAAAAACATTCCTGGGAGAGCTGCTCAAAGGCTTTTTGCACAAGCTCTTGGGATTCAGAGCGTTAGTTCAACTTGTGCGGATGGAAACCGGTCGAGAAACTCATTATCTACATCTACAGCTTTGAGGGGTCTTCCAGCAGGACATAAGCCAGGAGCTAGTTTTGGACCCTCTAATGCAATACATACTTTATTGACATCTGATTCAGGTACAGAGATAACATCTAATGATGAGTGTCAAAACTCTGATAGCAATCCAAATAATTTTCTTGCTCAGGTTGGGGATCAAAATGAGGAAAGTAACTCAGAAGCAACAATTTATGTTGATTTGAACTCTTCTGAACCTAGCGAAAATATTGATCCAGAAAGACGTACTCCTGGATCATCTCTGAAGCAATTGGGAGATGAGAGGGTTTTTGCTAGCTCTGTAAGCTACAAGAGCAGGAAAAACTTTCAAGTCAACACAAATAACTTTAGCCCCAAAAACTTTGGTAGGGTCAGACGCATGAATAATTCTGGACCTATCAAGACAAAACATTCTAATTATAGGATTGCAAGCACTTGTTCTACAGATGAAACAGGTATTGTTTCATTGTAGGCAGCTTGCAGATCACTTTATCAATGTATTAATCTGTATTTTTAGCCTTTAGGAGGGTACTCTAAAATTATCTTTTGAGGTTGGGATGCTTCCAATGCTGCTTTCATCGTCTAACATAAATGCAATTCAATATACATAAAGGACTGTAATTCAATAAATTTCTATGTTTGTAAATAAATGGCATTCACGTTTTTTAAATTTAACACATGCAAATAGATCTAGAAAAGGTTATTTGAATGCTAATTAAGGCATTACAAAAGGGTTTTTAAAAGGAACATCTGAAGATCTTGTTGACAATCTGATTAACCAATTTGCTAGTTTGTATTTGCACAAACTCACAGAGAGATTCTGATTTCAAATTTCCATATCAATGATATGGTTGCCACATTGAATATGATGGTGCAAGCCCTTTTTCATGCTGCGTAAAGTAATTGTTCCTCACTTTTTCTCTAAATTGTTCATGCTCTTTAGTGGCTTCACAGAGGTCTGTATTTTAGAAAGACAGAACATGACAGGGTGTTCAGTGAGCCAGACACAGTGCCCGATCAGGCTTCAATTTATAAATTTGGTGCAATAAAAATATTCTTGGTTACAAAGACTGATGGTTTGGAGATTTTGGAATTTTGAGTCCCATCGAGATGGGTTTTGAATAGAATAGCATGTAAATTACTGACACAGAATAGAAGACCACAAACAACAGTAGAAGAGATTATACCAGGAATGGAATTGCTGGGTGAGGATCATTGTATTGTAAGATTTCTGTAATCAACATATACTTGTTATAGCGCATGATGTGCATAGAATAGTGTGTCAATTTTTTTAGTATCTGCGAGAGAAATCATTCTTACCTGTGGTGATCTGTTTTATGTTTCTTCAGATATATGGTTGTGATGTTCTTACTATCGAAGACTAGAGCTGTTAAAATGAAGTAGCTGCTATGCCTGTTGTTGGTAATTCATTAATTCTTAGTATTGCTTCTGTATATGAAGTGCTGTTCTGCAGATACCATTTCCGCTTAGCTGAGAACTTTTATGGGCTTCCTTATGCGACTGGCTCTTAATTATCGTCAGATTACTCCTTTATTAATCTCCTACTGTGTGCTGAGAAAATGGTGACATGGCACCATATCTGTTATTATTTGTCATTGTGTGTATCTATTATTACTTGGTATCATATGTGACTATTATTACTTGGTATCATTGTGGGGTTCTTTATTGGCTCGTGTTTTATGACTTCCATTCAAGGTTGGAGATCATCACATCTCTTGGCCAAGCCCATTACAGGCAGTGGTTACTTTCATGGGAGTCTTTATTTCTTGTAACATCTCTTCAATGGTGGTGAGACTTCAGCTATCAATGGTGGACTCTTTGTCTATTGTGTAGTCTGATGTCATAGTTTTTAAATCTGTTTTACTTCTTTCCATGTATGCCGGAGACAATCATAATTGAAATGTATTCAAAACGGTGTATGTGAGAGATGTAAGGGTGCTTGTATATCAGGTGCTGAGAAGTTGGTGTGGTGTGATAGGTGTGTGGTTGCTTATGTATCGTGGGCTGACTGAGTGCTTATATGCCTACTTTGTGGTGATACTGTATACAAGTGTAAGATCTCTATTATCTGTATGACCTGTGCATGATCAGCTTTTTTGCTTTGTCAAACCTTTTTTGCATCTGTGAATACACAGAGTTGGTTATGTATTTGGCGATTTAGCAGTCAGGCTTTTGATTGATTGATCAGTATTTCAATCATTAGTTAGAAGTAATTGTAATTGTTTTGAGATCTAAACAAAGGGATCATCTTTTTGCGGGCTGGGTTTCTCACCTTCAAGAGGAGAATTTTCCCAGGATAAGTTTCTTGTGTCTCTTGTTTATTTGATTTCAGATTTGATATTATTTTATTCTGGTTCAAATTTAACATGGTATCAAAGAGGGTTTAATAAAGATCTAAATCTAATAGCACCTCTACAGTCTTGATGCTATGAAACGTGGGGTAGAACATTGTTTGTTGGCATAGGACTAACTGGTTGGTGATTGTGTATTCCATTCAGTTAGGTTTTTGTGTAATATTCAAGCCAATAGTCAATTCAGACGTGATCTAAGCTCTCGTTCTTGCATTTCAAGCGGTTGGGTCAATTGAGAGTTAAATGTAAAGGAAGCCCAAACAAAGGTTGGAGAGGCAGATTTCATGTGTGCTGCTTTAACAAAGCAGTCCCAATTGATTTTTGCTTCAAATCTATTAACCTTGCTGCTAACAAAGAAATTATTGGTGTATTTGAGATATATGTATAGGCATTCTTGAATTATTTATGATTAAATCTTAGAATATTGATTATGAATTTTGTGTAGTTAAACATGACACTGAGAATAGTGTGTGCTTCTAGTATTGTATGTATATTTCTCTTCTTGATAGCTTGGTTTTTGAAATATTACTAATCTCTTTAAAATACTTTTGGAATGAATCAAGAACCAACTTAATGTTGAAAGAATACATGCAAAGTTATGCAAGCTGAAGAAATGAATCAACATAAGGACTTTGTTTCCAGTCATGGGATTGAATTGATGACACATAAATCCTTTTTTACACAATATAGCCAATTGAATTTTTTTTTTGGACAGGACAAATTGAAAACATTTGTGTACAAATTTTGAACGGAAATTTTGCACGACCTAAATTCGCCCATGGTTTTATAAATATTTATTTAGGGTACCAACTTTGCCTATCATTTTGTGGGTCATGTCACAAACCAATGCCAATTCTATTATTCACGGCAATATATTTGACGAAACTTAATTGCTTCGAGAATGACATAAGACGTGTTATTATTATGTAGTTTTACCAAATATTTGCATACACTATAAGCATTTTGCTTAATTTGCCAAAAAAGATTCGTATACATGCATTCATAGATCAATGTTATTTTACACAATTCAAGAGCATTGATGAGTGACGATTGCATTGACACCAATTTAGTGATTTATTTTTGAAGTATGCTTAGACCTCTATTTGTGTGCAATTTTGAGCTCATTCTTATTTAGTGGGTATAAGTTAATGGTCAAAGGTCACCTGGGAGATCTCAACCAATTTAGTGATTTATTTTTGAAGTATGCTTAGACCTCTATTTGTGTGCAATTTTGAGCTCATTCTTATTTAGTGGGTATAAGTTAATGGTCAAAGGTCACCTGGGAGATCTCAGACATGATGCCATCTATATTTTATATTATAGGTCGCATAGCAAATGAATTATATGAATATATGTGATAGTCTATTGTCAAACATAAATAAATAAATAAATAAATAAAAATAAAAAAATAAAAATTATATATATATATATATATATATATATATATATATATATATATATATATATATATATATATATATATATATATATATATATATATATATATAAGTAAGACATGATACCATCTATATTTTATATATTAGGATGCGTGGCAAATGAATTATATTTAGATGAAATATTTGTGATAAATATATGTGACCTTTATTTCGTTGATCATGTCACATGAATAAGGGTAAGAGTCTTGCATGTGGGGAAAGCTAAGAAATGCCAACAAATATAGAACCTTATCATCATACTTTAGTTGCATAAAAGTTTATGGCCAAAATCAAGAAGCTACATCATTGCAAGTACAATTATAATATTCTCAACCTACAAGTATTAGTACACCATTGCGAAATATTGAAGAAGTTTGGCAAACCTAATATCTCTAATTATGACGATCTTGAAGAATATTTTCAAGTAAATACTCATAGTAGCCAGAATGCTATAATTGACTTAGATGAGAATGCTAGAGATGATGGTGGTGAACGACCATGAAAGGGCGAAAGTAAATACAAATACAAAACAAATACAAAATTTAAAAAAAAGATTGGAAGTGGGATGTGTTGATGGAGAATTTTCAAATGAATTGGGCCTAAAATTATTCATTCATTCAACTTGTGGACAATCCAATTGAAGCTGAGCCTCTAGTAGAATGCAAATGTAAGATATCCACAGGGATAAATAAAAAAGGAAATGAGTTGCAACAAAAATTTGACACCATCGAGAAGCATATGGGTAAAGTTTATAAGAAGATCACATATGGAGTTCAATAATTAGTGGTAAGATGAAAAATTAAGGAGGAAGCCCAACACATGAAGAGTGCAAAAATATTTGAATTTCAAGAAAAAATACAGAGTGAGCCTGCTAAAGTAAAAGACTCAATTAAAGTTTTTCTTGGAAAAGCAAATGAAGTAGAACAAATTGGAAATACTCTT
Source organism: Cupressus sempervirens (assembly GCA_028749045.1). Classification (NCBI taxonomy): domain Eukaryota; kingdom Viridiplantae; phylum Streptophyta; class Pinopsida; order Cupressales; family Cupressaceae; genus Cupressus; species Cupressus sempervirens. Next base: position 28,257,099 of record CM053785.1, on the reverse strand, counting down.
TAGTTAAGTGTAGTCTTCTATATTTTGAGCTAAGGGTGTCATATGACAAACTTGTTAAAAAGTAAAGTTCACACACAATTAAGGGGAGCGGGGGGTTATGGCTGGGGGTGAATCAATTATGAATAGATATAATTAAATCCAAATTTATAAATCTAATCTCCAACAACTAAAACAATGACGCACAACAAGAAGACATCGTACACTACAACACAATGATATATTGACTAGAAAAACCCAGCTTGCACAAAGGGAAAACACCAATGGGGATGGTATTTACAAGATAATTTACTAATATATACGTTCCTTGTGAAAGGACGCGACCCTATAAGGAGTCAAATATAATTCATTTAGTGCAATAGTCCTTTCAGCAATAGTCCTTGTTAAAAGGACAAATATCTGTTAGGAGACCTTGAACGCTTGTTAGAAGGTTCCAACCCTGATAAAGGCTGATAAGAACAAGTAGACCCATTGTCTAAATGCACAAACATATGTGAAAAACTATACTTTCAGGATAACATATCAAAATAACACGAACTAACTGATCTACAACTGCCAAAATAGTTCCTTTAAAGTCTACTTCAATCAACTACATTACGTCTGCTATGCGTTGGTAATCCAACATCAAGGCTCATATCATATGTATGAAGACACACCTTTCATTTTGTACATACATACCCAACCAAGGAAAATAACACTCATTTATACCTTTTACAAATAATTAGTTAGGTCAACTTGTTAGAGCATCTCCAATGCACAATTAATTACATAAGGCCATGCTAAGGCATGCATGCCTTCATAAGCATCATTACAATCATTATATTAAGTTTCTCACACATTACAATGACAATATTACATTTGCCAATGATAAATCACACACTTGTTCAACACAATCGACTGCCAACAAAATATAGACACTAGCGACCATTCTAGAATAATACAAATGCTTGTCACTTACAAACATACATGCACAAACAAGTTTTCTATCACTTTTTATGCTTGATAGGGCTAATCATGTTCGCTAATAAGATATAGCCAAAATGCAACTATCTCTATCATGATTTCCTATACATTATGCTGCTACCAATCTTCACCAAACAATCAGAGACATAATCGTCACATAAAGAATAACGTACATAGGTATGAATTCTATACTCATTCTATCGTACACATGTAACCTCACATACATACTTCTATCAACCACTGCTCTCACTAATCTGATAAATAACATGCGATATAGGGGATTTGAGCCTGTCATGAATATAAGAACATATGTTGTCATCAATACAACATCTCTACAACTCATCTAAGGGCCGACAAAGTCCTCAATTCCTAACAAGACTATCCATCATTGAATGATTTATTACACTTCATGAAAGTTTGTAACCGTTGTAAGAGTCAATGGTATGTAAACAATGGATGGGAATGGGTAAGTTGTTTTGCCAAGATTGAAAAAGAAGAGGTAAAGAAAAAAATTAAAGACTCAACCTTTCTTGCATTGTCTTTAGATAAGGTTACAACAATAGATAATGCTTCATGGGTATGCATGCTACATGTTTATACTGTACATAATTTTGTCTACCAACCTAATATAATGACTACTATTAAAATTAAGGATAATACAACAATGGATAACTTTTTTGAACTAGTGATAGTTCTATAAGTGAATATGAACATATAGATGACATGATGCTTGCCCAAAAGTTGGTGTGTGTAGGAGCAAATGGAGCTTCAGTAATGCAAGACCACAAGAATGGTCTTTGCATAAAGAGAAATTTTTTGTGCAGCTTATGCTGTTTGCATTCACTGCATGACTCATAAGATGAATCTAGCTTTTGGAATTGTTAGCATCCCAACTAAATAAAATTGATGTTATAATCACATAGATCTACCAAAACTTTTGTCAAAGTCCTAAACGATTTAGGGAATTTCAACACTTTCCTGGAGGACTAACTGATGGGAACAAGTTGGATAATAATACTAGATGGATCTTTTTAGATAGACCAACACGTTGAGTTTCTTTTGAATATCCATTGTTGCTTGGTCTAATGAACTCAAATCATGACATACAAAAATTTTCTGAGTTGCTTTGAATGTTAAGTAATCTAGAGATACTCCTAATGTTAGCATGTCTACTCCCCATGCTAGATGAAATGAGGGGTATAATGAACAACGCCAAACAAAGAGCTATGTATGTTGCATAGATTGACATGCGTGGGCCTCAATAATCTTTATCTATATCTACCATCATTTTGTGATGATGTAAAATTTGTCGAGTGGATGAGACTCACAAATTTGAACATTCCTGATAACATGGTCGAAATGGGGAGTTATGTGGCAATATATGTTGTGTTGAGATACCAATGCACTACTTTTCTATGGTTGAGTCTGAGGAACTACGAAAGAAACCAATGAAGGTTGCAAGTGTCACGAAGGAAATCTTTACCAAGATTGTTGAGCCTATAACTTCTATGAAAGAAATTGGCTATGATTTTTTCTTATAGCATAAAGATAGATTCCCTTTAGTCAAACTACTTGATGCCATGTCTATTGTGTTTCCTTATTATTGGAGTCTCAAAAATTCAAAAGATTTTAAAAATAAGATTGATTTTGCTAGATCATTATTGTAAAACAAAAGTAATCAATAGAGTAATTGTAAATGAAATTTTAGATGAATCTCGTTTGAGAGAGAAATCACATCGTTTTGCAAATACAATGAAGAAACAATATGAAATTATGTAGAACTCTAAAGAAGAAGAATTTGCAGCCAAACTTTTGGGAAATCTGGCTTAGAGAAAAATGTTTATGGATTCAATACCAAATATTTTCAAGCTTGCTTCTTTAAGTCTGACCATGATATTGGGGTTAGTGGAGGATGAGAGAGTTTTTAGTGCTTTGGGGTTCCTAAAGTTAAAGATAGGAAAAGACAAGGCAAGAATTTGAAAATTTGCTTGGGGCTCTATACATCCAAGTATGAAGTCCATAATTTTCCTTTTTTTGAAAATGAATGTGTGGAGGAAGAAATGTCAAGAAGAGGGTTAGGCAATATTTCAAACCAAATTGGGAGTTCCAAAAATAATGATATCATTATCAGCGACTCAAATACTGGTTGTGGTAGCATTGAATTTGAAATTAAGATGCAGTTAAGCGAAGGTATGTAGACTAAAGAAACATGAGGAATCTAAGGATCCAATGAAAAGATGATGTGGCAACTCTGACAGTGGTAGAAGTAGCAGGTCATATCCTCTAATTATTTATGAAACTTATTACTATAATCCACTGTCTCAATTCTGGATTCTATCCACTGTATCTCATCATTTGTCATGCATAATAAGTTATAACATATTCCAATTTCAAAAATATGTATGTGATCATGATGATGCCATCAATTATTGAACTTTTGCCATCAATACTGATTTTTATTTGCATTATTAAGCTCATATGCTTTGTTGGTATGGTACAATCCTTGAAGATTTTCATTAATTTTTTGAAATATAGGAATTCATAGAGATTATCATTACTTTATTTACACAATACAATTCAATGAACTGATTCATCACTAGTAGTAAGTAGAAAACTCTACTCACTGTGTGATTCTGTTTGCAAAAGTCAAATTTTAATATCCAAATTCATAATCATAATACTTAGCAAATGACTACGAATTCCCTTTTATAGAAAGAAAGGAGAAATGACTATTAGGTAAATGAGAGGGGAGAGAAGGTTGGCGGGGAGGGGGTTGTGAATCAATTATCCTTAGGCCCTTTAAAAAAATTTACGTCACTTATACCAACTTAAACTTATCAATAATTCCACTCGGTAATCACAATAAACTTAATCAACCTTATGCCAGTAAATGGATTTCAACTTCCTATACTGAGTATTAGCTTCGTTAATCAAATTACAGAAATAACAAGAGTTTTAACATGCCAACATAAAATAACATGTAAAACATTCATGCACACATTAACATTCAAAAATATGTATGTTATAATGATGATGCCATCAATTATGCAACTTTTACCATCAATATTGATTTTTATTTAAATTATTAAGCTCATATGCTATGTTGGTATGCTACAATCCTTGAAGATTTTCATTAATTTTTTGAAATATAGGAGTCCATAGACATTATCATTATCTTATTTACACGATACAATTCAGTGAACTAATTCGTCGCTAGTAGTAAGTAGAAAGCTCTACTCAACGGTGCGGGGGGGGGGGTTGTGAATCAATTATCCTCAGGCCCTTTAAAAAATTCACGTCACTTATACCAACTTAGACTTATCAACAATTCCACTTGGTAATCACAATAAACTTAATCAACCTTAGGCTAGTAAATGAATTTCAACTTCCTATACTGAGTATTACCTTCGTTAATCAAATTATAGAAATAACGAGAGTTTTAACATGTAAAACATTAATGCACACATTAACACTGATTTTTTTAACATTGAAACCTGAATAGGGTAAAAACCACCTGGAAATTGTCACCCAAAAATAATGCACTCTTTTGAAGTGATCTCAGTTAAGAGCCAACCCTGTCAAAAGGTTGCAAGCAAACTTGCTAGGTGTGATCCTATTAGGGGATTTAAAAAAAAGATCACCGAGACCTTGTCACCCTTCAACAAGTGGCCTCTCTAAAGGGCTTACAAACATTCAATGAAATGCCACCTTACAAAAGGATTTACAAATAAAGGCTGTTGAATCCTCCTAGTTAAGAGATTTTCTGCTACAATGGCTAGAGAGTAACGATTAAATGATTTGATAAATATGCAACTCACTTTGCTCATTTATATCTACATTCTTCTCATATCCTTTCTCACTAACTGACCATCACATCAACTCTTCACTCAATTTCAACTCGCACTTTAGATCTGCTTGGTATCAACTCTTTCAGCAACTTTGCACCAACTCGATTAGGAAATAGACCAACAACATTTGCCTTCTTGTCTCTTCCTTATATAGACATATTTTTGCCACTTCATCTCATTCCTTATATAGACATATTTTTTCCACTTCATCTCATTCCTTAGGGTTTCTATGAAATCCTCTCATCCACATGACCATCAACCAACTTAGATACAATGAATCTGGTGCTAGGTAAAAAGTTTTTCAAATCTTAAAAGTTGTATCTCCACCTTGGATCTTGAACTTTTCTTGGATCTCAAAACATGTCTCAAATCTTCACCATCAGATCTTGCCTTAATTATTGCAACTGTTGATCTTCCTAACTGACTTTGTCCTTATCTTAGAATCTTCTAGTATAGTCCATATTTTTCGTTTGGCATCTTCCTTTACTAAATCTTTCACAAACTGTTCTCTTTTATCAAATTATGTTCTTCCTTTGTCAAACACCTACATCACTTGGTTAATATTACCCTTGGTTAACACTAAACACACTCGATTAAAGCTTTTGCTTGGATAATAATGTTCTTTACTTAACCTTCTTTTCTTCTTCATTTACTGACCACTATCTCTAGCTCAGTGTCACTCATTGATTCCTTATCTTTTCACCTTCCAACTTTACTCCTTTACCAACCAAAATAACTTTCTTGAACATCATCTTAGCACTTTATCAAATTATGTAAAATAATCAAACCAATAGTATATTTTCATAAACCTATTATGAAATATACCATCTGATACCAAACTTCATTATCTTCTCAACTATATGTATCTCACTTATCACTAAGTTTCCTCCTTCGATTATGCTTCCTTCTTCTTTCTTCATCCCTACTTCTTTTCTCTCTCAAGTTCTAATCTGCTTTGTTCTTTTACAGCTTCAGACGTTCAATTCTTCAACAATATATCTCTCCTTTACATCATATTCTCCCCCTTAGGGTATACACTCAATTACTCCGCATTATATTGTTTATCAACATAATCTCTCCATACAATACTTTCCTTTACTCTTTGTCCCTCTGTTTGACAACAATGCTAAAGGTATCAATAAACTTCTATCAAAAACTTATTTTCCATGTAGTTATACCTTTTACCTTGGATGTACTGATCACTTCAACTTCTTTATTTCATATTCACTACTTTAAGACTGCCTAAAGAGTGAATTCCCACATCAACTCACAAATAAATATTATGATAAATCATGAATTAATGCAATCCTACATCTTCTTCTAGTGAACATTAGATAGGGGAAGGACCTCTAGTTTACCTCTTAGATATTCAAAGGTATCCTTAGGTAATAGCTTTGTAAATATATCTGCAATTTGTTTCTTTGACTTCACATACTCCAACCATACTTGTTTCTCCTAAACTTGCTCTCTCAAACAGTAATACTTATAGATACATGCTTTGTATTTGCAAGCATCACTAGATTCTTTGGAATATTGATTGTACTTGTGTTGTTACAAGATAAATCACTTCCTCTTACATGCCTTCCAATAATTGTTTGATCCACACAATATTAGAACAATCTATTGTAGAAACTACATATTTTTCCTCAATAGTTGTTTGTAAAATACAAATCTGTTTCTTTCTTATTCATGTCACTAGTCTTTCTCCTAAGAAGGAGGCTCCACCACTTGTACTCTTTCTTTCATCCACATTACCTGCCCAATCAACATTAGTATAGAATTAGTTCAAAATATCCATCCTTCTTGTACCATCAACCATAGTCCTTTGTCTCTTTTAGATATCTAAAGATTCTCTTCACAAAAATCTTGTGTGTTTCCTTAGGATTAGAAAAAAATATTACCACAATATTTACAATATGAGCAATATCTGGTATACTATGAACAACATATTGTAGCTTACCAATCATAGATTTATAAGTGTTTCGTTTACCTTAATAGTATCATTGTTTTCTTTTGATGGTTTACACCATGTGATCATCGATGCACCAACTAGTCTTGAATCTTCCATGCCAAAGGTCTTCAATATCTCTTTGATATACTTGGACTGAGTTATGTATATACCATCCTTGAATTGTTGGACTTGCAATCCAATAAAGAGTTTTATCTCACCAAACATTGGCATTTCAAGAGTTTTATCTCACCAAAAATAGACATTTCAAACTCTTTTCTCATTTCATAAAAGAATGTTCTACACATCAGTTCATGTCCTCCAAATATAATATCATCAACAATTATTTCAATCAAGATCTTATGCTCAGATTCACTTTTTAGGTACAAATTATTGTTGTCACTAGTTTCAAGAAAACCAATTCTCATCAAATAAGAGTGTAATCTTTCATACCATGATTGAGGTGTCTACTTCAATCCATATAGTGCCTTGTGTAGCTTAAAAACCATGTTCTTCTAATTTGGGTCAAAAAATCCTTCTGGTTGCTCAATGTAGAATTCTTCCATAATTTAATTAAAAAGTGCAGACTTAACATCCATTTGATAATCTTTGAATCATTTAAAAGTAGGAAATGCAAGTAATATCTCCACTCCTAGTTTAGCAACAAGGGAAAGTGTCTCACCATAGTCAATTCCTTCTTCCTTTGCATATCCCTTATAGACCAATCTTTCTTTGTTTCTTATCACTTCTTCATTTTCATTCATCTTGTTTTTGGAAATCCACGCAATACCATTAACATTCTTGTTCTTGGGTCTCAGTTCTAGTGTGCATATGTTATTCTTCTCTATCTATTCAATCTCTTCATGCATAACATTAATTCAATCTTCATTCTCAAGTGCATCATTAACTATTCTATTGAAGTTGATGAAAGTTCAACCCCACAACTCCCAAGAATCACCTGCATGCAAACACCCGTCACAGAAAGAGAGAAGCAAAAAACTATGGAGGCTGAAATTGCTAGATCCACAGATGAGACATTCTCGATGAGAAAAAAGAGAGATTGCTATTATCAATAGTGAATTAATAAATTACAAAGAGATCAATCTTTATAAAAGGAGATCAAAACCATAACATGGTAAAACTTAGGTTGCATGATAATAATTAATAAAAGAATTTATTATTATATGCCTGAAGTTTAACTTAAATAAAATAGAGATAATAAGTGACTTAATAATTAAATCAATGTGACTTAATTAATGAGAAAATATTTTATTACTCTAACACACCCCCTTAAGATAAACTTAGGGAGTAGCTAAACCTAGAAAATACTGTTGAAAGCAAATTTGGGTCCCAACAACAAGACCTGATGAGGTACTCAAGCATAACCAAATCTCTAAAAAGAGGAGAAATAGAGAAAACCATATGGGAAAAACCCCACTCCAAAAAGAGATGGAAAGAATGTTCCAAAAGATAGAAACAAAAGGATGATCATGAAGAACACTGCTGAAGCATGAAACTGCAAATACTGACAAACTGTTGATCTGAAGAATCTCCACTATATAGAACATGACTAGGTAGAGAAGACTATGTCTAAAGAGCTGATCAATCGAAGATGGAAGGTATCTTCATTGTCTCCAAAAAAAGGAATGAAATAATGTCTATATGGTAAATGATCCATCTCACCGAAATACATAGGTATCTAACTATTGCAATCGCCTAGCACATAGTATCAAATACTGAATACATAGACCACTCCATCGAACCAAGAAAGTAATAGAACCAACATAACCCCCCTATAATGCTGAGAGGTAAGACATCAACACTAAAACTGTATGCAATATCTCCTGCAGAAAGAACCAAGAACATCGAGAGTGCAAAAGAAGTACAAACACCTATAGTGGCACGTGTCATTGACACATCATGATGCTAATGTCATGGAAGGAACACTCACTTGACAAAGGAAGATGACAAATATGGCCAACATAAAACCCCCCAAGGCACTTTCTAATGTAGTGCAAGTACAACAAAACACAAAGAAGTGCGAGTACAACAAAAAATAGAGTGACACTTTATCTCTGTGCGTTTGCAAAAATACTACAAAAAGATGTCAACAAAGATTAAAAGAGAAATACCATGAAAAATTATCTGAAACAACAAAATCAATCCCTAGACCTCAAACAACCAAGATATCCATCAGAATGAAAACAAAATAAAAATAAATGGGATGTGCCTAGAGTAGAATTTGGGAAATAGAATGTCTCAAAATATGTCTCCTGGAATGCAAAATAGAACTCATGACTTTGAAAAATAAAACAAACATCAAAACTGAAAATAACCTACACCACTGGAAAGGGCATGGAACCAACTTTTTGACGATATCTCATTTTGCATGCCCAAAAATCCTAATTTGCATGCCAACCAAAAATTACAAAATCATCACCTCGAGAAATGTGCCATAAAGCTTGATTTACGTGCCAAAAATATAAAAAAATTGCCTTGGGAAATGTGTCAAAATTCAAAAAATCTTTGCCTTGGGAAATGTACCAAAATCTCAAATTTTGAACCAACAAATCTTGATTTACATAAAAAAAAGCCACCTCAAAAAATGTACCAAAAAATCACTGCCTCAGGAAAGGTTACCAATCTAGGAGCAATAATTTTTAGCCTCAAATTCCAACTATCCAAATTGGACAAATTTAATATGAAAGTGGGGGTTTTTGGGTGCTCTGAGCTCAATGGTGTTGTTCATTTGGGCTAAAAGTGCAGCTAAAAATGGTGAGCACCCAGATTCAACACAAAAGAAAAACTCTAAAAAATGAAACCCTATGAAAGAAAAAAAACACAGATATGAAAGCCAAGCCAAATTTCTCATAAACAAAACATGGGCATGAAGATCTAGATCTATGATACCATGTTAAAGTTGATGAAAGATCAACCCCACAGCTCCCAAGAATCACCTGCATGCAAACACCTGTCACAGAAAGAGAGAAGCAAAAAACTATGGAGGCAAAAATTGCCAGATCCACAGATGAGACATTCTTGATGAGAAAAAAGAAAGATTGCTATTATCAAAAGTGAATCAATAAATTACAAAGAAATCAATCCTTATAAAAGGAGATAAAAACCCTAATAGGATAAAACCTAGGTTGCATGATAATAATTAATAAAATAATTCATTATTATATGCCTAAAGTTTAGCTTAAGTAAAATAGAGACAAGAAGTGGCTTAATAATTAAATCAATGTGATTTAATTAATATGAAAATACTTTATTACTGTAACACATTTTAGGCTCAAATTTAGAAATAAAAAATGTATTATCTCTCAACTTACTTCTTGTCATAACTCCAACATTCTTGTCACCACTTATCAGGTTCAGTGAATGGTTCCTTTTGACATACTTTGCTAATACAGGCTTGGTTCTCTGTTGTTCAACATTGTGTCCACTCAATGGGGGTTCCACATGTTTCATGGTTGTGGTTTGTTGTTGCTCAGTTACTTTTGACTGTTACTTGGGTAATTTGCTCAGTGCTCCTTGTACATAGATAAACCTTTGATAATCTTCAAGTTCTTTCTTTCTTTGTTTATCATTCTTTTATGCAAACTCATCAATTCTTACATTTGTACTTTCCACCATTTTTTCGTAGCTTTGTTCAAACATTTATAAGCCTTGCTCCTAGTGGAATAACTTGAGAATATACCTTCATCACCTTTAGAATCAAATTTTCCATTCCCAACATATTTTAGAATATAGCAGCTACTTCCAAAGATTTTAAAGTAGCTAATAATGTATGCCTGTACTAGAGTTCATAAGGTATTTTATTTGTACCTTTCTTCAGTTGTACTTGGTTAAGTCAATAGACAACAACGTTGATTGCCTCTCTCCATTCCATATGCAATAGTAGTCTCCTGATTCCATTCTCATTGCAAAAGATATCAATCTCATCAGAAATGAATTCACCTCCTTCATTAGATCTTAAACATTTCAATTTCTTACCTATTTCTTTCTCAACTCTTTCCTTGTACCATTTAAACATTTCAAATGCATCAAGTTTTTCTTTCAAAAACATTACATAGATCATTATTGAGAAATCATCAACAAATAAGACAAAATACAAACCACCATAATAACTTTGAACTTTCATAGGACCAAGTAGATCAGTACCAAACAATTCTAATGCATCATTAGATTAGTACAACTTACTTTTGAAACTTCACTTAGTCATTTTCCCAATTTGAAATTGCTTACACATCACTTTATTAGGTTTGCTTAAGCTCAATAAACCTCTTACTCTTTTCTTTCTACTAACATTGAATATGCTATCAAAATTTACATGACATAACCTTTTGTGCCATAACCAAATATCTTCAGTCTTTGCAATCAAACATGTATTCTCAATAGAATATGGATAGAATAGGTCATCTCTTGTTTGTTCACTTGAATGGATCAGATTTCCAATACCATCATATATCTTCACCTTTTAGTTTTGAAACTCTAGTTGGTGACTTGTGTTATTCAATTGTGCCACTCTAAATAGATTATATTTTAGTCCTTGTACCTAGTATGCATTATCACATCTAGTCTTTTCATTCAACACAATATAACCTTTTCCTTTCATAGGACATGGGACATCATTTCCAAGCTTAACAAACCCGCCATCATAATTTTTGATATTATCAAAATTTCAAACATCACCAGTCATGTGATGTGAACAACCACTATCAATAATCCATGTATCACTCTTACTAACTTGAGAAATGAGATATATTTTTTCTTCATAACTTTCTTCTCCCTCTGAGTCATCTTTTATCGCAACATAAACAACTTCCCCACCTTCTTGGTGATCAATAGTTTCATACTCAATGTCATCCTTCTTAGCAAGATAAAAAGCCTTCTTTTCTTTGTCTCTGTAGTCTTTTTTTCCTTGATATTTGTTCACTCTTTTGTCATTCCTTTCATTTTTGTTCAGGTTAGGACATCTAGATGCAATATGACCAACTTTATTACATTTAAAATTAATCAAAGGTTGTTTAACTTTATACTTTCCTTTGCCTCTTTGTAGCCTCTTTCATGTTAACACTTCAAGCTCTTCTTGATTATTGTCTTTTGATTCTTAATCACTATTATTCTAACTGTGATGAGTTCTCTCTTCTTTCCTTGATCTTCTAATAGTTAGAGATGAATTGAAAGTATATTCAATCATAGGTAAATAATAATTATCAAAATTATTAAGCTCAAAAGGAGTCAACCTACCGACCAAAGCATCAAGAGTAATATCATTTCTACGTATAGATCTCAACTCCCGAATAACTGGAACTATAATAGCATAGATAAGTAAGAGAGTTCTAAGAACTCTACTTACCAATTCTTCACTTATGACTACATGAGCTCCTTTGATAACATTAACCACTTTCTTGATTCAGTTACTATATTGCATAATATTTTCACCTTCTTTCATTCGCATGTCACCAAACGTTCCTCTAGGATTTTCAACCTTTTCCCTTAGCACATTTTGATCTTCTCCATGAACAAATGTGAGTTTATCCTGCATCTCCTTAGCAGTAGCACAATCTTTGATTGTTAGCCCCAACTAATAATGTAACTAATAGTGTGAGATTGTTAGCCTTAGCTAATAATGCTAGAATGTCTATAAAAGAGTCATTTTAGTTGTTATATTGACATTGATGTCAAGTCTTAGTTGACTAGACATTATTCTAACTTAGTAGAGTAGCATATCATTTGGTTGATGAAGAGGATTTGAAGTATGATGAAAACAGAGTTGAAATGTAAGGTATTCAATGTGTACTTGAATGAGTTGGACAATGGTAATGTAATATTAGTTTGATTGTTTTACAATCATGTATTATTGTAATGTATTGAAGAAAACAAGCTTAATTGAGTAACAAGGTTAATGAAGAGAGGTTGTATTCACTGAGTGGCTGCAGCATTGCCCAAGTGATTGGAAAAGCAAAAGGGAAATTCATTTTAGTATTAACTGAGTTTTATATTACCCAAATAAATGTTATGTTTACTAAGTAACAACTAGATGAATGAGATTGTAGAATTGGAATATGAGAATGAATTTTGATGGAAATTTGGAAAGTTCAAGATGGTCTAAGACATAAGTCAAAGTGTTTTACAAGATTGATGGCTAGGAAAATTCAAGAAGGATTTGATGATGGAGATTGAAGAAGGATGGACAAAAAGTTCTATGAAAGTTATATTTTTTGAGTGTCTAAATTCATTACCTAAAGTTTGAATCTAGAAATGTGTTATGAACCTAAGATCGATGATTGTGATTAAGTGACAAAAGATGGAAGGATTTGGAAGCATTGAGAAAACTATTTAACGAGGAGCTCAAGACAGTTTTAGGCTACTAGTTTGGAGTTGGTTATATTGATTGGAAGCTAATCAAGTAATGTTAAGATTGATGTGAATGCAAAGTTAAGGAAGGTGAAAGAAGATAGTTAAGCCAAGTGAACCTAGCAGATAAGAGGAAAGATAAGAAGCAAAGTTGGAGAAAGAGAAAATCAACCAAGTGAGTGAAGGGAAGAAGAAAGAGCAAGAACAAAGATCTAAACAAGAAAAGGTAGTTTCTATTCTTAACAAATCATTTCTTCTATTATATTTGAACCATTGTAGGAAAAAATCTAGAAGTACTCAGTGGACCTAACAAGTATGTGAAATCCTATATGGTAACATTGATTAATGATCTTTGTAAGTCTTTTAAATCAAGCCACATTTTAGTTAGGAACAAGGAGTAATAAGGTCTAGTTTATTTTTTGGTGAAATCCTTTAACAAGGTGACATTAACAATGTATATGTAACCAATTTTTCGCTAGTTGAATCTATGGCTCTCGTTCTCGCTCAAAAATTTGGATCTCCCGCTCATGGCGCTCCTGCTTCTTTAGCGTTCGATAACACTGTGATCTCTGCTGGTCATTCAGGTGGTGGAGATGATTTTTGTGGGCGATTTGTGGATGGGGATAGGGCTCCGTCTGCCCTTCCTTTGGCTTCTTTTGCGGGTGGGGTTAGGGCTTCTTCTGCCCCTCGTTCGGCTCCAGGGTCTCCTCCTTGTTCAGGGTTTCTTTGTTCAGGGGGAAGGACTTTCGTAGACATGGTTGCCTTCGAAGTCAATTTACATGGAGCTCTCCCTCATGTTGTTTCATCTGGACCATCTCATGTGACGCTTGTAAGTGCTTTAAAGCCTATTAAGGTTTCTCTTGACCCAGAATCAGTTGAAGATATATTTCATATGGAAAAAGAACTTTCCTCTTTTACTATCATTTTCACTTCTGGGGTTATTGGCACTCTCTTGCTGATCTACATGACTGGATCTCCAAGAACTAGGTGCCACTTATAGACAATAATGTCCATATATTTCCATGTGCAAAAGGCTTCTTTATAGCGAAATTTGAAAGCACTAATGATAGGAAGATTATTTTGTGTCACAATAGTTTTTTTTGGCAGGGCAGATATCCACTTATGGCCAAACCGTGGCATATGGATTTCGATCCAGTTTCAGAGTCCTTTAACAAGTTCCTTATCTGGATCTGACTTTTGAATCTCCTGATACATCTTTGGCATGAGTCAGTTTTTGAAACTATTGGGAATGTTATTAGTGTTTTCTTATATGTGCATTCTGACACGTCTGATATTTTCCACTCAACCTGTGCGCGCTTTCTCGTTGAGTTGGATGTTTCTAAGGGCTTCCCTAAGGCAATTTTCTTGGATTCCTTGAGGGGTTCTTGGACACAAATGCTGGATTTCAAAGGTATCCCTTTTTGTTGTAGGAATTGCCACTTGACTAGTCACATAGCTGCTCGGTGTGTTGTTGGGAAGTCTAAATCAAGGTGACCACCTTCGTGGTGGTCAGGGGCCTCTTCTGAGCACTATATGGTGAAACAATCCATGGATGCTCCTGTGGATTCTGTGGCTGAGGTCTCTCCTGGCAATCATTTGGAGCTGATAGAAGAGGAGGGTGTCCCCTCTTTGGTCTCTTCCCCTATTTCAGATGCTCTTCCTAAGGGCCAGTTGTCGACTGATTCTCATAGGGAGATTGTTGCGGCTTCAGCGCCCCCCTGGGTTCCACTGTTCTATTTCCTCTAAGGTTTGGGTTGCTGAGGTTGCGAAGATTGAGGACAGGTGGATAGCGATAAAGAGTAAGCGAACTAAGCCTTCTGTTCCCACTTTAGATATGAACCTTCTGTCGCATAAGGGAAACTTCAAATCAAAAGAAAAATCTTATGTTCCCCTGTTCTGATTGGTTTTTCTGTGATGGTGAGCGGGTTGTGGTTCTGGCTTGCTGGTTACTAGTTTAGGAGGTTTTACTAGTTGCCTTGCCTTCCAGTCTATTTACTTTCCAGGTTCCAATGTATTTTCTAGTTGCTTTTTCTGGATACATCTGTTGGTTTTAGGTCCCTGTAAAACCTAGTTTAGATGTTCAGCTGGTTTCAGGTTCTTCTAAAACCTGGTACTGCTTCATGGTATATCTTTCTTTTTGATGTAAAGGGTTTCAGAGCCCCTTCAAAACTTGTTTTTACCTTAATCTAAAATAATGTATCTGTAACCTTTAGCAAGGTTAGTTACTAGTATAACTCACTTCAGAAGAGTGAAATTTTTTGGGTTGTTGGTCCTGGGTGTTATTTTCCGTTCACAAGGTTTTCATGTGAAAATATTGGTGTCAAATGTGTGAATGTGATTTGTGTTGAAAGTTGTTTTACACCATTTTACATGAAACTAGGTAATAATTAAGTAATCACTAGGTAATAACTAAAAAGTTTATTGATACTCAGTAATGCAATGTACAATTAGTTAACAGTTTGGAAAGAAGTGAATGATAGAGTTAAGTGTTAAGTTGAATGACTACATTGAGTGATTTTTTTTGAAGTTTATGATATTTTGTTGGTACTGAAATTGTTATAAGGGAATGCATGATAATTGGATATAACTGATTCGCCCCCTCTCTCAGATATCTAATGATTGGTATTAGAGAACAATGCTTGGATAAAGAAGTTTAAAGGAACTTAAGCTAAAGATTGAAGATGTATAAGAGAGAGGTACCAATGCTAAGCAAGGAGAAATTTTCATCATGAAAAGATCGAATGTAGCTACATCTTTCTGGCATTGGAGATAATGTCATACACTAGTTGGAGAATGAATATAATACACTTCCTAGTCCCCTAATTGTGGAACCAATGGATGAGAAGAGGAATCAAAATAGTTTGATGATTGAAATCACATCTTCTCTCAATGATGTTGAATTTGATGATATTAAAAATTGTGCCAATGCTAAACAAATGTGGGATAAACTAAAACTTGTATGTAGAGGAGATGATAATGTTAGAAGAGCCAAAGTTGAAAGTTTGAGAGGTAAGTACAATGACATGAGAATGATAGAAGGTGAGAATAATGTGTAATATGTGAACCAAATAAAGAATATTGTAACTACAATCAGAGCTATTGGAGGAACCATCATTGATTGTAAAATTATAAATAAGGTTCTCAAAACTCTTTTGTCTATTTATAACATTTTTGAAATCCAAGAAGTAAGAGCTATTACTTCAAATGATCTAACATTTGATAGTTTAGTTGCCCAGTTGACTGCATTTGAGTTTAGCAATTATGACAATAGTATGGTTAGAATGGGAAATGCATTTAATTCTTTATTAACCATCAACAATTCAAAGAAAGAGAAGAAAAATAAAGAAGAAAGTGAGTCTAAAATTGAAGATGATCTAGATGAGCTTGAAGTATTGCTTGCAAGAAGGTTCTCAAGAGGTAAAGGTAAATACAAAGGTAAATTGTCCTTGATCTATTTTAAATGTAATGAGGTTGGACACTTTGTTGCCAAATGTCCTAATAGAAGTAAGTCTGATAAAAATAATAAGAAAGATTTCGAGTACATGAAGAACATGAGATAATGCCACATACTGGTTGTAAAATAAATACACTACACATGTTGGTCCCTTGACTGTGGAAAAAATGAATGAGAAGAGTAACCACAATAGTTTGATGATTGAGATTTCATTTACTCTCAATGATGCCAAGTTTGATGATATCAAGAACTGTGCCAATGCTAAACAAATGGGGGATAAAATGAAACTAGTACATGGAGGATATGATAATGTAAGGGGAGCCAAAGCTGAAATCTTGAGAGAAAAGTATGATGAGATGAGAATGAAAGAAGGTGAGAATACTACACAATATGTAAACCAAATCAAGTATGTTGTAAGTGGAATTAGAGCTACTGGAGGAACTATCATTGATTCTAAAATTGTAAGTAAAATTCTTAGAACTCTCATTCCTGACTATGCTATTAAATTTTCCACAATTCAAGAAGTAAGAGCTATGACTGGTAAGGATCTGACACTTTATGGTCTAGTTGCTCAATTGATTGCATTTGAGTTGAGTAATTATGACAATAGTATGATTATAATGGGAAATGCATTTAAGTCTTCACTAACCATCAACAATTCAAAGAAATAAAAGAAAAGTAAAGAAGAAAGTGAGTCTAAAATAGATGATGATGATCTAGATAAGCTTGAAGCATAGCTTGCAAGAAGGTTCTCAAGAGGTAAAGGTATATAGAAATGTAAACTGCCTTTGATTTGTTTCAAATGTAATGAGGTTGATCACTTTGCTGCTAAATGTCCTAACGCAAGTCTAATAAAAATGACAAGAAAGATTTCAAGTATAAGAAAACAAATGAATATAAAGACAAAAGAAGTAATGCTACATTACTGAGGAAGAGCTTACTGAGTCTAGTTTCAATGATTACAAGGAAGTAGTTGAAATGGTTTATGTTGCAATTAAAGAAGATCCAAATGGTAAAATGTATGAAAGTGAAACTGCCCTTATTTCACATGTTAGTAAGAATGACTCATGGATTAATGATAGTGGTTGCCCACATCACATGAATGGTGATCAAAGTTTGATAAATTTGAAGAAATTGATGATGGTGGAACAGTTAAGCTTGGTAATGATGTCCCATGCTTGATGCAAGGTAAATGATAACTACTATTGAATGATAAGATTAGATGTGATGATGCATATTAGGTTCAAAGACCCAAATATAATCTTTTGAGTGTTGCACAGTTGAATAATTCAGGTCACAAGATGGGATTTGAGAAAAGGAGGGTCAAGATCTTTGATGATGACAAAATCTAATTGGAACAAGAATGCAAACAAAAGGTAACTTGGTCTATCTTCATCCTACAGTTGAGACATTCTTATTTGCTAAATTTGAGTATGTGTGGTTATGAAATAAAAGGTTGTGTCATGTAAACTTTGAGAACTTGGTGAAAATTAGTAGAAAGGAAAGAGTGAGAGGTTTACTGAATCTGCAAAACTATGAAAATTATGTGTAATAAATGTCAACTTGATAGGATGACAAAGTCTAGCATTTCTAACAAGGCACACACTTCAAATGATATTATGGAATTAGTGCATATTGATTTATGTGGTCCAAATGGACTTGACACTTACTATGGTGATAAATATTTCATATTGTTTGTGGATAATTATTCAAGGATTATGATTGTTATGTTCATGAAAGTGAAATCATATGTCTTTGATATGTTCAAGTGGTATAAAGATACAGATGAAAAGGAAACTCATAAATCTTGAAATATTTAAGATCTGACAGAGGTGGTGAGTTTATGCATGTTGATTTCACTAACATTTGTGCTGAGAATGATTTTAAAAGACAATTACATGCATCAAGGATAGAATGGTATTTCTAAAAGGAGAAATAGATTAATCATGGATTGTACAAGGACATTGAGAAGGAGGTTTCTCAAATATTCTGGACAGATGTAATTAGTACTGTTGTTTACACTCCTAACCAAGTTCCATTGAAGAAATGAACAAAAAAGACACCCTATGAACTTAGGTATGGTCATACAATGAGTATAAGTTGACTTAAAATCTTTGGAAGTAGATGTTATATTCACAAGGATGCTAGGAATGGTAAACTCTATGCTAAACGAGATGTAGGTGTATTTCTTGGTTATTCATCTAAGAGAAAAGTTTATAGATGTTTGAATAAAGCTACTAACAAGATGATTGAAAGCACAAGAGTAAGATTTGATGAATTTGTAGAGAGGAACGATGTAGAAAGAAAGAAGGAAACTGAAGATTACAACAAGTTTTTATATGTTTATGAAGATGCACTTGATACTCTACCCGAGTTACAACATAGACCTACTGAGAATTAGATGGTTGCAACTGAGTTACATAACACTTTACCCAAAATCAAATAGTTCAACCTGAGCAGGAAGCTAAATTTCTACCAAGTGAAGGAAATATTAAAAATCAAAGAACTAAACTATTATTAGTCAAAGATGTGAGGAAGAATCATTCACCCAAATACATAATTGGAGATAAAAATGATGGAGTAAAAACAAGGAGCAAGTTAGGGGAAGGTACATGTTTGATAGATGATTTTGAACCAAGAATAGTAAAGGATGCATTGGATGATGAATGTTCGGTTAGTGCTATGAACAAAGAGATTGATCAAATTGATAAGAATAAAACCTGGACACTAGTACCAAGACCTACTGACAAAAATGTGATTAGAACCAAATGGATTTTTAAAAATAAGTTGAATGAGATTGGAGAAGTGGTAAGAAACAAGGCAAGATTAATTTGCAAAGGATATGAACAAGAAGAAGGAATTGATTATGGAGAAAATTTTGCACCCGTGGCAAGATGGGAAGGAGTAAGAAAACTGTTGACTTATGCTACATACAAGTGTTGAAAGCATGAATGTTGATGATATTCCTATGGGCGAGTATTGTAGAAACATGATTAGATCATTATCATGATGATATGTTACATTCATGACCATGTTTGTTAGTAATGTCAACATAGGAATTTTGTATGGTATCTAACAAAAGAACAACGCTAAATATCAAGTTGGTATAGACAAATTGTTGAGTACTTTCACCAGCGAGGTTAAAGGGAGATTATACTATGTGTCTAGTATATGTAGCTAACCTCAAAAGCATAAGATATTAAGTCTGGAAGAAGTTATGCAAGTTTCGGTGAAGACTTTTCTAGGATAGAGTTTACAAAAGCTTGTTCTTTTAAAGAACATGTTGGAGATGATGTGGATAAGCTTGCTCATCATAATATTACATGTGCCGAAAGTTATTTGAGTTACAAGGTGAAAGACTAATGTTATTGCTAAGTGTAATGTGTTCTTAATGTGGTCCTATAATAATTAATTGAGAAGGTGTAACAACCAACTCAGGGAATTGTTTTATGGATTCAGTATAAAGGAAGGACATTTTCCTTTACCATGTATGGATGATGTGGATGATGTGAATGATTGTAAGAAGCGGAATGTGAAGTTAAGCAGAGCAGAGTGAAAGTGAAGGAAACTTCATTGCCAAGGTTTTATTGTGTGATCCGAAGTTTGATACTTGGATCCAAGGTATGTGACCTAGTCAACAAGGTCTGACAATGATCTAGATGCACTTCTAGTGGAAAGGTATGCCAAGTTATTATTTATGGGGGTAGTTGTGACAATATGGTATCTAGAGAAATGGTAGAGAAATTAAATTTATAATGCAAGAAGAATCCTTATCCTTATCATATTGCATGGTTAAGAAAGGAAATGAAGTAACAGTTGATAAAAGATGTTTGGTCAGATTTACCATAGGAAATTTTTATAAGAATGAAATATAGTGTGATGTTATCCCTATGGATGCTTGCCATATGTTGTTGGGAAGACCATGACAGTATGATAGGAAGGTCATACATGATGGGGAGAAAAATACTTAAACATTTTGGAAGGATGGCTCTAAAGTGGTTCTATTGCTGCTTAAGGATGAGAAGAAGAATGAAACCATGTTGCTTGCAAAAGAAGTTTTCAAATAAATGAAAGTAATAGGTTGTTTTTATGCACTAGTACTAAAAAGAGGAGAAGAATAAGAAAACTAGGTGCCACCCAAGGCAATGAAGGCGCTGGAGGATTTTGCTGATGTTGCTCCTGATGAACTACCTGATAGTCTCCCACCCAAAAGAGATATTCAACATCATATTGATCTTATTCCTGGAGCAACTCTACCCAATAAAGTAGCATATTGATTGAATCCAACACAACATGCAAAGTTGAATAAACAAGTGATAGAACTAATGCAAAAGGGTTTGGTCAAGGAAAACATTAGTCTATGTGCAGTACTTGCATTGTTGACTCTAAAGAAGGATGGCACATGGAGGATGTGCACTGATAGTAGAGAAATCGATAAGATTACTATTAAGTATCAATTTCTTAGTCCTTAGATAGAGGATGTGATGGATGAATTAGTGGGGGCTAAGTAATTTAGCAAGATTAGTCTCCGAAGTGGTTACCACCAGATCCATATTGGAGAGGGAGATGAATCGAAGACAATAGATGGTTTACACAAATAGGTCAAACACACCTACCACATTTATGAGTTTGATGAGTATAGTACTATGACCTTACATTGGTAAGATTGTTGTAGTTTACTTTTATGATATTCTGATCTACAGTAGAAGCAAGGAAGAACACTTACAACACATGAGGATCATCTTGAGTGTCTTAAGGAAGGAGAAGCTCTTTGCAAACTTGAAGAAGTGTAGGTTCATGCAAACTAGTTTGACCTTTCTAGGCTTTGTCATTTCTCAAGTTGGTGTTCAAATGGATCTAGAAAAGGTAAAAGCAATCCTAGAATGGCCCAGTCCCTCTAATATAATAGGAGTACAGAGTTTTCATGGGTTGGAAAATTTCTACCAAAAGTTTATCTGAAGTTTTAAAACTATTGTAGCACCCATAATAGATTGCAACAAAGGAAAGGAGTTCACATTGACAACAGATGTTGAAAAGAGTCTTAAATTCTAGAAGAAAAAGGTAACTGAAGCTCCTATATTGACACTTTCAAATTTTGACAAAGTTTTTAAAGTAGAGTGTGATGCTTCACATGTTGGGATAGACATTGTTCTTAGCCAAGCAAGTAAGCCTGTGGCCTTCTTTAGAGAGAAATTGAATGAAGTAAGAAAGCATTATTCTACATATGATCTAGAGTTTTATGCAATTGCTCAAGCATTAAGACATTGGAGGCACTATCTGGTTCCATATGAGTTTGTGTTATTTACTAATCATATTGCTTTGAAATAGCTCAACACAAAAGAAGTTGAATAGTCGACATGCCAAGTGAAGATCTTTCTTACAGGGATATACCTTTGTCTTGAAACATAAGTCTGGAAAACAAAATCTGGTTGTTGATGCCTTGAGAAGGCCTGCTACACTATTAACCACAATGGAAACTAAGGTCATTGGTTTTGATGCTATTAAGGTCTTGTATGAAACTGATGATGATTTTTGGGAAATTGTAGAATAGCTAAAGGCTTCATCTTCTAGTAAGTTGGATCATGTGAAATGTGACTATTTTATGCGGGATGGTTACCTCTTTAAGAGTAAACAACTATGTATACCAGGTGGATCCATGCAGGAAAACATTATCAAGGAATTTTGTTGGTGTAAATAAGTATTTACTATTTACACTTTACTTAAGTTTACTTAGGTTATTGCATTTTCATATTAGTTATCATGTAGACACCTAGGAGTTTTCATATTTATATGAGTTGTCATGGAGACAACATAGTAGTTTCCACTCCAATTGAGCACATGTTGTCTAATACATCTCTTTATGAGATATACCTTTGCATTCTTATCCTCTTATTGTTGCACGTACATTCATGCACAATGGAGGATAATCCACTCTTGGTAGACATGTGCTTAGTTGTTATGCTTATCTCTTTGCTGACTCGTAGTCATATCAATTGCCTTTATATAGAAGGCACTTCTTTGATGTCTTCATCCAATTATCTGATTAATCCATTCTCATTTGATCATATATTGTCTCTCTTGCTTTATTTCTTGACCTTCTAGATCTTGGCATTTCATTCTTTCCTTAGGAAAATTCTTACATGGTATTAGAGCTATACCAAATTCTTACAAATTTCATAGTGGTGGGCTAGCTGGACACTTTGGAAGGAACAAAACAATAAACTTGGTTGAAGATAAGTATTATTGGCCCAAGATAAAGAGAGACATCACTAATTATGTGGCAAAGTGAAGAATCTATCAAGTGGCTAAAGGACATTCACAGAATACAAGATTACACATGCTTTACCAATACCCACCAAACTATTGATTGACTTGAGTATGGATTTTGTGTTGGGTCTCCCACACACTTAGTGAGGTAATGATTGTATTTTTGTGAATTTTGATTGATTTTAAAAAATGGTCCACTTTATTGCTTGTAAAAAGACCAACGATGCAACTAGAGTAGCAAAACTATTCTTCTCAGAAGTTGTTCGTTTACATGGCCTTCTAAATACCATTACCTCTAATAGAGACACTAGGTTCTTTGGAGGAAATTAGGAACAATGTTACAGTTTAGTAGTGTCTATCATCCTCAAACTAATGGACAAATAGAGGTAGTCAATCGAAGTTTAGGAAATCTGTTACACTGCATTTTGGGTGAGAAGCCTAAATAGTGGGACTTAGCATTGCCCTAGGCAGAATTTGGCTATAATAGTTTTGTTAATAGATCCACTAGAAAATCTCCATTTCAAATTTTCTATGGTTGAAACTCTCAAGGTTTTCTAGATCTTGTGTCACTTCCCTTAGGAGACAGAATTAGTGATGACGGAGTTGCCTTTGGTAAACACCTTCACCAGCTCCAACAAGATGTTAGACAAAAGTTATAGGATAATAATGCGAGTTATAAGATTGTTGCATATGCTACTCAGAGACAACAAATATTTGTTGTTGGTGACTTGGTGATGGTTTACTTGAGGCATGAACGATTTCCTATAGGCACATATCATAAATTGAAGTATAAAAAGATTAGGCTTTGCAAAACATCAAAACAATTAATGATAATACTTATGAGGTTAGCTTACCAGCAAATCTTGGCATCTCCCCTATTTTTAATATTTCTGATTTATACACATTCCATGGAAATGTTCCAAGTGCAGATGACATTCAAGGAGTGCATTGGCAATGTCACCTTCCCAATAAGAAGGAAAAGATTGCCAAAATTCTTGAGAAGCATACTACCTCCACAAGGCATGGCCAACATAACAAATACCTGATATAGTGGGATGGGTTACATGAAATAGAGAATAGATAGTTATCTGAGTGGGCAATAAGGTAGTTAGATCCAATAAAATTGTAGCAATTCATAGACAACCACTTGCAGGAGCTATGTTTCTTTCAAGAAGGGGAGAATGATGCATCAACTTCTAGGAGAATGAGAAAGAGCCATGAGTCTACAATTTCTCATAACAAGAATGTTATAAATAGGATTGAAAGTAATAAATCTCACACACCAAACAAGGAAAGAGAACATTTAGAGATCTAACCTTATGATTTGAATTTCAAGCAAATATAATATAAAGTAAGATATAAATCATACAAAGAGATAACTTTCAATGAGAAATCTAACACCAAATCAGAAGTGGAATGTCGTAAGTCTAGTTCACCAATAAATGTAGAGTAGGAAATGTGAATCGGGGATATAGGACCTAAGTTCATCGCATAACCCACACACAGGTGTAAGCATAGTATATAAGGAGAGAAGATAAGGGAAAATAATCCTTTCAATCCCAATTCTAGAGAGATACATGTTATCCGAATGAACAGAGAGCACTAATGTAAACTAGATCTATGAAGAATAAAGGAAAGATATTTAACTCCTTAAAAACCCTTAGTGTATACATATATGTAATGGAAGTTATATGTTGAAAAGACAAAGGAGGAAAAGGGACACACCTTTGAAATTTGTTTTGTGCATGTTGTCCTAATCAAAATGAGTGATTTTTTTTTGGATTTGGGCCTAAGACTATGCAACAGATAGAACCCAAAAAATTTCAAAGATATATTAGGGGAAAATTGGATAAGAAGGGTCAAAATGTAAAATCAAGGGTACAATGCACCCATGATAAAAGGTGTGCAACACTGATTCTAGTTTCACAATTTTGAAGAAAGCCAAAAATGGTACTCCTTCATGCAACCCGCAATAAAAAATGATTTTTATTGTTCATGGGGGGTTTTCCTTGGTCAAACTCCAATTTAGGAATTAACCTTGAATTGAATTTAAATAACTGAAATAACATGTAAAGTAAATGTATGAATTCACCTTACAAAGTTGGATCTCTTGAATCAAATGCTTACTTCACCAATGGATTAGGACCAAGAAGAAGAGGATGGATGAAAGTAGAAGATGAAACAAAGGATCTTGGATGGATTGAATAAGATCTCGAAGATAACTTCCTTCAATTTTTTGGAAGCTTAAATCCTTGATCTTCAATGGAGGAAGGCATGAATGCTTGAAGACTTGAAACTAGACTTGCATAGTCTTCTTCCAGGAGCTAAAAAATAATGCTCAATACCACTAGACTAATGCACTCTTTGCATCATCTATTCAGAAGTAGGTAGGGGCATAACCCCAAGCATACCTCGCAAAAACTCAAATGTATCCTTAGGAAAAGGCTTTGTAAAAAATGTCTGCAATCTTCTCTTTTACATTCAGAAAGTCTAATCTTATTTCTTTCTCTGCACCTTTCTCTCTCAAAACATGATACTTAATGGATACATGCGTAGTTTTAGAATGTAACACAAGATTCTTAGACATACTCACTGTACTTGTGTTATCACAATGTATGATAACAAGTTCTGAAAACTCTATACTAATGTCCTTCAACATCTATTTCACCCACATGATTTGATTACAATTGTTTATCACTGCTACATATTATGCTTATGTTGTACTTAGTGAGATACGATCTTGTTTCTTACTTAGCCAAGAAACCAATCTTATTCCAAGGAAAAAATGCTCCGCCACTTGTACTTTTATGTCATCTATACTGCCTTTCCAATCCGCATCAGTATATGCACACAAAGTAAAGTTACTTGATCTATCATACCATGGTCCAAAATCAGGTGTATCCTTCAAATATTTGAATTTTCTCTTCACTGTTGCATAATGTGCTTCTCTAGGATCTTCTTGAAATCTTGCAACTATACAAATTGCATTTTCTATATCTGGTCTAGTGTGAGTCAGCTATTGCAAACGTCCAATGATGGATTTGTACTTCTTCTGCTCAAATGTAGGTGTCTCTTCTTTGTTAAATATCTTGTACCAACATGCTTGCAACTTTCCAAGCCAAATCTTTTCAACAAGTCTTTCAAATAATTAGTTTGTGATAGGAAGATACCATCACTATTTTAAACAATCTATAGACCCAAGAAATATTTCATCTTACCAATCATACTCATCTCAAATTCATTCTTTATTTCATCAACAAATTTGTCAGTTGCTTCATCATTACCTCTAAATATTATGTCATCCAAAAATATCACAATAATCAAAAAATCCATTCTCAATATCTTTCAAATACAAATTACTATCTATAATACCTTTAGCAAATCCCAACTTTGCTTGATATTTGTCCAACCTCGCATACCAGGTTCTAGGTGCTTGCTACAGTCCATAGAACACTTTCTTCAATCTACATACCATATCCTTTTTTTCTATTAAAGAAAATCCTTTAGGTTGCTCAATGTAGACTTCTTCTTCAAGTTCTCCATTCAAAAATGCCGACATTACATCCATTTGATACACTTTGAACTTCTTGTTGCATAAGCCAAAAACATTCTTAATTTTTCAATTCTAGTAATAGGGGCAATTGTCTCTTCATAGTCTATACTTTCTTGCTATGAATATCCCTTACATACCAATCTTTCTTTATTTCTCACAACCTCACCTTGTTCATTCATCTTGTTTCTAAAATCCCATTTAGTTCCTATAACATTCTTGTATTTAGGTTTCAGAACCAATTCTCATGTCTCATTCTTCACAATATGATATAGTTCTTCCTTCATTGCTAGAATCCAATGATCATCCTTGCATACCTCATCTGCACTCTTCGGTTCAATTTAAGAAATCAAACACAATTCTTTGTGTAGTCAATTTCTTGTCATAACTCCTTTCGCTTTGCTTCCCATAATTTGATTAGCAAGGTGATTCTTTGTCAATATTCTTGTTAGGTGTAGGCATCACTGACTCAACTCTTACTTCTTTTCTAGGTTCAGATCTTGTTTCTTCTCTCTATTCAATAATTTGAATATCATTTCACAAATCATTATTAGTTTCATAAAATAACTCAACATTCTCTTGGTTAGTTCTTGGATTAATATATTCATCAAAATCGTAATCATCAACATTAGTTACTAAAGCTATTTCTTCTATTGCCTCCTCAACCAATCCAAGTCATCATCTTCATCATCACTATCATTCGAGAATATTTTGATACTTGCTTTAAATTCATCATCATCATCAAAAAGGAATTCCTTTCTAGTCTTCCTTACTCTCTTAGGACATTTGGATGAAAAATGATAAAATACTTTACATGTCCAACAAACAAAGATTTGCATACCTCCATCTCGCTTCTCATCTTCCTCCTTCCAACTATCATAGTTCACTCCATCAAACTTAGGACTTTCTTTTCTGAAATGACTAATCATTGATCTCCTTAAGCTGTTAAGCTTTTCCTTCAAGGACTTGATGCTGTGATACCAATTGTTAGAAAGTAAAGTCCACCAAAATAATTAGGAGGGGGGGGGGGGGGGGGCGGGTGGGTGGTGAATGAATTATTCATCTACTAAAACATTTATCAACCTTAATAGTCCTAAACCATGTGAACAATATAATCAATAACCATAAGAAGATACATAGACACAATAACACCATATATGTTAACTAGGGAAACCCTTGATCAGAGGAAAAACCCAATGGGGATGATACCCACAAAATGATGCACTAATATAAACCTTTCTTGTAAGAGGATGGAATATGTTAGGAGCCAATGAAATACATTCAGTACATATCAATCCCTATTAGGAGACTTTGAATCCTTGTTAGGAGATTCCAATCCTATTAGGAGCTGTAGAAGGCACATGGACCCACTATCCAAACAACTTCAGAACAAGACCATCGAACACACTGTCCAACTAAACTTTGTATTATTCCTTGCAAAATAATAGAAACAAAATAACTTGAACTCCTTCTCTATCCTCTTAACCAGACCAAACCTCTTCAGATCTCAATACCAGATCTTCCAACTCGCATCACACTGATCCCTTTGATTGCTTACTTTCATTTACCAACTTCGCATATTACTTTCACAATTTCGATTTCTCTTTTTCACACTATTTACACTTCAACATGAGGAAAATAACCTTCCTTTATATCATCTCCTCAAAATAATTTACTAACTCAGCCTTGAGGCTTTCCCAAATAATTATAATACGACCTCATTAAGATATTAAAATTCATTACATCTTTTCAAAATTATAAAATACTATCAACTCACAATAAATACAAATTCTCATACATGTGACCTCGAACCTTGCTCACTCGTTGACATCATCATCAGGCTATCTACTATCACTATTTAACTTTTCTTGTCACAATTCTATCCCTATTAAGAGATGCAATCCAGACATCAAAAACCACTTCTCAGGTACTATGTCTGCACATTATTTTCTGTAATTCTTAAATAACTCCCGCATGTCTTCGCGTCTCTGCTTGTGCACTTGTCCACTCTATCACGATTTAATTTAGAACATATCCTTAACTATGCTTGACCTCATCATTAATACATAGTCTGTATGACCCCGTTCTCTATCTGCTACTTTGCTAGTCTTTATAGAAACAATACTATGTTGGCATCAATGACAAACATAGTCATGCATGCAACATGTCAATCATGCTAACAATCTCTCCAATGCTTAGGATACTCCCCCAAAGGAGTACCATCAACATTTATGCTAACAAATACACCCAAAACTCAAGCTTCTTAGATTTCAATAAAAATAAAAACCCATTTCAAAAATATGGCCAAATGGCCAAGGGTCCTATGAAGTTCACAATTCAAATTCATAACAAAGATTTGGTGATTCCAACAAAAATCAAAAGTCCACAAACCCAATTAAACACATCTTCAGGTCAGGATATAAAATACCTCAAAATGTCCTCTAATCATTATGACTTCACAATCCTACTACTTATACCAGAGGTTACTAAATCAAAACTCTAATCAAGTCAAACAAGGCGATAAGCAAAATTTGGATGACACACAAAACAAGGCAACGCCAAAACCACTCAAAACTTCACAAACATGCCTAAAATGTCAAAAATAAAATAAAATTCTACTTCTGGGTACACACACAAATTTCAAGAGCATAACATTGCCAAAACATTCATTTTCAAACACATACAATAAAAAAATACTCATCCTCATCCAATTGGCTGATGAAATTACATAAAAATAGAGGGTAACACTAGTTCTCCACTCCCTGATATTTAGCAATCAAAACGAGAAGAAAAATAGACTAAAGCACAAGAAATAAGAAAGTCTTGCGTCACACGTTTGGCAAAAATCAAGAAAATGAAGAACTCAATCAAATTTTGTGAAATCAGATGAAACCTTCAAGGAAGTGGAGCAATCTTGGCTCGAATCCAACAAGCTTCTCTATGCACTAATTCGGCAAACAAATAAAACACAACAAGCAAATGAAGGATTTTCTCCAAGAGAGTTTGGAGGCAAAATCCTCCATTTCTTAAAACATGAATTAATTAGTGAGAATAAAACACACTTTTTGGCATAATATAAGAAATTTATCAAGTGACTTGTAAAATAGATTATTAACCCCCTTAATAATCTATTTGCTCATTTTACCAAATTAAATAAATTGATTCCATATATTTGAAATTTAACTATGACAAACTGCTGGCAAATAAATTTAAAAAGACAATCAATTAAATAAAACTTCCCCAATCAATTAAATCGATAATTTAAAATAATAATTTTCGTGACAACTGTGGAACTCTAAATGCAGAGACACCTTCATGGGTCTAAACACATAATGCATTATAAATCCAGATTCAGCAATTAAAAGAGGGTTGATAATAACAACTAGATAGATACGTCGCTCATACATGTACGACATTGATTCAACATTAACAACCGAAATCATTATCTCTCGGTGCCATTGTCAAGGATATACACATTTGTTGTTGAAGCACACAAGAACACATAATCTCATACTAATGCACCTAATTTAATTCATCAAAATAATTCATTATTCATGATTTGAGCATATATATAACTTGAAATTAAAGAACATATATCCACAACATAAAGATACAATAATCATGAATCCAAATGAACATATTCCATATGCAATTCAAATTCACAATCCTAGACTCGAATATAGATAAATCATTTCCTGATTATTCTAAACATATAATACTTGAAATAAAAGTTGCATCACCCAACAACATATATGACACCAAATAGCATAAAATACCAAACAATCATCTTGAAGAAACATCAATACTTTCAAATATAAGTTACACAAGATAACATCATAAAGCACCATCATACTAATATGATTAAAATACCACCAATCAACATGATCAAACACGAGTCAACACTATTGCAAGAACTAGTCAAGTGCAACTATCCAAAGTAACACACAGTGTAACTACTACTCATATGTCAAGGGTACTCGCATAACCACATCGTGATAACATAAAAATCCAAGTAATAACTAACACATACTTAAGTGAAACCAACTAATACATTACAAACTTATAAATCAAGCATAAAGCATAACTAGCCTATTGAGACAACATCGTATATCATATCACCTCATGGGTGTAGACCACTCATCGGTCCCAACATGATCAATCAGAAAGCAAGAACATCAAGGTCACATCCACTAGAATGGTTGGTGTACATAAATCAAATGGGAGAGGCACTACATGAAATGTAGTCGGGTTTCTAAAATCTAATTGCATGAGTGCATTTTAAGTGGTATGATGAATATGTAGTTAGGTTTCAAAAATCCAAGTACAAATGTGCTAAGCATGTGATTGCAAATTTATGCAAGATAACTTGTGGATCAAGTCTTGAGACTCAATCTACAAGTATGCATTGGACAGACTTGTTGGCCAAGTCTAAAGATTTGAATGACAAGGTAAATCAGATGGATAATATTGACACGTGTCTAGGTCCTAAAACCCCGATGACAAGTGAAGAAGGGTGTAGATGAATGTGGTACAGGTTTCAATCCTTACTTTACATGCACAAAGAAACTAATTGACCATGTTGGTTGTGTTGTAATACCAAACCAACATTTAGTGCAAAATAAGAAACTTGCAGTTGAGTTTTAAAAACTCAATAACAACTTAGTATGCAATGAACGATTTGCAAGTCAGGGTTTAAAACCCAATTTACACGTAAGGAATTTCTTTATCCTCTAAATAAATGATGAATTACAAAAATGAAAAAAAGGATGGCTCGAGGGGGTTAGATTGCATGCAAGGGCCTTTGAGGACTACCTTGAAATTTGTACCCAAAAGGACTCTACACTAAGAAATGGAAAAAATTCATTAGGTTATCCATTGATTCTTGTCCAAAAAAAATCAATGATAACAACTTGTGGTTACTGAGAAACTTCTTTTGATTGTGGAAACAATGGAAGGGAGTAGAGTCCATACTCTAAGTGCCCTCATCCATCCATTGGGCTATAAAGTCACACATCATTTAAAAATAAATAAAAAATGATTGACTAACAACATACTAAAATGGGACTCAACTTTGTGCAACTGCACTTATCGTGAACATAAAACTTACCTAATCTAAACTAACCCACAATAAAAATTTCTTCAAATGAAAGCATACAGGATTTCTCCAAAATAGTTTCCAAATATTCTCCCCCAACTGCAAATGCATCTCAAGATCCATTTTCAATTGTATCTTCATGATTAGGTACAAGAGGAACTGTCAATGACTTACTGTCTTCCAACTAAGCTAGACATCCTATTGAAAGAAAAATATAAGTCTTCTTGCCAACTCAAACCTAAACCTTTACATCATGCAGATTGGAATGAAAAACCTAAACATGTTTATATTGTTATTTATTCACAAACTTCAAAATTAGGAGAGTTGTCATCAATACTTGAGCAAAGCTCTTCTGTTATGTTTATGAAAAGATCTTCATCAAGTTATTTGGTAGTTCCCTCATACATAATATCTTCATGTTCATGACTCTGAAATGTAGATGCATTCTTGTCATCTTGTTCAACTTGATCAAAACCTTCTTACAAATCCATCTTTTCACAACTCAATACATGATTAGCCTCATTTGCCTACACCTTGGAAAAGTGGCCTCATTTAACCTCATGTTGTGTATTCTCCAACCTATCTTACATGGCCACAACTTCTTGTTTAGCAACCTCTCGATAATGAATTTACCAAATATGAGAGTAGTCAACTATGTATTCTTATTTCTCCTAGGAGAAATTAGCAAATATCCCTTTGTTCGAATTTAGCGTCACTACCACATTTTTTTTATTGTGCCTCAAGAGAGATTCTTTGGTCATGGAAGGAGATTGGTTTGATTCATTGTAGCAAAATCATAAGCAACATTAGGGTAGGTTCTCCTTGAAATATCTTTGAAATAATTTGAGAATGAACCTTGATTGATTAGCTTCTTAAGAGAAAACAACTCATTAGCCAACCTTTGTACCATGAGATCTATTTTGTTGGTCAAAGTTGATTCTAAAGGGAGACTCCTTGTTTTCCCAAAAATGAATCAAATCATCCTCAATCTTAGTTGTAGAAGCTTCTTACATCTACAAGGTTCCTAGATTTTTTTCTTCTCAATAAAAAGCTTATCTCAAATAATTAGGTGTTCACCAAGTACTCTAGATTCTTTTTTGTAGGCTTACCAATGGTTGGGATTATATTTTCCAACATACTAAATTTGGAGATCAACTAATGCATGACCTTGTTTAAGTCCTTCATTTGTGTCAACTTCAAACTAGTAAGGCATGAACATCTTCTATTTGTTTGAACCTTTCTTCAAACTTTGATATGACTGTGTCTCAATCAATGATAGTTTGTGGTGCAAGATTGTAGAAACAATCTTACCAATTCCCTATTAAGTGTTCTCAATGAATAATCTCACTAAAACGTCTTCCTATTCAATTCCACAAACTCAAACAACACTCTTTGCTAATGGAGTGTTCATATGTTTGCTCGGTACCCCATGCTTTGGAGTCTTTAAGCACTGATATGTAAATGATGGCATTTGGGATGGATGTACAACAACAGTTTCAAGAGATTATAAGAGTTAACTGAATCCATGACAAAAACCATGCAAAGATAGAGGAAAAATCCAAAAAAAATAAGGGTCAAAATTTATCATGTTTGATTTAGCAAAGGCAAAATCAACTTGCAATCCGGTTTCAAAAACCCAATTGCAAGCGGGCAATTAGCTTGACACGTAGTTGGGTTTCTGTAACACAACTACTTGAGGACAAATGTTCTGAGTCTTCTTAAAGTAGTGATGAAGTTGCCAACAATGTTGCTTTGGTTAATTAGTCATCTAATGATGACTGGTTAAAGTAATTCAATCTTCGCATGGCCAATGATTATATTGAGGATGTCATAGTGTCATGTGTGACTCGGTACCACCGTACAATGGGAGTTGTTAGCAATGACGTAGATGCCATGTGTAACTTGACACCACAATTTTGTACGAGTTTTTGCCAGTGACATAGCAAATAATCTTCATTAGTATTGCAGATGTTGAAGGTGTGAGATTTTGATGTTGTAGAAAGATCTTTTCACATTTGTTGAAGTACTATTTGGAGATGTTAATCTTCATGTGATTAAAGATGTTGACATCTTCAAGGCCTGACAGAGTCTTTGATAAAGGTGTGGATTATGTTTTCATTTAACATGTTATGATAAGCTTAAATGGAGCATGCAATCTCTCTGGTTGAGATGTTTTAGATCATGTTGTCATGTCTATGTTCCTAAGGCCATGGTTGGAACTTTCACATGTTGATCTTGGTTTAACTTTCTTTGTATTGAGTACATTGATCATTTGCTTGATACTTTGTGATATTGCAATGTTGTATTTGGAGTTGGCATGGATTGATCAATTACATGTGCTCATGAGTACCTAGAGACTATGATGATGTTGTTTAATGGATTCATATCAGACCAACATTTCTTATGCAGTGGGAGTTTCTTAGTGTGTATGTGGCAGATTGGCTTTAAGGCTTGAGACTATAATTATAGGTTGTATATGTTGCTTCTTTTGAATTCATGTTGTACACCTTAGAGGTATCAAAGCGAGAACAATTAAGTTTGAATAGCACGTGGTCATGTTAAGTACCTTTTTGGATATGAGTACGTCCTTGTCAAATGGGAGATTGTTAGGAATGACTCTGGCTGTACAATGCTCATAGTACAGTGAGGAAACTTTGGGTGCATCGTACAGTGAAGTAAGATTCCTAAGGCGTAGGGAACATCCTGAGGTAAAGAAAAAATTCTAAGGGGAAGGATGATTCCCAAGGCGAATGGAGTGTCTCAAGGTGAAGGGAATGTCCCTTGGCGAAGAAAGATACCTGAGACAACGGGAGTGTTTGAGGCGAAGGGAAGGTCCCGAGGTGAACGAAGATTCCTGAGGTGAAGAGTGTTCCGAGACAAAGGGCATGTCACCTAAGGCATTCGTGTGACTGGCGGTGTCTGATTGACCAAAGACATCTGATATATGAGGGAGTGATTGTCATATGGATGATTGACTGTTGGATAGATGAGTTCCAAGGCTGCCAGTAACCGATTTGTTCTGTGACAGTTAATGCATCAGATTCCATGACAAATTGCAGTGTGTATAAATGTCTGCAAGATTCATTAGGAATGTAATCGACTGAAATGGTGAAAGTCAAGTTGATTGTAAAGGCAAACTGAGCCTGTGCCGGAAACCATAGTTTATTGTATGTAAATTGTTTACTGTAATAGAAAGTTGTTTGGGGATTTTTTGGTGGTGGATTTTTTTTTGAAAAGGTTTCCCACATTAAAATTGGTTTTCTGTGTTTATCTCGTGTCCATCGTATTTTCAATGTTCTTGTTTTTCCTGTGCAACATCCTAATGTTGATGAAGTGGATTTGAAATCTTTCTTATTTCCCCTATAAATTGACATTAGAAGAGTGTTTCTGCATGTTGCTTTCCTAACAGTTTCCACGAAAAAGAAACTGGAAACTAGACAGAAAAATGTTTTAATTGGGAGACCAAGGTTGTAATTTTTCAGTGAAAAAACATATGTTAGAGGAATTTTTACAAATACACCCGAATTGTTAAAACGTCACTACCATAACATCAAAATCCACAAATCATCAACTTGCAAATTACAATAAGTATAGCCATAGGTGTTCCATACTTTCAGCTTCACCAGATAGCACTGTTCAGACGGAAGAGAAAAAGCTATCTTGAACAGGAAAATCTTTTTATGCCTTCTTGTCAATGGGCGATTCTACGATCGCATTGAGTTGTAAGAAATGTGTGCTAGCCCTTACACTTTCATTTGTGATTTTGCATTCAGGCCTTTTGCTGTAGTGAAATTTTTTTTACAATGAAATTATATATATATAATCTTTGAAAAAACAAAATTATTCTATATAAATGTCAGTAGTTCTGTTACCAGTTGAGTAAGCATAAATCTAAATTACATGTCTCTGGAGTCAAAGAGCTGCATAAAGAAGGCACTCAAAGGTTCAATCTAGCTGGAACATGCCTCCGAATCTGAATGGATACTTTTTATATTCCATGCTATCATCCTCACCAATAGTACTCAATCAATTAAACTTTTATATATATATGTCAGTAAAAGAATTATAGTTAGAAGCTATCTGAATTATATTCGATGTTGAAATGGTTTCTACAATATGGACACAGATACTATGCACAGATGTTCAACCCGTTTCCAGATTATGCACAAAATTTTAGACATTTTAAGACGTTTCAGCTGATTGAGACAGCCATTTGTGGCAATGACTGCTCCGAGAATGCAAGTCCGTTCCTGCAAAAATAGATGCCCACAAATTGGGTGGAGAATGTACTTCAGTCCAAATATGCTACTCTACATCATCTGTGCACATTCAATTATTTTCAAACTGAATTTTACCAAAGACAAAATTGAGTAAACAGTTTAGGACACTTTTATAAATTTCACTTCACTTCTACAGATAACTTAGTTTCAGAAAAACCCTAAGCGTAATGAGAAAGTATGGCTTTACTGCAGAGATTGACTAAAAATGCATTGAGAGCAAGTCCAATTTTACAATCTATGAGATTATTACAGTTTTGTTTTTGTGTAATATTTCAGAATACCATGATCCTTAGACTCTCCTTTATGCTCATAAATGCTCCATTATGCTCGTAAACGTTGATGGAAAAAAAGTTACACAATAGAAATAATCTTTAGACTCTCCTTTATAGGCATCCTGATCATGGATCGTGATCCAAACCGTAGATTTAAAAAAAAAAGTTATCCAATACAATTCGGCAATAAAAACGCACTGCTCAAATCCCAGAAAAATTAGAATTCTAAAGCCCAATAAGTTAAAATTAAAACCAGATGTCGCCATCTAAAAAAGAAGCCATAAAACTTACATTTTAGCTCTAGCCAGCTAGTTGTTTTCGCAGTGTATACAAGAAGTCAGGGTCATTTTTCATCAGCATCGCAGGCAGGGGCAACGAAAGATTGTGCTTCACCAAAAGCTCATGCCTGGGCTTGATCCTCTTCTCCAAGCTGAAAGAAAAGTACTGTGGAAATTCTAACAAATCGTCTAGTCCCAAACCCATCTCGTTCACCAAATAATCAAATTTTGGCTTCAGATTATTTGCTATACTGAATGAAAAAATCACAGGAGCCCTAACCACCATGCTTACAGCATCTTCGTGATCAAAACCCAAACTCTGCAAATACTCCAGCTTAGGAACAAGGGTATTTTCAATACTGGCAACCAACAGTACCGTATTGGAACAATCCTTAAAACGTTTTTCTTGTATACCCAAATTCTTGAGATACTGCAGAGTAGGCCTAAGTTGTTCCGTTACACTAGAAGTCAGGATTCTCGGGCATCTGTTAATACATTTTCTAATGTCTTTTCTAACGATTTTGACTTCAAAAAGCAAAAAATCTAGTATTGGGACCAAATCCTTATCAACATTGCAAGTTAAGAGTTGTGGACACATACCAAAGATTTTTCCGAGGTCTTTGTGTAGCATTCCCCATTGCATCAGGAACCCTACAATTTTCTCTAGGCTGCGAAAACTGGTGGAAATGATTAATGGGTTGTCTCTAATGGCCCTCGAGATGTCAACCTCCATAAGCTCTAGGTACGCTAGCTTTTTTCTGAATTCGAGATCTAGGGCATCTTTGTCAGGTCCAAGTCTGGGAGAATAACTTTTTGAGTCCAGAGGCTTTAAGGGGCTGGAATCTATATGTTCGGGATGTGAATTGAGTTCATATGAATTAGGGCGCGGAGATGATGATTGTTTTAGGTAGGGTTTTTTGGAGGGCGTATTGAAATTGGGCTTTTTGTCGGTTGGCTTGGCGTTGGAGTTCAATAGTGGGGTAAGTGGTAATTGCAGTCTGTTTGTTAAGGAATTGCTCCTAAGGTGTGTTGGCATTGGCAATACCATTTTCAGTGCTATGAAGTGCTCTTGAAGAAACAAGGAACATTTCCCGTCTGATAGTGTTCGAGACGGAATTATAAGGCGAAGGACAATCGATGAGGCAACGCAAGCTACAAATGACCAATTAACTTGCCGGGAAGTTTTGTTTGGCTGAGAAATCTTCGTCTTTGTCACCATAAGGATAACGCAATCCTCGAGCAGGATTTGAACATTTTCACTCATGGTTCTTTAAGGCTTTGGAAAGCTACAAGAGGGGTTTTTTCAAATGTAAGTGGGGTTTACCGAGCGGTCTTATAAAATAAAATAAAAGTTTGTTACTTGAATCTTTTTCTTAAAAGTAGCATTCTACTTGTTGGCTTGAGATTTAAGTGAGTAGAAAAGATGGGGGGTTGGAAATTTCCCCACCAAAGTAGACTTTTTTTGTGCTACTTGTCAATCACATACTAGTTTCTAATTTTTATCAATAAATTTTTTAAACATATTTATTGATAAAGATCACAAATAATAACTTTTCTTTGAAGCTAAAAGATTATTTAGAATCTTTTCCACTAAAATAGGAGCCCCAATTTTTTAACCCTCTTAACTTGAGTGAAAATGGGTGGTGCTGAAAATAGCCCCGCCAACTTAGGAAAATTCTGTGCCACATGTCAACAAATAAAAGAAAATTTGAGAAGAAAGGAAAGTTTTTATTTTTTTATTTGATATTTTAAATTTAAAATCATCCAAACTTTCTTAACTTTAGGAATTCAAAATTTGAAGTTGTTTATGATTCATGAAACCATTCAACTTTAAACATCCCTAAAAAATCTCAGTGGTGACTGCTTTATTTTTTAGGAAGCCCCCCTCCACGAGATCCCAATTAGGCTGGGGTCCCATGGAAGCCAGCTTCTTTAAAAATAGAGCTTCACCGACTGAGATTTTTAAGGAAATTTGTAAGCTGACTGGCCTAATGGATTTTGTAATTTGAGTTTCAGCTCCTAAATTTAAGGAAAAACTTTCTAAAATTTATTTTATAATCAAAGACATTTTTAGTTTTAAAGTTTCAGCTTTTGACAAATGGGTAGATTTTTCCCTAAGCTGGTGGGGCTATTTCCAGCCCCACCCCATTTTCATCCGCTTCCTAAAAAAGAGGGGCTCCAATTATGAAGGAAAAGATTCTAATTAAACATGTAACCCCCCAAAAAAAAATTCTTATGGGACCTCCTCTATCTGAAAAATAGCTCTGTAGCCCCCCCTCATGGGACCCCTGCCTTAGTATGTGTATCGATGTGGAATGGATAGGGGCCGAGATAGGTGATTTCCCCCCCCCCCCCCCCCTTCCAATATATGTTCATGAGCTTTTTTCTTCTTTAGTTTATATTTGATTTTAAGGTTTGGATTTATTTGACGTACTTGTTTTGTAAGTGATTGTGTACATCTCTAGAAGATCAGTGTCACTTTAATTTGACCCTTCTTTGTTCTAACATGACATTAAAAGTAAGACTAATGTAAGGTGGGTTGGACATCAAGTTGTGTAGCACAAAATAAGTTTATATTTATTTTATTAAATAATATAATATGATGGTTGAACAAGTAAGGATTGTATTCATTTAGTAGCTAACAAATCTCCACAAAATCTACAATGTTTATATATAAGTTGTATGATTAAACTAGGCTCATATTGATTGAAAACATAAAATGTTAGGACTTTTAAATAATTTATTATTTTTTCCAAAATGCCAAACAATAACTAAAACAATAAAGCATAGCAATAAACCATACACAACAAAGGAACTCATAACATCATCATTTGTTTTCGAGGAAACCCCAACAGAGGGAAAACTTTGGTGGAGATAATGCACTAGTATAATAGTGTCCATGTTATGAGAGTTAGCCTTGATAGGAGACATGACCCTATGCATCCAGTACATAAGTCCTTGTCAAAGGACTAGATCATGTAAAAGGTCTACAACCCTGTTAGGAGCTGATGATAACAAAAAGGGAGCTCGTGTTCAAAAGATGAAGGTTAAATCGACCTTCAATAACTCACTCTCCATTAAATATAAAATATTTCATGAAAGTTTGGGTTATACCCAATGAACTATATGTATCATCATAATGTCTTAATAGTTCTAGTGTAAGCTTGTGTAAGCTATTCTCTAGTAACCAACATCGAGGATCACACATCACATCAATACAACTCTATATCCTTACATGCCATAATACATTCCTTTATATGACCATAATTCTTTATTTATGTCAACTTCACTAGGACTTAATCAAATGTGTTCATACCCATATCAAAACACAAAATAAAATCATTTTATCCAAGAGTTAAGACCTTGGATGGAATCCCTTCAATTCTAAGTAATTGAATTATATATCCAATTTAACTTACTAAGCCAATTATCCCAAATATAAAACTACTTTATATTGTTGCTTCTTGGACCTATATTACTTCACGATACCATAACTTGTGTTGCATCACATATCAAAACCACCATATACATCATATCCATGTAATTACAAAGTTATTTGATCATTCCTCTATCATTGCTAGCAAAAACTATCTAATTATACTCTTTCAATTCTTCCTAGACTTAGAAATGTCTTCATTAATGACAATATTTGTATGGTCGCATAGCATACACTTGTCAACAATTTGCCCCTTGGCATTGATTGCAATATTTCATAAAAATGACTAAGAGTCCAGTGCCAAAAACCAAAAAAGCTCTTATATGGTTGATCTAACATTTATCTCCCTTGCCATATGATCTATTTACACAAGTCCATCTCTCCCCATACAATATTACGAAAAAAAAAAAAAAAAACTTTATCTCTCCCCTTTTGATATCAATAACAAAAGCGAGCTACAAAAAAGCAACTAAATATAGATACATATAACAAATATTTACATTAAGGCAAACTGAGCTACACCAATCAATGTATGTCTGCAAAATTTACCTTTGGAATCTAAAAATTCATGTCCCAAGTCTTCTTGAAAAACTCTTCTCTCCACACAATGCATATGGAACTATCTTTGTTGCCTCTAGGTTTGTGGGACTAAAAACTGCATGAGACTTTAGGTATATTTTCAACACATCAAGCTCCTTTTACATAACTTCAACCCTAGGAGTAATGAGACTCCTTGATTTGGAAAATATTTTATGTATTATTTACTTCTCATTATGAAGAACACTTACCTTATCCATTAACAGGCTCTTGGTTGGGGTTGATCTAGACAAGCAAGTTCGATCTGGTCAAGTAGGGTCAATCTGGACTAGAATTAGAGTCACGCTATGTTCCTGATTTGTAACTTGTCCAAGCCCAAAATAGATTTTGAATCTTTAAAGCTCTACAAAAAGGGTATATGAATATGTGTTTTGTTCTATCTTTCAAGATCTACAACCTACACAAAAGAGGGTTTTTATTTTGTTGATGAACCCCAGTTTAGGAATCAACCTTGAAATTGAAAAAGAAAATAGAGAATGATAGCAAGGAGTAGAAGTATAACTAACATGAAGCAATGGAAGACTATGAAAATGCGCTTGAATTTAGAATGTAATCAAGTGTGTGGATGAAATATCCTTGACTCAACTTCAAAAATCATAGGAAATGAAATCAAAGTAAATTATAACTTTCCTAAATGAATGTACTTGAAATTTTCCTTAGGATTGGATGTAGATATTGAAAAGATGAATCTAAAAGATACAACAAAGTATCCCAAATGTATGAAGGGATGTCTTAAATATTAAAAATAGTAGATCTTGCATTCACTCCTTCAATTGCTTGAATGCTTGGATTCTTGATCTTTTTTGTAGAACTTACTTGAATGCCTTAAATGTTTGAAGAATGCTAAGTACTTGGATGGATTGTATATGCAATGGATACTTGGGATGTGGATGGATTAATGAATCAAACAAGGCAATTGGATGTGCTTGTAAAGGGCTCAAAATAATCTTTCTTTCATTGGTTGAG
The DNA here is from genome assembly GCA_028749045.1 of Cupressus sempervirens. Lineage (NCBI taxonomy): Eukaryota > Viridiplantae > Streptophyta > Pinopsida > Cupressales > Cupressaceae > Cupressus > Cupressus sempervirens. The sequence continues at coordinate 28,215,785 of CM053785.1, read as the reverse complement.
CAAACACAAAATTAACACCTCAAATCACCCCTAACACAGGACTTGAGAAAGGGAGCCAAAAATGTATCTCAATCAAGGATGCACTACATCATTAGGGATGCATTATGTCTATGATTCCTAGGTCCAAAAACCACCAAGACTTCCTCAAGTTCTCAAAATAGGTCTCAATTTCAAAAAATCAAGTGCACATCTTGAGAAAACCTAGTTGATGTGAAAAATAGATCCCGAGTGATTGAGGGAAGGTAAGGGAGGATCTAAGTAGATAGGTCCTACCTCAAGATTTGTATTGTAAAATAGGAATACCAAGGAGGATATATTAGTTCCTACCCTAATTTCATCTAGGAGGAATAAAGAGAGATGAAAAGATAGGTAAGAATGCAAATTAATGCAATCTATGACGAAATTGTATTAAGTTGTGTTAAATGATTATTAAATTGAAGAGCTTCCAATTTAAGATGTAGGTACAAGGTGAAAAAGCCCAATCTCAACAATCAAATAATGTAGAGAGGGGAGAAATCCTTATTGTTAGGAGAACCCTAATAAATGAAGAGAAAGGGTTAGATCAAAGGAAGAGTTTATTTCGTACTAGGTGCAAGTGTGAGGATAAGTATTCTGATGTGATTATTGATAGTGGGAGCACTGACAATTTGGTGCCAGAGGTGATGGTCACAAAGTTAAGGCTTGAGAGAGAGAGAGAGAGAGAGAGATACCCACATCCATGTTGGATTTCCTAGATGCAAAATGACCACAAGATCATGGTCAATGAACAATGCTTGGTGAAGTTCAAGATTGAAAGCTACCATGATGAGGTACTATGTGACATTATACCTATGGATTTGTATCATATGTTGTTGAGAAGGCCATGCTAGTATGTCAGACATTCTATAAATGATAGTCATGCAAATACCTATTCTTCGACAAAGGATGGAATTTGGCATAAGATGAAACCCCTAGTGAAGGAAGAAGAAAAGGTATGCATTAGTGTTAGGGCCTATCTTGTTGATGGGATAATTTTTTTGGATGATAAAGAAGGTAGTAGAGAAATTCCAATAGAGGTTTTATGTCTATTGAATAAGTTTCAAGACATCATGTTTGACAATGTGTTTGGGGGGTTAGCACCAATTAAGGAAAATTAATCATCAAATAGACTTAGTCCTTGGACCTAGTTTTCCTAACAAGCCTACTCATAGGATGACTCCTACTAAAACTAAGGAGTTGAACAAATAAGTTCAGGAATTGCTATGGAAAGGTCTAATTGAGGAGAGCCTAAGTCCACGTTTGGTACCTATAGTATTGGAACCAAAGAAGGATGGGGAGTGGAGGATGTGTATAGACTTTAGGACCATAAGTAAGATGTACTGTCCTAAATTGGAAGCACTTAAATTTATTACTATTTATGGTGCATGAGCACCTAGGGAACATAGTGAAAGGTAACTAGAAGTTTTGGCTTGTAGGTAGTTTTAGCCAACAATCGGGGAATAAGGGCTATCAAGCAGTCAATGTTTCCTCCTTCATCAGATTTGGTTACTCAGTAACTAGGTATTTCTACAATCAATGCAACATCTAGTTTTGTTGCTAGTCCTTCTATTTCCACTATTGCTACTATTCCCAGTGTACAAGTAGTTAGTACAAAGATAGTTGAGAGCAAGCCTCAATTGAGTAGTAAGGTTTCTAGCAAAGGCAAAGATACATAAGAGGTCATTGATCTTGATGAGGGTATAGTTATCATGAATTGGGATATCTCTACTCTAAATCTTGATCAAATGCATATAGTAGGTGAGCTATTGTAGAAGAAAACTAAGCAATGGAGGTTTAGAGAGGAGAAAAACAGAGAAAATCAAGTGCTAGAAGATGCAAAGAACATACTTGCAGATGCATTTAGCACCAAGGTTGATTCTTCTCAACCTATTTTGGCTCAATTAATAGAAGTTGTTCAGAAATTTAATGAAGAACTAAATGGGCAAGAAAAATTGTTGCAAAGAGCAAAGAAGAAGTTTGAAAACAAAGTCTTGGAGCTAGTTGCACACAAGATTGCAATATATCAAGTAGACTTGTTTATTATTCTCAGCTCATTGGAAACCTCTGCCAACAATGTCACTTCTCTATTTAGTAAACTATGTGATACATCTATCTTTACTTAGGAAATCAAAGATAAACTCTCCAAGATAGATGAAGACTTGAAGGCAAGTGCACACCAGTTGTCACTTGACCCAAGCTACAGTTTTGCTAATTACACAAAGATCAGATTTCTGACTGATATGTAAGCAAAATTACTAAGGGAGGAAGCTAGGATAAGGGCCACACTTGTAGAGATACAAGGCATGATTTTTTTGAACATGGATGCATTGCAAAAACACATTGCACATGCCAAACCCTCATCCATGACAACAACTTCTCCATAGCTAATCACATGATGAAGTTATCAGTAGAAGTTCAAATTGCATTACATGCAAGCAAGGTGTTAATAGAAAATTGGGACAAGACAATGTCACTGATTTTTAAGGTACATTATGAATTCTTGTCACATTTTCTCATTACCATGTAGCATACATCTTTGGCATTTGTGTCAAAAAGTGGGAGAATATGTAAAAGCAAAGAATATGTGTTGATGCAATAAAAGGGGAGAAGATAAGAATAGATGTAATATAAAGACATGAGACATGTGTATATAACATGTAAAGTATGTTGAATATATATGTATAGGGGAGCATCATAATATTATACATATACACACAGATATTCAATAAACATCTCTTACAAAAGCAATTTTGAAAAATCTCAAAAATAGAGTATGTTACTAAGTTGAAGACTCAGGATGGAGACTAAAGATTGTTTTGAACTTTTTGAGAGTTTAGTTTTGATTGATAAGTGTTTTTGTCACTAATGCCAAAGGGGGAGATTGTTGACATTACAATCAAGTTTGTTTATTAGTGAAACACACACTTAATCAGATGGTTAGCAACTACCAAGCTTATCTTGTAGTTTACAATGTTAGCCAAGTAATTTGGGCTCTACCGAATTCTATAGTTGCTATCGAGTTCCAGGAACAATATTCAATTTGCACCAAACAATATCTACCGAGTTGGTGATTATCAGTGTAAACTAAGCTTCATAGTGTTTACCGAGTTTCTCAGTGCAAACTGAGTTCTCCAAGGTTTACCAAGTTCGCAGCTTTAGTAATGTGAATCTAGTGTTGACCGAGCTATGTTGTGTCATCCAAGTGATTTAGTTTATACCAAGCTCGTAGTGATAGTGTTGATCAAGCCATGTAGTGTCAACTAAGTGGTTCAGTTTATATGTTGAGTTTCGTAGTGTTCATCAAGTCACCAGTGCAGACAAATTTTAGACTACTTGGAAATGATTGGTATGAAATGAGTTGTGTTGGAAGTGATTTCTATATTCAAATAGTGTTGGAAGGGTCACAGTTTTTAGACTGGACCAAGCTAATTGCTAGCTCTTTGAGAAATCAGCTCAAATGGATTTGAACTTAAAGAAAGATTTTTATACATCCTCATATTTGATGTACATGTTAGTTGGTACCCAAGATTTGCAACATTTTCCGCATGAACCTTGGACCGAAGGTATCATTCTATACAATTATTGTCCTATGTTGCGTAAAGACAAAGCCATGGAAAAATTTAGGAAAGTGAATGATATTTTCTCTAGAAAGCTATGTTTTGAAATGAATGGTCCTCCTCATCATAGATTCTCTCATGAGTCTCAAAAGCTTGTTCAATCCTATGGAAGCATATACATTCAATATTCTAAGTTTACTTATTTAAGGATAGGTGACTTTGAAGATGAACATATGTGACTACCTAGATATGCTTTTGATTGTTTTATCTTAGCATAAGTGTCTCGACAAGTAGTTTCTGTTATAAACAAGTTTTCCAATGAAGAATCTTTTGGCATTGTCTTACCGCTCAAATTAGGCAAGCTAACCTGTAGGAGTATGGAAGATGCAATTTGTATAAGTTCAGACTTAGTTAACTAATGTTTTGGTGTTTATCATGCTAGATGTAATTTTGATAGTAAGGGGATATTTCATAGCTTGTTTGGAACCCATGTAATGTTTGTGCTTGCACATAATGCTGAGGATTTTTGGGAAGATTGTACAAATGAATTGGAAGTTTGGCAAAGAGAGACCTCCAGATTTACCATGTCCTAGATTAAGCTGTATCAACTATGGATGAAGACATTTGTGGCGTTAAAGAAGACAAGTCAGATTTCATTGACATCCAAGCAGCTGAGTCCCTAATTTCCAAACACGTCATCATACACTGGGATTCTGAAGAGGAAGACAATATCCTTGGAAGGACAAATTCTTGGCTAAAAATAAGAAAGAGCAAGCATGTTCCTAAATGTTCTAATACTACCCTTAAATTTGTAGGTAGAAGGAGATCTTCAAGAGCTAGTCGTGTGAAAGGTACTGGTACTTCCTTAGTATGCAAAACCCATTCCTAGAGCAAAGCCGAAATGTCAACACCAATCAAGTCTAATGAAGTTATTCAGGTCAACAGTGAACCTAACAAAGAACAGGTTGGTGAGCTCATTGACAACCACCAACGAGTTCAGATGACAGTGGGTACAACCCCTAAGAGGATTGAAGTTATGACTACCCCAGCTAAGAGCAATGAACCTTAGAAAGCTGCCACTTCCACCCCAAACTGGTTAGTTGCTTCAATGAATAAAAAGTGAAGTTTGGTACTTGTTTGTTTTCCAGTGGATGATATAGTGAGCAAGTACACTAGCAAGGCTCCAAAGCCTAAGAGAACTAAGAGCACAACCATGATAGTGTTCAATAATGCAACAAGTAAAAGTAGAGCCAAAGTAGACACATATAACCATAAGGAAGGTACTGATGAACTCGATCTAAGCAACTTTGAAGTTACTTGCACAAACCTGGGAGTGATCAATTGTGAGAGTAAAGAGCCTTGGCTAGAAGCATCAACTAAACAAATTGTTTTGCAATCTCAAAAGGATGGAATTGAGAAGAAAATGCTGAAAGCAGAGGTAGGTGTGATGGCTGAGTATATAAGTTCACTGAAAGGATAGAGTTCAACATTTAATGATCAGTCAAGACTCATGTTTGATCCTAGCACACCTGAGAATCAATAATTGATGGATGGTTTGAAAAAGGGAAAAGCTATGATTGTCATTGTCTATAACTAGATTGATCAAGTGGTAAGCCTGGTTGCTAAGCTCATGAGAGATTTAAATAAAATTTTCACTCTGGCCAAGGTTGTGCTTAATGAATCTCACCTTCAAGTGACAATTTGGAAAGTGGAGGTTGAAAGGTTGTCGGCCATGGTCACTTAGTTAGTAGAGGTGGAAGATTATGGTTCAAACAAGTTCCTAGAAGAGAATCCATTGCAACATGTTGATGTGGGGTTGATTCATGTGTTGCGAAAAAACATAGCTTGGAGAGTGTCAAATTATGGTTCAGCCATTTCTCACATGCAATCCTTTGAAAAAGAGTCCAAGGCTGCCTGGGAGAGCATGAACAAAGAATTTTAGAGAATCAGTTCAGCTCATTCTGCCCTGTTCAAAGAAGGTGACCCTGATATTGAGACATTGTTTAAACAATATAAAGGACACCTGAACTTAATTAAAAACAATGTGGAGCTTACCACCTCTAATCTGCGCAAGTTAGCCAAAGTTGAAGAAATGATAGATGTGTAATCGGCAACTTCCCAAATACCTTGACATTGTCACTAAGATGAAACATGACAAAGACACATGGAAGAACCAGCTCTAGAGCATAAAGAATCTGAATACAACTACAAAGTTCAAGTTTATGAGCGTGTTTAGGGGAGGGAAACTGGCATGAGGACCAATTAATGCAGAGGATGATGAAGAGGAGTCACTAAAACAAGAAGTTAATTAGCTTTAAAAGTTCATTGCTCTATGTTTTTTAGATAAACTTTTAGTAGTTAGTTTTTATGTTTGTGTACCCGTGAATTCGTTATTCAACTACTTTCTTAAACTGTCCGAGAATTGAGCTTCAATGGAGATTCCCAGACATAGCTCTATTTATGCATGAAACTCAATAGTAGTAAGGGTTGGTATTTTTTTATTGATATCAAAACTGAAGACTTTTAGTTTAGTATTTTACATTTGAATTGTCTACAAGTATTTTGAATTGTTAGTAGCATACAAAAATGGAATGATTTTTTAATGAATGGAAGTTTCCTAAACTATTCGAAGGCTTTGTGCTTTGAGTTATTCGTGGTTGGTTTATTTTTGAATCAATTCTGAATTGTGGAGTTTTCCTCTGTTACTAGATACAAATACAGTGCAGATTTTGAATATCTAATCGATTCATTACTGCTCTTCTTGAATACGTGCTGATGGAAAAACTGTGTATTTCCATTGTTATATGCTTGGTTCATAGTATTTCATTCATATTTACCTAATTTTCCCCCTATCTAAGAATAGACAAAATGCCTTATTACTTTCAAGTTAAAAGTAATTTAAATTTAGGAGTGTTTTTGTTGAAAATTTGATAAGGGAGTTGAACCTTAGTAAGATTCAGAGAAGAATTAAAGAAGTAATAATTCTTCAACTGTTGGAAAGTTGTGTTTGTCTCGAGAGATTGGGCATAAAGATTTTTAATTGTTTATTTCATTGAAAAGACGAATTTGTTTACAAACAACACCTAAACATATTGATCAAGGTAAAGCTAAGCTTCTGAGAAATGCTAGGCATAGACAAAATCAATAAGAAACAAAATTAGAAACTACTAGAGAAAACCCCATATTGTTGTTATGCATCATATGAGAACTAGACATAAAGGCATCACTATTATTGTACTCAATTTTTACTTCCAAAAAAACAAAGAACAAAAATGGTTTTAAGACATAATATGATGGGCTATTAAATGACCTATAGTCAATAGTACTTTAAAAACATGGACAATCTACAAAAGAAAGTATAAAAAATCAGCAATTACTTTCACTCTCATCACATGTCATTTACCCAGGAACATTGTAAGCCTTTTTTCCAAAAAACAATCGCTATGCTGAATTTTGAGCAGCACAACATCTCAAAAATTAAAATGTAAATCACATACATAATTCCTCTGAGACTAGCATTTTCCTTTCCTCAACAACACCAACCAAACTAAACATGTTCTTTAGGCAGTGCAATGATCAAAATGGTAAATAAGAAAAAGTTGATTGAAAGCATTAGATAATAGTTGCAAGGCTCCTAATATTTTATTACATCAGTTGTAGTTTTTGTTTATGTAGATGGTCTCTATATTTCTATTAGGAATGACTCAGATTGTACAATGCTCACAATACGATGAGGAAACTTTGGATGCACCGTACGGTGAAGTAAGATTCTTGAGGTAGAGGGAGTGTCCTAAGGCAAAGACACATTTCCAAGGTGAAGGAAGATTCCTGAAGCGAACAGAGTGCTCTGAGGCGAAGGGAGTGTCCCAAGGCAAAGGGAATGTCCCAAGGCAAAGGGGGATTCTCAAGGCGAAGGGAGTGTCCTAACATAAAGAAAGATTCCCGAGGTGAAGGCAAATTCCCGAGGCAAAGAGAGTGTCCCGAGATGAAGAGAATGTCACCAAAGCGTCTGCATCACCGAAGGCATCAATGTGACTAGAGGCGTTTGATTGATCAAAGACATTTGATATATGGAGGAGTGATCGTTGGATGGATGATTGTCGGTTGGATGGATGAGTTCCAAGGCTGTTGGTAACTGATTTGTTTTGTGACAGTTAATGCACTAAATTCCATAACAAATTGCAAGGTGTATAAATGTCTGCGAGATTCATTAGGAATGGAATGGGCTAAAATGGTGAAGTAAGGTTAATTGTAAAGGCAATCTGAGCCTGTGATCCTGTGCTAGAAACCACAGTTTATTGTATGTTGCTGTAATACGAAGTTGCTCAGGGTTTTTTGGGTGGTGGGTTTTTTTTTCCAAAAGGGTTTCCCACGTTAAAACTAGTTTACTATGTTTATCTTGTGTCCATCATATTTTCAATGTTCTTGCTCTTCCTATGCAAGATCTCAATGTTGATGAAGTGGCTTTGAAATCTTTCTTATTTCCCCTATAAAATGGCATTAGGAGGGTTGTTTTGCACGTTGTTTTCCTAACAAGTGGTATCAGAGCCTAAGTTACCCTTCTCGAGTATGGTTATTTTTGGTGTCAATTTAGTTCTAGTGGGGGTTTGCTAAGTGTTTATCTGAAATTTGAGATGGCAAGTATAGGGAGAATAGACATTGAAAAGTTCAATGGCACAAACTTTGACTTGTGGAAACTTAAAGTTGAAGATATATTGGTTGACCAAGATCTGTGGATTGTTATGTCTAGGAACAAGCCTTCAAGCATGAAGCAAGAAGAATGTGATCTAGTAGATTGAAAGACTAGAGGATTGATAAGGCTATGTCTTGCAGATTCTATTATGTTGAACGTTCATGAGGAGAAAACTATGCATTCTTTGTGGAAGAAGTTGGGAGATATTTATCAAGGAAAATCCTTGGTAAACAAGCTCTTCCTAAGAAAGAAGTTGTACTCTTTGAAGATGGACAAAGGAGATGCGAAGGAAATCTTCTGAGGGGGCTAAGGAGGCTCTCATCGTTCGAGACTGATTCTCATTGTTCGAGACCAAGTGAAGGACAAAAGCAAGGACATGCAGCCTAAATGTTTTGGAAAGAAGTCCAAAGCGAAGTGTTGGAATTGCAGGCAAACTGGTCATAAACAAAAGGATTGTAAAGAGAACAAGAAAAAAAATGAAGAGTTCTTTCGATTCTGAGTCTTCTCAGAGTCGTGATGAAGTTGCCAACAATGTTGCTTTGGCTAATTAGTCATATAATGATGACTGGTTAGAGTAATTCAATCTTCGCGTGGCCAATGATTATACTGAGGATGTCATAGTGTCGTGTGACTCAGTACCACCGTACAATAGGAGTTGTTGGCAATGACGTAGATGCCATGTGTAACTTGACATCACAATTTGGTAGGAGTTGTTGGCAATGACATAGCAAATAATCTTCATTAGTATTGCAGATGTTGAAGGTGTGAGATTTTGATGTTGTAGAAATATCTTTTCACATTTGTTGAAGTACCATTTGGAGATGTTAATCATCACGTGATTAAGGATCTTGACATCTTCACGCCCTGACAAAGTCTTTGATAGAGGTGTGGATTATGTTTTCATTTAACATGTTATGATAAGCTTAAATGGAGCATGCAATCTCTCTGGTTGAGATGTTTTAGATCATGTTGTCATGTTTATGTTCCTAAGGCCATGGTTGGAACTTTCACATGTTGATCTTGGTTTAACTTTATTTGTATTGAGTACATTGATCATTTGCTTGATACTTCGTGATATTGCAATGTTGTATTTGGAGTTGGCATGGATTGATCAATTACATGTGCTCATGAGTACCTAGAGACTATGATGATGTTGTTTAATGAATTCATATCAGACTGACATTTCCTATGCAGTGGGAGTTTCTTAGTGTGTATGTGGCAGATTGGCTTTGAGGCTTGAGACTATAAAATTACAGGTTGTATAAGTTGCTTCTTTTGAATTCATGTTGTACACCTTAGAAGTATCAAAGTGAGAACAATTAAGTTTGAATGGCATATGTGGTCATGTTAAGTACCTTTCTGGATATGAGTACGTCCTCGTCAAATGGGAGATTGTTAGGAATGACTCCGGCTGTACAATGCTCATAGTACAGTGAGGAAACTTTGGGTGCATTGTACGGTGAAGTAAGATTCCTAAGGCGTAGGGAACATCCTGAGGTAAAGAAAAAATTCTAAAGGGAAGGACGATTCCCGAGGCGAAGGGAGTGTCTCAAGGTGAAGGGAATGTCCCTTGGCGAAGAAAGATACCTGAGACAAAGGGAGTGTTTGAGACGAAGGGAAGGTCCTGAGGTGAAGGAAGATTCCTGAGGCGAAGAGTGTTCCGAGACAAAGGGCATGTCACCTAAGGCGTTCATGTGACTGGCGGGTGTCTGATTGACCAAAGACATCTAATATATGAGGGAGTGATTGTCATATGGATGGATGAGTTCCAAGGTTACCGATTTGCTCTGTGACAGTTAATGCATCAGATTCCATGACAAATTGCAGTGTGTATAAATGCCTGCAAAATTCATTAGGAATGGAATCGACTAAAATGGTGAAAGTCAAGTTGATTGTAAAGGCAAACTAAGCCTGTGCCAGAAACCATAGTTTATTGTATGTAAATTGTTTACTGTAATAGAAAGTTGTTTGGGGATTTTCTGGTGGTGGATTTTTTTTCAAAAGGGTTTCCCACATTAAAACTGGTCTTCTGTGTTTATCTTGTGTCCATCGTATTTTCAATGTTCTTGTTTTTCCTGTGCAACATCTTAATGTTGATGAAGTGGATTTGAAATCTTTCTTATTTCCCCTATAAATTGGCATTAGGAGAGTGTTTCTGCATGTTGCTTTCCTAACAGTTTCCATGAACAAGAAACTGGAAACTAGACAGAAAAATGTTTTAATTGGGAGACCAAGGTTGTAATTTTTCAGTGAAAAAACATATGTTAGAGGAATTTTTACAAGTATACACGAATTGTTAAAACGTCACTACCATAACATCAAAATCTACAAATCATCAACTTGCAAATTACAATAAGTATAGCCATAGGTGTTCCATACTTTCAGCTTCACCAGATAGCATTGTTCAGACGGATGAGACAAAGCTATCTTGAACAGGAAAATCTTTTTATGCCTTCTCATCAATGGGCGATTCTACGATCGCATTGAGTTGTAAGAAATGTGTGCTAGCCCTTACACTTTCATTTGTGATTTTGCATTCAGGCCTTTTGCTGTAGTGAAATTTTTTCACAATGAAATTATATATATATAATCTTTGAAAAAACAAAATTATTCTATATAAATGTCAGTAGTTCTGTTACCAATTGAGTAAGCATAAATCTAAATTACATGTCTCTGGAGTCAAAGAGCTGCATAAAGAAGGCACTCAAAGGTCCAATCTAGCTGAACATGCCTTCGAATCTGAATGGATACTTTTTATATTCCATACCATCATCCTCACCAATAGTACTCAATCAATTAAACTTATATATATATATATATGTCAGTAAAAGAATTATACTTGGAAGCTATCTGAATTATATTCGATGTTGAAATGGTTTCTACAATATGGACACAGATACTATGCACAGATGTTCAGCCCGTTTCCAGATTATGCACAAAATTTTAGACATTTTTAGACGTTTCAGCTAATTGAGACAGCCATTTGTGGCAATGACTGCTCCGAGAATGCAAGTCCGTTCATGCAAAAATAGATGCCCCCAAATTGGGTGGAGAATGTACTTCAGTCCAAATATGCTACTCTACATCATCTGTGCACATTCAATTATTTTCAAACTGAATTTTACCAAAGACAAAATTGAGTAAACAGTTTAGGACACTTTTATAAATTTCACTTCACTTCTACAGATAACTTAGTTTCAGAAAAACCCTAAGCGTAATGAGAATGTATGGCTTTACTGCAGAGATTGACTAAAAATGCATTGAGAGCAAGTCCAATTTTACAATCTATGAGATTATTACAGTTTTGTTTTTGTGTAATATTTCAGAATACCATGATCCTTAGACTCTCCTTTATGCTCATAAATGCTCCATTATGCTCGTAAACGTTGATGAAAAAAAAGTTACACAATAGAAATAATCTTTAGACTCTCCTTTATAGGCATCCTGATCATGGATCGTGATCCAAACCGTAGATTTTAAAAAAAAAGTTATCCAATACAATTCGGCAATAAAAATTCACTGCTCAAATCCCAGAAAAATCAGAATTCTAAAGCCCATTAAGTTAAAATTAAAACCAGATGTTGCCATCTAAAAAAGAAGCCATAAAACTTACGTTTTAGCTCTAGCCAGCTAGTTGTTTTCGCAGTGTATACAAGAAGTCAGGGTCATTTTTCATCAGCATCGCAGGCAGGGGCAACGAAAGATTGTGCTTCACCAAAAGCTCATGCCTGGGCTTGATCCTCTTCTCCAAGCTGAAAGAAAAGTACTGTGGAAATTCTAACAAATCGTCAAGTCCCAACCCCATCTCGTTCACCAAATAATCAAATTTTGGCTTAAGATTATTTGCTATACTGAATGAAAAAATCACAGGAGCCCTAACCACCATGCTTACAGCATCTTCGTGATCAAAACCCAAACTCTGCAAATACTCCAGCTTAGGAACAAGGGTATTTTCAATACTGGCAACCAACAGTACCGTATTGGAACAATCCTTAAAACGTTTTTCTTGTATACCCAAATTCTTGAGATACTGCAGAGTAGGCCTAAGTTGTTCCGTTACACTAGAAGTCAGGATTCTCGGGCATCTGTTAATACATTTTCTAATGTCTTTTCTAACGATTTTGACTTCAAAAAGCAAAAAATCTAGTATTGGGACCAAATCCTTATCAACATTGCAAGTTAAGAGTTGTGGACACATACCAAAGATTCTTCGAAGGTCTTTTTGTAGCATTCCCCATTGCATCAGGAACCCTACAATTTTCTCTATGCTGCGCAAACTGGTGGAAAGGATTAATGGGTTGTCTCTCATGGCCCTCGACATGTCAACCTCCATAAGCTCTAGGTACGCTAGCTTTTTTCCGAATTCGAGATCTAGGGCATCTTTGTCAGGTCCAAGTTTGGGAGAATAACTTTTTGAGTCCAGAGGCTTTAAGGGGCTGGAATCTATACGTTCGGGATGTGAATTGAGTTCATGTGAATTAGGGCGCGGAGATGATGATTTTTTTAGGTAGGGTTTTTTGAAGGGCGTATTGAAATTGGGCTTTTTGTAGGTTGGCTTGGCATTGGAGTTCAATAGTGGGGAGAGTGGTAATTGCAGTCTGTTTGTTAAGGAATTGCTCCTAAGGTGCGTTGGCATTGGCAATACCATTTTCAGTGCTATGAAGTGCTCTTGAAGAAACAAGGAACATTTCAGGCGAAGGACAACAATGAGGCAACGCAAGCTACAAATGACCAATTAACTTGCCGTCAAGTTTTGTTTGGCTGAGAAATCTCCGTCTTTGTCACCGTAAGGATAACGCAAGCCTCGAGCAGGATTTGAACATTTTCACTCATGGTCCTTAAGGCTTTGGAAAGCTACAAGAGAGGTTTTTTCAAAATGTAAGTGGGGTTTACCGAGCGGTCTTATGAAATAAAATAAAAGGTGTTACTGGAATCTTCTTCTTAAAAGTAGCAGCTTCTACTTGTTGGCGTGGGGATTTAAGGCTAGAAATTTCCCCACCAAAGTAGACTTTTCTTGTGTCACTGGTCAATCATATACTAGTTTCTAATTTTTATCAATAATTTTTTTAAACATATTTATTGATAAAGGTCAGAAATAAAAACTTTTCCACCAAAATAGGAGCCCCTATTTTTTAGCCCTATTAACTTGAGTGAAAATGGGTGGGACTAAAAATAGCCCCACCAACTTAAGAAAATTTTGTGCCAAATGTCAACAAATAAAAGAAAAATAGAAAAGAAAGGAAAGTTTTTATTTTTTTATTTGATATTTTAAATTTAAAATCATCCAAACTTTCTTAACTTTAGGAATTCAAAATTTGAAGTTGTTTATGATTCATGAAACCATTCAACTTTAAACATCCCTAAAAAATCTCAATGGTGACTGCTTTATTTTTTAGGAAGCCCCCCTCCACGGGATCCCAATTACGCTGGGGTCCGATGGAAGCCAGCTTCCTTAAAAATAGAGCTGCACCGGCTGAAATTTTTAAGGAAATTTGTAAGCTGAGTGGTCTTATAGATTTTGTAATTTGAGTTTCGGCTCCTACATTTAAGTAAAATCTTTTTAAATTTTATTTTATAATTAAAGACATTTTTAGTTTTTAAGTTTCAGTTTTTGACAAATGGGTAGATTTTTCCTTAAGCTGGTGGGGCTATTTCCAGCCCCACTCCATTTTCATCCGCTTCCTAAAAAAGCGGGGCTTCTATTATGAAGGAAAAGATTCTAATTAAACATGTAGCTCCCCAAAATAAATTCTTATGGGACCTTGTGTACTTGAAAAATAGCCCTGTAGCCCCCCCTCATGGGACACCTACCTTAGTATGTGTATCGATGTGGAATGGATAGGGGCCGAGACAGGTGATTTCCCTCCCCCCCCCCTTCCAATATATGTTCATGAGCTTTTTTCTTCTTTAGTTTATATTTGATTTTAAGGTTTAGATTTATTTGATGTACTTGTTTTGTAAGTGATTGTGTACATCTCTAAAAGATTAGTCTCACTTTAATTTGACCCTTCTTTGTTCTAAAATGACATTAAAAGTAAGACTAATGTAAGGTGGGTTGGACATCAAGTTGTGTAGCACAAAATAAGTTTATATTTATTTTATTAAATAATATAATATGATGGTTGAACAAGTAAGGATTGTATTCATTTAGTAGCTAACAAATCTCCACAAAATCTACAGTGTTTATATATGAGTTGTATGATTAAACTAGGCTCATATTGATTGAAAACATAAAATGTTAGGACTTTTAAATAATTTATTATTTTTTCCAAAATGCCAAACAATAACTGAAACAATAAAGCATAGCAATAAACCATACACAACAAAGGAACTCATAACATCATCATTTGTTTTCGAGGAAACCCCAACAGAGGGAAAACCTTGGTGGAGATAATGCACTAGTATAATAGTGTCCATGTTATGAGACTTAGCCTTGATAGGAGACATGACCCTATGCATCCAGTACATAAGTCCTTGTCAAAGGACTAGATCGTGTAAAAGGTCGACAACCCTGTTAGGAGTTGATGATAACAAAAAAGGAGCTCGTGTTCAAAGGATGAAGATTAAATCGACCTTCAATAACTCACTCTCCATTAAATATGAAATGTTTCATGAAAGTTTGGGTTATACACAATGAACTATATGTATCATCATAATGTCTTAATAGTTCTAGTGTAAGCTTGTGTAATCTATTCTCTAGTAATCGACATCAAGGATCACACATCACATCAATGCAACTCTATATCCTTACATGCCATAATACATTCCTTTATATGACCATAATTCTTTATTTATGTCAGCTTCACTAGGACTTAATCAAATGTGTTCATACCCATATCAAAACACAAAATAAAACCATTTTATCCAAGAGTTAAGACCTTGGATGGAATCCCTTCAATTCTAAGTAATTGAATTATAGATCCAATTTAAGTTACTAAGCCAATTATCCCAAATATAAAACTACATTATATTGTTGCTTCTTAGACCTGTACTACTTCATGATACCATAACTTGTGTTGCATCACATATCAAAACCAACAACCATAATAGTAGACCATATACATCATATCCATGTAATTAAAAATTTACTTGATCATTCCTCTATCATTGCTAGCACAAACTATCCAATTATACTCTTTCAATTCTTCCTAGACTTAGAAATGTCTTCATTAATGACAATATTTGTATGGTCGCATAGCATACACTTGTCAACAATTTGCCCCTTGGCATTGATTGCAATATTTCATAAAAATGACTAAGAGTCCAAAACCAAAAACCAAAAAAGCTCTTATATGGTTGATCTAACATTTATCTCCCTTGCCATATGATCTATTTACACAAGTCCATCTCTCCCCATACAATATTACCAAAAAAAAAAAAAAAACTTTATCTCTTCCCTTTTGACATCAATAACAAAGGCGAGATACAAAAAAGCAACTAAATGTAGATACATATAAAAAAATATTTACATTAAGGCAAACTGAGCTACACCAATCAATGTATGTCTGCAAAATTTACCTTTGGAATCTAAAAATTCATGTCCCAAGTCTTCTTGAAAAACTCTTCTCTCCACACAATGCATATGGAACTATCTTTGTTGCCTCTAGGTTTGTGGGACTAAAAATTGCATGAGACTTTAGGTATATTTCCAACACATCAAGCTCCTTTTAAATTACTTCAACCATGGGAGTAATGAGACTCCTTGATTTGGAAAATATTTTATGTATTATTTACTTCTCATTATGAAGAACACTTATCATATCCATTTATAGGCTCTTGATTGGGGTTGATCTAGACAAGCAAGTTTGATCTGGTCAAGTAGGGTCAATCTGGACTAGAATTAGAGTCACGCTATCTTCCTAATTTGTAACTTGTCCAAGCCCAAAATAGATTTTGAATCTCTAAAGCTCTACAAAAGGGTATATGAATATGTGCTTTGTTCTATCTTTCAAGATCTGCAACCTACATGAAAGAGGGTTTTTATTTTGTTGATGAACCCTAGTTTAGGAATTAAACTTGAAATAGAAATAGAAAATAGAGAATGATAACAAGTAGTAGAAGTATAACTAACATGAAGCAATGTTAGACTATGAATATGCTCTTGAATTTAGAATGTAATCTAGTGTGTGGATGAAATATCCTTGACTCAACTTCAAAAATCATAGGAAATGAAATCAAAGTAAATTATAACTTCCCTAAATGAATATACTTGAAATTTTCCTTAGGATTGGATGTAGATATTGAAGAGATGAATCTAAAAGATACAAAAAAGTATCCCAAATGTATGAAGGGATGTCTTAAATATTAAAAATAGTAGATCTTGCATTCACTCCTTCAATTGCTTGAATGCTTGGATCCTTGATCTTTTTTGTAGAACTTACTTGAATGCCTTAAATGTTTGAAGAATGCTAAGTGCTTGGATGGATTGTATATGCAATGGATACTTGGGATGTGCATGGATTAATGAATCAAACGAGGCAATTGGATGTGCTTGTAAAGGGCTCAAAACAATCTTTCTTTCATTGGTTGAGCAAACACAAAATTAACACCTCAAATCAACCCTAACACAAGGCTCGAGAAGGGGAGCCAAAAATGTATCTCAATCAAGGATGCACTGCATCACTAGGGATGCATTATGTCTATGATTCCTAGGTCCAAAAACCACCAAGACTTCCTCAAGTTCTCAAAATAGGTCTCAATTTCAAAAAATCAAGCGCACATCTCGAGAAAACCTAGTTGATGTGAAAAATAGATCTCGAGTGATTGAGGGAAGGGAAGGGAGGACCTAAGTAGATAGGTCCTACCTCAAGATTTGTATTGTAAAATAGGAATACCAAGGAGGATATACTAGTTCCTACCCTAATTTCATCTCGGAGGAATAAAGAGAGATGAGAAGATAGGGAAGAATGCAAATTAATGCAATCTATGATGAAATTGTATTAAGTTGTGTTAAATGATCATTAAATTGAAGAGCTTCCAATTTAAGATGTAGGTACAAGGTGAAAAAGCCCAATATGAACAATCAAATAATGTAGAGAGGGGAGAAATCCTTGTTGTTAGGAGAACCCTAATAAATAAAGAGAAATGGTTGGATCAGAGGAAGAGTTTATTTCACACTAGGTGCAAGAAGAGGTCATTGATCTTGATGAGGGTATCGTTATCATGAATTGGGATATCTCTACCCTAAATCTTGATCAAATGCATGTAGTAGGTGAGCCATTATAGAAGAAAACTAAGCAATGGAGGTTTAGAGAGGAGAAAAACAAAGAAAATCAAGTGCTAGAAGATGCAAAGAACATACTTGCAGATGCACTTAGCACCAAGGTTGATAGTTCTAAAACTATTTTAGCTCAATTAATAGAAGTTGTTCAGAAATTTAATGAAGATCTAAATGGGCAAGAAAAAATTGTTGCAAAGAGCAAAGAAGAAGTTTGAAAACAAAGTCTTGGAGCTACTTGCACACAAGATTGCAATATACCCAGTAGACTTGTCTACTATTCTCAGCTCATTGGAAACCTCTGCCAACAATGTCACTTCTCTATTCAGTAAACTATGTGATACAGCTATCTTTACTTAGGAAATCAAAGATAAACTCTCCAAGATAGATGAATACCTGAAGGCAAGAGCACACCAGTTGTCACTTGACCCAAGCTACGGTTTTGCTAATTACACAAAGATATGATTTTTGACTGATATGTAAGCAAAATTACTAAGGGAAGAAGCCACGATGAGGGCCACACTTGTAGTGATACAAGGCATGATTCTTTTGAACATGGATCCATTGCATAAACACATTGGGCATGCCAAAACCCTCATCCATGACAACAACTTCTCCATAGCTAATCGCATGGCGAAGTTATCAGTAGAAGTTTAGATTGCATTACATGGAAGCAAGGTGTTAAAAGACAATTGGGACAAGACAATGTCACTAATTTTTAAGGTACGTTATGAATTCTTGTCACATTTTGGCATTACAATGTAGCATACACCTTTGGCATTTATGTCAAAAAGTGGGAAAATATGTTAAAGGGGAGAATATGTGTTGATGCAATAAAAGGGGAGAAGATAAGAACAGAAGATGTAATATAAAGACATGAGACATGTGTATATAACATGTAAAGTATGTTGAATATATATGTATAGGGGAGCATCATAATATTATACATATACACGTACAGATATTCAATAAACATCTCTTACAAAAGCAATTTTGAAAAATCTCAAAAATAGAGTATGTTACCGAGTTGAAGACACAGGATGGAGACTAAAGATTTTTTTGAACTTTTTGAGAGTTTAGTTTTGATTGATAAGTGTTTTTGTCACTAATGCCAAAGGGGGAGATTTTTGACATTATAGTCAAGTTTGTTTATTAGTGAAACGCACACTTAATCAGATGGTTAGCAACTACCGAGCTTATCTTGCAGTTTACAGTGTTAGCCAAGTAATTTGGGCTCCATTGAATTCTATAGTTGCTATTCAGTTCCAGGAACAATACTCTATTTGCATCGAGTAGTATCTACCAAGTTGGTGATTATCAATGTAAACTAAGCTTCATAGTGTTTATCGAGTTTCTCAGTGCAAACTGAGTTCTCCAATGTTTACCAAGTTCACAACTTTAGTAATGTGAATCTAGTGTTGACCGAGCTATGCAGTGTCAACCAAGTGATTTAGTTTATACCGAGCTCACAGTGATAGTGTTGATCAAGCCATGCAGTGTCAACTAAGTGGTTCAGTTTATATGTTGAGTTTCACAGTGTTCATCAAGTCACTAGTGCCAATGAAGTTTAGACTACTTGGAAGTGATTGGTATGAAATGAGCTTCTACATTTACCAAGTGCATGACGATGTCGAGCATTGACAATGGTTGCCCAGTGTTAGAACCTCACCGAGTTTGTCTTCAAAGTCCGAGTACCTGTAGTTCGGCCGACTTTGTCTATTTTGGTGAAACTTGTATTGTAGCCAACTTTGATGAATTCTAATTTGGATTAGTATATATTTAATGCATTATATCACATCCAAAATAAGAATATAGACATAAGAAGTATGCATATACGAGTAGTAGAATTGTGAAATGAAAAGGCTACAAGTAGTATAAGGAGCCGCAAAGTTTTATCTATCATAGTAAGGTGATCATTACAAAGGAATCTCATTCAACAAATCAAAGTTGCAAATTAAGGATCAGCCACTGGTTCATCGTAATATGTGGAATAGCTAAATCCTTTCACAAGGTAGACTTGACAATCTTTTGTAAATCTCTTTACCGAGTACATACTTCACTGTATCTTTGTAAATCCTTTTGCAAGGTGGACCCAACAGTCCTTATTGCTCCTAATAGGTAAAATCATCAGAAGTGATCAATGTAAGCCTTAACAGGCCAACTTTATACTACAGTATTAAAGCTTTTGGGTATCATTCCCATCCTAGTTTTACTTTCTATTTGGATGGTTTTTGGGTTACCATTTTGTGTGTCAAAGTGTTATGAATGTTTTAATGCTTTCAGTTTTTCATGCGTGCAATTAGATCAGAATACATATGAAGGATTAATTCAGGAATTAAGATTAACTTTTATTGGTTCCTAATTCACCTCTCCCCTCTCAGTAACCTAGCCTATCTTATATTTCCAATAGGATGGATCTCTATTTGATGTTATTTTTCTCCTATTCTACACCATAACTTCTAGTTTCATCTTCTCATCCTTCTGGGCCTTCCCAGGATCTTTTCTCTCTGGTCCTTAGGACTTGGTCAAGTCTTTTCTGAGGTCTTTTTCCTCCACATTCTAGGTCAGGGTCAACTCAAGTTGACATAGTCTAGGATTAGGTCGACTGGTCTAGGTCAATCTTGTCTTTAATAATTATAAGTTTCAGGGATCAAAAGGTCTTGAGTTTACCAGTTGATTTACTCTACTTTCCTGTTGGCTTGCAATTAACTCTCTGCTAACTAGTCACCCTCCAGTTAACTCTTCTTTTAATAGTCGGCTTGTAGTTAACTCTTTGCTTAACAGTTGGTTTACAGTTAACTCTCCATTTAACAATCAACCTTAAGTCAACCTTTAACTATTTTTTCACTAGAAAACTAATATAAAAGGAGGCTTGGAGGCTTCATTTTCATATCTCATTCTCAAGACATCTCATCTCATCAAGTGTTTAGAAATAATTAATCACTCAAGACAAGGAGCTCAAGCATTTAAGCAAGCAAATATTCTTCAAGCATTCAAGGATTCTTTGTGCGCATTTCATCTTCAAGATCTAGAATTTTATTTGGCCATCAAGGGAGGAGATCTACATTGATACATTCATTATCTTCTTCATTGATGCACATTTAAATCCATTGCAATTGTGGAGATATCCTACATCCTTCTTATCGAATTCAAGATCTACAACATACATCACAACAAATCCATATTCACAAGGGTTTTTACAAGCAAGGTGAATATTTGCATCTGTCTTTTTTCCTTTACATTTATATTTATCATTTATGGTTAATTCCTTAACCTAAGTCTTGACCAAGGCAAGCCCTCCTCCAACAAAAATCCCAAAACCCTTCTTTTATGTATTTGTAGGGTACCAATCAAAGCTTACGGATCTAAAACATACTCTTTAGGAATTTAGAAGTTTGTTATAAGTCACCACACTATGTCAACCTAGTTTTAAGGTGCCCTTCCAAGTTGACCTAGACTTTAAGTGCCCTTTTTCGAGGAGATTAATGGGTTTTGTTCCTTTCATCATTTCATTCCATGATTTGTAGATGGATATTCAGAAAACGTTCGGATCTACAATTTTTAGAGATATAATACATATTCCTATATGCATTTCAAGGTGAGTCTTTCATATTTTATTTCCTATCATATCTTTACCCTAGATCTACATCTTAACTAGGTTGATTATATATACATAACATCTAAATTTACATTACTTAAGCAATTGGTTCAATTTTACATCACATCATCCTATTAAGGGCCAAAGAATATATTTCCTTGCATTGAATTCCTCTTTATAATTTGAATTTAGTATTAGCACTCTTCTTCCTTTGGGTTCTAACTAATCTAATTTGGATTGTAAGTGGAATCATATTTGAAAATTCCCCTCTTTCCTCTTTCATACATATTTGAATGGCTTAATGACCCAAAAAATGGAAGATCATCACCTTATTAAAGTGTTTCCCTTTTCCGCCTATAAAATAACAAGCATTATATGATCAATAAACCACTCTAGCATGCAATCTCTCAAGCGCTATTGCATTCAAGTTTCAAGTCTTCAAGCATTCATGCCTTCCTCCATTGAAGATCAAGGATTTAAGCTTTCAAAAAATTGAAGGATTTTATCTTCGAGATCTTATTCAATCCATCCAAGATCCCTTGTTTCATCTTCCACTTTCATCCATCCTTTTCTTCTTGGTCCTAATCCATTGGTGAAGTAAGCATTCGATTCAAGAGATCCAACTTTGTAAGGTGAATTCATACATTTGCTTTACATGTTATTTCAGTTATTTCAATTCAATTCAAGGTTAATTCCTAAACTGGAGTTTGACTAGGAAAAACCCCCCATGAACAAGAAAAATCATTTTTTCTTGCAAGTTGCATGAAGGAGTACCATTTTCGACTTTCTTCAAAATTATGAAATCAGAATCAGTGTTGCACACCTTTTATCATGGGTGCATTGTACCCTTGATTTTACATTTTGACCCTTCTTATCCAATTTTCCCCTGATATATCTTTGAATTTTTTTGGGTTCTATCTGTTGCATAGTCTTAGGCTCAAATCCAAAAAAAAATCACTCATTTTGATTAGGACAACATGCACAAAACAAATTTCAAAGGTGTGTCCCTTTTCCTCCTTTGTCTTTTCAACATATAACCCTACATATAACTTCCATTACATATATGTACACACTAAGGGTTTTTAAGGAATTAAATATCTTTCCTTTATTCTTCATAGATCTAGTTTACATTAGTGCTCTTTGTTCATTCGGATAACACTTATCTCTCTAGACCTAGCTCTCTAGAATTGGGATTGAAAGGATTATTTTCCCTTATCTTCTCTCCTTATATACTATGCTTGCACGTGTGTGTGGGTTATGCGATGAACTTAGGTCCTATATCCCCGATTCACATTTCCTACTCTACATTTATTGGTGAACTAGACTTACGACATTCCACTTTTGATTTGGTGTTAGATTTCTCGTTAAAAGTTATCTCTTTGTATGATTTATATCTTACTTTATATTATATTTGCCTGAAATTCAAATCATAAGGTTAGATCTCTAAATGTTCTCTTTCCTTGTTTGGTGTGTGAGATTTATTACTTTCAATCTTATTTTATAACATTCTTGTTAGGAGAAGTCGTAGACAATTGGTAGCGATCACTTATTTTATATTGAGATTATATCAAGAAGAGATATGTCCCTCATGGGACATGTCTATTCATTTTATATATATATATATATATATATATATATATATATATATATATATATATATATATATATATATATATATATATATATATATATATATATATAATATCTCACACACACACATACACACATATATATTTGCACTTAAGTCTCATAGATTTATCTGGCTAAAGCTACCAAACATCAACACTCAACATGACAAACCTGCAAATATCACAATCAGCTTTCATCATAGACTCACTCAATGTGATGTTGTCATGGAATCTCTCAACATGACAAACTAGTATAATTCACAATCAACTTTCATCATGGACTCACTCAATGTGATGTTGTCATGGAATCTTTCGACATGAAAAACCTGCAAAAACTCACAATCAACCTTCATCACGGACTTGCTCAACATGATGTTTTCATGGAATCTCCTTTCGTGACAAACTTGCAAAAACTCACAACTAACTTTCATCATGGACTCAATGTGATGTTGCCATGGAATCTCTCAACATGACAAACTGGTAAAAATCACAATCAGCTTTCATCTCAGACTCGCTCAACGTGATGCTGTCATGGAATCTTTCGACATGACAAACTTGCAAAAAATCACAATCAACTTTCATCACAAACGCACTCAACGTGATTTCATGGAATCTCTCAACATGACAAACTTGCAAAAAATACAATTAACTTTCATCACGGACTAACTCACGTTATGTTGTGATGGAATCTCTCAACATGACAGATTAGTAAGGTTTACATTATACAACCAACATTTTATCAGGGATTCTCTAAAATTGATACAACTGTGGACTCTCCCATCACGAAATCTCTCAACATGATGACATCATAGACTCTCTCTATATGATGCTCACTATGAATCTTTCTTAAGTGAAAGAGTTATCAAGTTGTCCTTACAATTTTAATAATTTCACATGAGTAAGAACTCATAATCAACAAGAAAAGAAATCACAACGGAAACTCTTTTCCAATAAGAGTCTCAAGTTTTACAATTCCAAGCACGTATGACTTTGGCAGGGACCCCATAAATACTCCCTCTCAATTAAGAATTATTTTGATCACAACAATAAACAAGAAGATGCAACATCCCTTGGACGCTGAGCACCTCCGTCTGGATATGTAACATCAAAGCTACATCCTCATCTCATGCATACTGCCTCTAGGACACCCTCCACTTTGCAAGAACAAACAAGCATGAACCCCACCAGCTAGTGCAACTTCCATACTGCACTTGTCATTGACAGCCAAGTTAGTAAGTGCGCCTGCAACATGTTCCAAAACTCTATCGCCAGCAGAGGCACAATTAAATATAAGATCCACAAGTGCCTTTACATCACCTGCTACTGCAATGACGCTCTTGTATTCTTCTCCAACAGAAAGATTCCATAAACCACCTGCAGCCTCCTCAGCAACCAATATGTTTGGGAACCTTGCAAGGCATGCTAAAAATGCCAATTCCTCCTCCTATTGCCACTGATTTTGCAACATCTGCATTGACAGACAAGTTTGTTATAGCCTTAGCAGCTTCTGATTGGACACCCTCACAACAAGACTTTGCAATTCCCAAGAGGAACTGAATCCCTCCACCACACCAGTGCTTCTGCCCTTGATATGTCTTATGGATGTTGTTCCAATTTCAATTCCATAAAAGTTAGGAAAGGTTATGGGAGATAATACTGATGGAGGTGTTGAATCCTGAAATTTGGGTAACTCTAGAATTTCTAGAAACTCCCCAAAATCTAAAATCTTTATTGTAACTCCTGTGAACCTGAAACCTCTCTTAAACATCCAGGCAATATTTATGTAAAATATAAGAAAAAAATAAGATGTAACATATTATATTTTATATAAATCATCTCACCTTCTATGTTGAAGAAGTTGAAGTGAACAAGTTGGGAGTTGGAACATGCAAAATCAGGTTGGAATTCAGTCCTTGTGAATTCCTCTATCCTTAAAACCTCCACCACCGGCCCTCTTGGGTGGAATTTTTCGCGGCTTGTGAATTTCATTCTCATGACTTGGGAATTTTATTGCCCACCTTTCCAAATTGATGCCCTAGGAGGTTTGATCAAAATGGCTGAAAATAGTAAAATTGAAGGAGTAGAATGAAATCCACCAAACACTTGGAGAAAAAAATTAAATCTGAAGATGAAATGTTTGGATAGCTAAAAGTCAGATTGAAATCCATAATCGAAAGAACAGTTATGAGATGTTTGTACTGCTTTCTTCATTTTTCATATGTCAAAGTGATTCCAACCAGTTGAATTTTTATTTTCTGTATTAGCGAAATTGTGAGTGGTAAAATAAACCTTACCGGAACATTTTTTGCATTGGTAATAGATGACGGAAGAGAGAAAAAAGATACATCGTGCTAACAAAAGAAGATCACAATTCGAAGCATTGAAGCAGTTTCAAAGAAGGAATAGTATACATAAAAGCCATATATTCTACTCACATAAGCCTGGCAAAATTAAATCAAAATGAAACCGATTACATATTGCGATTCTTACAGTATATATCTTTGTTAGACATTTTATTTTTTCCAAGCATAACTTTATTTCATTGCAGTGCAAAACAGAAAGATTTTTGTTACCAATATTTCTGAGATTACTTTTGACATCCATGCTACCACCCAATGGAAATCAACTATCAATGATGGTAGTGGATTAAAGAGATATCAGAATGACGGACATCATAATGGCATTGTTGTCTTGTCATTGCTCGAATGAAGTGTATAAGTAATTCGCGCTTTCCAATTTTCATATAAGTTTGGTACATGATAGCTCTTTGCTGTTGACACTTGTGCCAAAGAAATATTCAAAGTTTGAGTTGCAGTTTCAAATACCAACTTTTATTAGCTGCTGAGTACGCATGAAGAAGAATATCCACTCTATTAAAGCCCTATCTATGATCATAATTCTTTTTCCAAAGAGTAGTTATGAGATGTTTATGCTGCTTTCTTCATTGCTCAAATGTCAAACTGATTCGAACCAATTGCAATTTTTATTTTCTGTATTAGTGAAAAGTTTGGAGTGGTAAAGTAAACACTTCAATGGAACATTTTTTTGAACTGGCAATAGATTACTAAATGCCGAATTTCATTCATGAAGTTTGAATTTCAGCAAACTTTTACGCTTTCCAAACTTCATTCAAATTTTATGATAATATAATATTGTTATTTATAATAATATTATATTATTTTAAAATAATATTGAGTTATTTAGTTTAATTATTTAGCAATGTCAAACTATTTTGACAATTTTGTGGATATATTACTTATATTTAAATACAAATAAATTTATGTAAGTAAACTTAATGTTGAATTTTTACCCTTGTCGAATTTCATCCAAATTTTATGATCGACAAACTTGAATTTGAATTCGAACCTTGTGACTTGGACTAAAAGAGATAAAAATGATAACACAGTCTGCTATTGTTACCAGACCACCATTTAAAGCAAAGAAGCAATTTACAAGGAAGAATAGTATACATAAATGCCATATATACCTCCCAATAAGCTAGCAAAATTCAAATCAAAATGAAACTAATTACATATTGCAACTCTTACAGTAGATATTTTTGTAATTCCATCCAATGGGAGAATTAATTTCAGAAAATACATCATTGGATCCAACAACTTCAATTGCTGCCTCATCATAATAGGTAGTCTGCTTGTGTTTGACACCCAAGTCCTCCATCAAGGCTCTTTGGACTCTGGAGTACTTTTTTAAATCTCTTCTGAAATTCCAAATGGTTCTTCATGAATGCTTTATTACCTTCCTTGTCGAGTGGGCAACACCTAGCATATTTAATCTCTGCTTTGATGAATGCAGCCTGACATGTCAATAAGCTTTTGGAATTTCTTTTTAGAGATCTCCATGGTGATGGTAACCTACATATAAATAATGTGTAACCAATCCTCATTCTTAGATTTCCAGATAAACCGATGAATTTCAACAGATAAAATTTGTTAATTTTATTTTTACAAGTTTTACTCATGTGTCATGTCCCCTTTTCAAATAATTAAAAAATAATAATCTTTGCTAAGGCAGGCAGGCCCAAGAAAGTGAAGTTTCAGAAAAAGGGGGTTAATCTTTGGAAACCGTTGGACTAATAAATGAAAATTATTATTAAAATATGTTTCATTAACCTCTTTTGGACGTGAGTTACGGTTATGCCCTCTTTTAAGGGGTTTGGAGGCATTTTGGGCTGATTACAGAACTTGATTCTTGCTCATTCTTTGTTATTCTTCAGAGGCTGCCAAACCTGTGGAGAAGGAGACCCAAGAACGGGAGTTTGCAGGTTTCCAGGGAGACCCAAGAATGGGAGTTTGCAGGTTTTCAAGAAGGCTAAGGACGGGAGTTTGAAGCCATTCCATGTGCATGCTCATACAGAGTTTGCCTTTGTGCTGAACAATGCATATTTGTGAGTTTCGGGTGTGTTTTTTTGTATGAGTTTGGTGTTTTCAGTTGAGTATTTCATATCAGTTTGGGTTGATGTTGTATTTCAGACTTTAAGGTATTAAAATAAAGCTGAATATATGTCTTGGGACGTGATTAAACTTCTGAGATATATTATTAGTGTTTTTGTAGTGTTTTCGAGCATTTTTGTGTTAATTTCGGGAGCCCGATGAGCATAGTTTTTGTCCTACATTTGAGAACTGTTGTGTAAAGGCTATACGGATCTGGAAATGTCAATTTGTAGGCTGTTATGCTGCTGAAATTTCTGTAAAAATGTCCACTTTCAGATTTATTAATAATTTGTGAAGCTGTGAAACTTTTGGCACAATTTCTGGCATACCCGATTTGGGGTTTCTTGAGAAATTTGGAGGATCTTTGTGATATTAGTTGTTTGATCTTAAAGATCTGATTAGAGATTGGGAATATCATAAAAAATCAGAAAAGGGACATTTCATCATGCCACCAATAAAATCCAAAATCCAAAAGGGTCTGAAATTTAGATTCTCAATCACCCCCTCCACCCAGCCCAGATAAGAAGAGAGACCAGACTTCTCTAGTAATAGAAGCAATAAAAAACATATGACCAATGCTTTCATTTTCAGGAACCCTGCATATAGGGCACATAGGACGCGAAATAACATAAGGATTTGAATAAGACACAGATGGGTGCACTTTTTTCAACAGCAGCAACCATTTGGAGCAAGATTTTTCAGGCTCATGGACCATAGATTAGAGGTGATTAAGGACTTCAGACTAAAAGTTAGGGCTAAGGTTTAAATTCCAGCACATTTGCATGGAACAATTATATTAAAATCTTACATGAATATATAATGTCATTATAGGGTTAATCTATTTAGTGTATTTTTATGGGGAATTTAATGCGCAACTTGAAGATCGTATCATGTAGACCTGAGCATGGTGCATGCTAGAGAATTCAGTTCATAAGGAAAGTTAAGCAAAAAGGTTGCCTAACCTCACTCTTTTCAGTGGCCTAGTTCTAGGACCCTCTTGCCATAGCAATATCCGGAGTTATTAGAATTGAAGTTGTAGTTGTGCCTGCCAAGTCTATGGCTCAAACCTGGAGGAGTAAATGTTTAATACCATCTGATAGAAAATAAATTTATTAAATAAAGTTCATGAAAGTCATTGGTCTGTTATGCCCAATAAGTCATGAGACGTGTTGTGAAGTCAGGAGGGCTCAAGAGTTGATGCTTGCAGGTTCACCAAGAAAGTAGCTTATAAATAGGTCGACAATTATATCATTTTAAATTAATTGCAATTAATTTATCCGAATATTTTTATGACAATTGTGTGTGTAGCTACAGTTATAATATGTAATTTTCTTTGCAAATTAGGAAGTATCAATGGATTACGCAAGTACTGCAGTCAAATATATAGATGGTAGAAAAAAAAAAAAGGGAAATTCACCAGCCTAATGTTTAATTGGTCTCACTGTAGGAAGTCCCTAGCAGTATAATGTTGTCCATCAGATTCACTTTCTTGTTGGAATGGTTATTCTTACTTCATGGCTTGATGACAAGTTGTCTTGTAAAGAGGATCTAGAAACGATCCTTGAAGGAAGGAACTTGATGCATTTAATAAGAAATGTCTGGCTAATATAAGTTAGTCGGCAATTATTAAGTTAAAATGTCAACGGACCTTTTTTTACTAATGCCACAGTTTGAAAAACAGAGAACTTTTAATATGTCAATTTCAATTTTAATTGAATCCTTCTGAGTGGCTACTTGGCCACATGTGAATGGCTTTTGAAATTTGTAATGGTTAATCAAACTATTGCATTTGTCAATTTCGTGTCTAATAATTTGTTACAAAGTCAAGAACAGATAAGGGACAAATGTCTGTGGTGCGGTCCAGATGCAACTGTGATAAATCTGGATATATGGTATTTGTGATTCAATTATTAAAATTATTGTATATTTTTACACGTACTTCAAAAAATTTCAACAAATTGAGTTAATTGGCCTGGTTTCTCTTGCATTACTCTCTGTGTTATGAATAGCTTGAGATCTTGTGGGTTTTCAATAGTTTCGTGCTTATGTCTTTGCAATCTTTATAATCTTTGCATCCATGCCTCCATGCATAAATTGACAGTATATTGTGGAATCATGGATAGGTTTAGTGCCATCTTTTAGCTGTCTCAAACTTCTTAGCTTATGAAGCAGGGAAAGTACTTTGAACAGAGCTATTTATGGTAGTTTTGGATTATTGAGCATGCCATTTATATTTTTTGTTGTATTTGGACGAAATAAGTCCGTGGAGTTGTAATTGCAAATTTCAGAATATGGTTATGATGTTGATCTTGTGTGGTCAATGATTGATAAGTGTTTTTAATGCCAGATCTGCAGGAGACGCAGACAGCCAACCAATTGCCTTCCATATCTTTTGAAGAGCGGGAAGCTGCCTACCTCGCTGCACGTGAATTGATTTTTTCTTTAAGTTCATGTGAAGAAAATGATGAGCAGAAGGAGCTGGCAATTCCTAGGCCTAGAACTGTACCATTAGTTGCTTGCAGAATGATTGCTCATGCTCTAGGCAAGAGGATAATGGTAGATGCATCTTGAGAGAAGCCCGATATACCTAAGATTATTGAGGCTCCACAAGTGAATAAGAAGATACCGGATAAATGCTTGAATGGTGCACTGACACAAGTTCATGTTCAGCATGCTGTGAAGGATAGTTCAGAAGAGCCATCTGCTGCAGCTGTTAAAATAATGAACAACTGCATAAATGGAGATGTTTCATGCACTAATGGGAAAGCGGAAACAAAAGTTGTATCTGCAGATATGAAAGCAGTGCAGAGAAACTCTGGTGATTTGCCACATGTCGTTGGTGCTCCACATTTCACAAATGATGGATCGGAACATCTTCCTGTTAAAGAAGCAGAAAGAGTGCCAGTAAGAATCTTGAATTCAAAGATTGTTTCCATGGATGATAGACTGTTAGATAAGAGTTCGATTTCAAAAAAACCTTATCTAGATGAGAAACTGCCAGACAAAAGCGGGATTGATACATCAGAAGTTGCAAGTGGGGTTCAGCGGCCAGTAAAGGCTAGTTTAGGACATAGGCCGGCGGCAGCAGCTAAGAGGATGTTTGCACAAGCTCTTGGGCTACCTTTATCAAATGGTCCTTTGAAGAGTACCATAGAATCAACATCAAGGCTTGGAATTGGAAGTAGCAATACTTCTGCAACAGAAACTTTTCAAGATGATACTTCATACCAGAATTCCCCACAGTTTAAAGTTGGTGTTGAACAAGATAAAAACATGTCCTTAGCATCCAAGGCGAGGCATGAAGAATTGCATCAATCAAGGGCTGATTTTGAACCTCCTTCAACAAGTGAATCACAATTAACAAAAACTAAAGTAAACGCATTCCTGGGGAGCTGCTCAAAGGCTTTTTGCACAAGCTCTTGGGATTCAGAGCGTTAGTTCAACTTGTGCGGACGGAAACCGGTCGAGAAACTCATTATCTACATCTACAGCTTTGAGCGGTCTTCCAGCAGCACATAAACCAGGAGCTAGTTTTGGACCCTCTAATGCAATACATACTTTATTGACATCTGATTCAGGTACAGAGAGAACATCTAGTGATGAGTGTCAAAACTCTGATAGAAATCCAAATAATTTTCTTGCTCAGGTTGGAGATCAAAACGAGGAAAGTAACTCAGAAGTAACAATTCATGTTGATTTAAACTCTTCTGAACCTTGTGAAAATATTGATCCAGAAAGACATACTCCTGGATCATCTCTGAAGCAATTGGGAGATGAGAGGGTTTTTGCTAGCTCTGTAAGCTACAAGAGCAGGAAAAACTTTCAAGTCAACACAAATAAGTTTAGCCCCAAAAACTTTGGTAGGGTCAGACGCATGAATAATTCTGGACCTATCAAGACAAAACATTCTAATTATAGGATTGCAAGCACTTGTTCTACAGATGAAACAGGTATTGTTTCATTGTAGGCAGCTTGCAGATCACTTTATCAATGTATTAATCTGTATTTTTAGCCTTTAGGAGGGTACTCTAAAATTATCTTTGATGTTGGGATGCTTCCAATGCTGCTTTCATCGTCTAACATAAATGCAATTCAATATACATAAAGGACTGTAATTCAATAAATTTCTATGTTTGTAAATAAATGGCATTCACGGTTTTTTAATTTAACACATGGAAATAGATCTAGAAAAGGTTATTTGAATGCTAATTAAGGCATTACAAAAGGGTTTTTAAAAGGAACATCTGAAGATCTTGTTGACAATCTGATTAACCAATTTGCTAGTTTGTATTTGCACAATGCCACAAACTCACAGAGAGATTCTGATTTCAAATTTCCATATAAATGATATGGTTGCCACATTGAATATGGTGGTGCAAGCCCTTTTTCATGCTGCGTAAAGTAATTGTTCCTCACTTTTTCTCTAAATTGTTCATGCTCTTTAGTGGCTTCACAGAGGTCTGTATTTTAGAAAGACAGAACATGAGAGGGTGTTCAGTGAGCCAAACACAGTGCCCGATCAGGCTTCAATTTATAAATTTGGTGCAATAAAAATATTCTTGGTTACAAAGACTGATGGTTTGGAGATTTTGGAATTTTGAGTCCCATCGAGATGGCTTTTGAATAGAATAGCATGTAAATTACTGACACAGAATAGAAGACCACAAACAACAGTAGAAGAGATTATACCAGGAATGGAATTGCTGGGTGAGGATCAATGTATTGTAAGATTTCTGTAATCAGCATATACTTGTTATAGCGCACGGTGTGCATAGAATAAAGTGTCAATTTTTTTAGTAGCTGCGAGAGAAATCATTCTTACCTGTGGTGATCTGTTTTATGTTTCTTCACAGATATGTCTTGTGATGTTCTTACTATCGAAGACTACAGCTGTTAAAATGAAGTAGCTGCTATGCCTGTTGTTTGTAATTAATTAATTCTTAGTATTGCTTCTGTATATGAAGTGCCGTTCTGCAGATACCATTTCCGCTTAGCTGAGAACTTTTATGGGCTTCCTTATGCGACTGGCTCTTAATTATCGTCGGATTACTCGTTTATTAATCTCCTACTGTGTGCTGAGACAATGGCACCATATCTGTTATTATTTGGCATTGTGTGTATCTATTATTACTTGGTATCATATGTGACTATTATTACTTGGTATCATTGTGGGGTTCTTTATTGGCTCGTGTTTTATGACTTCCATTCAAGGTTGGAGACCGTCACATCTCTTGGCCAAGCCCATTCCAGTCAGCGGTTACTTTCATGGTCGTCTTTATTTCTTGTAACATCTCTTCAATGGTGGTGAGACTTCAGCTATCAATGGTGGACTCTTTGTCTATTGTGTAGTCTGATGTCATAGTTTTTTTTATTTGTTTTACTTCTTTCCATGTATGCCAGAGACGATCATAATTGAAATGTATTCAAAAGGGTGTATGTGAGAGATGTAAGGGTGTGTATATCAGGTGCTGAGTAGTTGGTGTGCTGTGATAGCTGTGTGGTTGCTTATGTATCGTGGGCTGATTGAGTGCTTATATGCCTACTTTGTGGTGATACTGTATACAAGTGTTAGATCTCTATTATCTGTATGACCTGTGCATGATCAGCTTGTTTGTTTTGTCAAGCCTTTTTTGCATCTGTGAATACACAGAGTCGGTTATGTATTCGGCGATTTAGCATTGAGGCTTTTGATTAATTGATCAGTATTTCAATCATTAGTTAGAAGTAATTGTAATTGTTTCGAGATCTAAACAAAGGGATCATCTTTTTGTGGGCTGGGTTTCTCACCTTCAAGATGAGAATTTTCCCAGGATAAGTCGCTTGTGTCTCTTGTTTATTTGATTTCAGATTTTTGTTTATTTCATTTCAGATTTGATATTATTTTATTCTGGTTCAAATTTAACATGGTATCAAAGAGGGTTTATTAAAGATCCTAAATCTAAGAGACACGAGTAATGAAGGTTTAGCACTTCTACATTCTTGATGCCATGAAACGTGGGGTAGAACATTGTTTGTTGGCATAGGGCTGACTGGTTGGTGATTGTGTATTCCATTCAGTTAGGTTTTTGTGTAATATTCAAGCCAATAGTCAATTCAGAAGTGATCTAAGCTTTCGTTCTTGCATTTCAAGCGGTTGGGTCAATTGAGAGTTAAATGTAAAGGAAGCCCAAACAAAGGTTGGAGAGGCAGATTTCATGTGTGCTACTTTAACAAAGCAGTCCCAATTGATTTTTGCTTCAAATCTATTAACCTTGCTGCTAACAAAGAAATGACTGGTGTATTTGAGATATATGTATAGGCACTCTTGAATTATTTATGATTAAACCTTAGAATATTGATTATGAATTTTGTGTAGTTAAACATAACACTGAGAATAGTGTATGTTTCTAGTATTGTATGTATATTTCTCTTCTTGATAGTTTGGTTCTTTGAAATATTACTAATCTCTTTAAAATACTTCTGGAATGAATCAAGAACCAATACGATGTTGAATGAATACATGCAAAGTTATGCAAGCTGAAGAAATGAATCAACATGAGGACTTTGTTTCTAGTCATGGGATTGAATTGATGACACATAAATCCTTTTTTACACAATATAGCCAATTGAATTTTTTTTTTGGACATGACAAACTGAAAACATTTGCGTACAAATTTCGAAGGGAATTTTTGCACGACCTAAATTCGCCCATGGTTTTATAAATATTTATTTAGGGGACCAACTTTGCCTATCATTTCGTGGGTCATGCCACAAACCAATGCCATTTATGCCAATTCTATTATTCATGGCAATAACTTTGACGAACCTTAATTGCCTCAAGAATGACATAAGATATGTTATTATTATGTAGTTTTACCAAATATTTGTATACACTATAAGCATTTTGCTTAATTCGCCAAAAAAGATTGGTATACATGCATTCATAGATCAATGTTATTTTACACAATTCAAGTCAGTTCTTTGAATTCTGATCAATTGCGAGGTCTGAAATTGTCGAGAGAATTGATGAGTGACGACTGCATTGACACCAATTTAGTGATTTATTTTTGAAGTATGCTTAGACCCCTATTTGTCTGCAATTTTGAGCTCATTCTTATTTAGTGGGTATAAGTTAGTGGTCAGAGGTCACCTAGGAGATCTTAGACATGATGCCATCTATATTTTATATTATAGGTCGCTAAAGTAAAAGACTCAATTAAAGTTTTTCTTGGAAAAGCAAATGAAGTAGAACAAATGGGAAATACTCTTTAGTTAAGTGTTGTCTTCTATATTTTGAGCCAAGGGTGTCATATGACAAACTTGTTAAGAAGTAAAGTTCACACACAATTAAGGGGAGTGGGGGGTTATGGTTGGGGGTGAATCAATTATGAATAGATTATATAATTAAATCCAAATTTATAAATCTAATCTCCAACAATTAAAACAATGACGCACAACAAGAAGACATCGTACACTATAACACAATGATATATTGACTAGAAAAACCCAGCTTGCACAAAGGGAAAACCTCAATGGGGATGGTATTCACAAGATAATTTACTAATATATACATTCCTTGTGAAAGGACGTGACTCTATTAGGAGTCAAATATAATTCATTTAGTGCAATAGTCCTTTCAGCAATAGTCCTTGTTAAAAGGACAAATCTTTGTTAGGAGACCTTGAATGCTTGTTAGAAGGTTCCAACCCTGATAAAGGCTGATAAGAACAAGTAGACCCATTGTCTAAATGCACAAACATATGTGAAAAACTATACTTTCAGGATAACATATCAAAATAACATGAACTAACTGATCTGCAACTGCCAAAATAGTTCCTTTAAAGTCCACTTCAATCAACTACATTATGTCTGCTATGCATTGGTAATCCAACATCAGGGCTCATATCATATGTATGAAGACACACCTTTCATTTTGTACATACATACCCAACCAAGGTAAATAACACTCATTTATACCTTTTACAAATAATTAGTTAGGTCAGCTTGTTAGAGCATCTGCAATGCACAATTAATTACATAAGACCATGCTAAGGCATGCATGCCTTCATAAGCATCATTACAATCATTATATTAAGTTTCTCACACATTACAATGACAATATTACATTTGCCAATGATAAATCACACACTTGTTCAACACAATCGACTTCCAACAAAATATACACACTAGTGACCTTTCTAGAATAATCCAAATGCTTGTCACTTTCAATCATACATGCACAAACAAGTCTTCTATCACTTTTTATGCTTGATAGGGCTAATCATGTTCGCTAATAAGATATAGCCAAAATTTGCTAATAAGATAAAGCCAAAATGCAACTATCTCTATCATGATTTCCTATGCATTATGCTGCTACAAATCTTCACCAAACAATTAGAGACATAATCGTCACATAAAGAATAACGTACATAGGTAGGAATTCTATAATCATTCTATTGTACACATGTAAGCTCACATACATACTTCTATCAACCACTTTTCTTACTGATCTGATAAATAACATGCGATATAGGGGATTTGAGCCTATCATGAATATAAGAACATATGTTGTCATCAACAAAAAGTCTCTACAACTCATCTAAGGGCCAACAAAGTCCTCAATTCCTAAGAAGATTATCCATCGTTGAATGATTTGTTACACTTCATGAAAGTTTTTAACCGTCGTAAGAGTCAATGGTCTGTAAACAATGGATGGGAATGGGTAAGTTGTTTTGCCAAGAGTGAAAAAGAATGAGGTAAAGACAAAAATTAAAGACTCAACCTTTCTTGCATTGTCTTTAGATAAGGTTACAACAATAGATAATGCTTCATGGGTATGCATGCTACATGTTTATACTGTACATAATTTTTTCTACTAACCTAATATAATGACAACTATTAAAATTAAGGATAATGCAACAATGGATAACTTTTTTGAACTAGTGATAGTTCTCTAAGTGAATATGAACATATAGATGACATGATGATTGCCCAAAA
Source organism: Cupressus sempervirens (assembly GCA_028749045.1). Taxonomy (NCBI): domain Eukaryota; kingdom Viridiplantae; phylum Streptophyta; class Pinopsida; order Cupressales; family Cupressaceae; genus Cupressus; species Cupressus sempervirens. The sequence goes on along the minus strand of CM053785.1, from coordinate 28,179,647 downwards.
GTTGGTGTGTGTAGGAGCAGATGGAGCTTCAATAATGCAAGACCACAAGAATGGTCTTTGCATAAAGAGAAAAATTTTGTGCACCTTATGTTGTTGGCATTCACTACATGACTCATAAGATGAATCTAGCTTTTGGAATTGTTAGCAAGTATCCCAGCTAAATAAAATTGATGTTATAATCACATAGATTTACCAAAATTTCTATCAAAGTCCTAAATGATTTAGGGAATTTCAACACTTTCCTGGAGGACTAACTGATGGGAACAAGTTCGATAATGATACTAGATGGATCTTTTTAGATAGACCAACACATGGAGTTTCTTTTGAAAATCCATTGTTGCTTGGTCTAATGAACTCAAATCATGACAAGGATGACATACAATTTTTTTTTGAGCTCCTTTGAATGTTAAGCAATCTAGAGATACTCCTAATATTAGCATGTCTGCTCCCCATGCTAGACGAAATGAGGGGTATAATGAACAAGGCCCAACAAACAGCTATGTATGTTGCATAGATTGACATGCATGGGCCTCGATAATCTCTATCTATATCTACCATCATTTTGTGATGATGTAAAATTTGTCGAGTGGATGAGACTCACAAATTTGAACATTCCTGATAACATGGTCGAAATGGGGAGTTATGTGGCAATATATGTTGTGTTGAGATACCAATGCACTACTTTTCTATGGTCGAGTCTGAGGAACTAGGAAAGAAACCCATGAAGGTTGCAAGTGTCAGGAAGGAAATCCTTACCAAGATTGTTGAGCTTATAACTTCTATGAAAGAAATTGGCTATGATTTTTTCTTATAGGATAAAGATAGATTCCCTTTGGTCAAACTACTTGATGCCATGTCTATTGTGTTTCCTTATTATTGGAGTCTCAAAAATTCAAAAGATTTTAAAAATAAGATTGATTTTGCTAGATCATTATTGTAAAACAAAAGTAATCAATAGAGTAATTGTAAATGAAATTTTAGATGAATCTCTTTTGAGAGAGAAATCACGTCGTTTTGCAAATACAATGAAGAAACAATATGAAATTATGTAGAACTCTAAAGAAGAAGAATTTGCAGCCAAACTTTTGGGAAATCTGGCTTAGAGAAAAATGTTTATGGATTCAATACCAAAGATTTTCAAGCTTGCTTCTTTAAGTCTGACCATGATATTGGGGTTAGCGGAGGATGAGAGATTTTTTAGTGCTTTAACGTTCCTAAAGTTAAAGATAAGGAAAAGACTAGACAAGAATTTGAAAAATTTCTTGGGGCTCTATACATCCAAGTATGAAGTCCATAGTTTTCATTTTTTGAAAATGAATGTGTGGAGGAAGAAATGTCAAGAAGAGGGTCAGACAATATTTCAAACCAAATTTAGAGTTCTAGAAACAATGATATCATTATCAATGACTCAAATACTGGTTGTGGTAGCATTGAATTTGAAACTAAGATGCAGTTAAGTGAAGGTATGCAGACTGAAGAAACATAGTGAATAATGAAGGAAGCTTTGAACTTGATGGCGAGGAATCAGAGGATCCAATGACAAGATGATGTGGCAACTCTGAGAGTGGTAGAAGTAGTAAATCATATCCTCTAATTATTTATGAAACTTATTACTATAATCCACTATCTCAATTCTGGATTCTATCCACTATATCTCATCATTTATCATGCATAATAAGTTATAACATATTCCAATTTCAAAAATATGTATGGGATCATGATGATGCCATCAAATATTCAACTTTTACCATCAATGTTGATTTTTATTTGCATTATTAAGCTCATATGCTATGTTGGCATGGTACAATCCTTGAAGATTTTCATTTATTTTTTGAAATATAGGAATTCATAGAGATTATCATTACTTTATTTACACAATACAATTTAATGAACTGATTCATTACTAGTAGTAAGTAGAAAACTCTACTCACCGTGTGATTCTGTTTGCAAAAGTCAAATTTTAATATCCAAATTCATAATTATAATACTTAGCAAATGACTATGAATTCCCTTTTATAGAAAGAAAGGAGAAATGACTATTAGATAAATGAGAGGGGAGAGAGGATTGGTGGGGGCGGGGGAGGGGGGGTTTTGCGAATCAATTATCCTTAGGCCCTTTAAAAAAAATTCGTCACTTATACCAACTTAAACTTATCAATAATTCCACTCGGTAATCACAATAAACTTAATCAACCTTATGCCAGTAAATGGATTTCAACTTCCTATACTGAGCTTCGTTAATTGAATTATAGAAATAACAAGATTTTTAACATGCAAACATAAAATAACATGTAAAACATTCATGCACACATTAACATTCAAAAATATGTACGTGATAATGATGATGCCATCAATTATTCAACTTTTACCATCAATATTGATTTTTATTTGCATTACTAAGCTCATATGCTATGTTGGTATGGTACAATCCTTGAAGATTTTCATTAATTTTTTGAAATATAGGAATCCATAGACATTATCATTAACTTATTTACACGATACAATTCAGTGAACTAATTTATCGCTAGTAGTATGTAGAAAACTCTATTCACCATGTGATTATGTTTGCAAAAGTCAAATTTTAATATCCAAATTCATAATCATAATACTTTGCAAATGGCCATGAATTCCCTTTAATAGAAAGAAAGGAGAAACAATTGTTAGATAAATGAAGGTGGGGGGGGGGGGGTGTTGTGAATCAATTATCCTCAAGCCCTTTCAAAAAATTCACGTCACGTATACCAACTTAAACTCATCAACAATTCCACTTGGTAATCACAATAAACTTAATCGACCTTATGCTAGTAAATGGATTTCAACTTCCTATATTGAGTATTAGCTTCATTAATCAAATTATAGAAATAACGAGAGTTTTAACATGTAAACATAAAATAACATGTAAAACATTCATGCACACATTAACATTGATTTTTTTAACATCGAAACCTGAATAGGGTAAAAACCACCTGGGAATTGTCACCTAAAAATAATGCACTCTTTTGAAGTGATCTCAGTTAAGAGACAACCCTGTCAAAAGGTTGCAAGCAAACTTGCTAGGTGTGATCCTATTAGGGGATTTTAAAAAAAGATCACCTAGACCTTGTCACCCTTCAACGAGTGGCCTCTCTAAAGGGCTTACAAACATTCAATGAAATGCCACCTTACAAAAGGATTTACAAATAAAGACTATTAAATCCACCTAGTTAAGAGATTTTCGGCTACAATGGCTAGAGAGTAACGATTAAATGATTTGATAAATATGCAACTCACTTTTCTCATTTATATCTCCATTCTTCTCATATCCTTTCTCACTAACTAACCATCACATCAACTCTTCACTCAATTTCAACTCGTACTTTAGATCTCCTTGGTATCAACTCTTTCAGCAACTTTGCACCAACTCGATTAGGAAATAGACCAACAACGTTTGCCTTCTTGTCTCTTCCTTATATAGAGATATTTTTGCCACTTCATCTCATTCCTTATATAGACATATTTTTTCCACTTCATCTCATTCCTTAGGATTTCTATGAAATCCTCTCATCCACATGACCATCAACCAACTCAAATACAATGAATCTGGTGCTAGGTAAAAAGTTTTTCGAATCTTAAAAGTTGTATCTCCACCTTGGATCTTGAACTTTTCTTGGATCTCAAAACACGTCTCAAATCTTCACCATCAGATCTTGCCTTAATTATTGCAACCATTGATCTTGCTAACTAACTTCGCCCTTATCTTAGAATCTTCTAGTACAGTCCATATTTTCGTTTGGCGTCTTCCTTTACTAATCTTTCACAAACTATTCTCTTTTATCGAATTATGTTCTTCCTTTGTCAAACACCTACATCACTTGGTTAATATTGACCTTGGTTAACACTAAACACACTCAATTAACACTTTTTCTTGGATAATAATGTTCTTTACTTAACCTTCTTTTCTTCTTCATTTACTGACCACTATCTCTAGCTCAGTGTCACTCACTGATTCCTTATCTTTTCACCTTCCAACTTTACTCCTTTACCAACCAAAATAACTTTCTTGAACATCATCTTAGCACTTTATCAAATTACATAAAATAATCAAACCAATAGTATATTTTCATAGACCAATTTGTCACTTGCCCAATTAGGTTCACATACTTGTCATCACTTCTATATCTCATCTTCTATCTTTTCCTTTCACTTCTCTATTCAACATCACATCCTTTAGATGATTTACAACTTACATGAATGAGGATTGACAGACATCAATGACAACATAACAACTGATCCAACTCTTCTACGTACACTTTATAGCTCAATTATGACTTATATCCAACAATCTCCATTTTCTTTCATCATCATCATCATTTGTGTCCAATAATCTCCCCTTTGGCAGTGATGTCAACCTATTATGAAATATACCATTCAATACCAAACTTCATTATCTTCTCAACTATATATATCTCACTTATCACTATGTTTCCTCCTTCGATTATGCTTCCTTCTTCTTTCTTTATCCCTACTTCTTTGCTCTTCTCAAGTTCTAATCTTCTTTGTTATTCTACAGCTTCAGACATTCAGTTCTTCAACAATATATCTATCCTTTGCATCATATTCTCCCCCTTAGGGTATACACTCAATTACTCCCCATTATATTGTTTATGAACATAATCTCTCCATACAATACTTTCCTTTACTCTTTGTCCCCCTGTTTGACAACAATGCCAAAGGTATCAATAAACTTCTATCAAGAACTTATTTTCCATGTAGTTATACCTTTTACCTTGCATGTACTAATCACTTCAAATTCTTTATTTCATATTCACCACTTTAAGACTGCCTAAAGAGTGAATTCCCACATCAACTCACAAATAAATATTCTGATAAATCATGAATTGATGCAATCCTACATCTTCTTCTAGTGAACATTAGATAGGGGAAGGACCTCTAGTTTACCTCTTAGATATTCAAAGGTATCTTTAGGTAATAGCTTTGTAAATATATCTACAATTTGTTTCTTTGACTTCACATACTCGAACCATACTTGTTTCTCCTAAACTTTCTCTCTCAAAAAGTGATACTTATAGATATATGCTTTGTATTTGCAAGCATCACTAGATTCTTTGGAATATTGATTGTACTTGTGTTGTTACAAGATAAATCACTTCCTCTTACATGCCTTGCAATAATTATTTGATCCACACAATATTAGAATAGTCTGTTGTAGAAACTACATATTTTTCCTTAATAGTTGTTTGTAAAATACAAATCTGTTTCTTTCTTATTCATGTCACTAGTCTTTCTCCTAAGAAGAAGGCTCGACCACTTGTACTCTTTCTTTCATCCACAGTACCTGCCCAATCAACATTAGTATAGAATTAGTTCAAAATATCCATCTTTCTTGTACCATCAACCATAGTCCTTTGTCTCTTTTAGATATATGAAGATTCTCTTCACAAACATCTTGTGTGTTTCCTTAGGATTAGAAAAAAATATTACCACAATACTTACAACATGAGCAATATCTGGTCTACTATGAACAACATATTGTAGCTTACCAATCGTAGATCTGTTTGTGTTTCATTTACCTTAGTAGTATCATCGTTTTCCTTTGATAGTTTACACCATGTGATCATTGGTGCACCAACTAGTCTTGAATCTTCCATGCCAAAGGTCTTCAATATCTCTTTGATATACTTGGACTGAGTTATGTATATACCATCCTTGACTTGTTGGACTTGCAATCCAATAAAGAGTTTTATCTCACCAAACATTGGCATTTCAAGAGTTTTATCTCACCAAACATAGATATTTCAAACTCTTTTCTCATTTCATAAAAAAATGTTCTACACATCAGTTCATGTCTTCCAAATATAATATCATCAACAATTATTTCAATCAAGATCTTATCCTCGAATTCGCTTTTTAGCTACAAATTATTGTTGTCACTACTTTCAAGAAAACCAATTCTCATCAAATAAGAGTGTAATCTTTCATACCATGATTGAGGTGTCTACTTCAATCCATATAGTGCCTTGTGTAGCTTAAATATTATGTTCTTCTAATTTGGGTCAAAGAATCCTTCTAGTTGCTCAATGTGGAATTCTTCCATAATTTAATTAAAAAGTGCAGACTTAACATCCATTTGATAATCTTTGAATCATTTAAAAGTAGAAAATGCAAGTAATATCTCCACTCCTAGTTTAGCAACAAGGGAAAGTGTCTCACCATAGTCAATTCCTTCTTCCTTTGCATATCCCTTATAGACCAATCTTTCTTTGTTTCTTATCACTTCTTCATTTTCATTCATCTTGTTTTTGAAAATCCATGCAATACCATTAACATTCTTGTTCTTGGGTCTCAGTTCTGTTAGAGTAAATATTTAATTATTAATTATTTATTCTATTGCTTAAGCTTACTTAGGTCATGCATTTATTTAATATTTTATATTTAATGCATGTTGTGGTTAGTTGGTGACAACACGGGAGTTTGTTCCCTTCTAGTTGTTACACTTATCTTCTACCACCTTCCAGCTTGTTCTACAAGCTTCCATGAGCTCTTTATATTCGGGCTCTCTCTCATTGTATTTTAACAACAACATCATAACATCATTTCTTATTGTAAATACATTTCTTCTTGTGTTTGCATTATGATGGCTCTCATGTCCGTTTAGGGTTTTTTGCCCGTGCTCCATGCTCTTCCCTTCTATGGCTTCTCTTTGACAGGTTTCGCATGCAGGTGATCTTGGCGTCTTCGGAGTTGGCTTTCCTCAACTCCAACATGGTATCAGAGCCTTCCTGCTGCAGCTTTGTTGAAGAAATTTTGAAGCCATGATTTGGAGTCACAAACCCTAGTTTGTTTGTGCAATTTTTCTTCAAATCAGGGGATCAGCAAATTTTTAGAGCACTTTCAGCCCAAACGGACATCACCAATGGATCCGAAAGGCCGTTTGCAGTCAGGATTCATATAAAGTTTTTCAATTTTGGAGACAGAGCTCCGGGAGGCAATCTTTTTTGCTTGCAGGGGTCTGTCGTACGGTCGTACGGACGCAGCGACGAATTTTTTTATAAAAAATATATATTTTGGGGCGCACCGCCGCCACGCCACCGCAGGGCCGCCGCCGCGCCACCTGCGCGCAGCCTGCAGCGGCCGCTGCAGGCAGAGCTGCCCGCGCTCCGCCGCGACCCGGCCTCCTCCCGGCCGCCACCCGTCCTCCGCCCTCCACCGGCGGTTCCTCCTTGTCAGCCGCCCTACGGCCACCTCCTCCTGGCTCCGCCGCCCTGCGGCCGCCTCCGCCCGTTAGCTGTGCAACTGCGTCAACACCTTTGCAGCCAAAGCGGGGGTGACACGTGGCCTGGGCGCCACATGGCACCTTGCCACGTGGACCCGCCACGACACCCCTGCCACGTCAATTTTGCCACGTGGCGTGCCACGTGGAACTCTTTTTTGTAGCAACGGGTGACGGGCCGTCAAATTTTTTCCCTTCAAATGCTGACGTCAGCATGCATCATCCATCCTTGCATACACCTCTCCTGATTCACTTTTGGACCTTCTTGTGGTTTTTTGGCCATAACTTTTGCATACGGAGGTATTTTTCCGATCCAAAAGAAGCACCGGAAAGCTGGTTCCGAGACGGAGATTTTGGTGTAGGTTTTTTTGGTTTTGATACTTTTTTATTGCTCGTTTTTTCTGTTGAAGTCTGAAGTCCTGTTTTTGACTCCGGCATGCATATCTTTTGCGTCCCATGTCGGTTTTTTGAAAAATTTATATTTTTGGAAAGCTGGTTCTATGTACTTTTTAGAAAAATAGTCCATTTTCTTCTTTTTTGGCATCTGCTCTTTCTATCATAGTTTTGGTATTTTTGCTCTATGGTGGATATTTTGAGTATTTTAGGCCCGAGGATCGTTTTCCTAGCATGGTTTGCTTTCTTTTCGGCTGTACTTTCTTTTGGTTCAGCTCTTTTTCAGTTCTGATCATTGTAGCTATCATTTTGAAGCACTTTTTATTCTCGCACTGAGATAAATTGTCACTTTTGTATTCTGGGAGTCATGAACGTTGTTTTGAGTTAGTTGTACTTGCACTATTTCATAAAGCACCATGGGGGGGATTATTTGTTTGCTGTTTTAAGCATTCTCCCTTTGTCAAGTGAGTGTCCCTTCCATGACATTAGCCCCATGCAGAGTCAGTTAGACCGTGTCTTTATCGGTGTCTGTACCTCTTTCCCTCTCTCCTCGTTCTTGGTTCGTTTGCAGTAGATTTTGGCTCACCTTCTCAGTTGCCTGTCATCACACCCCGTCTGCATTAAGGGGGGGTTATGCTGTGTTCTAATGCATCCATGGTTCGATGGTTCGATAGTGTGAACTATGTATTCAGTGGTTGATCCTATGTACAAGGCGATTGCAGTGGCTGGCTACCTATGCATTTCGATGAGATGGATCATCTACCATATAGACATGCTCAGTTCGTGCCTTCTTCTTCCATGGAGGTTTCTTCAGATCAGCAGTTTGGCAGATTTGCGGCTTCTTCATGCTTCAGTGATGCTGCTTCTTCATGATCACTTCTTGTTCCTGTTTTAGGGGACAATTTCCCTAGTTGGAGACTTCTTCAGCTCTTCACTAGGTTCTTACCTCTTTTTGGGGGAGGGTTTTTTCCATGTGGTTTTCTCTCTTTCCCTGCTTACAAAGGTTGCATTTTCTTGCATTGTACTTGGGTACCTAACATGGCCTCGTTGTCGGGACCCATTATGCATTTCATCTTAGTTTTGTGAGCTTAAGGCATTTCCCTAAGTTGCACTTAAGGGGGGGTGTTAGAGTAAATAATTAATTATTTATTATTTATTCTATTGCTTAAGCTTGCTTAGGTCATGTATTTATTTAATATTTAATATTTAATGCATGTTGTGGTTAGTTGGTGACAACACGGGAGTTTGTTCCCTTCTAGTTGTCACACTTATCTTCTACCACCTTCCAGCTTGTTCTACAAGCTTCCATGAGCTCTTTATATTCAGGCTCTCTCTCATTGTATTTTAACAACAACATCATAACATCATTTCTTATTGTAAATACATTTCTTCTTGTGTTTGCATTATGATGGCTCTCATGTCCGTTTAGGGTTTTTTGCCCGTGCTCCATGCTCTTCCCTTCTATGGCTTCTCTTTGACAGGTTTCGCATGCAGGTGATCTTGGCGTCTTCGGAGTTGGCTTTCCTCAACTCCAACAAGTTCTAGTGTGCATATGTTATTCTTCTCTATCTATTCAATCTCTTCATTCATAACATTAATTCAATCTTCATTCATAACCTCTTACTCTTTTCTTTCTACTAACATTGAATATGCTATCAAAATTTACATGACATAACCTTTTGTGCCATAACCAAATACCTTCAGTCTTTGCAATCAAACATGTATTCTCGATAGAATATGGATACAATATGTTACCTCTTGTTTGTTCACTTGAATGGATCAGATTTCTAATACCATCATATATCTTCACCTTTTAGTTTTGAAACTCCAGTTGGTGACTTGTGTTATTCAATTGTGTCACTCTAAATAGATTATATTTTAGTCCTTGTACCAAGTATGCATTATCACATCTATTCTTTTCATTCAACACAATATAACTTTTTCCTTTCATAGGACATGGGACACCATTTCCAAGCTTAACAAACCCACCATCATAATGTTTGATATTATCAAAATTTCCAATATCACCAGTCATGTGATGTGAACAACCACAATCAATAATCCATGTATCACTCTTACTAACTTGAGAAATGAGATATATTTCTTCTTCATACCTTTCTTCTCCCTTTGAGTCATCTTTTATCACAACATAAACAACTTCCCCACCTTCTTGTTGATCAATAGTTTCATACTCAATGTCATCCTCCTTAGCTAGATAAAAAGCCTTCTTTTCTTTGTCTCTGTAGTCTTTTTTTCCTTGATATTTGTTCACTCTTTTGTCATTCCTTTCATTTTTGTTCAGGGTAGGACATCTAGATGCAATATGACCAACTTTATTACATTTGAAATTAATCAAAGGTTGTTTACCTTTATACTTTTCTTTGCCTCTTTGTAGCCTCTTTCACGGTAACACTTCAAGCTCTTCTTGATCATTATTTTTTGATTCTTAATCACTATCATTCTAATTGTGATGAGTTCTCTCTTCTTTCCTTGATCTTCTAATAGTTAAAGATGACTTGAAAGTATATTCAATCATAGGTAAATAATAATTATCAAAATTATTAAGCTCAAAAGTAGTCAACCTACCGACCAAAGCATCAAGAGTAATATCATTTCTAGGTATAGATCTCAACTCCCAAATAATTGGAACTATAATAGCATAGATAAGTAAGAGAGTTCTAAGAACTCTGTTTACCACTTCTTCATTTATGACTACATGAGCTCCTTTGATAACATTAACCACTTTCTTGATTCAGTTACTATATTGCATAATATTTTCACCTTCTTTCATTTGCATGTCACCAAACTTTCCTCTAAGATTTTCAACCTTTTCCCTTAGCACATTTTGATCTTCTCCATGAACAAATGTGAGTTTAACCCGCATCTCCTTAGCAGTAGCACAATCTTTGATTGTTAGCCCCAACTAATAATGTAACTGATAGTGTGAGATTGTTAGCCTTAGCTAATAATGCTATGAATGTCTATAAAAAGTCATTTTAGTTGTTATATTGACATTGATGTCAAGTCTTAGTTCACTAGACATTATTCTAACTTAGTAGAGTACCATATCATTTGGTTGATGAAGAGGATTTGAAGAAAGTATGATGAAGACAGAGATGAAATGTAAGGTATTCAATGTGTACTTGAATGAGTTGGACAATTGTAATATAATATTAGTTTGATTGTTTTACAATCATGTATTATTGTAATGTATTGAAGAAAACAAGCTTAATTGAGTAACAAGGTTAATGAAGAGAGGTTGTATTCATCGAGTGGCTGTAGTATTGCCCAAGTGATTGGATAAGCAAAAGGGAAATTCATTTTAGTATTAACCGAGTTCTATATTACCCAAATAAATGTTATGTTTACTGAGTAACAACTAGATGAATGAGATTGTAGAATTGGAAAATGAGAATGAATTTTGATGGAAATTTGGAAAGTTCAAGATGGTCTAACATAGAAGTCAAAGTGTGTTACAAGATTGATGGCTGGGAAAATTCAAGAAGGATTTGATGATGGAGATTGAAGAAAGATGGACAAAAAGTTCTATGAAATTTATATTTTTTGAGTGTCTAAATTCATTACCTAAAGTTTGAATCTAGAAATGTGTTATGAACCTAAGATCGATGATTGTGATTAAGTGACAAAAGATGGAAGGATTTGGAAGCATTGAGAAAACTATTTAAGGAGGAGCTCAATATAGTTTTAGGCTACTAATTTGGAGTTGGTTATACTGATTGGAAGCTAATCAAGTAATGTTAAGATTGATGTGAATGCAAAGTTAAGGAAGGTGAAAGAAGATAGTTAAGCCAAGTGAACCTATTAGATAAGAGGAAAGATAAGAAACAAAGTTGGAGAAAGAGAAAATCAACCAAGTGAGTAAAGGGAAGAAGAAAGAGCAAGAACAAAGATTTGAACAAGAAAAGGTAGTTTCTATTCTTAACAAATCATTTCTACTATTACATTTTAACCATTGTAGTAAAAAATCTAGAAGTATTGAGTGGACCTAACAAGTATGTGAAATCCTATATGGTAACATTTATTAACAGTGTTTGTAAGTCTTTTAAATCAAGCCACATTTTAGTTAGGAACAAGGAGTAATAAGGTCTAGTTTAATTTTTGGTGAAATCCTCTAACAAGGTGACATTAACAATGTATATGTAACCTTTAGCAAGGTTAGCTACTAGTATAACTCACTTCAGAAGAGTGAATTTTTTTGGGTTGTTGGTCCTGGGTATTTTTTCCCCTTCACAACGTTTTCATGTGAAAATATCGGTGTCAAATGTTTGAATGTGATTTGTGTTGAAAGTTGTTTTACACCTTTTTACATCATACTGAAACTAGGTAATAATTAAGTAATCACTAGGTAATAACTAAGAAGTTTATTGATACTTAGTAATGCAAGGTACAATTAGTTAACAGTTTGGAAAGAAGTGAATGATAGAGTTAAGTGTTAAGTTGAATGACTACACTGAGTGATTTTTTTTGAAGTTTATGATATTTTGTTGGTACTAAAATTGTTACAAGGGAATGCATGATAATTGGATATAACTGATTCACCCCCTCTCTCAGTAATCATGGAAAGATCGAATGTAGCTACATCTTTTTGGCATTGGAGATAATGTCATACACTAGTTGGAGAATTAATATAATACACCTCCTAGTCCTCTAATTGTGGAACAAATGGATGAGAAGAGGAATCAAAATAGTCTGATGATTGAAATCACATCTTCTCTCAATGACGTTGAATTTGATGATATTAAAAATTGTACCAATGCTAAAAAAATGTGGGATAAACTAAAACTTGTACGTAGAGGAGATTACAATGTTAGAAGAGCCAAAGTTGAAAGTTTGAGAGGTAAGTACAATGACATGAGAATGATAGAAGGTGAGAATACTGCGTAATATATGAACCAAATAAAGAATATATTAACTACAATCAGAGCTATTAGAGGAACCATCATTGATTCTAAAATTGTAAATAAGGTTCTCAAAACTCTTTTATCTATTTATAACATTTATGAAATCCAAGAAGTAAGAGCTATTCCTTCAAATGATCTAACAATTGATAGTTTAGTTGGCCAGTTGACTGCATTTGAGTTTAGCAATTATGAAAATAGTATGGTTAGAATGGGAAATGCATTTAGTTATTTATTAACCATCAACAATTCAAAGAAAGAGAAGAAAAATAAAGAAGAAGGTGAGTCTAAAATTGAAGATGATCTGGATGAGCTTGAAGTATTGCTTGCAAGAAGGTTGTCAAGAGGTAAAGGTAAATACAAAGGTAAATTGTCCTTGATCTATTTTAAATGTAATGAGGTTGGACACTTTGTTACCAAATGTCCTAATAGAAGTAAGTCTAATAAAAATAATAAGAAAGATTTCAAGTACATGAAGAACATGAGATAATGCCACATACTAGTTGTAGAATAAATACACTAGACATGTTGGTCCCCTGACTATGGAAAAAATGAATGAGAAGAGTAACCACAATAGTCTGATGATTGAGATTTCATCTACTCTCAATGATGCCAAGTTTGATGATATCAAGAACTGTGCCAATGCTAAAAAAATGGGGGATACAATGAAACTAGTACATGGAGGAGATGATAATGTAAGGGGAGCAAAAGCTGAAATCTTGAGAGAAAAGTATGATGAGATGAGAATGAAAGAAGGTGAGAATACTACACAATATGTAAACCAAATCAAGTATGTTGTAAGTGCAATTAGAGCTATTGGAGGAACTGTCATTGATTCTAAAATTGTAAGTAAAGTTCTTAGAACTCTCCTTCCTGACTATGCCATTAAATTTTATACAATTCAAGAAGTAAGAGCTATGACTAGTAATGATCTGACACTTGATGGTCTAGTTGCTCAGTTGACTACATTTGAGTTGAGTAATTATGACAATAGTATGATTACAATGGGAAATGCATTTAAGTCTTCACTAACCATCAACAATTCAAAGAAATAAAAGAAAAGTAAAGAAGAAAGTAATGAGGTTGATCACTTTGCTGCTAAATGTCCTAACATAAGCAAGTCTAATAAAAATGACAAGAAAGATTTCAAGTATAAGAAAATAAATGAATATAAAGACAAAAGAAAGAAGTAATGCTACATTACTGAGGAAGAGCTTACTGAGTCTAGTTTCGATGATTACAAGGAAGTAGTTGAAATGGTTTATGTTGCAATTAAAGAAGATCCAAATGGTAAAATGTAATAAAGTGAAACTGCCCTTATTTCGCATGTTAGTAAGAATGACTCATGGATTAATGATAGTGGTTGCCCGCATCACATGAATGGTGATCAAAGTATGATAGTTTTGAAGAAATTGATGATGGTGGAACAATTAAGCTTGGTAATGATGTCCCATGCCTGATGCAAGGTAAATGATCACTACTATTGAATGATAAGATTAGATGTGATGATGCATATTAGGTTCAAAGACCCAAATATAATCTTTTGAATGTTGCACAGTTGAATTATTCAGGTCACAAGATGACATTTGAGAAAAGGAAGGTCAAGATCTTTGATGATGACAAAATCTAAGTATAACAAGAATGCAAACAAAAGGTAACTTGGTCTATCTTCATCCTACATTTAAGACATTCTTATTTGCTAAAGTTGAGTATGTGTGGTTATGAAATAAAAGGTTGTGTCATGTAAACTTTGAGAACATGGTGAAAATCAGTAGAAAGGAAAGAGTGAGAGGTTTACTGAATCTGCAAAACTATGAAAATCATATGTGTAATTAATGTCAACTTGGTAGGATGAAAAAGTCTAAAATTTCTAGCAAGGCACACACTTCAAATGATATTATGGAATTAGTGCATATTGATTTATGTGGTACAATTGGACTTGACACTTACTATGATGATAAATATTTCATATTGTTTATGGATGATTATTCAAGGATTATGATTGTTATGTTCATGAAAGTGAAATCATATGCCTTTGATAAGTTCAAGTGGTATAAAGATAGAGTTGAAAAAGAAACTGATAAATCTTTGAAATATTTAAAGATCTGATAGAGGTGGTGAGTTTATGCATGTTGAGTTCACTAACATTTGTGTTGAGAATGATTTTAAAAGACAATTACATGCATCAAGGATAGAATGGTATTTATAAAAGGAAAAATAGATTAATCATGGATTATGCAAGGACATTGAGAAGGAGGTTTCTCAAATATTCTGGATAGATGTAATTAGTATTGTTGTTTACACTCGTAACCAAGTTCGACTGAAGAAATGAACAAAAAAGACACCCTAAGTATGGCCATACAATGAGTGTAAGTTGACTTAAAATCTTTGGAAGTAGATGTTATATTCACAAGGATGCTAGGAATGGTAAACTCTATGCTAAACGAGATGTAGGTATATTTCTTGGTTATTCATCTAAGAGAAAAGCTTATAGATGTTTGAATAAAACTACTAACAAGATGATTGAAAGTACAAATGTAAGATTTGATGAGTTTGTAGAGAGGAACCATGTAGAAAGAAAGAAGGAACCTAAAGATTACAACAAGTTTGTATATGTTTATGAAGATGCACTTGATACTCTACCCGAGTTACAACATGGACCTACTGAGAATTAGATGGTTGCAACTGAGTTACATAACACTTTACCCAAAATCAAATAGTTCAACCTGAGCAGGAAGCTGAATTTCTACCAAGTGAAGGAAATATTAAAAATCAAAGAACTAAACCATTATTAGTCAAAGATGTGAGGAAGAATCATTCACCCAAATACACAATTGGAGATAAAAATGATGGAGTACAAACAAGGAGCAAGTTAGGGGAAGGTACATGTTTGATAGATGATTTCGAACAAAGTATAGTAAAGGATGCATTGGATGATGAATGTTCGGTTAGTGCTATGAATAAAGAGATTGATCAAATTGATAAGAATAAAACTTGGACACTAGTACCAAGACCTACTGACAAAAATGTGATTAGAACCAAATGGATTTTTAAAAATAAGTTGAATGAGATTGGAGAAGTGGTAAGAAACAAGGCAAGATTAATTTGCAAAGGATATGAACAAGAAGAAGGAATTGATTATGGAGAAAATTTTGCACCTATGGCAAGATGGGAAGGAGTAATAAAACTATTGACTTATGCTACATACATGTGTTGAAAGCATGAATGCTGATGATATTCCTATGGGGGACTATTGTAGAAACATGATTAGATCATTATCATGATGATATGTTACATTCATGACCTTATTTGTTAGTAATGTCAAAATAGCAATTTTCTATGGTATGTAACAAAAGAACAACGATAAATGTCAAGTTGGTATAGATAGATCGTTAAGTACTTTCACTAGCAAGGTTAAAGGGAGATTATACTATGTGTCTAGTATATGTAGCTAACCTCAGAAGCATAAGATATTAAGTCTGGAAGAAGTTATGCAAGTTTCGGTGAAGACTTTTGTGGGATAGAGTTTACAGAAGCTTGTTCTATTAAAGAACATGTTGGAGATGATGTGGCTAAGCTTGCTCGTCATAATATTACATGTACGGAAAGTTATTTGAGTTACAAGGTGAAAGACAAATGTTATTGCTAAGTGTAATGTGTTCTTAATGTGGTCCTATAATAATTAATTGAGAAGGTGTAACAACCGACTCAGGGAATTGTTTTATGGATTTAGTATAAAGGAATGACATTTTCCTTTACCATGTATGGATGATGTGGATGATGTGAATGATTGTATGAAGCACAAAGAGCGGAATGCAAAGTTAAGTAGAGCAGAGTGAAAGTGAAGAAAACTTCAATGCCAAGGTTTTATTGTGTGATCTGAAGTGTGATCTAATGTTGCTCCTAATGAACTACTTCATAGTCTCCTACCCAAAAGAGATATTCAACATCATATTGATCTTATTCCTGGAGCAACTCTACCCAATCAAGTAGCATATTGATTGAATCCAACATAACATGCAAAGTTGAATAAACAAGTGATAGAACTAATGCAAAAGGGTCTGGTCAAGGAAAGCATGAGTCTAGGTGCAGTACTTGCATTGTTGACTCTAAAGAAGGATGGCTAATGGAGGATGTGTACTTATAGTAGAGAAATCGATAAGATTACTATTAAGTGTCGATTTCCTAGTCCTTAGATAGAGTATGTGTTTGATGAATTAGTGGGGGCTAAGTACTTTAGCAAGATTAGTCTCCAAAGTGGTTACCACCAGATCCATATTGGAGAGGGAGATGAATGGAAGACAATAGATGGTTTACACAAATGGGTGGTTATGCCTTTTAGGTTTTCAAACAAACCTACCACATTTATGAGTTTGATGAGTATAGTACTATGACGTTACATTGGTAAGTTTGTTGTAGTTTACTTTTATGATATTCTGATCTATAGTAGAAGCAAGGAAGAACGCTTACAACACATGAGGATCATCTTGAGTGTCTTAAGGAAGGAGAAGGTCTTTGAAAACTTGAAGAAGTGTAGTTTCATGCAAACTAGTTTGACCTTTCTAGGCTTTGTCATTTCTCAAGTTGGTGTTCAAATGGATCCAGAAAAGGTAAAAGAAATCCTAGAATGGCCCAGTCCCTCTAATATAATAGGAGTACGAAGTTTTCATGGGTTGGAAAATATATACCAAAAGTTTATCTGAAGTTTTGACACTATTGTAGCACCCATAATAGAATGTACCAAGGGAAGGGAGTTCAAATTGACAACAGATGTTGAAAAGAGTCTTAAATTCTTGAAGAAAAATGTAACTGAAGCTCCTATATTGACACTTTCACATTTTGACAAAGTTTTTAAAGTAGAGTGTGATGCTTCACATGTTGGGATAGACATTGTTCTTAGCCAAGCAAGTAAGCCTGTGGCCTTCTTTAGAGAGAAATTGAATGAAGTAAGAAAGTATTATTTTACATATGATCTAGAGTTTTATGCAATTGTTCAAGCATTAAGACATTGGAGGCACTATCTGGTCCCACATGAGTTTGTGTTATTTACTAATCATATTGCTCTGAAATACCTCAACACACAAAAGAAGTTGAATATTTGACATGCCAAGTTAGCATCTTTCTTACAAGGATATACCTTTGTCTTGAAACATAAGTTTGGTTAAGCAAAATCTAGTTGTTGATGCCTTGAGAAGGCTTGCTACACTATTAACCACAATGGAAACTAAGATCATTGGTTTTGATGCTATTAAAGTCTTGTATGAAATTGATGATAATTTTTGGGAAATTTTAGAATAGCTAAAGGCTTCATCTTCTAGTAAGTTGGATCATGTGAAAGGTGACTATTTTAATGCAGGATGGTTACCTCTTTAAGGGTAAACAACTATGTATACCAAGTGGATCCATGTAGGAAAACATTATCAAGGAATTTTTTTGGTGTAAATAAGTATTTACTATTTACACTTTACTTAAGTTTACTTAGGTTATTGCATTTTCATATTAGTTATCATGTAGACACCTAGGAGTTTGCATATTTATATGAGTTGTCATGTAGACAACACAGTAGTTTGCACTCCAATTGAGCACATGTTGTCTACTACATCTCTTTATGAGATACACCTTTGCATTCTTATCCTCTTATTGTTGCACATACATTCATGCACAATGGAGGATAATCCACTCTTGGTAGACATGTGCTTAGTTGTTATTCTTATCTCTTTGCTCACTCCTAGTCATATCAATTGCCTTTATATACAAGGAACTTCTTTGATGTCTTCATCCAATTATTTGATTAATCCATTCTCATTTGATCATATATTGTCTCTTTTGTGCTATTTCTTGACCTAGATCTTGGCATTTCATTCTTTCCTTAGGAAAATTCTTACATGGCATCAGAGCTATACCAAATTCTTACAAATTTCATAGTGGTGGACTAGCTGGACACTTTGGAAGGAACAAAACAATAAACTTGGTTGAAGATAATTATTATTGGCCCAAGATAGAGAGAGACATCACTAAATATGTGGCAACATGAAGAATCTATCAAGTGGCTAAAGGACATTCATAGAATACAAGATTACACATGCTTTACCAATACCCACCAAACTATTGACTGACTTGAGTATGGATTTTGTATTGGGTCTCCCACACACTTAGTGAGGTAATGATTATATTTTTGAGGTTTTTGATTGATTTTTAAAAATGGTCCATTTTATTGCTTGTAAAAAGACCAACGATGCAAATAGAGTAGCAGAACTATTCTTCTCAGAAGTTGTTCGCTTACATGGCCTTCTAAAGACCATTCCCTCTAATAGAGACACTAGGTTCTTGAGTCATTGTTGGAGGACTCTCTAGAGGAAATTAGGAACAAAGTTACATTTTAGTAGTGTCTATCATTCTCAAACTAATGGACAAATAGAGGTAGTCAATCGGAGTTTAGGAAATCTGTTACACTGCATTGTGGGTGAGAAGCCTAAATAGTGGGACTTGGCATTGCCCTAGGCAAAATTTGGCTATTATAGTTTTGTTAATAGATCCACCAAAAAATCTCCATTTCAAATTTTCTATGATTGAAACTCTCAAGGTTTTCTAGATCTTGTGTCACTTCCCTTAGGAGACAGAATAAGTGATGACGAAGTTGCCTTTGCTAAACACCTTCACCAGCTCCAACAAGATGTTAGACAAAAGTTGCAAGATAATAATGTGAGTTATAAGATTGTTGCAGATGCTACTCAGAGACAACAAATATTTTTTGTTGGTGACTTGGTGATGGTTTACTTGAGACATGAACGATTTCCTATAGGCACATATCATAAATTGAAGTATAAAAAGATTGGGCCTTGCAAAACATCAAAATGACTAATGATAATGTTTATGAGGTTAGCTTACCAGAAAATCTTTGGATCTCCCCTATTTTTAATATTTCTGATTTATACACATTCTATGGAAATGTTCCAAGTGCAGATGACATTCAAGGAGTGGATTGGCAATGTCACCTTCCCAATAAGAAAGAAAAGATTGCCAAAATTCTTGAGAAGCATACTACCTCTACAAGGCATGGCCAACATAACAAATACCTGATATAGTGGGATGGGTTACATGAAATAGAGAATAGATAGTTATCTGAGTGGGCAATAACGTAGTTAGATCCAATAAAATTGTAGCAATTCATAGACAACCACTTGCAGGAGCTATGTTTCTTTCATGAAGGGGAGAATGATGCATCAACTTCCAAGAGTCATAACTTTTGACTCGGATGTGGGTTTTGGCTAAAATCTTATAGGTAGTTGTGTGAGGATGATTTGTTTGAATTATCAATCAGCTCATCTAGATTAGTGGCCATTTCTATATTTTTTAGGAGCCTTAAATTTCATCTTGGCCTTCGAAATTGGATTTTTGTGTTTTTTTCCAGTTTTTTAAAAAGTTGTTTTTGTAATAAATCCGAAATCATATTATTGATTTCATAGATTAGTTGGAAATTCATCTTTCCTTAGTTGGGGGATTTTCTTGGGAAAATTCAAGATTTGTAGAATGTGTTTTGAAAATTAGCAAAAATGTAAAAACCCATTTTTTTCAAAAATTTGCCAAATATGGTAATTTTTGAAATTGTAATAAGTAGTTGTTTTCTTTCATTGTAGAGGCAGAGTAGATTTGGAAAGTTTTAATTAAGAATTTGACATTCTGAACTTCTGTGTTGTGTAATTTTCTGAGTTATTATTTTGAAGGGTTTGGGGTACATCATCAAGTTTGCCAATGCAAAGTATCACAACATCTTAGATTGTAGCTAAAGCATTTGATAAGTGTTGTAAAACAGTTGATGTTAAGGGGAGGGTTGAAAAACATTGTTGAATGGGCTACTAAAGAAACACCAATGCAATAAGGAGACCCTGATAAGCTATACATTTCATGCTGCCTAGACTTGGATGAGAGTTAGTTCCAAGCTAGGCAAGGCTGAAGCAATATGAGATGAAGGGATCATGAGCATGAGAGAGACATTGGTAGACATGAGTGCGAGGGTCTCAAGTAGCATATGTTTCCAAGTTTGTACCACTTGGCATGATTTATTTATTTTTTTCAGGACATTTTATTAAAATAATTGTATCTTTTTAGGATCATAAGTTATGTACAAGTGTTGAGCAACAAAATCACTAAGTATAGAACTTCTTGAGATGTAATTTGTTGATGGGATTGGAGAGTTGTTCACCCTTAGGTGTAGAGAGTTGATATGGACCGGATCCAAATACAACAATGACAATGCAGGGACCTAGCTAATTAGGTTCAAACTTTCCCTTTTGTTCTTTGTTTTGTTGATTTCTCAAATTTTATCTAAGGATGAGAACTCCAACTTGAGACTCTCTAGGATGAACTTTTTTATTATAGCTAGTAGACATGCATTTTTGGTAAGCCCTTATATAATCAAAAGAAACATTACAATATTCATCTTAGAGCTGAAGCTCATGTATTCTCATATCCCTATAATCTTCATTAGTGATCAGGCCTTTCAAGGAGACTCGTAAGGATGGGATCTCAACCTCAAGTGGTAAAACAACCTCATAACCATAAACTAGAGAAAACAATGTATTCCTAATGGGGGTGTGTGTGCTAGTTTGATATGTCTAGAGTGCGAGATTAATCTACACATGCCAATCTCTCCTAAACTTATGTACAGTTCTATGCAATATTTTTATCAGTGTCTTATTTGAAGCCTCAACTTGACCATTTTCTTAGGGATAATAGATAAAGGACCAATGATGCTAGAGCTTGAACCTTTTACAAAGTTGCCTAAGGTCCTTATTCTTGAACTGCCCTCCACTATCAGTGACTATAGAGGAGTTTGAATACCACATTGATAGATGATGTGGTTCAAAATAAATAGAGGCAACATATTTTTTTTTGTAGTAGAAAGCTCAAAATAAATAAGGCACCATGTTTTCTTGTAGCAATAGAAAGCAAAACAACCTCAACCTACTTAGTGAGGTATCTATAACAGTGATGATAAATTTATTTCTACTTGATGAGCTAGGGTTTATTTTGCCAACTAGGTCAAAGGCCCATTGTTGAAAAGGCTAATGTGTGATAGATGGAATCAATTCTCGTCTAGGAGTATGAATTAGGTTACCATGTAGCTCACACTTTTTGTAGGATGTAGCATAGCATGTGACATCTTCTTGCATTGTAGGCCAATAGTAACCAACCCTAAAAAATTTTGAGCAAGGGCAAGGCCATTAGAGTGTGACCCACAAATGCAGCCAACACTTGTTTAGACTCATCTATCTATAGGCACCTAAGGAGTGTTCCATCCAGACCTTTCCTATACAAGTCACCAGAGAAAAGGCTATAATGGGAAGCATTGTAGATGACTTGGCATTTTTCATTACGAGTGAGATTATCAGGAACAACTTGGTCACAAAGGTAAGAGTAAATGGTAGCATAGTGGGAGGAGCCATGACCAATAAAAATACAAATGGAGCCATAGGATCTGTAGCCTTGTTTTTAGCCCTAGGAATTTGTTCAAATGTGACAAAGGTAAAGTAGTTCATTAGAGCATCAACCAATTTCTTATATGGAACCAACTTGTCATCCTTGGTATGGTAGTCATTGTTAATCTGGTTCATGATAAGTTGTGAGTTTCCATAGATATGTAGATCAATTATCCTCCATTCAATAGCCAAATTGATACCATTGGTAATAGCCTCATATTCTACTATATTTTTTGTGCATGGAAAGAATAGCTTATATGATTGAGGGAATGTGTAGTTATGAGGTGTAAAGGTGCAAATAGTGGAATGGTGGCTTTTAAATGAACCAAAGTTGTGCAACCCTTACAATGTGCACCATAGAATGAAAGATTCAAAGATGGGAGTAAGAGTGCTAGCATCCAAGAATCACAATGCAATGCAAACCATACCAATATGAAATACAAGATACAAGCTAAGTTAATCAAAATATGAAGAGTTACAAGCTTTCCTACTTAAGCCATGTGAGTTAATCTAGAGCACAAAGAAAGCTAAGCTAAGAATGCCATAATGCCAGCAGAATGAAGGCTAAGCTAAAATGAAAGAGTGCAAGAATTCTCCAAGTTCTCCAAACCTCCAAAATCACTTAGAAATCCTATAGCATAAAGTTAGTACAACACATTAAATTAGAGAAAAGGGAGAGAGCCCTCCTTCTTTAAAGATAAATGGACAGTACATATTGAGAGACAAAAGAGGCATGATCAAGGGTGGTGAATGCACCCTGAGTAATCCATGTGCACAAGCATCTTACCAAATCAAGATCAATGGTTGACTTTAAGAGAAAAAATATGTGTGGAGGAGAATTAAAGTTATTTTGAAAATAGAAGATTCCTCTCACATAGGAAATTGTGTATTAATGTGTAGACACAAATGTCTTTTCCTCTTATTTTTGAAATAGGAATAATGCTTTATGTGTGCACATTTAGGATAAGAGAATTTTGGAGACTTTTTATTTAATTAAAAGGGAGCATGTTCTTTTAATTAAATAGAAAACTTGGGATAAAGTGGTCAAATCATAGGTTATAATCAAATAAATAGATTTTTGGTGATTTGATCAAAGATGAGTGATGAATAAATTAAGCAAAAATGCTAGAAAGGGGACTCTTAGTTGAGATGGCCAATTTTGGGTGATTACACAAATTACTAGTCAAATAGGTTGAGCCAATTATGTTATGTTAGTTCAACCAATCTTGAGGATAACCAAGGAAAACATTGTATCCAGGGAAAATTATTAAAAATAGTGCAAAGGAGAGTCATTTGGCCCTAGCAAATTATATTATGCTAGTGTACTCATCTTGAATCTCTTGAATAAGATAACAAAAACATTTGCATCAAGGAGGCCATGTATGCCCCTCTTAAGATGGAATATAGGACTGCATTGACATCTTAGGAAAGAGAAGAGTTAGGATAATCATCTTAAACACCAAGAAGATATATTTTAAGTAACAATGTATATATTGTTAGAGTAATTATTTTGTTATGATTATTAATTAAATCATTTTGATTTAGTTAATTAAGTTATTACTCTAGTTCTTAAGCTCTCTTAGGTGCATATAATTAATATTTTATATTAATTATATTGCACAAACCTAGTTTCTTTTTCCCTCCAGGGTCTCGTTCACCTTTAAAGGTTGAACCTTTGCATGTAGGTGTTCTTGAGGATCTGTGAAGTTGGTTTTCTTAACTACTACATGGTATCAGAGCGAACCTGCTACTTTCTCATCTGAAGATTCTTGAAGCCACGATTCAAAGTCTTTTTCTTCAAAAGGGTAAAGGGCAATTTTTTGAAGCACTTTGGGCCAAACAAATGTTGCCATTGGATTTAGAAGGTCATTTGTAGTCAAAATACATTAAAAAACTTGTCATTTTTGGCCTTCGGGCATCTACGAAAAAAATTTAGCGTCTTGGGAGGCCGTACGAACATGTTTTTCAAGATTTTTTTTTTTAAAAAAAATCAATGTTTTGGGCCGCTCCGTCCACTAGCCACCAGAGCGTTGCCCACGCTTGACTTGCGCTCAACCACAACTGACACACCACTTGCGGCACGGCCACAGCCCCGCCGCCACTAGCGGGCTGCTCACCGGCCACCTCCGCTACCCGAGCCACCAACAATCTCTGCCTGAGCACCACTTCCACCAGTGGTGCCACAGCTTGTTGATATCATCAGCTAACATTAGCATTCTGGCACCGGATTTTTTTCGGGTGACAGCTTGTGACAGCCATACGAGTGTCAATTTTAAGCACATGTCTATAATTTTCTAGAGAGCCTCTTTTTTGGAGTAGCTGTCAATTTTTTGCCCATAACTTGAGCATACAGACATATTTTTGCGATCCGAAAGAAGTGCCAAAAAGCTTACTCAAAGATGGAGATAATGGTGGTAGTTTCATTTGAGTTTGAGTTTGTTTGAGCTTCCAATTTTGGCATTGAAGTAGAGGCTTCTGTTTTCCTCTTCTCTGCATCTGAAATCTAGGTTCTTTTCTTAATTTTTGTGTTTTTTCCTAGTTGTTTCTTTGGTTTTGGAGGATATATTTATTCGTTGTGGGGGGGAGCATTTTATTTTCTATAATTCACTTTAGAATAAGATCCTTCTACTTTCATCTTCTTCTCTCAATGTTGGATCCTTCTGTGATCTGGCTCACACCGCACAACTATCACACCTAGAAGACATAGATGACTAGGCTTCTCATGTCAAGAGGCTTATGGTCATGCCTAGATGCAAACCGACCTATTCTGCAGTGCTCTTTTGAGGTTCTTCAACACATAAACAAAATGGATGAAGTTATGGGACTGATTGCACTAAACATCTCAAATAGTCTACTATTTTACTTGGATGGTTTGACCACTCCACTAGCTATTTGGACCAAATTCCACACATTATTTGGCACAATGAATGAGTTTTGGACACTATAGCTTGATGCAGAGTTGACTTCTTTGACACTAGCCAACTTTCCCACTATTGAAGACTTCTTGATGAAGTTCAAATCTCTGTGTACAGTCTTGCAAGGATGTGGTAAAAACAAAACAGATGATGAGTGTATTTTTTTGATACTCTCAAAGTTGCAAGGACAGTATCAGATCTTCTCTTCCACTTTCTACTCCACTATGGATGCCTTGGGTAACAGACATCAGGTGTCCTCATTTGAGACATTTTGTGATCGGTTGACACAAGAACATGCAAAGATCCAACAGGTGGATGTCTCTGGCCAGACAAGCATTGGTTGCTCAAGCTTCTCAGGGGAAACCAAAATAGAAAGCCAAACCGAAGAAAGATGCATCAAAAAATGATTCCAAACCTTCGGCTAACCCTTCTAAGGGTAAATCTTCTTCGAATTCTACTAAGTCTACCTTCAAGACTAAGAAGAAATCAACTGAGACTTGCAATTTTTGTGGAAAGGATGGACATCTCATTTCTAGATGTTGGAAACATTTGGAGGCTTTAGAGGAAGCCATGTAGGAGCACCACATTTCAACTCCTACGTCTTCATCCCCACTTATAGGGAAATGTCATGCTCTTACTAAACGAGCTATGACTTCTAGGCCTACTTAAATTCTTGATTCTGGTGCCTCTCACCATATGACAAACACTCAGCATTTGGTCACCTCTCTTGCCCATTGTCCTACTTCACAGATTGTTGTTGGGAACTCATCACATATTTCTATCATGGGTTCTGGTTCTGTTGCATTAGCTGGGGGTTTTCTTCAGGATGTTCTTCTTGTCCCTGATATATCGACAAACCTATTGTCTATCTATCAGATTTTCCATTATGGCTCTGGTAAGACAATGAAGTTCTCACCACATGATGTGGCTATCAAGGACTTACATGATTCTAAGATGATTGTGGCTATTGGGAGTGTTGACTCTGCATCTTGCCTCTACAGATTTGATGGATTTGAGTCTTCTAATGACATAGGTTCATTTCTTGTTGCACATGCAGATTCAGTAAGAAAACTTTGGCATGAGTGTTTGGGCCATGTCAATTATAGATATCTTTAACAGATGAGTACATAGACACTTGTTCTTGGGGTTCCCTAGATTTCTTGCACAGATGGTGTTTGTCAGGGTTGTGCACTTGGCAAACAACATAGGGATCCTTTTCCACATGGATGAGCCACTTGTGCTTTGGCACCATTGGAGTTGGTTCATGGTGACCTCATGTCATTTCCCACTCCTTTTTCAGGTGCTAGATATGTGCTTACTTTCATTGATGACTTCTCCATATGTACATGGGTGTACTTTTTGAAGCACAAGTCTGATGTCTTCGATTCATTTCGA
Source organism: Cupressus sempervirens (assembly GCA_028749045.1). Classification (NCBI taxonomy): domain Eukaryota; kingdom Viridiplantae; phylum Streptophyta; class Pinopsida; order Cupressales; family Cupressaceae; genus Cupressus; species Cupressus sempervirens. The sequence goes on along the minus strand of CM053785.1, from coordinate 28,153,276 downwards.
GTCTTTAAGACATTTTTTGAGAAGCAATCTAGTCTTTCTATTCGGCGGATCCGCACATATAATGGGGGGGTGTATGTGAACCAAGTGTTTAGGGATTTTTGCTCTGAAAATGGTATTCTCCATCAATTTTCAGTACCCTACACCCCTCAGCAGAATGGTGTGGCTAAGAGGAAGAATAGAACCCTTTAGGAGATGGCTAATTGTATGATTCAATCTAGGTCCATGGATTCTTGTTTTTGGGTAGAGGCAGTCAATTATGCCAACTATATTTTGAATCAAATGCCTCACAAGGCAGTTTGACATATGACTCCTGAGGAAGCTTGGTCTCATGTCAAGCCTGATGTATCTTCATTTCGAGTTTTTGGTAGTGAAGCATGGGCATTTATACTAGATGCTCAGAGGAGAGCAATGGAGTGAAAGAGCCAAAACCTCATTTTTGTTGGCTACTATGAGAATGTTAAGGCCTATAGGTTGTTTGATCCTGATTCCAGAGAGGTCCTATTTTGACAGGATGTCTAGTTTGATTAGCGCCTTCCTGTAGTAGATACCCCACCTCTAGAGTCTACTTCACTTACCACCACTGTCTCATCCTTTCCAATCTCTTTTTCAGATGATGAGGATGATGATCATGTTGATCCCCATTTACCTCCACCACAGGATCCTCCCCAGATGCCTAAATGGGCTTGAGCTATAGTTGAGGCTATAGGATCGCTAGCTGGTGACCCTACCACTTCCCATCACACATGTTCACATACTGTGGGTTCTAGTCTTCTCAGTCATGTTATTTGTGATGATCCTCAGACATTTGTAGAAGCGACAGGACATACTGTGGGACAATGCAATGGAGGAGTAGTCTTCTTTAATGAAGAATCATACTTGGGATCTTTGTTCTCTTCCTAAGGGAAGAAAGGTAGTGTGATGCAAATGGTTGTATCATACTAAGTTTGTTGTTGATGGTTCTATTAATAAGTACAAGGCGCGTCTTATTGCAAAGGGTTTTTCACAAGTTGAGGGTATTGATTACACTGAGACATTTGCCTCTATCACCAAGATGAACTCTATTCACCTTGTCTTATCCCTTGTAGCTTCACAGGGATGGCCCATTTTTTAGATGGATGTGAAGAGTGCATTCTTGCATGGTGATCTTATTGAGGAGATTTACATGGAGCAACCTTAGGGATTTGTGCAGGATTCCTCCTTGGTTTGCAGACTCTGATGCTCATTGTATGGTCGCAAACAGGCCCCTCGGGCTTGGTATGAGAAGATGGACTCCTTTCTGCTCTCTACAGGCTTCACACGTTACCATTTTGATCCTACAGTCTACATTGAGTGTATTGAGGCTGAGGTTTTGATCTTGTGCTATATGTTGATGATCTTCTTCTCACAAGCAGCTTGTCTTCTATGATTAAGGATGTTCAGAGAGCATTGATGGAATAGTTTGAGATGACTGATCTTGGCTTGCTACACTATTTTCTTGGCTCCAGATCGTTTAGTCCCCTATTGGAATCTTTGTTTACCAACATAAGTATGCTCTTGACATGCTTCGATGCTTTGACATGCTTGATTGCAAGTTTGCTCGTACACCTTTTCAGTCGGGTGTTACTTTGTCTACCTCTTGCATTTTGCCTTTAGTGGATCCCACATTGTACCGACAATTGGTTGGCAACTTTTTGTACCTAACACACACTCATCTTGATCTCTCCTTCATTGTGGGTCTTGTCTCTTGATTTTCACATGAGCCTCATGAGAGTCATTGGCAAGCTACCAAGCATATTTTGAGATACATTCAGGGCACATTGATGTATGGCATTCATTACACATCAGGGACACCTCACATTGTTGGCTACACTGAATCAGATTGGGTCGGTGATGTTGATGATCAGAAGTCTACTTCTGGCTTTGTTTTCTGTCTTGGCTTTGGTCAAATCACATGGTCATACAAGAAGCGACAGGCTCACACACTTTCATCTACAAAGGCTAAGTATCGAGCCGCAATACTTGCTAGTCAGGAGATTTTATGGCATCGGTAGTTGATGATTGAGTTTGGTTTTCCTCCTAATCATCCCATTGTTCTGTGTTGCGATAATCAGAGTGCTATTCATATTTCTCGCAACCTGGTGGAGTATCAATGCACTAAAGACATTGAGCTTCATATGCATTTCATTCGTCATTTGATCCAGGATGGTGTTCTCTCTTTGGAGTACATTTCCACTGATGCATAGGTTACTGACATCTTCACCAAGTCATTTGCATCGCCTCACTATCTTCAGTTATGGTCTATGCTTGGGGTTTCAGAAGTTGTCATTGGTGGGTCTTCTTGAGGCCTTCCTTCCTTCACATTTTTTCAGCATGTTTGTTCTATCTCTTTTTGGAGAGGGGTTTTTCCCACTGGGTTTTCTCCAAGCCAAAGAGGATACAAATATTATAAGGTAAAGATGAGATATTTGTAAAGAGATATCATTCAACAAGTCTCAAGGGATCCTTTTGATGGACACACAAGAGGAAAATATCCTTTCTCAAAGATATCTACCTCCAAAGTGAGATCTTGAACAAAAATTACATCATTGCCAAAGAGAGGGGAAATGGAACATGGATTTGCCTCTTCTTCATTGCTAGCTAAAGGGATTCTTTTAAAGGATATTACACTTTGAGCCCCCAAGTGGGGGACTTGTTGATGATAGACTTACACTTCTATTGGTTAATAATTTGTCCCTTTTGCTAACTTGGCTTTACCTTGATTCTAGATGTCCAGAATGTGAGGAACAAAAGGATGTCACCAACAAAGTGGTCAGTGCATGTGTTATATCACTGCCCTTTGAATTATAAGGTACAACTCCCTTATATGCAAGATATGCAATGAATTTTGTTTTTAAAAGATCACTAGGATTGGGGGTATACTCTTAACTTGAGAGTAGAAGAGGATAAACCAAGATGCTCATAACTACAAACACCCCAGGTAGACATAGATTTGGGCAACTTATAATACCCAATGGAATGGATATCACAAGGTAACTTAAAGCCCTTTTAATACTACTCCTACTATAATCTAAATACAAATTAGTCCTACTGAAATGCAATCTAGGGAGAGAGTAGAGATGCACATGAAAGATGAAATGGAATCTTCCTTTACTGATAACCCTTTACCAAAATGGAATATAACAAGGAATTAACAGCTTCAAATGTATCAGTCCTACAATCCCATAGAAACTATTCTAAGATGCTATGGTAGCTCAGCTGAAGGAGACAATGAAAGAAACCTAGGCATGCTAGTCCTAAATGGAATCAGAACATCTCATTACCTAATTGACAACATCATACAAATACTTCATTCCATCTAACTCTTTGATTCTCACTCACCATTTGGAAATGCAGGGGGGAAAAGTTGGACAGAATTGTTGAGCCTTCTATTAACTTAGAAAATTACATATATAGGCCTCCTCTTAGGGTTCTTGGCCAGTTATAGATTCATCAGTCATCAATAGAGCACTTGAATCACTCAAAAATCCAATGATCATCGTTACAATTCAATACATCAAAGAAAGAAAGTAAAAATGATTAGAATCTCTTAAAATGGTTCATATTCTTCTATGATCTATTGGTGCCAAATTCATATAATTTGAATCTCAATAATCATTGCAGGTTTGGATTCTCATCATCGATCTCGAATCAACGATCACAATTAAAACATAATAAACCTTCCTTTATGATTTCCTCCATGGGTCCCTTTGTACATACATGTCCAACAATCGCTTTCTCACATTGGTTATCCATCATGCATCTTTGAAAAGTGGAAAAGCAAGCCCCGTTGATCCTTTAAAATATGATGGTTGAATGACATCTCCTCTTTCATGTCACATTTTCACTACAATTTCAAGATTTAACATTTCCTTTACCTACATAATAGTAATGACTAAAATGAATAACTGTGTCGTAGCTTCACTACTTTCATTCATGCGATGTCTTCTTTCGATGCAACAATGTGATCCATCAAATTTTGTTGTTTCGTTGTCTTAACTCAAGGTTCCATTTAACCTCTTGTGAACATGTGAATTCCTATTATTGCTCCTTTGTAGCTTCAATCCCAAGTTATGATTCGCCCTTTGCGAGCATGCGATCTTTGGTCTTTTCACAGCTTCACTACTTTAACTCATGATTTATCTTTAACCCCTGCGACTATGTGATCAATAGCTTTCACTGCTTCACTGTACTAACTCTGGGTTTCATTTAACCACCAGTGACCATGTGAGTGTTTATTTTATAGTTTAACTATTAACACATTTGTTAGGTCATTACTTAAAATGTATTGAATTTGCTTCTTAGTTGGTAGCCTTGCAAAAATTGTTCACCTTAATTGTTGTCGTCTCTTGCACTATCACAACCTTAATTTCAGGTTACCCTTAACTGCCAGCAACCATGTGATCAATCTCTTTTCATTGCTTCGCAACTTGGACTTGAATGTTAACATTAGCCTAAGCAATGTCGTGATCACTGCCTGAATTAATTGCTACTGTTCTTCACATCTTTGCAAAATTATCTTTAAGTACACTTTAATCACATGCAGCTTTGCAAAAATTGTTTGATTTAACTTTGTTTTCACAATTTCATAGCTTAAACCCTTAACTCACTTCTAACCCATGTGATGCTGCAAATACCTTCTTTCTCTCTTTTGTGACCTTAACCTCGAGTTACCTTTATTCACCTATGACGATGCGATAACTATTTGGCTTAACTGCTACCATGTTTCTCGCACCTTCGCAAATTGAAAACTAGAGTTTATCTGACCTCTTGAGATGTTGTGAATACATCCTCTCGCTCATTCGTAACCTTAACCCAAGATTGACTTTAGCTATCTATGAAGTTGTGATGTTTGCACATTTAACTACCCATAACATTTTCACAGCTTCGCGACTTATCTTTCATCATATGGAATGTAAGTGGCAATGTGAAAATCATTGATTTGATCCTCATTCAATGGTTAGGAATCCACCAAGGGAAATTGACCTTTCAAACTGTGATTTGGAGATTCAAATCTATTTTGCACCATTGATTTGATTTCAACTTTGGTCTTTTCCACCTTCGATTGTGTTCTTCACCATTTTTGCATCGAATTCAACTAATCTTGTTTCTAGCTTGTTCCTATGATATGTGCCTTGGTTCTAAGCTTCAATCCTGATGCTTTTAGTTGCCATCTGCTCTAAATATAATGTGATCTCTCCCTTCAGATGTATCATGCCTTTAATGAAATACTTGATCATAGAGTTAGGGTTTTTGAACAACTTTCTTCTCATCTGGGAAATGCATAAACTTAGCCTCCCTTCCCTAATCACCTAATATGAATGAATGCATTAGATTGCTTTTGAATGCCCACCTAGGGGTACACGAAGGAATAGATGAGAAGAGAAGTCCCTTAAAGGAAATCTAGAAATAGACATGACATCACATTGACTCAACCCTAACCCTAGAAGTTTAAAAATATAGGGAACTAAAATCATGACAACAACTAGCTTTGATTGGGCCATGTTAGTACCTAGTCAGGAACCTAGCAATCTTTGGTTTTGCAAAACCCTCGAAAAAAGTACACCCAACAAAAGACTACCTACTTCCTTTATTACAAAAAACACCAAATAGAAAAGATCAATGCCTTAGTCCATTGGGTTGCAGAGTCTTAAATAACACAGGGAGATGCTATGCATTTGGGTGGTCGGGATGTAGTGCAGCCAAACACAAAGGAAAATAAAACACACAGAAAGAAAGAAAGGAAAGATGAATAACTAAACTAAACATACAACTATCTAACATATTTAAAGAGGTGAGATGAATCTCACCTTATGAAACCAACAACAAAGGGTACTTACGTGAAGCCATTGATTGGTTGGACAAAATAGGAGCCTTTCCTCTATAGCTGACATTGTTTTCTTAACAGTGCTCCTATAAGTAGAAATAGCATGAATCCACACAATTCCTTGATTGTATGCAAGAGCTGGCTATATGTTCACTTAGGTCCAAATAACCATGCCTCATTGTAAACCACTTCATCTTCCTTAGGGCTTTTAATAGTGTTCTGCAGATGATGGTCTTCAATGTTGGAAGGAAGATAGTGATGACTACCTTCAATAGAAAAGACTTGTCTCTTATGGCCAAAAAGGTCTTGGCCCTCATATACACTATTATGTTCATCATTTCCATCCTCTAGTGTATCGTCATTGTTTCCAGAATTAAAACTAGTCACATAGCACAGAAAAGGAGATTCACAAACTAACAATCCTTCTTCAAATTTTAGTTCCATACCTGGGTCATTTTGAAAGGACTTTTCCATTCTGAGGGATGACAAGAATCCATAGACAATCTCTTCCTCTTCATCATAAAGAAGGATTCTGTCCACCCTTAGAGTTGATTCTTCCACAGGTTGATAGTTGATAACTCGAGTACACCTTTGTTTAATTAAAATTGGATAATGAGAGAGATCCTTACCAAGGAATGATGTTACATCTTCTTCCTAAAGTTCTTCTTCACACTGGTAGGATTCCTTCATGGGTTGATCCTCTTTGCTTACCTTATCGACTACCATTGATTGCTTCTTAATAAAATGATAACTATCTTTTCTTAAACTGAGATTTACTTCATCAGATGAATCTAATGAAGACTTATTGTCTACTTCTTCAGCGTCAGGAGGGTTCACCCATTTGCTATTGATCAGGGAAGACACATGGGAACTCATTGGCAATTCTTCATGCTAACTACCATTGGTTGCTTCGGCCTTAGCATCTTACTCTCTCACTCTTGAAAGTCTTTTAATTTATGGAAATGATCGTAGAGGTGATTCCATATCTTCTTTGATTTGGGGTCATCCCTTCTGCTTAGACTCTCTGAAAAATTGAATAAGATCTTTCGAAATACTTTGTCATCTATTGTATGGAGTTATTTGAGAGTAGGCTTAGGCCTTGGCCTCTTCTCATTTTTCACATTAGACATGGCCTTTTCTTCATTTGTCTAGGTCCACGCTGAGATTTTGCCTTTCGGGTATATGCCAGAAAATTCATTATCTTTTTCACAAAGAGAAGTAGGCTCTCCTTCTTCTATAGGAGCACAAGTATAGACAAGTGAAGGAGGATTATCTCTAGTTGCCAGTTCTTTCTTTTGTTCTTCCATCTTTTGCAACAACTCCTTTTTCTTGTACAACCCTAGTGCCAAAGTCTCTGACTATCAATGTAAAAGGTGCACTTCTGCTATTTGTTATAAAGTTGATGAAGAAAAGGGCCACTCCCTCTATAGAGGTCTTCAAGGGTAGGGTCAGGCCTAGACCTAACCATCTTCTTACCATTAGGCATAGTCATTATACAGAGTCACCAATCCTGAACATACAAGATCATTTAAAACATGTGGGAATACTAATCTTTAGACACCGAAGATCCTATTAGGATTTCTCCTCAGTAGAATCGTTTGATAACTAGAAATTCATTTAGGTCTCCCCAACAGAGTCGCCAAAAACTGTTGGTTAATAGTTTGTCCCTTTTGCTAACTTGGTTTTACCTTCACTCTAGATGCCTAGAATGTGAGGAACAAAAGGATGTCACCAACAAATAGGTCAATGTATGTGTTATATCACGTCCCTCTGAATTATAAGGTACAACTCCCTTATATGCAAGATATGCAATGAATTGTGTTGGGGGTATGTTCTTAACCTGAGAGCAAAAGAGGATAAACGAGAATGCTCATAACTCCAAACACCCTAGGAAAAAATAGATTTGGGCAACTTATAATGCCCAGTGGAATGGATATCACAAGCTACCTTAAAGCCCTTTTAATACTACTCCTACTCTAATATAAATCCATATTAGTCCTACAAAAATGCAATCTAGGGAGAGAGAAGAGAAGCACATGAAAGATGAAATGGAATCCGCCTTTACTAATAAACCTTTACCAAAATGAAATCTAACAAGGAATTAAAAGCTTCAAATGTATTAGTCCTACAATCCCATAGAAACTATTCTAAGATGCCAAGTTAGCTCAGGTGAAGGAGACAATGAAAGAAACCTAGGCATGCTAGTCCTAAATGGAATCAGAACATCACATTACGTAACCGACAACATCGTACAAATCTTCCATTCTATCTACCTCTTTGATTCTCACTCAACATCTAGAAATGCAGGGGGAAAAGTTGGACAGAATTATCGATCCTTCTATTAACTTAGAAAATTACATATATAGGCATCCTCTTAGGGTTCTTGGCCAGTTACAGATTTATCAGTATCATTAACAAAGCACTTGAATCACTTAGAAATCCAACAGTCATTGTTACAATTCAATACATCAAAGAAAGAAAGCAAAAATGATTAGAATCTTTCAAAATGGTTCAAATTCTTCTCTAATCTATTGGTGCCAAATTCATATAATTTGAATCTCAACGATCACTATAGGTTTGAATTCTTATTGTCGATCTTGAAACAATGATCATGATTAAAACATAGTAAACCTTCCTTTATTTTTCCTTTATGATTTCCTCTATGGGTGTTCTGTACACACGTGTCCAACACTTGCTTTCTCGCATTGGCTATCCTTCGTGCATCTTTGAAAAGTGGGAAAGCAAGCGTTGTTGATCCTTTAATATCTGACAGTTGAATGGTATCTCCTCTTTCATGTCACATTTTCACTGCAATTTCAAGATTTAACATTTCCTTTAACCATGAAATAGTAATGAGTCAAACGACTAACCACATCGCAACTTCACTACTTTCATTCATACAATGTCTTCTTCTGATGCAACGATGTGATCAATCAATTTTTGTTGTTTCGTTGTGTTAACTCAAGGTTTCATTTAACCTCTTGCGAACATGCAAACACCTATTATCGCTCCTTCGCAGCTTCAACCTCATGTTATGATTAACCCTTTTGTGACCATGCAATCTTTAGTCTTTTTACAACTTCGTTACTTTAACTCATGATTTATCTTTAACCCCTTGTGACCATGCGATCAATAACTTTCACTGCTTCGTTGTACTAACTCTGGGTTTCATTTAACCACCAACAACCATGCGACTATTTGTTTTAAAGTTTAACTATTAACACTTTCATCGAGTCACAACTTAAAATGTATTGAATACTTCTTAGCTAGTGGCCTTGCAAAAATTGTTCACCTTAACCACTGTCATCTCTTGCACTGTCGCAACCTTAACTTCATCTTACCCTTAACTACCAATGACTATGCGATCAATTGCTTTTTGTTGCTTCGTAGCTTGGACTAGAATGTTAACATTCCTAAGCGATGTTGCGACCACTGCTTGAATTAACTACCACTGTTCTTCACATCTTCGCAACATTATCTTCAAGCATGCTTTAACCATGTGTGACTTTGTGAAAAGTATTTAATTAAACTATTTCTTCTTATCGCAATTTCACAGCTTAAGCCCTTAACTCACTTTTGACCTATGCGATGCCATGAATACTTGCTTTCGCTCTTTTGTGACCTTAACCTCGAGTTAACTTTATTCACTTGTGATGATGCAATAACTATTTGGCTTAACTGCTACCTTGTTTCTCACACATTCACAACTTGAAAACTAGAGTTTATCTGACCTCTTATGACGTTGTGAATACATACTCTCGTCTGTTCGCAACCTTAACCCAAGATTGACTTTAACTACCTGCAAAGTTGTGATTCTTGCACATTTAACCGCCCAGGACATTTTCCTCAACTTCGTGACTTATCCTTAATCATATTGAATATAAGTTGCAATGTTGTGAAAAATGTTGATCTGATCCTCATTCAACAATTAGGAATCCACCAAGGGCAATTGACCTTTCAACCTGTGATGTGGAGATTCAGATGCATTTTGCATCATTGATTTGATATTAACTTTGGTCTTTGTCACCTTTGACTATGTTCTTCACCATTTCTACATCAAATTCAACTAATCTTGTTTCTAGCTTGTTCTTATGATCTACACCTTGGTCCTGAGCTTCGATCCTGATGTTTTTAGTTGCCATCCACTCTGAATGTAATGTGATCTCTCCCTTCAGATGTATCATGCCTTCAATGAAATACTTGATTAGACAGTTAGGGTTTCTAGACAACTTTCCTCTCATCTGGGAAATGCATAAACTTACCTTCCCTTCCCTGATCACCTAATATGAACGAATGAATTAGATTGCTTTTGAATGCCCACCTAGGTGTACACAAAGGAATAGATGAGAAGAAAGTCCATTAAAGGAAATCTAGACATAGACATGACATCACATTGACTCAACCCTAATCCTAAAAGTTTGAAAAATATAGGGAACTGAAATCATGGCAACAACTTCCAAATAAGGAAGTGATTGTGATAACGAGTACACACCTACTGTATAAGAGAGAATTCTTTAAGCATACCAAATAATTCCATACAAGATAGGATGTCACATGATGAACAAATACCACTCAGCTAAGTGAAAGTGGATTATTATAAAGGAAGAGATTGAAACACTACTATTTCTCCCCTAGTTGTAGAAACAAGGATAAGAAAGACTATTATGTTGTCGAAAAAGCATGATTGAATTGAAATTATACCACCATGAATGAGAAGAATGGCCCAAAAGATAGGTTAACAATGTCACATAGTATGAAGCAACATGATAGGATCTTGAATGTTATTTAAAATAATTGTAATTTGAATACAACTCATTGTAACATGTTACTTAAATGACACCATAATCAATAAGCTTTTGAATTTTATAATGCAAAGCTTGACATTCATTAGCATAGTGGTGATGATATTGGTGATACATGCAAAAAGGAATATTCTCAAGATATTTTCTATATTCCTTATTTTGTTTCGGTCATTAATCAACTTGGCATGAAGATGTCGAAAAAAAATACTATTTTAACTAAAGTGAGGCATATAAAATATAGAAGTATTAGTTGATAAGGTAGGGGACAGCCATAAAGGAGAAGGTTGGAAAACTAATCCTTCCATAGACAAGTATGATGTAGGTTTCCAATGAAGGTTGAATAGAAGGTGGCAATAAGATAAAATAAATAAATATATTCATTGATCCATATTTTTTGAATAAATATAATGTTATTCACCAAATAGAATAAATAATAGCACAAATTTGTCAAAATGAAAAAAATGTAATGTTGAATCAACAAATTTAACTAAAAACTACACACTTTAACAACAATATTGCAATAAATGACTTATTGTAGAAAAAACATCTAATACTTATCAAATGAGAAAAAGTTTTGAAAATTTCACAACCCAGATCAAACTAATAACATCCTCCATAACTTTCATCCATTGACTAACAAATAAATTCATTTTAATATATTAATTTTTTAAAAAATAAATTAATTAATCATACTATTTCATAATAATTTATAACGTCACATCGACAAAACGCAACAAATTATTTCCCAATTACCAATATATACATGCAATGCTGTTAAGAGAACGATTTAACGGCCATCTATAGCGAAAGTTTATATTCTTATGACAGAGACAGCCGCCTAGTACATCAAATTCAGCAATTCCATTACTGAAAAGGAAATTTGGGGACACTTGTCTTCCATTCATATTTCCTTTTAAAATTATTAAAAAGACACTTCGATTATCCATAACGAATGTTGAAAAATTTATGATAGCTTTTCCATGGAAAATGGCTTTGCGTTTAGCTAAAATTTCAAATAGCTCCATTAAGCTTGCAGAGAGACATCGAACGATAATGGTCCATCAATACACGTTTTATTTCTCAAACAGGTAAAGCTGTATGTCGATTTTAGTTGATAGATAGATAGATAAAATTTTAACGTCCACGAGGCCAAAAATAGCCTATGGGACAGCAAGACAACTCAAGCAGACTTAAGTAGCGCTGTTCGCCTCTTGTGTAGACTAATGATGAGCCCCCCCAATTGCTCAATGTACTCTTCGTTGAACAGGTTATGCCAAGAACTGTCACATATAGTATCCGCAAACTTATCCCTGCTATCCTTGTAGGCCTCACATTCTAGAATAAAGTGCTGTTCAGTTTCCACTTTCCCAGAATTGCAAAATTTGCAAATTCTCTCTTCCCAAGCCTCCTTTGGCCTCTTCCAACGCCCGGTCTCACAACGAAGTTGGTGAGAGTTGGTTCTCAGCTGAGCAATAAGAATTTTAGCTCTCCAAGAAATGTTGGCTCCTATGTACACTTTTTCGAGTTGATCACAAGTGGGGTTGAACTCATTTATATAATATAGTTTCTTCCTCCCAATCTCGCTTCCCCAATTTCTCTTGTAGAATTTCTCCATAACAAAGACCTTTATTTCTTTATTACTTGTGGGGCACATATTGAAATGAATATTCCATTTACTCATCCACTTGATGTTTTGTTGCATCCATGTCCTTTTTCGCTTACATAGTGTGTCACTAAAGACAACTTTCGGCCATCTATCCTCTTCCATTTTTTCGATTCTTTTTAGATAGCTTAAAAGGCGAACCATAGCAAGTGCCTCAATAGGTGCAGCCCCCATTTCACTTAGCATGATGTCATATGGAACAGTGCTTTTAATTTTAAACTTGCTTGTAATCAAGCGCTTTTGGATTCCTTCGATTTGTTTCCATTGTGCTATAGTAGTGCTGTTGGCCCATAATTCACACCCATAAAGAACAACTGGCAGCACAAGAAGACCAAACAAGGTTTGAATAGTTTTCCAATCCCACAACTCCGCTTCACGGCACCTATTCTGAAGAGCGTAGAAAGCCTTCCATCCACCTAATGTCCTTTTATACTTGCAGCTAGACCAGCTTAGTTTTTTGTTGAAATCGATGCCAAGGTATTTATATTCCGCAACTTCTTCGAGAACACTTCCATTGTAATAAAATTCATGTTGATGTTGTTTTTTATTATTAGAGAAAATCATAACCTTCGTTTTGCTGATATTGACTTGCATCCCCACCATTCTACAAAAGCGCTCAAGAGAAGATAGATGGTCTTGCAAACCACAAGCAGATTTGGCAATTAAAATGAGGTCGTCCGCATATAAGAGTAGCTTTATAACAAATTCCCCTAGCTGAATGCCTTCACGCTCTTGCGTGTTTAACCACTCTTCCAGTTTGTCAATATATAAACCAAATAAAGTAGGGGATAAAGGGCAGCCCTGTTTGACCCCGATATCGCTCCTAAAACATTCTGAAATGCCATCTGAAGTTCTGATTTTGACTTTCACCTCTTCGTACATTCTATGAGCAGCAGCTCTGAGATGCCTAGGAATCCCCAATTCTTCCATCCTCAACCAAAGCTTGTCTCTCGAAACGGTATCAAAAGCCTTTTTGAAGTCAACAAAGCAACAAAAAACCTCTTCTTTTTTCTCCCACTCTTTTTCAATAATGTGTCTCAGAGTGACACAGTGATCCACTGTCGAGTGCTTTGGCCTAAAACCAGCTTGTCCTTTAGCACGTTTATGATTTTCTTCTGCCCATTTGCTGATCCTAGTTTCTATCATACTGCCAAAAAGTTTAGCAAAGAGGGGATTGATCATTATAGTCCTGTAGTTGGAGGGATTGTTAACATCACCACTCTTAAAAAGTGGTATTGCAAGGCTGATTGTCCAATCTTTCGGAAACCCTTCCTGGCAGATTTTGTTGAAGATTTCAGTGATGTGCGGTGCAAGAGTTTTCATACCCCACTTCAAATATTCAGCTTGAAGTGCAACAAGGTCTTTTGCTTTGCCTCCACCCAACTTCTTAATCCCTGTCTCTATCTCTTGCACAGTAAAAATATTTGTGGTATCATTGACCAAAGGTGGCTGTCCCACTCCACCCTCTTGTTCATAAAGTTTTTTAGCATAATCAAACCATTGGGTGGCAGTAATATTATTTTCAGTTTGCTTCCTCCTTGGTTGGAGTTCTTTCCAAAAACGTTTGGGGTTATTTCTGCCCAAGAAAATTAGCTCCTCTCTCCTTGTGGACATAAAATCGATTTTTTTCTTCTTTAGGATCTGTTTGTAGGTCTTAATGTCAAGGTTAGTTTTATTTGACTCCCTTAGATTTCTCCTAGCCCTCTTGCATTCCTTATCAAACCATGCATTGGCTGGAAAACAATTAGTTTCAGATTTTCTATTTTTTGCTCTCTTGCATTTTGAAAGAGCCTTGTGAATCAGATTTGATAAATCATGACAAAGTTCCTCAAGAGCAGCCCTGAAAGTGTTACTATTTTCTGAAGTTAACAAAATTCTGCCCTGAGAAGGTGGGTGTTGAGGGCCTTGGATTTTTGCCCCAATCCGTCTATCCTTTGCCCAATACAAATTTACGTACAGTGGTCTATGATCTGATTTGAGATCCCAAATGTGCTCTCCAATTTCAACTTCTTCAATATTGTTATACAAATGCTGCGAACAAATTACATAGTCTACCACACTTGCCCCGTTGTATGTGTTGCAAGTGAAATTGCCCGACTTAGCCCATCTAGCCAAACCATTACAGATTATTAGATCAAATGTGCCACACAAAGTGATCAATTCTTCCCCAAAATGATTGCAGCCTTTAGCATCTTCGGATATTCTATCCCATGGATGATTTCTCTCTTCTGTGAGCCAAATAGGGTTATCATTTACTTCGGAGCTGAAAATACTTGCTTGCCAATTTGCTGTCCTAGCATTGAAATCTCCAACGAGAAGGACATCCCCACGTTGTGAAAAAACAACAACATCTTTCTTTAACGTAGCATAAGGGTCATTGTGATCTAAACCACACTTTTTATAAATTTTAGATACTTGTGGAGCAAAGTAACAAGCTGCAATCCTGAGAAGAGTGTTATTTTCCACGATTTTGAGCCATATAAATTGTTTATTAGAATCAGTCTTTTCCAGCTGAATGACACGACCTTCTTTTTCTTTTACTAGAACCATTATACCTCCATAACCTTTACCATTTCCCGCTGCCTCATTCCACACTGCCATCTTCCAGTAGCCTTCAAACAATGGGGTCTTACATCCCTCATGCTCATGTGTCTCTATGAGACAAATAATGTCTTTGCCTTCCGCAATAGGCCCTAACCCAGGCCCACGTCTCCACGGATAACCTCTGCAATTCCAACAAACTAAACTTAAGGACGCCTGGGTTAAGCTTGATTGCTATTTATTTTGATGCGAAAGACTCAAAGTTGAGTTATTATCGCTAGGTGTGATTATGGATCTTGTTGTATCGCTGCCTGTTAAGGTGTTTGTTGTTGCACCTTTGTTGCCTTCTTGCTGCCCTTCATTGTAGCGGTGGCCAAAATGAGCAATAACTGCTTTTCCCTTGAACATCCAAGCTCTTTTGCCTTCATTTCTAGCTGTTCTGATTTTTTCCATTTCCATCCTTCTTTCTACTTGCTGTCTCATAGTTAAATCCTCCTCTAAAACGAAGCGAGAACCCCACAAAAGCTGTTTTTTGTTAAGTAGATTTTGTTTGTCGCTAATGCTGAGCATGACTACCTTGATTGGCCTATTTCTCTCAGCGTGTGGTTTGCCAACCCTCCAAGCTTGGCAAATTTGTCCTTGCCACAACAGCACATCTTGTAGGAAATCCCTCGTTAGGTCAAGGGTATGTTCGCCTTCCCCATAGTCTTTTATCCCCTTGATAATTATATTGGATGCCCTAAGCTGCCTTTCCTTGACCTCTTTGTCTTGCGTGTTCACACGAATCTTTGCCTCTTCTCTTGCCATATCAGGGTGTTTGCTGTTTTTGTCCCAAGTTTTGGTGACTTCTGCAAAACTCCTCTTCTCTTCACCATCTGCCTTTCCTGGCAAACTAGTGTGAAGAATCATTTTCTCCTTATTATGAGATGACTCGGTATTTGCTGTGACCTTGTTTGTATCCAATGTCACATTCAGGTTTTTCCATTCATCCTTCATATTCTGCCATTCAAGCTTCCCGGCTAAAAGTGTTTCTTGCAACGTTGAAATTTGAGCTTTTAAAGTGTTGTTATCATCTGCAAGAGTTTTATTTGTTGCAATTAGCACCTGTATATTGCGGTAACTTTCTTGCTCCTTAGCCTCTAGGAGCTCCAACCTCCTCTTGGCCCTCAAAAGTTCTTGCACATAAAGATCTGGGCACCAAGCGAGAGGTGTGGAGGTAGGGCTGTAACTGACAGACTCATCGAAGTTATTACTACCATACAGATGACTGTCACCACTTAAGTGTGGAGGAGGGCACATTTTGACTTGTTTATGCAATCTCTGCCCGTGTTTTTGCTTGTCCTGTGACCCTTTCATACGAGCAAGTCTACGTTTTAAAATGCCCTTGAACTGTTTAACATTGACTCAGATATATTTTCCTGTCTTGCCAAGTGATGCCATTTTGACTTGCCCTAAATGGTTAGTTTCAAAGTGTACCATAATTTCTTGACTGTTTTTTACCAATGAGATGGTTTGTTTTTCCATGGTTTGCATATCCACCGTTTGTTTTCTCATTTGTGTATCCTCAATTTGTTTTTCCATTGATCAAAAGAAAGAAGGGCGAAACAAAAGCTAACAAGAGCAAATATATAAAACAAAACCAAAAAGTGCACCTTGAAACCCCTGGCTTAAGGCCTGCCACTATCTTGCTGTGGGCTGGGCCCCAGTCTTCGTTTTACCCTTGGAAACGGGCCTACCTAGGATCTGAACCCTGTCTGGTATTGTGTCTGCTGCCCTGGTCCCACTGTTTCTTACAGAAGCGCCCACGCTGTTTCTAGTTATTTCCTTGTGTCTGCTGCCCTGGTCCCACTATTATGAGATCTTTCGGTCAAACCCTCAACAAAATATGCAAATTAAACGCCGCAGTTCCGGCCAGTGCTTAATGCCGAGCCCGATCCACAATCCACTAGAATATGTGACTTAAATTGCTTCAAACAACTGCGATTCCCGCGAATCGAACCAAGGCCCGGCCGGACAGAACAGTTCTCGGCTCAAACCAGAAAAGCTATGTGCATACGAGCACAAGTTAAAGCACTTTAACACAATCATGATATTAATAATGAATCCCCCCACTGTTTCCTGTCAGAGCGCTCAATAAAGTCCAGTTCAGTTCACCTGCCGCCATTTCTGCGCACTCTTTCCCTGATATCTACCAGAAGCACAGGGTCATCGCGTAAGGTGAACAGAAAAATACTTCCAATATCCTGCCAGCTCTGGGCACTATAATCAAGAACAAGAAAAATTAAAAACCGGATAGCTGAGAAATGCTGTGCGTGTTCTTGGACCTGGGAAACACTGATTTTCTGAATTCGGTACTGTTGATAACTTCATATTTAGTCTATTCTGTTTTTCTGACGATTCTTCTTTTCCCTGGGTCTTAGCAGTTCAGTTTACAAAGACAATTTTAGAGTTATTCCATAGTGCCCAGGTAAGATAAATCTTCATATCTCATGGATTATACAAGAACTTAAATTAGTATATATTGCACTTCAGATCAAGTATTTATGCTAAGCTCTTCCTGTCTGGATTTCAAATTACATTTTGTTAACAAAGAAGAGAAGCCCTGTAGAGTTGATTAAGGCACTGACAGCAAATAAGGAAATTAATGATACCCTGAATTGGAGATATTTTACAATTTTGTTCTGGAGTTTGTCTAAATATGTTGTATATCCTTTTCGCAATTCTATGCCTAGAGCTTGCTTGCCCTCCTGCCAACCGGTTGAATATAAATTTCACTGTGAAAGTGCACCCTGCTGTCTTTGTGGGGAAATCCTTGTGACTTATTCACGCATGCAAACCCATCCAGTTTAATCGTAGTCAATGAGTCAATGTTAATAATTCACCAAGTGTTAGGTTAAACACATGGAAAAGACCGTGCAACTCTCAAAGTAAGTGCAGTGATATATCTCACAGAGAGATTTCTTCGTTATTTGCAAACATCTCATGTTGTTCAATTTAGTACCTAATTTCACCTTGAGATTTAAGCTATGGGGACGAGGACGTTTTCAATTTAGTACCCCATTTTGCTTTGAAATATGTGAGATGGCAACGCCGTTTCAGTTCGGCAGGCATGAGTAGGCAAATAGAGCGTTTCACTGTTAGACATAAATATGGCCACCAGAAGATGTAACGTACTGGATGGTCGGTGCAATTTCAATTCAGTAAACGTGATTAGGTGAATAAGGGTTCGGCAATATTACTGTAAAGGAAAATTATACATCATTAGGTTGAATCTAGGCTAATCCAATAGAGTGCAAAAATACAAGCGTAAAATGCCAAACTGTGGATAAATGTAACTCTGAATTAAATGATATTTTAGGAAAATGAATACAAAACTTATAGTTAGTTCTAAAACAAAGAAATGAATGATTTTCCTGTGATAATAAATTGTAAACTGTCTCTAACCTGGAAATACTAACTCTTGGGGTCTTTTCTGCATCCAGGGATTTGTCCTTCTGCGGCATAAGTCTGATCTGTGTTTCGGTAATCCTGTTTTCTGCTTTGCCAAGTTCACTCTTCTCCAGTGTTCCACTGTGTTTCAGGACAGGGGATGGGGGGACGGATTTTGGGGATAAGGGAACAAAGGACCTTAGGATGATGGGGGGATGGTGGTGGGGCATGGCAGGGATGTGTTTCAATCTGACAAATGGAATTGTTGAATCAGAGATTCTATTATATCAAAAATATCATAAAGATGATTACAGTGAGTAGCATGATATCAAAATAAGTACAAAATGTTAAAATGGAGTGAAGGGAGGCCTCTAGTCCCCTGGAATTCCTCACCACTGGAACTACTAGACTCCTCATGGTCAAGATCTGCCAAATTAATACCAACCAGCCTTGCATCTAAAGTTGTAGCATCCTCATCAATTTGTGATGGCTCATCTGTCTCTACATCCCATTGGGCTTACTGGACTCTCTTTGTACAAACATGTCCTGTGCTCAATGAGACACCAAGCACCATGTACAACCACAGGCTTCTCTACTCCTGCAGAGGTAAGTGTGTCCTCATAAGAGAGTGGATGAAGCTATACATAGAGACCAATTCATCTCAGAAGCTAAAGAACTAGAAACATAAGATAGCAAATGAATGGCTAGAGTGGTAGTCTTTTATATTTGTCCATGACATTTCCATCACAAAATTGGATCCTCTTGTTCCATAGTTCCTATATCCATCTCAGTTGCATTAATAACCTTAAGAGAGGTAAATTTGGCCCACTCTGTGCTAGTAGTAGAAGGATCATACATCTTATCAATGCACCTAAAGAACCCTACCTTCACATCATCATCTTGAATCGATGTAACTCTACAAGGCTTGAGCATGTATCACCAAGGATTCAACACATAGGCAGCCATATGCGAGGGAATGTGAGCTTATCCCATCTGTGCTGAATGATTGTCTGAATGTGCTCATTGTAGCATGGTAAAGTGTGGTCCTTAACTCGCACAACCACCCTCATCTAGTCAAGCATAGAAATAATGCATTCATACACCTCTCCAAGGTTAGGTGCATCCCCATCCCCACATCTAATGACCTAGAAAACCAAAGCAATGATAGAGATTTGTATTTTGCATCACTCCAAGACACATCATGCTTCACCATATCCTTCACCCTCTCACCCCTCTTTGTCTTGGCCTCAGTCCACTAATTCCAATTTGTTGTCATAACCATGAGTTGCAGTGCCTCTTGCAACTCAATCATCCTCTCCAAAAGGATGAAATAAGATGCATATCTAGTCTCAACAAATTTCAAGAACACATTTGTGAAGATCTTGAAGAGTGCATGTTCATGAAGTATGGTGGTTTCAAATAAACATCTGCACTTCTCTCAAATCATTGACCATTCCTCTAATCCAATCAATCTTCTCTATGTTCGTGAGTGCATTGTTCATGACATACACATGACATGGAGTTCACCAAATGTCTGAAGGCTGCCTAAGTTTCCCTGTAGCTCTACACACATGCTGCATATGTCACTACTTAGACCACACTTTGTGGTCTAACCTCCTCAAAAGCCTCCCCGAGGACCTAAAATTGAAAATCATCATCTTTCTGTGTACAATCAATTGCCCTCAGAAAATATGGACCCTTTGCACATGTAACCATGATGTTCATGAGTGGATTATGCATAATGTTCGTCCATCCATCCATAACTATGCTACATTAAGATTCCACCCAACATGCCTCCGTCTTCTCCATTAAAACATTTATCTTGGAATAATTCTTATCCAAGATTGTGATTCTCAATTTGTTCTCAACTAGTGGCACATTTGATGGTCTTCCCCTTGCCACCACCGATATAATCTCCTTATAATAATGATCAAGATACATGAAATGGGATGCTACTGGCAAAGAAGAACTTTGCAATGACATCATCTATATCATCCTTCAGCTGCACATTGAACAATTCAGGTATGGGGTGACTTTGCTACTTGTGTTTCTCCTTACCCTCTAGGATTGGACCACAATACTGTGAGTGGATGAAGGTCCTACCATCACTCATGCTCTCTCATGCAAGGTGTGATTAGAAGCATGTGGCTGGCTCTGCTGAACCTGCATACTACTAGACACTCAGGTTTATATTTGACACTCACAACTTGTTCCAAAAAACACACAAATCCATACCTTTTCTTCGAATGGAGAGGAAGTGTGCATTAACTCTAGTAATGCTACCAAACCATTCTACACCACACATATTGCAACTCCACTTCCTTGTGCCACCACCTGCCCCCGATGTGTCTGGTATTTTTGTTGCAAGCTGTTTGAGAGGTGCTTATGATCCTTAGCAAACATTGGCAGTATTTCAAAGGGGCAATCTATAGTAGCTAGTGCACTTGACATTGAACTAGTTTGAACTTAAGGATGAGCAACCTCCTCAGCCTCAGGTTCGTATGTTGATTTGCTTCCATTGTAAGAATAAACTTCTTTCTCATCCTCACTCATATCATGAGAGCTCAATATGACATTGCATTTTACAAATAAATTCAAGAAGCACCTAGTTTCAGCCTAGTTTCTAGGTTTAACAAATTTGAAAACGAAGTTTAAATAATAAAAGTTGATGTTGAATATTGACAGCAAAATGAAGAATGATTTTAATGTTACATAACATTGGAATCATTCTTCATTTTGCCCTTGAGATTCAACATCAATTCTGATTTTGAAAATAAAACAAGAAATTACAACATTTTTAAAAAATTACAAATGAAAATTTTTAGCTTGTGCTTGAAAAATCTCTTCAAGTTGGTCTAGAATCCTCCCCTTCTTCTTCTTGCTCCTTGTCACTCCTCTGTCTCTTGTACCTACTCAACCTATATCTCATTTCACTCCTTCAATCACTCTTTTCTCTTTGCTGTTGACAAAAAAGAAACAAATGTTTGAAAGGGAGGATTTGAGGGGGTTTTCTAAGTTTTGGAGGCCATGGATGGGGCCCACCTCAAATCGGTATTTTACCCTAGCCCCGAAAAAAGAATTAAAAAAAGAATTTTTTAAAACTATTTTTTCAAACATTTAGGGATGGGAGACTTCTAGATGTTCTCAAGATGCTTGAGGGACTTTGGGGCTCACCTAAGATCAAAGAAACGTGAATCGGAATCGGCAAGGCCGAATCGAATCGTGAATCGGCAATGAATCGGCGATGAATTGGCAAATTTGAAAAAACCCTTTAAATTTAAAGATTTTAACAATTTAAAACTTATTTCATGCACCCTTTATTGAATATAACTTAAGCACACCATAACATCATCAAATAGAAGTTAAAACTTAACATACATAAACATGGAACATAAAATCCATCACATACGTAACTATGTTATCTAAAATGTAAATTGTAGGCTAGCTGAAGTAAATAGAAATCAAATGATCATAATGATTTAAATCATAGAATGTATGTAAGATGATCCATAAGACATCAAATCATAAATTTATGTAAGAATCTAAGATGAAGATCCATGAAAGTTTGAAACATATGTCTATCAATGATTCAGTATCAATATCTGTAAACAAAATGTAAAAACAAGGCTCCAGCTCAAGTCTCAGGCTCATAGTCATCATCATCCTCAATATCATCCTCAAGCTCGGCTACAGCCTCAGCCTCAGCCTCTGAGTATCCAGTCTGCCTAGTAGCAAGGCGTCTAATGTAGATCCTAGAGGACTGTCGGGCCATATCTCCCGCATATAAGATGGGCTCACGAATGTCGCTAGGGCCTGTGTCTGTGCGTGCACGTGTGCGTCTACCAATGCCTGAAGAACGTGCTCTAGCTGCCTCAGCCTCTATATCCACTTGGTCAATCCACGCACGGTCTTCCTCAGTGAAGACTGGATCTACAACCTCTGTGACCCACTCTGATTCTGGATCAATCTCCTCCAGAATGATCGGAGAGGAGTCAGTGCCCAAAATCTGTCTAATCCTAAGACGGAGGTTGTAATGAACGAAGACAAGATCATTCAACCTCTGCACTGTCAACCTATTTCTCCTCTTCGAGTGGATGTGCTCGAACATGGACCAACTGCGCTCACATCCAGAAGCGCTGCTTGGCTGACTCAGAATACGAATGGCAATTTTTTGAAGTTTTGGGGTTGTGGCCCCAAACATTTGCCACCATCTATCTGAAATAAGGGAAAATAAAAATAATTAGTCTCATTTACAAATTACAAATTACAAGTTAACTCTAAAATTACATAATCAACTTTAAGTTTAGAATCTAGATTCATGAACATTGAATATATTATTTAATTTTTACCTGGCTGTATTGTTTCCCGAGCATCTATGGCTACCCTGCTAGAGAAAAGTGGCCCTTCTTTATTATTGAACTTATCAAGCTCAATAATTGCAGCATTGCTATCCTCATCAGTACTCAACCTCTGGATCACTGTATATAATCCGGTGAGAACCTCCTCATCCGCCTTGAAGTCAGGACGGAAACGAAATGCCGAATTCAAAAAGTAAGCTGCTGCATGGATGGATCTGTGGAGCTGATTTTGCCATCTCCTATCAATGATGTCCCAAATAGGGGCATACTTCTCCTGCACTCCTGCATACTGAGCTCTAATGGCCTCCTTGGCCCTATCCATGCCTTCATATATGTAGCCCATAGAGGGCTTCTCCCCATCAGTAGTTCGTAGGAGAGATACAAGAGGCTCAGTGGCCTACATATAAAGTAAAACAAAAATTTGAGTCAAAACTTAAACATAGAATAATTCAATAATATAACTTAAGGTAAAACTAAATCATTAAACAATTAGCATAGTAAACTGTAAAATATTAAATGTTAAATTGCAATAAAATTACCTTAAGGATTTCTCTAGCAGGTTTCCAAAAACCATCATCATCAAATATGCAATCCACCACATCTATCCCTGCAGTGGTTGTAGCATAGGAAGATGAAATCCACTCCCGCCCAACAAACATGCTCCTCAAATCATCCCTTGATGTCAACAAGGACTGCAAGGTGATGAAATTCGAGGCAAACCTCGTGATCCCTGGACGAGCTAACTCTTTGTCTCCTGTGTACTTCCTCATTGTGCTAAGGACAAATGAATGATTATAAATAAACTTGCATATGTTTTTTGCCCTTTCCATACATGACTTGACCCACTCAAGTTTGCCAATTTCCTCCAACATGAGGTCAAGGCAGTGTGCTGCACAAGGGGACCAAAATATGGTGGGGTGCCTCTCCATCAAAAGTTTGCCTACAACAATTTTAAGATAATTAGAAATTCAAATTTCAAACATGTTAGAACTTAGGAAACTTAGAAATTCTAAGTTAGAATTAGAAAAAGTTCAAAATTCAAATAAATTTATTTTCAAAACTTAAAAAGTTAAAAGTTTACCTACAGCAACATAACTTGCTGCATTATCCGTCACCACTTGCACCACATGTTGTTCCCCCACCTCTGCTATAACTTCCTCAATAACCTCACATAAGTATGTGGCATTTTTTACATGAGCAGAAGCATCAATGGATTTGAGGAACATGGTATATCCTACAAGTAACAAAACAACGAATTATAATTACTATTAGCAATCAACAAATCAAAATTTGAAATAGTCAATCACGATTCAAAATTATGTATGTAGGAAAGTAGAATGATCAATCACCTCCACAGGATACAAGAAAATTGAGGAGTGTTCTTCCCCTCCTATCTGTCCAACCATCAGTCATGATGGTGCAACCCTTTTCGATCCACTCCTTTCGGTTGTCCTCAAGCTCATGCCTCATATCCTCAACCATTTCCTCCAGGAGGTATCCACTCAACTCAGCCTCAGTTGGGGCTTTAAACCCCAGACCACAAATGGTAACTGCATCTATCATGTTCTGCCAATAAGGAGTCCTGTCACAAATAGATAATGATATTGATTAGAAATTTAGATGTCAAAAACTAAAATCATAAAACAAGTAGATATAATTAAAGTTTTACTTTTACTTTTAACTTTAACTTTGAAGATAACAAAGAAAAAAAATCAATTACCTGGCTGCAATAAATGGAATGTTGCAAAAGTACCAGAATTTGCAAATCTCTTTTCTGGCAGCATCATGAATCTCCTTGTTCAAACCCATGCCCTCAAGCGTGGGTTGGGAGCCAGGAGTAGTGCGGGGCACAAAGTAACTATCCATTTTGCTTTTCCGCACTTTAAGCCGCAATAGGTTGGTGTTGGACTCTGTCTCAGTATGAGACCGACTACCACTAACACTCACATGAGCACTAGCACTAGGATGAAAAGGAGGCCTAGAAGAACCCTCTCCAACACAACCTACGGATGCGGAAGCTGATGCAGATGCACTTGCAGATGTAGATGCAGTTGCGGATGTGGGAGCACGGGAGCCAATACCTCTTAACCCTTCAAGTTGCATTTTCTTAGTCAACTTGTCTTGTTCAATTTTTTCTAATGCCACTAAACAAGAGCGTTTTGCCTCAGCGGTTTGTTGAGTGCAAACTGTGACATCATGGCCAGGTATGCCAGCAATGTGGTATTTCAATCTATAGATACCTCCCGAATTTATTTTTTCTTTGCAAAATATACATTTTGTTTGATATTTGGTTCTCCCAGGAAACTCTTCATTATATTTCCAGCATTCATCTTTTTTACCCATTGTGGAAATTGGAAAATGAAAGCAAAGGGCTGCTGCAATAAAAAAATTCATGTAAAAAATCAAAGTTTGCAACTAATAAACAAAAACTACAAAACAACAAACCCTAGTTTGCAATTTAGTAAAAATAAAAAACATTCAAGATTTGCAAATGAACACTAAAAAAATTTAACAAAAAATGCATACTACACTAACATGCAAAAAAAAAACCAACACTTACCTCTTGCAAATGAGTTGAGGAGTGTTGATATTGACTCCTTAATGCTCCCAATGCAATTTATGGCCTCCCCAAATGGACTTCTGATCTCTTTGGTGCTCTTCCTTCTTGCCGGTTGGAAACCTATGGATTCTCTTTTCTCTTCTTCTCTCTCACTCTTCCTCTATTCTACTCATACTAAGCCAATAGAAGGCTCTTTAGGGTTATAACAAAGAGGAAAGTCAACTTAGAAAGCAAATAAAACATGTGTTTTTAAAAAAAAATTGAACTTTCTATCCTTGCTGCCGCGACCGATTTCTGGAGATTCATGATGGCGATTTTGGCGATTTTTGCCATGAATCGCCGATTTTGGCGATCCAGGCGATTCACAAGAAAAAATCGCCACCATCGATTTCCGATTCCAAAAAAATCGGGAGCCATGAATCTTATCGCGATTTCGGCGATTTCATGGCGATTTTTGGAACTATGCCTAAGATGCTTGGTTGTCTCCCTTGTCTTCGGATGCCGCAATGGTGGTGGTGGGATGGCAAGGGAATGCTTCGTTCCTATCCTCGCATCCTAAAGACATCCCCATCTTAGAAACGTGGACTTGGGGGAGTGTGTTCCTGTGTTTCACTACTCTTCTTTGCTCTACTATCTAGACGAGCAATTTTTAGAAATACCTTCATAAAAGTGCATGTATTTTATAAAGGGACATTTTCTCTTAGGTTGACCCCTGGAAATGTTAAAAAAGTCAGAAACAACAAACACATGTCCTCGAACGCATATGCAGCTTTAGATTCATTTAAAAGCACCAAACTTAAGTGTTCTAACACTTCTCAAATGAGTGGATGCGAGAGACATGAGAGATGATGAAATGAATGGAAATGAATGCCTCTAAACACAAGCCTGTAAAATCGAATTGTAAAAACATGTGTTTAGTCAGATTACAACTAATAGAATGGGTGTGAAATGGGTATACATGTATGTGAATTTTGAGATTGTAGGGCTCAAGTCCACAACCATGGGATTGAACACGTGTTCACAAAACTAACCTAAGTATGAAAATGGTCAGATGAGAAAAAACAATGGATGTATTGGGATAGGTGTACAGTTGAGCATAATTGTTGATTCGTCTCTGTGTGCCTGAATGGATACAATGTGGATACATGTACAAAGAAGTGTGTATAGGGATTGTTAAAGGCTAGGAGAACGAGCTTAACTTAACACAATATTACACCATTTGTCAACATGTTCATATATTGAGACATTTTCCTAAATTCAATGGTTGCGGACTAACTCGAGACATGGAAAATCGAATTGGGATTCATAGAAAATGTTTACAAATGACCTATTGGAAATATGATCATTGATGTCAAAGGCACAAAAATGAAGTTGTCATTGATGTCAAAGCCTAGAGAGAATTCTTGTGATCAAGTTATAGATAGTAGTATGCATGAACATCATTAATCTATAAGGAAGTGTCTTGGTAGCATAGATAAGTGTGCATAGACAAGTTTGCAAGGCTAATTATTGAAGACATGCCCCATTACACTATGCATGGACAATGATCGTTTAAGTTGTTCTGCACATTCTTATAGGAATGTATTTAGAGGAAGAAATATACTGAATTACTAAGGAAAGCATCAGTTTGTATTAGTCAAAGCCAGTCAAACATTAAGGAACACAAGCCTGATAAAGTTTAAAGGATAGGTGTAATACACACAGTCACAAGTGGATGGGTATGTGTACCCAGACCCCTGGTACATGGACCGGCTACTAGTACATGTATCCCACACTGGGTACTTGCCTGGGTATGTACCCTGCAGCCGGAAACACCATGTCAGCTCACAATTGTTTTGCCCCTTGCACAATGTTAGAAATACTGCCACATGGATTAAGATGTATGATTTTTGTTTCAGTTTGTTAGTTGTATATCAGCTTGCTGTTTACCAAGCTAAATTCAATATGTGATCAGTTTGAAACTTTGATACAATATTGATTAACAGTAAACTGCTAAACTTTTCTGATTTTCACTGTTCAAGTTAGAACTAGACGTTTATCATGATGTCTTATATGATTTATGATTTTCATTTTTGTATTTAAAGTTTGCCTCTTTGTTATACATCTAAAGTTTAAATACTCAGCATATATGTATGATCATGACTCAGACTTTAGGTTTTCTATTTTGAAAGCTCAATGTGATGACACACACACGCACACACACACACACACGCACACACACGCACACGCGCACACGCGCACGCGCACATATTATACAAATTATTATTATTAAATATATTAATTAAATGATGATTAAACTTAAGAGACATGTATCCTCTTATATTTATATGAGATCCAAATCTGCACTTGGAACATATCTATAACAATGGCAATATAATTACATTTGCAGAACCGATCCATGTTTTCTAACATGGTATCAGAGCCAAGCTGCAAGTTTAAGATAAGAAATAAAAGATAAAATGAGAAATGGAATTTACATATGAACCCCTTATTGAAGGTTGTGGTTGTAAGAGTATTTGCATGATTGTGATTCCATCAATATTATGGTTGAGATAGTTTCTATGTACTCCTTGTTGTGTTATCATTTCCATTTCTAACACTCTGAAGAATCTAATGTTAAATAATTGAGTAATAAGTAAAAATAATATATTGCGGCATTCATTAGAAAATGCAGAGTCATCAAATTGGATGGAAGGAAATATAAAACTCAATGGCCAAAGTTTTCATGCCTGTGAACAAGAAAGGTAGCACCACAAAACTATATTATATATAAGACAAAAACATTAATTACCATCAATGTGGAAGGATTGGCATCACCAGAGAAGACGAATAATGGTCAATAAGTATGAAGGAGAGTTGGCTAGTTTGATGAAATCTGAAGCCACGAAGATCCACTGTCTTGATCAGTGAAACCAAAGATCAACCTGTCTGATCGCACACAATGTTTGTGATTGCAGATGATTCCGAGTTTTCGAGATATTGTACAGAAACTGACAAGAATGCCAATGATGCAAAATAAGAATGCAAATGTTCGTAGGAAAACTTCCTCCAAAGCTCAAGGACACCAACTGGCAAATGTCTGCGTCTTTGTTGCAATGTGGATATTATGGTTTGATTACTTATTGATCCTTGATTCATTTGTGCACAAGTAGACTTGCATATACTGTCAATCATCTTCATGGATTGGAGATTCTATATGGCTGGATTTTCATGAAAGTATTGATCATTCAGGTGACCTTGTCTACATCCGTCTCCCAATACAATGTGATAGAAATTTGCTGGAGAAAAGGTTTGAATTGGGAAAAAGACAAAATGAAACTTGCAAACTGCGGTATGGGGTTTGGGAGTGCAACCAAAGGAGGAGAGTTGTCTACAATCACAAGTGCAACCCTATCGATCCCCTGCTTGGGACTTTTAGATATGGAAATACACACGATGGTCCTCTATGGATAGTTCCACCAACAATATGGAGATAAAACTTGAGATGCCCCTCTTGCCTAATGTAATCCTGAATACAATATAAATGAGTAATGAATTTTTGTGTGTGCATCACTTTTCCACACGTTGATTTTGTGATGATGATATAACCGCAAATAAGAATTGCTATGATGAATGATGCTAAGTATCCAAGAGGATTAGTAATTCTTGCACAAATGTTGCTATCGATATCCAAGATGTCACTGAGCGCAAGTCAACAATGATGGAGGAAAAGAAAACATGCGCTCGGGTCCTCAGTTCGCCCTCTATTTTAATTATATTGATTAAGGAGGCATTATTATATGATTGTATGGAAGTCTTATAGCTCTTAATTATTGCTATTGTGGGATCCCAAGTCAAATAACATCGTCTCTGTCTTAAGAATATTATCTGATCAATCTTCCTAATTTTAGTGGTGCCACTAGTAATCAAAGAGAGATATGTAATTAAGAAGACATAGTCAGCATGAGAGAGTTATTTGTCTTATCAGAGAATCCAAAGAAAGTACAAATCACCAATATTGGGAATGTATTGAACACTATGAAGTTTGTAACTGACAAATAAAGTTAAAATAGATAAATATGGAGAAGCGAATTGGAAGAGCATCGCATTAATAAAAGATCGTGTACCACCAAGCATAAGGTTCCAGCACCTATTAAGTTACGAATGTTCCACTATTAGTAAGAAGGTAAAAATGTAGGAGAATATTCTAATTTATTAATTTATGAATGATTTAGTTAAGGAAGATTATTTATAAGGAAGCCATGAATATTTGTTTTTGTGAATGATATCTATTTATGTGCAAAGTAAATGAATAATCTTGATCTACTAAGGAATGATGACATTTTAATTCAAAATGAGATTGAATAATTTGATGGTTGTGAGATCTATTATCAAAGTATGATAAGTAACAGATTAAGTATTTTGTTATCTTATTTCCATTATTGAAAATACAAAATAAAGAGTTTTGTTACTATCATTTATGCTATTGTTAATAATAAGCATGAGTTAAATTACTAACATTCTAATTAATGTTAACATTTTTTATTTCTATACTAGCCATGTGCATTAATTTTTTTCCTCCAAGAATTTTATTGAAATTCAGAGGGAGGTTGACATTTGAGGCAACCTTAAAAGAGAGAGAGCATATAGAGGATATGATTAAGTCAACCTTTGGTGATCTTGATCATATTAATTCAGAGGGAATAAACCACGTTGTGATGGATTCACTAATGATATAAATTTGGAATATAAAGATTGCAAGATATTCATTTATGTGGCACAATCATACTCAACCAAAATATTGGCATATCGTGGACGAGTTTGAGAAAATGGAAGGACATGTTCGCTTCTATTTTTAAGCTAAATGAATGTTTTGGACCTTCAATGGATGAAAAGAGCAAGTTGGAACTTAGAAAGGAGTTGTCATATTTGATACAAAATTGTTCTACAATATAAGAATGAGTGAGAATTTTACATTGTGGGGGGAATAATAGTCAATGTTCCTTTCCCACTTGAACCTTCTTTAGAGGGGAGATGTTCCATTCTCAAATAATCTAAGAAGACAATTTATGAATCTTCATGTGCAAATAAGTATTCTTATCTTTTACATTTATCTCCTCTTTGTAGTCTCTCTTATTTGTAATTCTATACATACTATAAGGGTTGTTTTCCTTGATCTTTTCCTTTACGTTTGAGGATATTCTTACAGGATAAAAAGGTTGGTACTTTACATATGTTACCAAATATTGTGTAGACTCAATCTAATGAAAGTAGCTCCAAAGACCCTGATGATCAAGATGGATAAAGTGAGGCTGTTGAAGCAAACATCTTTGATGATTGAAATTATGAGATTCTTCTACATTAAGACGGAGTATGACACTTCTTCTAAAGCAACACAAGAGCTTAGAAGATTGATACTCAAGGGGAGTCTAGAAACACACGTGTGTGACTACATGTTTTGATGGGCCTACCCCTATGTATATCATGAGGAAGTGATGACTTATCACCAAATATCAAATTCATAGTGAATCTGACAAGAATCCTTGGGGAAGAGAGCCTCTATGGGAATAACTAATAGACCTGACTTCCCAAGATCATTGTTCAGAGCAAAAATTTTGAAGTGCAATCCTTTGTAAATGATATCCTCTCTATGAGGAGAAGTTCTAAGTAAAATTTATTATAATGTATTCTTCTCTATGAGATAGAATTGAGGTGAAAGTCTTTGTACCACCCTTTGACTTCGTTTATGGTGGTTACTATTTCACATATGATATGTAATGAAAGGTGACGATCTTTCAGGGACATATATACACAGAAGGTAACCATTGTAAGGTGACGATCTTATAAATGGTAGACCTATTATCATGATAGAGTTCATTAAGTTGTCCCAAAGTGTTTGAAGTCATGATAATGAATGTATCAACCAGAAGGTAGCTATTGTAAGGTGACGACTTTATCAATAGGTGATCTATCTTATAAACACCAAAATGTGTTGGAGCAAGTGTTATCATGGTTCTTCAGGTCAGATTTTTTAGGACACCTTGATAACGAACTTATCATGGTTCTTCAGGCCAGATTTTGCCAGACACCTTGATAATCAACTCATCATGGTTCTTCAGGCCGGATTTTGCCGGACACCTTGATAATCAACTCATCATGGTTATTTGGGCCGGATTTTGCCAGACACCATGAAAATCAATTGTTATGGTTCTTCAAGCCAGATCTTGCCGAACACCACAACTTAAATCTGTCATAGACCACACTTAAAGTGGTGTTCAAATCTTGTTTTATAATTACTTCAATTATTTTTGCTAAAGAGGGAGCGTTGAGAAATTTAGCCTTATAGTGAATTGAATATCATATTGAGATGATATCTCTTCATGTACTTGAGAACATAATGTGTTCTACAAATTCTTCATAGCTAAGAGGGAGTGTTAAGTTGTAGCTTCTGTTGGATTGATTCGATAACATTATTGTTATTGGTAAATCATCATTTTCTATATATACATATTTATGTAAGAATAATATATATTATTTTATATATTATAGTATATAATATATATATTATATTATATACATTATACACACACACACACATATATAATACAGATTATTATTATTAAATATATTAATCAAACGATGATTAAACCTTAGAGACATATCTCCTCTCATATCTATATGAGATCCAAATCTGCATTTGGAACGTATCTATAACAACGGCAATATAATTACATTTGCAGAAACCGATCCATATTTTCTAACAGATGCTGTTGTGGAAAAGATAATAAAAGCATGTTTGCTGTCAGCATTAAGTGTCACGTAACTCAAACTCACTGACAGGTCTGCATTTAGAGGAAATGGTTAAGGGAGCCACTATTATGAACAGCAATGTAAATAACAGTAGTGTTGAAATATAAAAAGTGATCATAATTCCTAACATCGATTACTTAAGCAAACAATCCAACAGTACATAAGCATTCAGAATAAAATAATTATATTTATAAATGGAAGCGATTACTAACGGTGATCAACTTTGAGAAGTGCAGCGATATTACTCAGAACAAAGAGCTGAGGCAACTTGAATACATAGGGGCTGCACTAGTTTGTAAGGAAGTTTCTATTGAGTGGAGCAGATGCCATTTTATATTAAATAGGGAGCCAACAAATGAAGCTGTCATTCTGAAAGGAAGCAGTAATATATGACTCTATGACATTGAAGGCTTTGAAAAAGGAAGTCGGGCAATATATATGAAGTCGGTATTGACTTATTGGACAACCGAACACAACTACCTTTGTGTTATGAAGACCAGAGAATAAGCATAAAGACAGCGTTCAAAATAAGAGACAATCACACATGGAAGATAACAATCCAAACTTAACAATGCGATGTTTAAAGTTTATGAATACAACTATGAATCTGTGTCGAAAGGTCCGAGCACTAACATTTCACGTCTAAACTGTATTGAAATCTGCAAAAATTCATTGTGGTTATTGGCAACATATGGACAAGCATCAAATGGGTGACTACATTAAGAGAAGCAGCACCTTAAAGGAAATTATAGACAACCTTTACTATAAATAGCTATTTTGGTATAAAGTTTAAACAGTGGTTATTCACTATTGCCGACTTAAGATATATGAGAGCGATTTTCTTAATTAAGAGATGAGGTTTATTCTTGTTGGTAAAAGCAATCAGTATTTTGTTGATGAAGGGGTGCAAGATTAATCAGATTCGTTAGTAAATATTAAGGAAGGTGTCTCATTGATGGTGTCTATTCAAAGGAATGTGACAATTAATATATATTCAAGAAAGAAAATTAGAATTTGTGTATGAAGTTAGTGGGTGCTGCGTTTGAAACGAAAAACATATGTAATCAAATCTGTCAATCTGATATATATGTATCAGAATTTTTAATTGTGATGTATTATGTGTTTGTGTTTTGAAGACAACCGGCATATAGATGTGCATCTGGTTTTAATAAGGCTCTAAATGAGAATTATTCATCAGAATTGAGAAGTATGTGGAATAAATAGAAGATCCTTCAGATGTTGAGACCAGATTTGAAAAAGAAGAATGTCTTATATACACTAGCAGTTTCACGTACGAAGAAAATAATATATGAAGAAGAGTATATGAAGATTTGTGAGGATGACTTATTGTGATCAGGCAGATTAGAGAAGGAACATAACCAGACTTATAGAGAGAAATAGTATCCATTTGCTGTTGTAGAAGCAACATTATTAAAGTGGGGGTTGGTGCCTACAAATTGTGTGAGTTGGAGCTTCCAGTGAGTTGGTGCTCATAAATGTAGGGACTGGTGCCTGTAGTAGGTTGGTGCCTAAAAACATTGTGTAACGTCCACTTTTCCCAAGCCTTAGCTAACAACAAGCATATCATCAAAATACAATTACTACTTCACATTCATGAGAAGACAATTATAACGGTTCTCTTACATGTTCATGCAAAAGAGATTAACAGTTACAATCAGTTTAATTGAAATATCATAACTAACAATTGAAGGCATAATCAAATAAAACTAAATTGAGGATTTGAAGTTTGAAATATACCAAATTCTGAAACCGGAATTCGCCTAGGGCAACATCTGCAAAATCCTAGGTTAGTCCATAGATATTGCTTAGGGCACAAAAGATATATCACTGTATCGTAATAACCAATACCATTTAGGGCAACAAAACCACTCTAACATCCCTTTTTCCATTGCCAATAATGACAATTATAAGTAAAAAAAAGATACCTTTATATTTTTTGTTCACAATAAGGACAGATATAACAACCATCAAGCCTATCTCATATAGGCAGTTACATTTCAAGTGATTTCACTGATTTCCTAATACATTTAAAAGAAAGTTGATTTCTTAGCATTGAAGGGAATAACTGATTTAACAATATTAACCATCTAACAATTTCTTCAACTTGAGATTTCAAATATCATATATGTAAAATACTTGTTCCCAAAAAATATTAAATGCAGATTGTATCTCTATCTTGTGCAAGCCTTGGCATTTGGTGGAGAGGAGAAGCAATGCGGACCCTTAAGTATCCACACACAATCTCATCCGAGAAAGGCCCTCCGTACTTTGGAATTAGGCCTGGGACACCACTGTCCAACCACTGAGCATCCTGGTGTCAGAGCATCAACCCACCTTTCGTTTGATAAGATTTATACATTGGACAACCATGAGATAACTTTGTTATTTAATGTTGTTACATATATAAGTACATCACTGATTTCATCTTGTTTTTGCCATTGCAGGGATGTTCTCTACTCCCACCCTTCATCTTGACCAATCCAGTCCTTATGGTTGCTTCCTAGAAGATCCTACAAAAAAATTCAATTCTGGTATTAATTTGTATTTGTAAATCCAAATCATTGTACAAAATCTTTATCATGGCATCACATGTTCTTCTTATCTGAGAGGCATATTGCCAACACCTCTCAATAAGCCAGCGAGAATAAAAATATGCACAAAAAGTATTTCGGTTCTTGCATAAATCATATCATATGCAAAATTTGAAAGTGGTATATAAATACAGATTACTTGCAGTAATCACGATGACAACTTATGATGTTCACAACAATGTTATCAACATTCAATCCTTATGCTTGCAACATAACAAGGAATAATGAATGCATAACCTGCTAAAAGAGATGCATTGCCTTGTGCAGTTAGAGATTTACTATCCTCGTTCCGCAAGTGAGAATGATAATTCTATAAAAATGAATACAAGAAAGCCTTGGCAAGTTTGATGCTATACGCTAGGCTCTTGAAGGATACGGAGCTCATTTCTAATGAATTTTGCTGTTATCACAATCCTTGGCTTATTGTCGTGAGGGAGAATGAAATTGCATAGCATAAAAGAAGACCGGGTAAAAGAATGCTCGCATAGCCTTGGCGAGAACATAAATAAACAAGTTTGCAAACGCATGCTTGGTCACAAGAAAGGCCAAGGTGTCAGACGTAAGGCTAGATATTAGTTCCATAAAGAAATTACAATTCCAATCGATTCAAACGAGTAACTCCATCGATTGAAATATATGAAAAGAGCATTTGAAATTAAAAGCCTGATGGAAAGATAGGCAATCATTCAAAACAATAAGGAACAAATATTAATGATAATTATAAAGGTTCTCCCTCTAAATGATATATATATATAGGCATCACAATACCTATGCCACCTCTATTTGTATGTACTCAGATACGTACATGTGTGTAAATTTAATCTTTTATTCTTTTGTGCCATTATATTGATTTATGCACACACACAAACATATTTATATATATATACATGTATGTGCAAGTATAGGTGTCCTAATATCTGTATGCACCCTAAAATGGTCGCCTAGACTATGCGCCCCCATTATTCAATTTATCAATTTCCTGAATCAATGGTTTGCAATATTTTATTAAATCAATTCAAATCAATTTCCTTGATCAAATTCAAATTTTTTTTTTCTAAGGTTGATCATTTTATCCTAAGTCTTATTTAATTAAAAGAAAATCTTCCTTTTAATTAAATAAAATAAGTCCCCATTTAATTAAAAGAAAACCTCACTTTTAATTAAATAATTCATCCACATTTAATTAATTAAAAGAAAAACCTCTCTTCTTTTTTTTATTTTATTTTTTTAAAATTTGGTTAGGGGTAAACGCTTTGACCTGGAGCTATGAACCAATGAGGCCACAAACGAGGGACCTCATCCCCATTAGATTTGAACCTTGATGGCAAGGATAACAATTCAACAACTTAACCATCACAACATGCCACTATTGGCATAGAAAAACCCCTCTTTTAATATAATTAAATATTTCCTATTTAATTAAAAGAACTTGCTCCCTTTTAATTAAATAAATCCCCACTTAAAGAGGAAATAAAACAAATAAAAATTAAAAAATTCCTCTACACTTGAATGCACATATTTCTAAGTGGGATTTCATTTAATTCTTTTCCTATTTTCTTATTGGTGGATCTTTATTTCACATGGATCATTCTTTCTCCACCCTTGATTAAATCTTTGTGCCTCTTAATCTTGATCGTTTAATCTTCTTTACAAGGGAGAGCCCTCTCCTCATTTTACATACACACACTTTAGGCTATTGTTATGCTGCAGGTTTGGAGAGCGATTTTTGAAGAAGTTTGAATACTAAAGCTTTTTGTGGAGAACTTCTATCTTCTTGTCTTCTTCTCTCATGCATCCATGGCTTCCATCATCATGATCCATCTTTGCATTTTCATATTAGCTTAGATCTTGTATTAATAGATTAGATCTTGTTTTCATAGATTAGATCTTGCATTGTTTTGCATTGTTATCATATAGATTAGTTATCATCTCCATTTGCATGCATATTGGATCTTTGAATCTCTCATTTTATAGTGTACTTGCATGGGCACAAACTAGGTCATGTTGAGGGCCTCCATTACAAACCTTTGCACTCCATGAATAGAGAGCTATGAGCCACCATTCGAAACCTCATTCTTGAGTAATCTTGGATATAATGACTCATAGAAATGTGCTCACATTTTAGGCATACATTTTTGGCACCCACCGTGGGGCTCGAACCCATGACCTCAAGGTCAATAGAATCTGCCTTGGGGTAATTATTGGCTCAACTTGATGAACATGGGAAAGAAAGAGCAATATATTACATTAGTTGTACTCTTGTTTCATATGAGGTTAATTACACCAGTATTGAGAAAGCTTGCCTCGCAGTTGTGTTTGCTTCCCAAAAGTTGCGACATTATATGCTTGCGCACACTATACACCTCATAGAAAAAATAGAACCACTCAAATACTTACTAAGGCTGCCCTTATAGATAGACTTGATGGATGATGATCCTTTCAGAGTTTGACATAGAGTACATTGAGCGTAAAGAAATCAAAGGACAAGCCATAGCAGATCAATTGGTTGATTTCCCACTACAAGATGATGCACCTATTCAAGTTGATTTCCCAGATGAGTACCTCATGTATATGGCTGAAAGAACATGGAAGATGTTCTTTGATGGATCCTTTATGCAAAGTGGTTTAGGAGCTAGTGTGTTGTTTGTTTCTCCTCATGGGTACACGATTCCTAAATCTTACAAGTTATTATTTCCATGTACAAACAACATTGCTGAATATGAAGCTTTAACAAATGGACTTAAGATGGCCATAGAATGAAGAATTACAGAGTTGCACATCTATGGAGATTCGCAGTTGATAATCAAACAAGTCAATGATGATTGTCTAACAAAAAATGAGAAATTGGTACCTTACAAGAAAATGGTTGATTCCTTGAGACTTTACTTCACATTCGTCTCATTTCAGCAAATCCCTCGAGCAGAAAATAAGGCAGCTGATGCTATGGCTACACTTGCTTCACTTCTTCAATTAGAGTAGCATGAATCAAGATTTGAATTCCTGGTGGAAGAGCTACATCGCCCTATCTATGATTCCCAAGAAAGTCATGTTATTTGTACCCTTGTTGGTCGTGAGTCATCCCGTTATGGTGCCATTTACTCATATCTTTGTGATGGAATTATACCTAAAACCTTTAACTGATTTGAACACAGAAACTTTATTCGAAATGCCTCTCGCCATTCCCTTATCTCTGGTGATTTGTATAGGAGGGGTCTAGATGGAACACTTCTTAGATGCTTAGAAAAGGAAGAATCTAATCAAGTGTCAGTTGACATCCATGAGGGTATCTGTGGGGACATTCTAATGGTCTTTCCATGGCTCAAAGGTTGCTTAGGGCAGGGTACTATTGGCCCACAATGCAGACTGATGCAGTAGCTTTTGCAAAGTCATGTGAAAAGTGTCAAAAACATGGTAACCTGATACATGCTCCAGGTAGGGAGCTCATTCTTTCTATTTCTCATTGGTCGTTTCAGCACTGGGCCTTTGATCTTGTTGGGTAGATTCATCCCAACTCATCATGTGGACACAAGTTTATTATCACCGCCACTGATTATTTCACTAAATGAGTAGAAGTTGTCCCACTTTTCGTTGCCTTGAGCAAGATAGTTTCTCTATTTATTTTGAATCATATTATCTATAGATATGGAGTGCCTTCCGAGATTATCACTAACAACGGAGGCCAGTTTAAAAATAAGGACCTTAAGCAACTATGTAAGAAATTCAAGATAAAACAACATTGGTCCTCTGTTTATTTGCCGCAAGGAAATGGTCAAGCAGAAGCATCAAATAAAATCGTTCTTAAAATCTTGCATAGAACACTTCATAAGAATGGTAGATGATTGGCACTTACAGATAAATCCGGCTTTGTGGGCCTATAGAATGAGTATTTGCACTCCTACTGGGGCTACTCCGTTTTCCCTTACATATGGTGCTGAATCAATGTTACCTTTAATGTGAAGCATCATTTGACCATATGAGGGTCTATCAAAAGTGCATGTCAAAAGCATTCAACAAAAAGGTTCAACCTAGAGAATTCCATGTAGGAGATCTTGTCCTACATGTAAATCCTAAGAATCAATAGAATAGAGATCAAAAGGGTAAGTTTGAACCTAATTGGCTTGAACCTTACATTATTACAGCAGCTTTTGGGTCTGGTGCCTATTTACTATCTACAACAAAGGGAGAGCAACTCCCTGATCCTGTCAATGTCTTGCACCTGAAGAAGTTCTATTCATGATGCTCGTTCTGTCTGGGGGCATCTTTGTACATATTTATTGATCCTGAAAAAATACAAAAAAATGATATATTTTAAAAATCCAAAAAAATGATATATTGTGAAAATTCTAAAAATTGGAAAATGTTCTACAAAAAATGATCATTTTAGTGAAAACCTAGCAATAGGCGCTTTGATGTATCTCCAAAAAAAATTGTATATTCCAAAAATAAAAATAAAAAATTCAAAAATTCAAAAATTCAAAAAAAGAAGAAAAAGTGTCTTGGTGAAAACTTGGAAACAGGTGCCTTGGTAGCAAAAATACAATTTTTTTTAATATAAAAAGCCTTGAAAAAACTAAAAAATATATAAATATTCAAGTGGTGAAAACTTGGAAACAGATGCTACTTGAGGCCTTTGCACCCCTATTTCTTAGCATGCGTCCTCACACTTAGCCTTTCTCCATCATGCCTTGTCCTTGTTGCCTTGGTCTAGAATTGGTCTTTGTCTAGGGGGCATAATTGTGTTAGCTTCGGTCTCTTGGATGCATTAATCTTTAGGACACCTTGCAAACGGTGTTTTCAACACCACCCCAATTGTATTTTTCAATACAACCCCTAACATCAAGTGTTTCTCAACACTTATTGGTTTCGTCTTACCCAATTTTGTCATGTAATCTTATCTGTTTGCAAGCATTTGATCCTTATTCTCGGAACTTGATATCAGTTAACACACTTAAATTTTTAAACATAACACTTAATGTTTGAGCGATGTCATGATCTTTTCTTTGTGTGCTGACTGTTATTGATTTTTGTCAAGTGTCATTGTTCCTAAGTCTCTCTGGGATGCATAGCTAGAGGACTTGGGGCATGAGGCATATGTTTTATTTGCTACATTAAATTGGGTAAGCTAACATCGAAGTCATCTTGACCTTTATGTCTTTGAAGCTTATGTTAGAATATTTGCACATTCCATTCTGATATAAATCACATTCATATCTTCATAGTTACACTTGTGACTAGTGATGATTGTGTGATTTTTCGATGTCTGTTAATAATGGCCCAATGATGAAAGTAAGTTCTTTAACATTCTATAATGAATGATAAACACAAAATCCTATGTTACAATTGCTCTATTGTAAGTGCACCTTTGCATTTTCATGTAGCTTGCATTATTAGACTTCATGTTAGTATGCATTTTTAGGCTGCATTATCAATTTGAAAGGGCTTTCCCTTCATCTTTATTGTGGACTTTTAATCAACTGTGGTCATGTTTTGATCTTCATTTCCTTATCTTCTTTCGTAATCTCAATTGAAATTTCTATCTTAAACAATTGATTGATTTTGGGCATTATATTTTCTTCTTTCTATTTCTTTCCATATCTTCCAAATTTCTACCTTCCATTTGCTTTCACCTTACTTCTTTTCTTCTACTTCAACTTTGGGGCATAATATTTCATGCTTGATGATCTACCTTAGTTTTGTGATTCTTATAGCTTTCATCTTACATCAAGAACTTTATCTTTTGTTCGATTT
The DNA here is from genome assembly GCA_028749045.1 of Cupressus sempervirens. Taxonomy (NCBI): domain Eukaryota; kingdom Viridiplantae; phylum Streptophyta; class Pinopsida; order Cupressales; family Cupressaceae; genus Cupressus; species Cupressus sempervirens. Next base: position 28,112,932 of record CM053785.1, on the reverse strand, counting down.
GATCAAATTTATCAATTTGCTGTCTCTCTTCTATCTCATTTTGATTTTGATCACGAGGGGGCAGTACTTATCAAACTTCAATCTTTGATTCAATTTTATTAGTTTTATCCTCGACTTTTTCAAGTCAAAATTTAATTGTATTCTTTGTCCTAATGTGTTCCCGAATCGACTACACATCTGGGTTGTTTTGTGATCCCAAATCGATCTCACACTTCAATTTCTTTCTTTGACTACATGTGTTCCCAAATCGATCACATATTAGTCAAAGAGGGGCAAATGTATGCACCTTAAAATAGTTGCCTAGACTATGGGCCCCTATTATTCAATTTATCAATTTCCTGAATCAATGGTTTGCAATATTTTATTAAATCAATTCAAATCAATTTCCTTGATCAAATTCGATTATTTATTTTTCTAAAGTTGATCATTTTATCCTAAGCTATTTAATTAAAAGAAAATCTCTCTTTTAATTAAATAAAATAAGTCCCTATTTAATTAAAAAAAACTTCGCTTTTAATTAAATAATTCATCCACATTTAATTAATTAAGAGAAAAATCCCTCTTTTAATTTAATTAAATATTTCCTATTTAATTAAAAGAACTTGCTCCCTTTTAATTAAATAAATCTCCACTTAAAGAGGTAATAAAATAAATTAAAATTAAAATTCATTTACACTTAAATGCACATATTTTTAAGTGAGATTTCATTTAATTATTTTCCTATTTTCTCATTGGTGGATTTTTATTTCATACAGATCATTCTTTCTCCACCCTTGATTAAATCTTTTTGCCTCTTATTCTTGATTGTCCAATCTTTTTTATAAGGGAGAGCCCTCTCCTCATTTTACATACACATACTCTAAGCTATTATTATGCTACAGGTTTGGAGAGCGATTTTTGAAGGAGTTTGAACACTAAAGCCCTTTGTGGAGAACTTCTATCTTCTTGTATTCTTCTCTCATGCATCCATGGCTTCCATCATCGTGATTCATCCTTGCATTTTCATATTAGCTTAGATCTTGTATTGATAGATTAGATCTTGCTTTCATAGAGAAAATCTTGCATTGTTATCATATAGATTAGTTATCATCTCCATTTGCATGCATATTGGATCTTTGAATCTCTTATTTTATGGTATACTTGCATGGGCACAAACTAGATCAAGTTGGGGGCCTCCATTACAAACCCTTGCACTCCATAAATAGAGAGCTATGAGCTGCCATTCGAGACCTCATTCTTGAGCAATCTTGGATATAATGACTTGGAGAAGTGTGCTCACATTTTAGGCATACAATAATATCATGGTGTCGATATATATAAGCATACAGGAGGCTCCACAATAATGTCAAATAAAAAGGTAACAACTTATCTTTTTAATTTAATGCTTAATGTTTTCTTTAATTGATTAGTGTTATGAACTAACAGGTTGGCTCATGGTTGTCCCCTAGTATAGCCTGCTTGCCTAGCCGTTTTTCCTTGGTCGTGGTGGTTTAGGACTCTTCTTATTTGCTCAATGGTAGGTGGTGCCCCATGCCAATTCCTTTTTGGCAATGATTCGCCCTCTTTGACATGCTTCTACAAGGAAATAAATTTTCTACAATAATATCATACTCAATATAATCACAATTACTATAACAAGTTATTATTCATAACCATCATAGAGACTAACCACCATATCACTCCAACTTTCCAAGATTTCAAGATAACAATATAATAACATAATAAATAGTCCTAGGGAACCTAATGTGATATGGCCAAATGATCCTATTTGGAAGGTTTTGAGTAGGTTTGATGATTGTCAAAGGTCGATGTGCAAAAAGTTGCAATATTGTCAAAAATGTTGTCATGCAACTTTTGCATAAAAGTTGTGAAAGTTGCAACTTTTCAAAAATGTTGTCTCCAACAGCTAACTAGTTCAAATGTTGGTTGAAGTCGGTTGGGGTAGTTCTAAGAACACCACATATGTCCTCTTGATGCATCAGATTGGTTGTTGGAGGATTTTGGAGTGAAGAAAGCAATAAATTGTTTTGATTTCTCTGTCAAATTGACTGTGGTACGGGCTTTGTGTACATAAATTGGATTGGGATGGTATTGTAAGTGACATGGTTGGAAACTAGAATGTATTAGCCCTCATTTGACTTTGGGTTGATTACATTTTGATTAGCTTGAAGGAAGTTACAAATTTAATTTGCTCACTGGTCTAATCTAGTCTAATCAGACAACGAAACCTAGGGTTTTATAAATAAATGTGTCTAGTCTGAATTCTTACCCTTGAAAATTTGTGGTCTTGGGTGGAATTCAAGTTATGAGATTTTATTATAGGATGCAAATGGTTTCAAGCAGAGAAGTTAAGGCAATTGCTAGAAAAATGATGCCCTAGCCCTGCATTTCCATATGCACAGGTTACAACAGTATGCAAATTTGACTGTAGTTGAAAGGGTGGAATGGTAGTGATCAATCTAATGGTAGGTTTGGAGTTTGTAGGTGTGTCCCAAGGTGTCTGAAGTGTTAGTCAAGTTTTGGTGTCAGAAATCCTAGCACTTGCTTCGCAAATTTGGCCTAATTAGGCCAAATTCTTAAACTAGCCCTATAAGCATTTAGTAAGTTGTTGTGAGAGTCATAAATTTATCTCTTGGTGAGAGAACTCCCAAAAGGGTGCTCAAAAAGGTCATTTGTTTGTATGATCTAGTGGAGAAATTTGGAAAAAAGTCCCAAAAAATAGAGTAGGTACACCTAATTGGAATTAGGCCTCGTAACTAGATCTAGTATAGCCAACTTTTAGTTTGAGGAGATAAAAGGAGTAAAACTCATCTAAAGTGATTGAGTTAGCTTGTTATGAGTTCATTAGTGAATAAGTTCTTGTATATTGGTGATAATGTGCTACAAGATCTAGAAAGAAGTATGCAAACCTAAAAGTATGCATAAACATACGATGTTTCCAATTCACGTGATTTATTTCCTTTTGGCAAAAAATATTGTTGGAAACAAACACACTTGTATAATGTAGATCATGGATCTTGAAATGGTTAGTGGTAATCTAAAAAAACCATATGAGATGAACAGATGAGTGTGTTCATGTTCATGTCCATGTTTGTGGTATACCTGCATGAAAACTATGAAAGCTTGATGAAAGGTGTCTTGTGTGAATTGAAATCATGAGCCACACGAGTGGGGCTTACAATAGGTGAAAGGAAGTTTTACCATGTTTACACTAAAGTGGGGTGTTAGGAATTCATGTTAGTGTTGGCATGGGTTAGATGAGCGAGGTAAAGTAATAATTCACATAGTTCTTATGAGTACTGGGAATTCTACATCATTCCCATAGGTTGATAGTGTGTCAATAACATTATTGTTAGTGGTTGTAGTTTATTTGTTGATATTACAAGTTGTTAAAACAACTCATATATTTAGGAAGTTGATTATTTGTTATGCCATAATAATGGAGTTATAGAAACCTCGCCATATTATAAATTTATATGTTAATACATCTATATATTATGTGTGTAATTTGTATTGCACAAAAATATAGAAGGACAATATTTTTGTGTAAAATTTTGCAGGCTTCTTTTTGGCACTATCAAAATTTGCAATTGTAAGTTATTGCCACATCTACCTATTTTCTCCACTTAGTTCTCTACAGTTCCAATTCGCATGGCTCTATTCCCTCTTCCTCTATGCCTTCATAATAAGGAAAATGTGTTTCTACAATTACTCAACTATCATTTAATTTTTATGGCTTATCTTATTCTCCATTTCTTATGGAGGGAGATTGGCAGTTTCTTGGAAATGGCCAATCAATTGTTGTAAGGTTTTCACACCATCGCCCCATGGAAAATCAGGACCCCCACTTTTTGCTGATTAGTTTAGGTGGTATAGTGAGTTTGGCAAAAATTTGAGATTTAGAAGGCCTTCTCAAGATAAAACTTGAAATTCGCTAAAATAGGCTAAGTCTTGAGGCAAGGAATGAAAGTAAAATTTTGAGTCAAGAACGTGTAAATTTTCCGAAGTATGAGAAAGAGGACTCATCTCTTCATCTCAAGTAGATGTGGGAGGAAGTCCCCCTTCGTCTCAAGTAGATATGAGAGGAAGCACTTCTGTCTCAAAAATGGGTAAAGGAAGCATCTCTTTGTCTTAAACTGAAAGTAGAGGAAGCACCTCTTCCTCTCATGTTGGATAAAGGAAGACAGAGATAATGTATGCATTGGATTCTAGTAGGAAAATCTTAAAATTCAAATCCAAGAACCCAAAGCCCTAGGGAGTAAGCCCTCATTGCTGACATTTGTGGCCTTAGGCTCGTCAATGTCATTTGGAAGGCAATATATGCTGCTCTATGCGAAATATGTGGGCCTGGTCCATGTGGGCAAAGCTATAATTTGATAAAAAGAGGCCTTGATTGGGCCATCAAAGAGCCAACACCTAAGATTAATGGGCCCAGATCTGATGGACAGCAATGATGTGCACACGGGCTTAAATAAGTTAAAGATCTAAACCCAGATATTGAGATAGACTTTAAACTTCCATTTGCAAGCTCAGTGATTAAAATTAGGCCCTATAAATGATGAAATGAGTGGTATAGATGGCATTACTTCAACCTCAAATCTGATTAACTAGTCTAGAACTCAAAACATGCCCTATTTATGAGACGTGGGCCACTGAATTTCAAAAATCAAGGCTCTAAAATCGAATTGCAGACCTTATTAGGGGGTAGCATGTGGCTCTTTGTTCAAGCTAGGCCTAGGATTTGAAGCAAGCAGGGCCCTAAATCTGATCCTTAGCAAAGCGTTTGTACTTAATGCTGATAGTTATGACCTAAACCTGGTTTTAATCATCAAAACTGGCCCTAAATTTGATTCAGAATGTGGTTCCTATCATTGGAACTTAAAATCTGGGTTATTGCAGGTAAGGTGTGACCCATATGGGCCCAAAATTAAATCAGATCTGGTCATTAAGTTAAATCAAGCCCAGCCCCATATGAAATGTGTAAAATAAATTGCAGATCTGATCACAATAATGGGTCTCCTTAAGCATGTGGTGTGTGGCCTAATTAGGCTCCAAATCACTCAAGTAATCCCCCCAATTAAAGCGCCCAGGCCCTAATTCAAATAAAACTCCCAAACATTGGATTCCTCAAGGAAGGAGTACCAAATAAGGTTTAAATGCTGGAGCAAGCTCAAAGTTCGATGTAATTGCAATACAAGGAATAAATATAACCCAGATCTGAAAGGAACAAAAATCAATGCAAGGACTCTTGTAATTTAAATATGCCTCAAACTTAACCCATAGAGGCCAAGCATTTAATTTGAATTTGCAATGACAATGAAACAAGGAACTTCAATCCAATAAAGGCTCCAAAATTCAAATTTTAAGGAGGATCGATTAAGTGAGAGCCAGCGATTCAATACAAGAGGTGGCTGTCATTAAATAATGGATTGCAGATTCAAATATAAATTGCATTAATAATTGCGTCATATCCAAACAATCTTCTATATAAACAAAGGCAATTCACTACAATTTAGAGATCACTTTCTAATTGCAAATGCAGGAAATACTAAAGGGTTTGAACCATTCAGGCAGATTGTGGAGTTCTTTTCAATCACTTTGTTTGCAGGAGGCAATAAAGATCAGTCCATAACATTTCTCATTCATGTTTGCAAGCTAAAGCAACTTTTAGAGTCACACATCAATGAATTGGAACCCAATTCCAAGCAACTACCAGCAAAATGGCTTGATTTCAATCAATTGCCAATAGAAGAACTCCAATTCCAGGCCTTTATCAACACTGAAGTTCTGATTTTTGGACATCTGAAAGCATTTACCAATCAAGTCTGATTATAATCATCATATTTCCATCATCATTTACTGAGGTCTACACTCTTTCCAAAATTGTATAACTTCAGATCAGACCTCATTCTTAGATCTTAATCATGTGTTTTGCTAACAACGGAGTGAACTCAGGTTGGCATGAGTAATAGGGCACTTAGAAGTGAAAATGGATCAGTTTTTCTGAATTTCTTAGGATGTCACAGTCCTAAATCAATCAATTTTATAAATCTGGTATAGATCTTTAGAGTTCTGATTTTAACTTTCCAGCTACTATTTATCTCTGATTTTTAGTTCAAATTTGCTTAAGTAAAGCTAAATCCTAACTACGAAGATTGTTGCAGGCCTAGGTATGGAGAGAGGAGTTGAAACCACCCCGAGGCCAAGGTCTCAAGCCAATGAGACAAAGGACTTACCAATGAAGGGCAAAGGAGAAATGAAAGCAGTCAAATAACAGAAGATGTTTCAAAGATGGATCTGAGCAGCAAGTACAAGACTGAGATCAAAAGACATCAAGACCAAGAAGATCATACATGGTTCCAAAATGTTGAAGAGAAGATGATACGAAGCCAAGGGCAAGATCTAGTTCAAGATCAAGGAACGCTATAATGGACATCTCCAAGATATCAAGACATAGAAGAAAGATAGAAAGTTCAAAAAAGAAGATGAGGCAAGATTCAAGACAAGAACCATTCAAAGAGCAAGAGAGCAAGGGATGAAAAATATTAAAGATGAAGCAATTGAGAATATGAGCCATCACAATTGAATGCTTAACGATAATTTCTCATCAGCAAGGGGTGTTCATCAAGTTTCTAGATGAGTATGCTGAGGTGGCAACCCTTTTCTCAAGCAATAAAGATATGCCAAGTGTCCCCTATGGGTTGATTAATGAGATTGTGTCTAGGTTCATTGAATATGAGAAAGAAAATGAGAATAATGAGCACAATTCCAAGTTGATGAGTGGTGTAGGCCCACATGGTCCTAAATTTGCTCATTGGTTGATAAATAAATGTCTAATTTTAATTGGCCCATTTGGCATCAAGTGACATAGGGCCACATGGCCTTTTTTTCTAATTGGCTCTTGGAAACATTTGAATTTTCTCATCGGTCTATTAGTTGGTGGCTTCTTCTACAAGTGCTCTCTTCTTATTGGTCCATTTGTTGGTGCACCTTATCCAATTGTTATGCATTTGAATTTTCTCATTGGTCTTTGAAAATCAATGAATTTTTCCATTGGCCAACATGGTGGTGCTTAATTGTAATTAGATGGATATTTAATATTTGTAGCTATGCTTACGAAACCCTAATTAGGGCTTATGTAGATTAATCTTGACCCTTGATTTCAAATTAATCTTGACCATTCATTGTAATTGAGCCCCTATATAAAGGCTTGCTCATATCATTTGTGAGGGAGTTATGTTGAAGAATTGTTGTCGAAGTAGTATCAAAATTGTTTTTCGATCATTGTTGAACTTCATGTTGGATATATATGATCTATTTAGAGTGTTGCATGGTTCTTTGCATCTCTCACTTAGATTAGGATATCATTTCATGTTGAACAGAAGTAGAAATAGATGAATGGAAGATTTTGTTGAATGATGGTTGATGAACGGTACTCCTCTTATTAACACAAACACACAACATAATAAAGAAATAAACAAAAATTGCAAGAACATAAAACTTTCTTTCTATTATGATTTATCTTGAATGAAATGATATTACAATACTAAAAAATATAACATGCTACAGCCAAATGGGCATTTTCATTACAGTAATCTGCAAATCAGAGCCACCATATCCACCATGAGATCTGCCTTAGATAACGCAACAACCTTCTTTATATAGGGAATTTTTAACGGCCCTAGAAGGTTCTAGAGATTCTAACCCTAAACATTGAGGTCAACCATCCTTAAAATATTATTATTTTTCCTTACATTGGAATAGGCTCCAAACAATCTTGAAACTTAAATGTGTGTTTGAAAGAATTTTATTTTTCAATTCTATGTAGTGCAACTTTTGAAGGTCATAACTCTTAACCCATTGACATGATTGGCTATGATAACCCCATTTCGGAAATGGAAAGAAGTGCTCTACAACTATCATTTGCAAATCACAGAGATTCTAAGCTCAAATGAACAACTTACTAAAAGTTGTAAATTTTCAAAAACAATAATTTTGTACAAAGGTAAGTAGACAATATTTTTGGGTGATGCAAGATTGCCCGTACACCTAGGATGCTCCTATATCAATTATTGGTGGTAAAGCTAGTGTTCAAAGCATTTGGTACTTGTTGATTGTAAGTAATAGTACAAGGTTAGTCTGCACCTAAATTGCAAGTGTTTAACTTCTATTGGAAATGATCATTTAGATTGCACCTTTATTAGGTATTTGGATAAATACTGAAAATGTGAAAATCATTTCCACATCAATAGAAGATAGCACCCTCTTATGCCTAGTTGACATAGTGAAGCAAGTAATGGTTGCATGCTCAACCCATCACCATTGTCTTGCATTCTTAGAAGATAACCTTTATTTCCTTTGCAAGTTATTTGGTTGGAAGATTTTTGATTTGGAGAAGTTGAAAGAGTTGATATCCATAGAATGAATAGTGTAAATCACTTTGTGATAACTAGCATGTCAAATCATTAAAACTAATTGAAAGTCCACGATAAAGAAGAAACCTTGAAGTTGCCTCATTTGATCATACAATCTAGATATATAGTTTAGCATATGAGCATCATTTTTCAAGAGAGAATTGGAGATTTAGTATTTCATATTAGAATACTAAGTATTTGATTTTGCGTGTTGTAGTGGAACAAAACTGACATCAACATCACCCTTCTATATCCACCCTTTCTTAAGGATATGGGTAGTTGCTTTGTAAGGTAAGAATCATCCATGTACCACCAATAATTTATTAACCATCAACAAACACCCACTGAACTCAACAAGTATTGCATAATAGTTTTTCCATCATGACAAGATAGAGACCAACAAAAGAGGGAATATTCCAACTATTGCGGTTCAAGGACAATAGTCAACCTCACAAAGTTACACTCGATGACTTGTACATGAGCTTACATCACGTAAAGAATAATAAGATACATATGACCAACATCAATTTGTGTAGGCAAGGAAAATTGCCTCTAGTCATTTTGTTGTATAAAATTAGACACAGACTGACATTAGAACTAGTCCCTAATCATGAATATATGAATTTGCTATCTCCCCATGAAGATTATAGTACTTCAAACCACCATTTGTTCACTTGCATTGTCAAAGTCCAAACATATACTTTCTTGCCATCCCAATACCTTACCATTGTTAAAACCAGTATAAATCAGCCACACTAAAAATTCTAACAAAAAAATAGAATAAACCATCCTCAACGATCTTGTGACAATAAGAAGTTATATAAACACATGTTGCACCCAACTAAACACAACACATTATTATTCCCCTATACTAGACTATACCATACCTAAGTAACACATTATTATTCTCCTATACTAGACTATACCATACCTATATTAGATAATTGTATTGTCAATTAGATAATCTTATAGGTGATCTACACATTACAACCCACTTATTTGCAACCAGTGAAAAAGACCCTTGACTAAGAAACCAACAAAATCCAAACTGCTCACTCAAGTTCAAACTACTCACTCAAGTTCTTAGATAGCATTTTACATTTGAGATTATCTTATCCATATGCAATATGCAATACACAGAGGCAAAGGATGGAAAGCAGTTTAGGTATGTTTAGTAGACCTTGCATTAGAAGCAATTAATTCTAGTGGTTACATGTCATATTGTTATGGGTATCACACTTGGGATGAGAAAGTTTTGGTTTATTTTTAGAACTTGTATTATCTGGCATGGACTTTGATCATTATGTTGAGTTTGCAACAAAAAATAAATGTAAGACCACTCTATGATGGAAGTTGCACAATCACAATGTGGTATCATTCTTCTGGTGGAGTCATTGAGCCTTAGTTGAAGTATCACTATGATTAGGTGTGGGTCACAAATGCACTTGAATGGGTCTACCTTGGTGATGTGGACAGCAAGTTTGGGTTTATGTGTAATGTCCCCTTTTTAGCTCACTATGGTTGGTGGTATGATTTAGCCTATCATTGGTTCTCGTGGGCTAAGTCAATTGGTTAGAGGGTCTCCGTTGGCAAAACTTAAGGTCAATTCCCATTTCAGAGGACATGAGAGTTCAAAATTGCTCTTTGTTTGGTTTAGTTGTGCACAATTATTATTTAGAGTAAGTGTTTATTTTAGGAAACTCAGGGTTTCTAATTATAGAAGGGCACTCAAACAAGCTCTGAACAATGTTGAGCTTTGGCATCTTTAGTGAGCAATTATTCAAGGATTCGCTATTTATAGTAAGTCAAATTCGTAGAGCTACTGATTGTGGTAGGGCTCCTAATCACATGGCATATACACTTAACTATCATGATTCCCAATTACTCAATGATTTATTGTTGATGACACAAATTCATGTTTTTAAATAATCAATGAAGTGAACTTTATTAATAATTTATTATAAAGCTTATTAAAGAGTTATAAAGTAAATGGGGGACACGAGACATCATTATAGTGCATTAATTGATTACATTAATTGGATACCTAAACCAAGGAGGTTATAAGATGATATTATAAAGTAAATTCAAGCAATTTAATAAATCATCAATGAGACTTAGTTGAGAAGTCACTTTGGTTGAACCTCGTGAAGGATTTATGAAAAGGGCGAATTGGAAATAAATTCCATTATGTGACTGATTGCTCTTTTACTTGGTTGGAGTTTGTTCTTGGGAATTGGGAAGAAACAAGGATTTTGCATTGAAGGTTTGTTAAGAAATTAACCTGGTAATCCACAAGTCTTTGGGTACAGATCGTACCTTACTCTCATAACTATATATTCCATTGCAAATGGCATTTTATAATTATTTATACTAGTTCTAAAGGTGCTGGCGATCCGGGTATAAGTCTTTAGTTTTGTGCCTTAACTAATTTTAGTTAAGATCAGACTAACAACTATTAGTTAGATGCTGACTTAGGGTAAAATAATTATTAGTTAAATGTTGAGGGTTATGTCCCTTAATGGACATACCCTTTGAAATGGGTATATTAGTGGGCTAGGAAGACAGTATGGGGACACGCAGCAAACACATAGTTTGATCTCCAAGTTTGCTTAGGCTCACGAGTTTTATCTGCAACTTTCAGTACTCCAATTCGTACTTGTACCAAGATCTAAAATAATTCCATCAGCATATTAAACCTGAATATTAGTGTTACTGCCGAAGATTATTCTTGTGCCTATCTAGTCTTTACATTTGAAGTCTGATCTATCCTCAGAATCTACAGAACATTACATGGTATCAGAGACAAGTTATCAGATCTAGGGCTCTGCAGATTGTCAATTATTAGACTTGTTCATATCCAGTAGTTTTCCTTCATTTCCAATGGCATATACAATTAGGCCTGAGGATAGATTTGATTGAAATGAACATTTTGAAGCATGGAAATTCAAAATCTTGATGATTCTCGAAGAAAATAATGTTAGACAGTTTGTTGATGGAGCATCCAAACAACCACCTGTTGAACCTCACAAATCCATATGGTCCAATGGAAACAGGAAAGCCATTCAAATCATCTTGGATGGAGTTAAGAATGACATCGTACCTATGCTTACAAAACACCTAATTGCCTATGATATGATGAATGCATTACGAAATGCATTTGAAGTAAATAATGCAACGAGGGTCCTTGCACTAAAGAGACAACTAAATCACATCCAAATAAAGAAAGGAGAATCAATAAACTCCTATTTTCTAAGAGTTGCTGGTATTAGAGATGAATTGGCAATCATAGGAACCATCATAAATGACACTGAATTAATGCTCATGGCCACACCGAATTAACCCTCATGGCCTTAGATGGACTGCCAAAATCATGGGAAACATTTGCACAAGGAATAAGTGCTAGAGATCAGCTTCCAAATTTTAACAGACTTAAGAATGATTCTCTTCAGGAAGAATCAAGAAAACTAAAGAAAGGAGGAAAACCTAAAATGGGAGATGAAGAACTTCACGTTCTTAATGCCAACTCTTATAAAGGCAAGAAAAAACATTTCAAGAAAAATAAAGGAAATCAGAAAAATGGAAAGTCGAAGAAAGACCTAGCAAAAATAAAATGTTTCAAATGTGAAAAATTTGGACACTTTAGATCTAATTGTCTAGAAAACTCCAAACAAGCGAATTGCACAAATATTAGAGCAGAAGAAACTTATGATCCAGAGAATCGTGTTTTGTATTCCTCCTTATCAAATGAAATCTCAAATAAGGCATGGGTAATAGATAGTGGATCCTCCAGGCATATAACGGGATACAAAGAAACTCTAGATTTCTTGTCCGAGAAAGTCAACGGTGAAGTTATTATTGGTGATAACTCAACACATTCAGTTAAAGGGATTGGTAGCTGCACCTTGAAGCTAAAAACAAGAAATACTCTCCTTCTGAGAGATGTACTATATGTAACAGGGATAAAAAGGAACCTTATATCAATTACAGCGTTAGAAGATGATGGACACAATGTTGCATTCATGGATGGCAAAGTACTAACTTGAGCTAAGAATTCTTCAATCAAGAAAGCCAAAGTAATTGGTCAAAGAAAGGGATATTTGTATGAACTAAATATAGAAACCATTCAAGCCCTTGTTCACAAAGCAGAAGATTCAAACAAAATATGGCACAGAAGATTAGGGCACCTAAACTTTAAAACCCTATCTACCATAGAGAAGATGGTTACCGGATTACCAAAATTAAAACAAGATCACCCTAGTATTTGCAAAGGGTGTGCCCTAGGTAAAAGTACTAGAAGACCTTTTTATGATAGTACTAGAAAAACAAATAATCTACTAGAATTAATTCATTCAGATTTATGTGGACCCATGTCCGTTCCCTCCCTTGGAGGATTCTGGTATTATGTCTTGTTCATAGATGACTTCTCTAGGAAAACATGGATTTATTTTTTTAAATGCAAAGAATCAAAAGAAATCTTACAAAGATTTAAAGAATTCAAAGCATTAACTGAAAATTTTTTAGGACATAAAATTAAAACCCTTAGAACAAATAATGGAGGAGAATATACCTTAGATCTGTTTAAATTTTTTTGTAAAGAATCAAGGATCAAGAGGGAGTATATTGTTCCTTATAATCCTGAACAAAATGGGGTAGCAGAAAGGAAAAATAGGACAATTATAGAAGCTGCTAGGGCTATTATTTTTTACCAAAATCTAGAATACTATCTATGGGCAGAAGCCTCTTGTACTATTGTATACATCTAAAACAGAAGCTCTCACTCCTATCTTAAAGATAAGACTCCTGAAGAAGTATTTACTAAAATAAAACCTAATATAAGTCATCTTAGAATCTTTGGATGTCCTGTGTACATACATGTGCCAAAAGAAAAGAGAACCAAATTGGAATCATATGGAAGGAAGGGTATCTTTGTAGGGTATAGTGAAACTTCTAAAGCATATAGAATCTTCATACCTGGACAGAAAACTATTGAATTGAGCAGGGATGTAGTCTTTGAGGAAGACCTTGCATTTAAAAAGGCAATAAATTCTCATGAACCCTCTCCTTTATCAAATTTTGAAAGCATAAGTGAGTCTGAATCTCAGAAGGAGAATTTAGAAGAGGTCAAAGATGAAGTAAACCTTGAAGAAAGTTCAAAGAAAAGGTTACTTTGGGCCATAAGAATAGTTGAAGCAGCTCAAGATTTTGTTGCACCTTTAGGATCAGTCAAAGAAAGTAAAAGACCTAAAAGATTCTCTGGTTATATAGCAAATATGATTGATTTATCCAAAACAAAGCCAACCAATCCTTCTGATGCTATTAAACATCCTGCCTAGAAAGAAGCTATGACAGAAGAATATCAATCAATTATGAAAAAAGATGTTTGGAAAATAGTTCTAAGGCCAAAAGGAAAATCCATTGTTTCTTCAAAATGGTTATTCAAAATAAAGAATGTCGTTGATGGAAGTATTGAGAAATATAAAGCCAGATTTTTAGCCAGAGGTTTTTCTCAGAAAGAATGAATTGATTATGAAGAAACCTTTGCTCTTGTCGCCAGATATACTACCGTTAGAGCTGTCTTAGCAATTGCCGCCTCTAAGGGATGGAAGGTACATCAGATGGATGTAAAGACAACATTTCTCAATGGGAAGATTTCTGAAGAAGTCTATATAGACTCTAGAGCAGCCAGAAGGATTTGAAACACATGATCCAGAGGCCTTTGTTTGCCGACTCAAGAAAGCTCTTTATGGGCTTAAACATGCTCCTAGGGCCTGGTATGAAAGGATTGATAAACATCTCGCTGGCTTAGGATTCTCTAAGAATGAAGCCGATCCAAACTTGTATTATAAAAGAGATAAAGATGGTATGGTAATATTGATATTGTATGTTGATGATTTATTAATCAGAGGCGATGATCATCTTATAGATCAGTGCAAGAAAGATCTTATTAGACAATTCGAGATGAAAGACTTGTGTCTTCTCCATTACTTTCTAGGATTGGAAGTGCAACAGAATGCTGATAGTATCATACTGAACCAAAGGAAGTACACTTCAGATATCTTGAAGAAATTCAGAATGTGGAACTGGAAGACCATGTCTTCTCCAATGGAGACCAATTTGCATAAACTTAAAGAAGTAGCTACAGAATCACCTCCAATAGATTCTACTCTCTACAGGCAGATAATTGGGTCTCTGATGTACCTAGTAAATACAAGACCTGATATTTGCTATGCGGTCCATGCTTTAAGTTAGTTTATGTGTGAACCTAAGGAGATTCACCTAGTTGCTATTAAACACATTATGAGATACCTACAAAGTACTCTTAATTATGGACTCAAATATGAGAGTTGCTTTAGATTTGCATGGATTCATCGATTCAGATTGGGGTGGAAGTGTTAAGACAGAAAAAATACTTCAAGATGTTTCAGTTTAGGATCAGCTATGATTTCATGGATATGCAGAAAGTAGACTTTAGTAGCTCAGAGCTCCACAGAAGCCAAATACATTGTTGCAGCAATGGCCTCTCGAGAAGCAGTATGGTTGAGGAAGTTGCTTGTGGGATTATTTGGGCAAGCCATGAATCCTACGATCATTCATTGTAATAATTAGAGTTCCATCAAGCTCTCAGTGAATCCAGTTTTTCATGATAGATCCAAGCATATTGAAATTCCTTAACATTATGTAAGAGATATGGTAGACAGGAATTCTGTGAAATTAGAATACATTTGTATTGCAAATCAGACAGCAGATATACTCACCAAACCTCTATCTAGAGTAAAGATAGAACATTTCAGAAAGAGACTTGGTATGGTTGAGTTGTAATTCATTTTTGTACTATTTGATTATTAATAAAATGATAGAATGATAAATTTTATTTTGTCAGGCTATTGACTATTATCGGCTCCACCATATGTAATCATTATTTAAGAGGTGACGATCTCTGAAATAATGACTACTTGTGCAATAGGCATTATGAGAGGTGACAATCTCTTAGATAATGTCCTAACAATAGATTTTACTGTAAGATCGAGGTGAATTTTAAATCCGCTTGTGACATTGATTTGTTCATGGGTCACAAATTGGATAAAGAAAGAATTCTAGAAATTCTTCAGGTTTATCATGTATTCTGGTAGATCTTAAATTCAGGATCTAGTTGTGATTTAGAAGTACCAGCTTCTATGAGTCACAACATGTATTTTATCACTAGTAGTAGTGATTTGTCATATCACAAGTTTAGTAATATGACTTCGTATTATATGTTTTATAATACTATGTATTGAGAAGAGATAGATAGATATAGAGTATTAATTCTTGCTTAACATCTGTATTGATGTTGCTAGATATAATATCTCTCTATAGGATTATCAGGTTAAGAGGGAGTGTTAAAAAATTAACCTGGTAATCCACAGGTCTTTGGGTACAGATCGTACCTTACTCATAACTATATATTCCATTGCAAATGGCATTTTATAATTATTTATACTAGTTCTAAAGGTGCTGGCGATCTGGGTATAATAGTCTTTAGTTTTGTGCCTCAACTAACTTTAGTTAAGATCAGACTAACAACTATTAGTTAGATGCCGACTTAGGGTAAAATAATTATTAGTTAAATGCTGAGGGTTATGTCCCTTAATGGACATACCCTCTGAAATGGATATATTAGTGGGCTGTGAAGACAGTATGGGGACACACAGCAAACATACAGTTTGATCTCCAAGTCTGCTTAGGCTCACGAGTTTTATCTGCAACTTTTAGTACTCCAGTTCGTACTTGTACCAGGATCTAAAATAATTCCATCAGCATATTAAACCTGAATATCAGTGTTATTGCTGAAGATTATTCTTGTGCCTATCTAGTCTTTACATTTGAAGTCTGATCTATCCTCAGAATCTACAGAACAATACAAGTGTGACGGTTCTTCAATGTTTTGACAATTTGAGATGGTGAGAGATCCATTGAATTTTGCATAGCAGTGATGGCTTCATTATGAAGTCATATTTGTGCCAAATTGGAGTAGATTTTGAGCAGTTAGTGAATTCAATTAATGTGATTGCAATTTTCAGCTTGGCATGGATTTTGAGGTGGAGAAGTCATTCTTAAGTTGCTTCTTTTGGAGCCATTCAGCGCTGCCTTTCAATATCAAGAAAGTAAAAATAAAAAAATGGGTATGAATGTTGGAATTAGATATCTAATCACTTTTTATGAACTAGGTTGTCGTTTGTTTATTGAAAAAAAATTGTACAAGCAAGAAATAAAACCTATGTAAAAAAATAATTGTTATAATTTACGATATCATGCAAGATTTGTATAAATGTATACAAAGGAGAATGTGGAGTTCTTATATTATGGTTGTAGAGACTACTGGTGATGTCTTGTAATACAACTCTATAAATAGTAGGCTTGGGGAAGCAAATTCATGTGACTGTTTTTGGAGTTGAGGGTTGCTAATATCTTGCTAAGTTTGGAGATAGGAGTGATGGACATATAAATTTGTTGTCTTATTGTATTGTAATTAAATGTTAATAAACTAATGAGTGGTACTAATTTAATGTCCCTTTTTTGTCAGAATAGTTTTCCCACACTAATTGTTTTGTTATGTGAAATCTGTGAGATTGTTTCTATTTCCATTACTGTTCATTTATAAACATATTTTTACATCTTAGTGATTATAAGTGTGATGTAAATTTGATTTAAAACAAGTTCACTCGTAAATCATATCAACTTTAAGCAATTGTTAAGAATTGCTCATGTTGTGATAGTTCTCCTTTTTAAACTAGTCATGCATATGCATGGTTTTCTTTTGACATGGCTGGTAACTTGAGTAACAACTGTGCAAATCATGACCAAAGTTGAATGAACCCTCTTTAATTATAACAACCAATTTTCAATTCAAGCAGATTTAGACTCGTGCAATTCCATCAGTTTGACTCCAAATTGTATATTCAGGAAAGTTAGCGCATGGTAAAATTATTTTTATGAGCATGCATAACAACCAGACATACCAAGCGTGTGGAAAGGTGAGTCAGTTGAAAATTCATGCTTTGCATTGCTAGAGTTCAAGCTTCTGAGTTTTGCTTTATCAATCTTAAAAAACTATGCATGTTAAGAAGTCACATGGCACATTGAGCTTAAAAAATAGGCATTATGATACTTTTTCATGAAAGCAATTGCGGAATAATGTTCTTAATACAGAGCATATTTTTGCCTTCTGTTCATAAAATATTCTTAAAAAACTTGAAAACAAATAGAAAACTTGAACATTTAATAGCAGCCTCACTGGAAGCTAAACTTTCCAGCAGTACACTAACTCTGCAAAATTCTCTATTATTCAAATGAGTAGAAATTGCTTGTCCACTAGATGTTGGACAACATTGGTCTATGCAGCTGTTTGGAATCAATGGAAATCAGGCTGTCCAGTCGAAGTTAAACAACGATGCCACATGCGACTGTTTGGATCTACTGCTCTTGCATATTGAATGACTTCGGGAATAGGAAGGTACACATAGTGTGTATTGCATATGCCTACAGTAATTCCACTAAATCCAGCAAATGCACCATGAACCTGTAAATCACAGAAGTTATGTCCTATGATCTGTATGCCAAATTTTAATCATTTTTGTAGCTAATTCCACAAATGCATCTGACTAAGACTCTGCTTTAAGCTATTGCTTACCGCATTTTGACCGAGTACTGTACATAATATTCCATCAGCTGCATTTGCACGGATAGCACGTATCATATATGTTGGATCAATGTATTTTACATCTGCTGGCATCCCAATGCCCTTAAAGTGCTTCTTGATCTAAAAGCCATATGAACCTTGTTAACAATTTTCCAACAAACAAAAACTTGTAAATGAACAAGAGATCAACAATAGTGTTAAAATTAAATGTAAGATAGCAATGTCTGTAAAATAAAATTATTAGGAACTTGCTTGAGATCTTAATGATCTCCAGTCTAGAGGTTATGCTAAGGTTAATACATTTACAGGATAGCTCTACAGTTTGAAAAGGTGATTGAAGTTTGTTAAACCCTTTTAGCATTATTGATAATCAAAACCCATTGGACAATATTCAAAATGGTTAGGTTCCAAATGAATATATGGGATATAAAACCTCTCTCCAGGATATGGTTAAAAAATCAAACTTTTGAATGCTGGTTCTATAGAGGGGGGGACACTCGTTCCGGCCTATTTGGTGAACCTGTAATGTGAAAGAGGGGGTGGGGAGGAAGGGAGATATAGTTTAGGGGGTAGACTAGAGAAAGAGTCCTCCCTAAGCAGCAAGAGATCAGAGCATAACTTATGCAGAGATCCGACCCCCCTACAATCCTATGGGCAGCCAGCCCATACAATAATCTGCCTCTACTATGAATGCACAGGTTTCCCTATTCTATTATTCTGACAACAAACCTTTTACATTAGCAAGACACCAGACCAATATGGGACATAACTCTCTCCATGACACAGCTAAAATTCATGACTATAGCAGAGATGGCTAGAAGCAGCCAGATGGTTGCAAATCCAAACTTCCTCTTCTAGCTCATCCTAATCTCAGCAAACATTTTTTTTAAATAGAAAATAATTCAGCAAATTCTTGAGAGGAATGGAAAAGCAATTCAAGTATCCTTTAGTTAAATGAAGTAAAATAACCAGGCCAGCAACAGAAGGGTGTTTAAAATAAGAAAGCAAAATCAAATCTTTCAGTCAAACAAGCTTCTTGTCTCAATCACAAAAAAGAGATGTGCAGAAATATTCTTATATCTTATATCTAAGTATGAAGTTGGGTCACTAGACAATGCCAATGAATTGGAGTAGAAACTTACACTAATTGTGAAAGGATAAAAAGCTCGGAACAAGGAACATAATAGCGAAACAAAATAACAACAGAAATGGCCAAAAAATAAAGGAAAAACTACCAATTCTCCTTCCATGTTTGACTTCCCAAGGTTGGGATAGAGTTAGTATATTTAGGGTTTGTAATATCCCCAAAAGGTTTGAGATCCAACCTACAAAGGGTGAGGAGATTATAGTGTAGCCAACACTAAAGAATATGTTAGAACCATCTAGTTTTAAGTGAATTGGCATGTTTTTGAATAAGTTCATCAAAAAATTTAGTGATATCTATGAGCTATTCACTAAGATCATGAGTGGAGACAAGAAATTTGTTGAACCAAGAGGATAGCATGCACATTTCAAGCCCCAAAGAAGAGAGTAGCAAGGAAACCAATGCTAGCATTGTTGTATTTTGACAATGTCTTCCAGGTATATTGCAATGCTACTGGCACGACAATCAGTGTAATACTAAGTCAAGGAGAGTGGCGTCATAATTCAACGAAATTTGGTGAGCCATTAGTAAAGTGGGGTCATAATTCAAATCAAGCCACTCATTATAAGAAAAGGGTAGGTAGGTTTGAAGTAGATGTGACTTTGGTGGCCAACAAGGAAGTTCCATAGATTCAATAAAAGAGAGAAAGAAAAGTCGCAGTAAAGTCTTGCTAACTAGTTAGAGCCACAACTCAAAATTATTGTAATTATAACGTCTGAAGGTGGAGCATCTATCTATTCTTGTGTTGCTCAAATGATTGTTGAGCAAGATCCGGAATGTTCACGGAGTGTGAAAGACACAGATCTCTGCAGAGCATCACCAAATACATCATGGGCAGTGAGTGCATTTCCTATGTCATGGGCAGTGAGTGCATTTCCTATGTACTGGGGAGAGAACTAGAGGTGGTGGATGCTCAGACTTATAAATCCATGGAGCTGTGAATGGATTTACAGCAGGACATTGCCTCAGCAATGGCTCTTGGGGGGCAAGCATGGTAGGCAGCATATTGAAGAAATAGGGCTAGATAAAGCTGCACATAGGATTTCATTACCTATAACAATAGTTGACTCTGGATTGCACGGTTGATGTGATTGCTTGAATGTGGCCTTAAATTGTGTGCAAACAAAGCCATTTTGGTACATTTAGAGGGAGAAGTACAGGAAATGGCTGAATATGTTGCAGCCTTCTCTAAACTTGGACTGATTGGGTGTTTTTGGGGAATATGGTGGAGCTTGCATGATCTCCATGGGTGGATTTCTTAGCGATAGGAGCCTATATTCGAAGGGGGTGTTCAAATCTATCCATTTGCTAGGAGTTTTTTCATTGTAGCTTCTAAAGGATGTTGAAAGCCTGGTACCTAAACTTTTGCCCCACAACTGAAATTTTCGATAGGGTTTTGCTCTAGATGAGGCTTGCTAACCTTCCTTTACAGTTTTGTTTTGATACTTGCTTTGAAGCTATTGGAAACTCCTTGGGAAGCATTTTGTGATTAATGAAGGATCCTCCAATCTTTTGCATTCAACTTATGCACAAAATTCTTGCGGAAATGGATATTTCTAATAGCCTCCTAGATGAAATTTGATTATATCTTCAAATGGTTGTTGGGTGTAGCCCTTGGATTATGAAGGGGTTTCATTTTGTTGTAGAAGGTGCTTCACAATGGGCCACATGGTGTCCCATGTAAGAAACAAAAAATGATAAAGAGTGCTTCATAGTGGAAAGAGATTTCCCTTTCACTATATAGTGGAAAAGAAGGGTGAGCAACTTTAAGACTTCTTCATAGGTTATATATGGAAAGGAGAAGAACAATCTTCCAAGACTCTGACTTAGGATGTGCGTCCAGCCCTGAACAATGTAGTGATTTCCCATGTAATGTCCCCATTTTTGCCAACATCGGAGTTTCAAGGATTAACCTATTATTGTGATCCCTCGTAGGCTAATTATTGTGGATAGAGGGTCTTCTGAGGCAATGACTTGGCTTGGGAGGGTTTTGTCTTCTCCACAATTCTGTAAGCTACAAGTTGATCTTCATTTGGCTCAGATTGGACTTTGTTTGGGCTTAGTTTTGTGTACTTACTATTTGTGGTAAGTTAGGTGTTGATTGAGATGGACCCTATCTATTTTTGGATAGTGAATTTGGTCACATGGAGAAATAATAGGTATGACTCCTATTTCAAACGACATTTAAATGATGAGTATTTTGGGAGTTATTATATTTTTAGTGGCCAAAATATTATTAAATGGCTTATTATAAAGTTATAATTTAACTAGTGCAACACGAGGACGCGTCCCCCCCCCAAAAATGGGCCGTTTCGGAGATAGGGACGTCCCTGGGACGGGGGGACGGCGTCTCGGCGTTTCGGGCGGCACCACTTAGAGCGCCACCGCCACCGGAGACGGCGAGATGTCTCCGAGACGGCTAGAGGTCTCCGAGACAAGAGAGACGTCTCTAAGACGGCTACAGGTCTCCGAGTGTGGGGGTGCGAAGGGACACCAAGGAGTCTCCTTCATTGTGGGGGGATGCCAAGGAGTCTCCATTGATTTGACATTTTGATTTGGACTCGTGGAGACTTGTAGTTTTTCTTTGCATTATATACTTATTTTGATATCATGATTCATAGCACATGATACTTATTGTAATCATCTTTATGTCATGACTCATATGATCATTGATTACTATTAGATAGTAGAATCTAGATACTCATACTATTGATTTGAAGGCTGATATATAGAGTTTAGACTAATATTTATTATTTGTTGATGTTCAATGTTTAATGTTCATTGTTTGTTTGTTATTTGATCATGAATCATGATATTCTAGTTGATATGGTATATGCTATACCATATGTATAGTATATACACCCCTACTCCTTCCGCCACCCCCCCATCCCCCGCCGCCGTCCCCAAATCAAGGCCCCTCTGTCCCCCCGTCTCAGAAACTTGTCGCCTTGTCCCCCCGTCTCCCAGGGCGGTGTAACTATGAATTTAACTTTATAATTTCACTTGAGTGTTGAGTTATCATTAATAAGAATCATTTATTAATTAGTTAAGCCAAGTCAAGTGAAAGAATCTAATGGAAGCTTCTAATTAATGTTATGTGGTGAAGCTTCTTGAGTGGAGTTACATTTTGGATTAAAAGGTCATCTGGAGGTTATAAATACAAGCCCATTTGTTGAGAAAAGCATGCTTGGATATTTTATTTGCTTTTGCTGCCTTTGTGTCTTTTTTCGAGTTCTGATATTCTGTGACCCTTGCTGAAGTATAAGGGTTGAGTCTAAGAAGTTCTTGGCAATTGTGCTAAAGTATACAATTGGCCAACATCTCCTATTGTTTTTGTTGTAGCTAAGGAGAATAATCTTGATTATTATATACGCATTGAAGCATCTAGCTAAGGGTTTGGAGTTTTAGAATTGAGCATTGATCCTGTAGCTGAGGTATTGTGGATCAATTTTTTAAGCTTTGCATCTTCCATTTATGTCATTATTGTTGCTTGGAAGAAAGTGTGTGAAATTCTGAAATGTAATATGATTCAATGCTGATGTAAATTGAATTGAGAGATAAATATGGAGTAGTTGAGTTTTTTTTAAAGTTACATGGCATAGTAAATCAAATGCAAATCTATCATTGCCATTAAATTGAGCTTGGTCATCATCAGTGTTGTTCAAAAATTGCCTAATCTTGGTGAATGTAATTTAGTCAGCCTTGGAGTTCTTTTCAGTAGTACTGGCATTATTTTGACGTAATGTCAAAAGTCAGAAATGTTAGTATTTGTTAGAGCTATAGCCAGGCAGGGTTATTACATCCCGTGTTGTAACCTCCTCTGATCCGAGCCAAGTTTAGATCTGGAACTACATTAATAAAATAACTAAATATTTCTACTGAGCAAAAATTTTAAATTCATTGGAACTATTGTGTATATGTTAGTGAACAGATAGCTAGGTGCTTTAAGAATACATTGACTATTTTTTGTTGTTGCTCTGTTGTGCATCTAGGTCAGCAAAGTTTCTAGCTGCAAGGTGTCAAGCTGCCTTGTAGGATCATCAACCCCAATAAAACTTGAGAAATTGATAAAAATTGAAAAATTGTGAAAAACTGAAAGATCGTTCTTTGAATATTTCTTTCAAAAGTTTTCTTTTTACTAAATTAATATAAAGGGTGAAATTTCCAGCAGCACAATCACCATCTGGTGATCATATCAAGTCATTACTTAGAAGTGCACCTTGGATTGGATTTCTATAGGACAGAATATGTGATCCCAGTCAAGATGATTTGTCCATGGGCTGCTTGGTGTGGACCTTTTTTACTGATCAATCAACTTCATTACTGTGACGTTGCTTTATGTGTGGATTTTGGCAATGATAATGATACTAGGTCCACAATTTAATTTCACAAAATTCTCACTACCAATTTGATTGTTATTTGTATTGTGGATCTGTCTCCTATTATTGTTTTAGGCTACAAATTTTTGTAAAGATGAGTTGAGTCTACCTCTATATCTGTTGGTTGGAGTCCGAAGTTTCTCATTTATTGAAGTTCCAAGTATACAGGATGTGCCTTTATCACATTATTTTTGGGTGGGAAGTTATGTAAAGATGACTTCCAAGTCTGCCTATATAGTTGTTGGTGGAAGTCCTAGGTTATTCACTAAATGAAGACCCAAGTAGATAACATGTGCATCTGCTACATTGTTGGTTTAGAATCCTATGTTCCCTTGTGATCTTATAATAGGCCTCCAATGACAGAATCTATGGGATTGGCCTTGGTTGTTTCATCCATGTTGAGTCTACAATGCCCTTCCTTAGGCAGGATCCATTGAAATCTTTCATTAATACTTTAGTTTATAATACCATCGACAATGAGTTGTTGGTCCTAAGATACTCATAAATTGAAGACCCAAGTAGACGGCATGTACCTCTGCCACATTGCTGGTTTATAATCCTATATCCCTCGGTGATCTTGTAATAGGCCTCCAACAGCAGCATCTATGGAATTGTCCCACATTGTTTCATCCAAATTGAGTTTACAATGCCTTCGTTAGGTCGGATACGCTGAAACCTTTCATGGATACTTATAGTTTATATGCCATAAATGATGAGTGTATAGCACACTTAATCTTTTCTAAACAAAACAGTATATCACTAAACTTTACTCTCAGCTGCCAGTAAGCTATCATATAGACAATATTAGCAGTCAAATATCATGTAGATTAATTATATTCTTTTAGTGTTTAAAAAATAAAAATAAACTACATGTAAAGGCCTAATATAATTAGCAATAAACAAGACTGATTGGGCTAGAATCGCATGCAACCTGCAGCATCATCTGAGCAAAAACTGAACGGTAATAATTGAAATTTAGGTCTTTCAGTTTTCAATAGTGGGTGGGCATGAAATATGACCATGAGAAAATATATGAAGCCTGTTTTTATTCAATGTAAGACTGTATTTCTAGAAGGTAAAAGAAACTTCCATATGGTGTTCCAAGGAATCAAACCTGTTGTTGAAGATAAACACCAATGTCTGTGAGCACAGGATTTCCTGATGCATCAGTAGCATTGTTTTTCTCAAACAAATCCTGAAATTTACAAAATCCAGCATAAACATTAAATCCAAATGAGAAAAGCAACTAAAGATTTTTATGTTAATAAGTACGCGAGTATTCTCTTAACACACCTAAAAACTAACTTCTTCTCGTCTCCAAGTTATCAGAATAACACTCAAATATTGTACTGAACAAAATTAAACCTTCAACATAAAATATTGCTTACTTGTCCAGCACCTTCAGCAACACAAATCACGGCTGATCCTTTTGATGTCAGGAGGTTATGAAGATGCTGTAAAACACCATCTGGCCCATCTAAAATGAATGGAATCTGTGCATAGGCCAAAAAGAAGAAGATCAAAATATATAACTTTAGATTGAATAAATCAATTCCTGATGGGCACGAGACTAACTTGCATGGCATACCTCAGGAATTAGACAGATATCAATCTGTCCACTAGCAAGTGAAGCATGCATGGCAATGAAGCCACTACTTCTTCCCATAAGTTTAACTATTCCTACACCATGGTATGCACTGTGTGCCTGCAGTACACAAGTCAAACCAAGCATTACTTCAAGCATATTAACTAATGCAGTGTGATGCCAGTGTGTGCTTACAAATTCAAAGTGAAAAGTGAAAATATCACATACAATGGGAGATATATTCATAGGCCCACTTTGAAAATATAATGGCAACAACTGTTTCTTTCTTGTTGCTGGATACTGTAAGCTCAACAACAATTGAAAACTATGCATTAATTTGTGTGAATATCTAAGTACCTCAATATATGCAGCATTAATAGCACGCTGTGCTTCTTCAACAGCAGTATCAAAGCCAAATGTTTTATCCATCAGCAAGATATCATTATCGATCGTCTTGGGAACTCCTACCACAACCACTTTCATCTTCCTCTTGCGACACTGAGAACAAGAAAGTTTTTAGTGTCTATTATCTCTCAAACATATGAAGCACTCATCCAGCTTCAGTCAACTCATGCAACACCACAAGTTATGGCAAGCTTATCAAAACAAATATCCTCTTTCCAAAGGAATTGAATCTTTGGTCACAATTTTCATAAAAATTGAACTCACTCTATTAAATTATTAGTCATCAATTATTTTATATTGAGTCTACCTTTCAAACATCCTACAGGTATTCAACTACAACATCTTGAGTTTCACAAAGCTTTTCCCTTGGTGCACTCCACTGCTTCAATGGTTGATATTTATGAGGTGTTTTTTCAGTTTCTATGGATTTTCCCATGTTTTATATGCATTTCAAGGGGGGTTTTATACCCTCAATTACACTCAAACTACTCTTCAGAGTATATCCACCACCCTCTACCCTAGAAATATTAAATACAGATGAGATTATTCCTTATATTAAACAGAGTTAGATATTAATCTACATATTTTTCATCAAAGTTCAAGTTTTATTCTACCCCTCTTTTGTCAGTTTTGACTCAATTTTCTAAGGCAAAACCCAGCGTGTAATATCATCAGGCATATTTTATTATTCAGAAGATTAATGCTAACATCTTGCGTGATCATATAAATCCAGCCTTTTTGTTATCTATGTCTGCTTCATAATTTAAATTTCAGGTTAAATGAAAAAATTATATTGTATCTCTTTTAAGTCCTATTTCACAGCAACAATAAAAACTTGTGATTTATTGCCACATACTTCGTTTATTTTGAAGATAAAAATATTCTTTACAATGTTTGTTAACTACATTTCACAATTAGAATTTTTTATTGCTAAAAGAAAACCTCAGGATTCAATATATAAGTTGGTAATGCCATTTTAAGGCATACTTTAGTTCATACTACATTGCAGAGGAGTAATTGGCATTGCTAATTACACAAGCAGCCTTTAGATATGGTTGTAGTGAAGAGGCATGGAATGATTCCATACTAGTAATGAAAGGTAATTCAGAAAGAACTGCCATTCTAGGAATCAAGACATAAGTAGTGCGGACATTCTTTGCAATATTACATCATAACTAAACCCTACATTTTGAATTTTTCAAGGTTATGTCTTGTTCTTTAATCTTATAAATATAGAGGTTTCAAGGAGTAGTTCTTTGTTTGTTACACCAAATCCGTACTTGTATATTGTAAACTTTCAAATGAACTGAAAATAACTCCAGTATGTCAATTAATTTTTTGGGGTCTAATTTATTATTTAATGTGCAGTTGTTATCTCATCATAAAACTATTTTGTGATGTTCAATCGGTATTTCATATCAAATATAAATAAGGATCTTGGGTTAAACCTCATTGTGAATGGCATTCGCCCCAGCATGGGTTCCATTTCCACCCAATACAAAAAGCATGTTAATCCCTCTTTTCTGCACAGCCAATATATATCAAAGCAGACATCAGCTAAGTGAGGTTAGGTCAATGACCAAAGGCCATGTTACTGATATAATAGGAAAATATCATTTTAAGGAAAATATTATGGTCAACTTTAAGCATAAGTGCCATGTGAAGAATTGAGACCAGTTGACTTTTTACCTGCATGCTATCAACAATCTCTGATACATTTCCACCTCCACGAGAGACCCCAAGAAGGCTACCTCCGGATAGATGGATATTTTGAACAACTTTTCTTGATAGCTGATGACATGAAAGGATATTTCAAGCAACATAATCCCAGCATACACTTTAAACTTTTTAAGTCTTTAAGAAAACAAGCTTCTTTAAAATAAAGAAAACTCAAATTAATGAGGGCCATTTCAGAATATATGACTCCAAATCATGAAGTGTAACAAATTGCACATGTATTAAAACTTACAGGTATTTCAGGGAGGTTTTCATCAAACAGTCCACGATATCCATAAGAAATGCCAACAATGTTCTTGACACCATATATTTCTAATGTTATAACTATCTGCATCAACCAACAACAATAGATGGATCATTGTCTATTCTTATTTAATAGATTTAAATTAGGATAGTTCTAAAGATTAACTTGATATATATTAAAAAATTGCAATTGGGTGCCAAAAAGGAGAAGACATGGAGAATAATATCCAGAAAATAAATTCGGTAAAAAATCTGCACAATCTCAGACCACTCTGCTGATTTATCATAAAGCCGACTTTTATGCAGAGTTGCATGGAAACAGATAAGTATCAGATAGATACGGTCTCAGATATGGATACAGTACATTTTTAAGATCCCCTAATACAGATATGACATTATACAGAAAAAAACATGCATATGACATATACGCAGTTAGTTGAAATATGACTTTATATATCTCTATATGTATATGGTATTTTTATTTTTGGTTGATATAATTCCTCTTGTAATGATATATTTCTCGAGAGATGAAGAAATTAAATGTATATCCAGTTTATAATTTTTAGTTTATATATTTCTTTTGTAATTATATATTTGTCTTTAGGAATGCAGAATTTCTAATATTCTTTTTTGGGAAGCAATTTTTTATTGTTATTTCATAACCCTAAACTTGATACAGGACCTGAACATCTCATGCCATTTTCCAAGCATGCCAGATACAACCCACATTGGACCCATAGACGAATGCATATCTGGAAGTATTGTTTCCATTTATGATATACATGGATAGAACAGGGAGGTTAAGTGACTGGCAACTCTCTGTTATAAGTGATAAAAAAATCTTTTGCCTAAAAAACAGAACAGAGATATTATCACCGTGTTGATCTTGGACTAACTTCTAGTTTCTGAAGTAGTAGGAAAACAATGTTTAGGATACAATAGTTCTAATGGAAGTAAATATCATCTTTGAAGCTAAAAACTTGATAATAAAGAAAAAAGGAAAAAGTATCCTACTTGTCTAATCACATCATTGAGTCCAGGGCAGAGTCCTCCACATGTAACAATTGCTGCTTTTACCTCATCAGGATGAAAGTATATCTCTGTCCTTGGCCCCGCACGATGTACCCTACAGTGTGCATGAGAGGAATTGTTGTACTACATATTATTAGCACTGAAGAAAATGAGAAACAGAAAGAAACATAGAATATTGGGCCATACCCACATATCATACATCTTAATATAGCATTACACTGGACATGCAATAAAAATGTAATAAAAATATCCATGAAATCATAAATACATGAGTAAAATGGTAAATAAAGTAGTTCTTGCTAGGGGCTATGAATTTATTTTATTCAAATTAGGAAGTGCTATGCATAAGAAAGACCAAAAGAAGGATACCCAGGTCCCAGACCATATTTCCATTACCAGGATCATATTTTCATTATTGTCAACGTTACAAATTCCTATGAAATAATTTATGGTACTGATATATTTAATTACAGAATAAATAATATGTCATGCATCTTCACTCTCTTTCTGCAAATGGACTCAACTGACTTCTGGAGATATGAAGAGTAAATATGAAAGACAAGATTACCATTGGTGCACAAATTTGCAATCCGGGTCAACACACTCAGCACCGGCAGATGATGGTGTTGCATAGTTGATCACCTGAATCATGTCATGTTAGCACTTACATTGTTTTGTCTTGCAGTTAAAAAACACACAGAACGGTGTCAATGCTATCACGTGTTAACTTCAGAGGAATTAAACATTCATCAAAAGGACAGCTGCTGTAAAACCAAAGAAATTACCTTAAGTAATACGCGATCATCATTATGAACAAACATTTTTCCCAGGTCTCCTGGTGGATGAACTCTGTCATCTTCAGGTAAAGGGCAACTGCATAAATTCATATCACATACATTAAGATAAAATCAATTGCTGACACAGATATGTATTAAACATTTTCTAGCTATTATAAGAATGAGATATTTAAATACAGTCGATGCTCTTACTATTGAATTGAATATGTGCACCTATTTAGTAAAGGGGAATGTTTAAGACCTAAACTCCAAAGAAAACTATTAGCTTAACACAATTTCAGGAAAGATCGACCGAATTAAACTTCAATGGGGAAGAAGTGTCTTTTGCAGGATAGGAAGTCATGAATTGCTGCAGTCAATAGGTTGACTACTTAAAAGTGTTTTGTGGCATATAGAAGTTAAAGATCCGACAACACAAAAAACACACTGAATCCTCCAAGTGCACCATCATGGTGCAGTCTAAAAAGATTATATATTTTAATGATTCCAGGAAACAGTAAGCTAAAGAACAAATTTTCTTAACATGGTTTTAACCAGATTCCAGATTCCTAAGTGATTTTAGCATACTCAAATGACTTGGTATTGGAAACAACTCAAGAAAGAGAAGAGTCGGAAAATGACTTTTACCAAAACTCAGAGAAACAATTGGAAATAACTGCACAAAGATGTTGAGTGTTGACACAGTTTACTTGTTTATCTGTTATGGCATCTTCAGGAAAACCATACAAAAACCACATAGAAGCCCTATAAATAGGGCATTCACACATTGATAAGTGAATGCATGCTTTGTGAAAGATGATAGCCCACCTTAAGTACCATCGATATTTCCTGCAGTAGTGTGGTAGACTCGAAGTGTGTATAGCTATGCACTGTACCTATCAAGAGTTGACTAAAGGCCAACTCAACCATCCATTTTCATTGCCTGTGAATTTCATAACTATTTTTGATGTCAAATTCAACTGTAATCTACAACTTCTCAATAATCAAGAGGGAGTTTTCACTAGGATACCCAGTTTGCTTGTAATTAGAAAAGCACGGTTTATCTTATTACAATTACAATTGTATTTGTTTGTCTTGCAGAGGTCTACAGGAAATATGGAGGCGCTTTCTGATTAGAATAACAGTTATAGATTTACCATCGTGATCAATATGGTCATATGATAAGCAGGGATTATGCACAACAACGAACTAAGTTCAAGATATGGAGATGGGAGTTAACCTAATAAGAACTATGTGACAGGGTAGAGTTGGAAAACAATATCCACGTTAGTGGTTGCCCTAAATATAGCAAAATGATATTGGAGTGGGCAACAGTTATGTATTGTCCAAGGGATTTTGGTATAATTGTAGTAGAGACAAAGAATAAGTCAATCCGTGACCCTAGCAGACATGTGGTGAGATTGTGGTGTACGGATTATAGAGTGCATTCCCCTCTGGCTCATGCTTACAAATCTTAAGAAAGTGATCCAAGCTTAACCTACATCAGGTTAGTCAAGATCTGTAATCTCATCAAAGTTTAAAACAATTATTTTGTAATTGGGTGGCTCAAATATATCAAAACAAAGTTGGGTTAAGAACTCATATGTAAATGGGCACCTAAATACATCTAATTTTAAGCAGAAAACACACCTGCTCTTGATGCAAAATGTGGTCTGTATTGGTTTACAATCAAACTGATCGGTAAGATGTGGAAGCTTAAATCTCTCCTCAAAATCCCTCTCAAACTGCTCTATGTTAAAATCACCGCTGCCAACAGCACTCTCCCCTGTGGACGAGGCTGCCACATTAAGTCTGCCTTTCCCAACAATAGATCCCTTTCTTCTCCCATCAGATCCCCTCCATAGCTTTAGCCTCACAATACGCGCAATCCTTGTGGTAGATACATGATGCTTATTAGACCGCAGAGCTGGCAATTTTTTTTGACCAGAAAAGAGACTGGGACTGACCAGAGCCGCTTCCGCCATCTTATTAGCAGAGAATGCTGAAAAGAGATGCCTGCATATACACACAATCCAATACACATTTGATTAAAAGCCTGTAATTTATTAATAACCCGACGGCCATATACAGAAGCCTGCAGTATACACATAACCCGGTAGATATGGGCACAAACCTGAAATACATATTAATAAAACCTGATCGCAATATGGCAGCATTTTTCGATCTTAAAATGATCAATAAAACACTCAGTATACTCACCTGTGCAAAATTTGCGACAGAAGATACCGAGAATGTTGCAGTTATCTGGAAAATATTGAGCTTTTGTTTTTTAATTCAGCAGTATCATTGAATTCATTACCAATAAAGTTTTGAAGTGGGAACGGCTATTAGAAAGTCGATGCTTCCAAAGCTTTTTGTGGGTACTTATGGGAAAGAGGCATTAAATACATGGGTATTTGCATAACTAAAAAAGCCGTATAAGGATCCCATGGCGAGAGAACGAGATCGAGTTAATGGTTACATGCAGAACGAAAATAAATAAATAGTGGTTCTCTGTTCTTGTCACCAACTTTTAAAAGAATATGCCAATGGCGCTTCCGAGTCAACCGCTCGTTTTTCCTATGCCTCTGACTGCTAAACCGTCCCGAACTTATGTTTGGGTTTTTCTTTTTCACTTTTTAAATTGAATTACGGGCAAGAAAACTGCATAGGTATTACATAGAATTGGGAAACTAACGTTTCTATGCCATTTCCGTATTTCAATTTGTTACCTAATTATATGTGTCTTTAAATTTGATTATACCCTTAAAAAACATATAATACAGCTAAGTTTATGGTAAAAACATTAGTTGGTAACACCATCATTCAAGTATGATAATATATTTATATAATGTGTCTTTAAATTTGCTTAGATGGTAAAATTCATATTAAGAAACTCATGGTAAAAACATCATTTGGAAAGTAAGTTAGAATATCTATATTTAGAAAACTCAATTCTTATGATGTTTCATATTTGATTTTTTATTTAATTGCATATGTCTGAAATTTGTTTAGACAATGAAAGTTATATAATATAATTATATAAACAGTCATAACATCATTTAGAAAGTATATTTATATATTTATATTTAGAAAAAATTAACTCTTATGATGTTATTGAACATAATTTTGTAGAAGATAAAATTTTTAGTGCTCTTTATAATTTTAATATAAGAAAGAGGTTGAGGACTTACATGTTTGATTAAACAAAAATCAAGTTATAATTATTTTTTAAAAGAGAATTTATTATATTTTCAAATTTTAGTTGAAAGTATGAGGTTTTAGATTATGATAAAAGCAAATTTTGAAGGGACCCGAAACCTTTTACAAAAAATTAAAAATAAACATTAAAGCACCACCAGGTTTTACAAGGACTTGAATCCTAAAGTTAAACACAACAAAAACAGGTTTTACAAGGACCTGAAACCAAAAGTTTAATCATAAAAAATGATAAGGTTTTACAAGCACCTAGAACCTATAATTTTAAAACATGCTAAAAAGTAGAAGAAAAAAACCAAGAAAACCTCCCAGACCAGCAACCAACACACTCGCTCCATAGCCAACACCTACAATAGCTCTTTGATAATGTTTGCCACCTCTTTACCTACTTTTGCAATACTCTGGATAATGCCAGCCGGAGAAGGAACAGGAGCCTTAGTAACCTTTTTCCTCATGCTCCACTTGGTTCTCTTTGTTAGTTTGTGGTGACTGATCAAGGAAGTACTATACATATTTCATAAATTATTTGGGATTTCGGGCCGACATGTAATTATTAATTATAACCCTAAAGCGGTAAAAATACTTGTATAAAAGGGCTTAGGGTTAAGGATTGTTTTATAAGGTGATGCAAAAATTGATTCTTGTGGCGGTATTGAGTTGTAAGGGATTATAGATTGTAATTAGGTTGTAATCACTAGATCGTAAAAATATTGGACTTGTTGTTTGGTAGACGTAGCCTAGGGTTTGGGTGAACCACGTTAAATCTTGGTGTCTTGTGTTCTTTTTTTGTGTGATCTATTATTTTTTGATATCGTTTATATTTGCATGTAATTGTTATTTATGCCCGTGGTTTAATCCTAACAAGTGGTATTAGAGCAAGGTTGTTTCTTTTTTAAGTTATCCTTTATAGGAAAGTCTCACAGTTGAGTGAGAATGATGGCAGACGAGAGTAAGCTGAGGGTTAACAAGTTTAATGGGCAGAACTTTCAGTTATGGAAGATACAAATGGAGAACTATCTTTATTAGAAGGATTTGTGAAAGCCATTGGAAGGAAAAACCAAGAATCGGGGATCTATGTCAAATGGTGACTGGGATCTTTTAGATAGAAAGGCACTTGGAAGCATTCGATTGTGCTTGGCACCATCAGTGACATTTAATGTTACAAAAGCAAAGATGACGGAAGAGTTGATGGAAACCCTAAAGAAATTCTATGAAAAAGCCTTCGCTTCAAACAACGTATTTCTTATGAAGTATTTATTTAATATGAAAATGACAGAAGGTGGATCTGTTGCAGATCATTTAAATGAGTTGAATACTGTTACTAGTCAGTTATCTTCTATGGGTATTAATTTTGATGAAGAAATTTGGGCTCTCTTAATTTGGTGTTCTTTGCCTGAAAGCTGGAATCGCTTGGTAATGGTTGTGAGTAATTTCTTCCTAGATCTAATACTCTAAAATATGATGATGCAATTGGTGTTATTTTGAGTAATGAAACTCGTAGGAAAACCTCAGTTGGATCTACATCAGGAAGTGCTTTGAATGCACAAAGTCGAGGTAGAACGACTGAGAGAGGAAGTAATTCTAGAAATCGTGAGAAATCAAGAGGAAAGTCAAAGGGGAGGAGGTCTTAATCGAGAGGACCAAACGACTATTAATATTGTGGTAAAACAGGGCATAAAAAGAAAGACTGTTGGACTCGAAAGAAAAATGAAGGAGATAAACTAAATGGAGACAAGGAGGCAAATGTGGTAAGTAACAAATTTGAAGAGGATGTTTTGCTTCTGTCTTTAGAAAGTGTTGATGATTCATGGGTTTAGATTTGAGTGCTTCATTTCATGCTACACCTCATAGAGGTTATTTCATTGATTATGTCCAAGGGGATTTTGGACTTGTTTATTTGGGAGATAATTAACCTTGTCAAATTGTTGGAAAGGGAAAAGTTAGGATTAAGTTGCAGAATGGGAATCATTGGCTACTACATGAGGTAAGACATGTTCTAGGGCTAATTAGGAATTTAATTTCAACAGGGCAACTCGGTGATGAGGGTTGTGCAGTTACTTTTGATGATAAAAATTGGAGGGTTTCAAAAGGTTCCCTTATAGTAGCACAAGGTGTGAAAGTAAGTACCTTATATCTTTGTACATGTTATATTGTTCCTTCTACTTTAATTATTTCAAAGAAAATGGAATGTTCAGGAACAGTTGTTGTAATTGAGTAGGGAGAACAAATAGCTGCTGCAAATTTTGATACAGTGTTATGGCACAACAGACTTGGGCACATGAATGAGAAAGTTATGAAAGTGCTTCATTCAAATAAAGTTTTACTAGGTTGAAATGTGTTAATATGGATTTTTGTGAAAGTTGTGTGTATGGAAAGATAAAAAGAGTGAGTTTTGTAAAGACTGAGAAGGAAAATAAAAAAGAGAAATTAGAGCTTGTGCATACCGATGTATGGGGACCTGCTCAGGTATCTTCTCTTGGTGGCTCTCATTATTATGTTACATTTATTAATGATGCAACTAGAAAAGTATGGGTTTATTTCCTTAGACAAAAATTTGATGTATTTCAAACTTTTAAGAAATGGAAATGCTTGGTTAAAAATGAGACTGACAAGAAATTAAAAAGTCTCAGATCTGATAATGGTTGTGAGTATTGCAGTCATGAATTTGAAGATTATTGCTCCACTAATGGTATTCGTAGACAAGAAATTGTTCCAAGGACTCCACAGGAAAATGGAGTGGTTGAACGCATGAACATGACTATAATGGAGTGTGCAAGGAGCATGAGGTTGCATGTTGGGTTGCCCTTACACATGTGAGCGAAGGCTGTCAATACTATTGTATCTTTGATTAATAGAGGCTCCTCTACTCCTTTGGGTTGTGGTATTCTAAAGGAAGCATGAAGTGGTAAGAAGGTGAGTTATTCTTTTCTCAAAACTTTCAGTTGTGAAGCATTTGCTCATATAGATTCTGAAGATAGAACCAAGCTGGAAGCTAAGTCAAAGAAATGTGTATTCGTTGGATATGGCATTGATGAATTTGGTTATAGGCTTTAAGATTTTGAAAAATCATAAAATTGCAAGAAGCAAGGATGTCATATTCAATGAGAAAGTGTTGTGCAAAGACCTGTTGCAGCAACATGAGAAGAAATAAGATGATTATGTAGTGTTGGATGATACTCTGTAAGATGATGTTTTGACAATTTCTCATGATGTGCAACAACTACAACAACAAATACCACACACACCAGTGAATGTTAGACAGTCAACAAGGATGAGTAGACCTCCAGAAAGATTTTCTCCCTCTTTGTATTCTACTTTACTAACAGATGGAGGTGAACCTAAATGTTATGATGAAGCTATGCAAGTGGATACTAAGATTCAGTGGGAGTTTGTAATGAAACAAAAAGTGGACTCTTTACTGAAAAATAAGACTTGGGATTTATGCAAGTTGCTTGCAGGTAAAAGGGAGTTATAGAATAAGTGGGTTTATAGGTTGAAAGAAGAGGAAGGAGGTAAGAAAAGATTTAAAGCCAATAGTTGTAAAAGAATTTGCACAGAAAAAAGAAATCGATTTTGGTGAGATATTTTTTCCTATTGTTAAAATGACTTCTATCCATACTGTTTTAACTATTGTGGCTATTGAAGATTTGCATTTGGAGTAGCTTGATGTTAAAACAACTTTCCTTCATGGTAGTTTGGATGAAGAGATATAGATGACTTAGCCACAGGGATTTGAGGTCAAAGGTAAGGAGAACTTAGTGTGTAGATTATAAAAAAATTTATATGGCTTGAAGCAAGCACCTCGACAATGGTATTTGAAATTTGATAGTTTTATGCATGAGCATAGATATAATAGGTGTCATTTAGATCATTGTGTTTACTTTAAGAGGTTGGATGATGTCAACTACATTATTTTATGTTTATATGTTGATGATATGCTTGTAGCTAGGTCTAACATGGATCACATTAAGGGGCTAAAATGCCAATTAGCACATGCATTTCCTATGAAGGATTTGGGGGCAGCAAAACAAATCTTTGGTATGAAGATTTGCAGAGATAAGAAGAATAGGAAATTGACGCTATCTCAAGTTGATTATGTTGAGAAGGTATTGCAACATTTCTCTATGGAGAATGCTAAAGCTGTTAACACACCTTTACCTAGTCATTTGAAGTTGACTAAGAAGATGTGTCCAAAGACACAAGAAGGGGAGGATAAGATGTCCAAGGTACTTATGCTTTAGCTGTAAGCAGCTTGATGTATGTTATGGTATGTACAAGGCCAGATATTGCACATGTAGTGTGAGTCTTTAGTAGGTATATGAGTCATCCAAGAATTGAGCATTGGAATGCAGTAAAATGGATTCTCAGATATTTGAGAGGAACATCTA
The DNA here is from genome assembly GCA_028749045.1 of Cupressus sempervirens. Classification (NCBI taxonomy): domain Eukaryota; kingdom Viridiplantae; phylum Streptophyta; class Pinopsida; order Cupressales; family Cupressaceae; genus Cupressus; species Cupressus sempervirens. The sequence continues at coordinate 28,075,931 of CM053785.1, read as the reverse complement.
GCAAGTGTTTACACTTTGGGGGCTCTACTACTAATTTACAGGGCTATGTTGACTCAGATTTGGTAGAGGATATTGATATTAGGTGGAGTACTACTAGTTATGTATTTACTATTGGTGGGGCAACAGTGAGCTAGGTTTCTAGGTTACAGAAGGTTAATGCATTATCCACTACAGAGGCAGAGTATGTTGCTGCTGTAAAGGTAGCCAAGGAGATGATATGGCTTCAGTTCTTCTTGGAAGAATTAGGATAGCCTCAGAGGGATAATTATTTGTTTACAAATAGCCAGAGTGTCATTTATCTTGTGAAGAATTATGGTCTGCATTCAAAGACAAAACACATACAGTTGTGATACCATTTCATTCGATCCTTTTTGGATGATGGACAGTTAAAGCTAGACAAGATCCATATAGATGACAATCCAATGGATATGTTTACAAAGGTAGTGACAAGGGAGAAGCTAAATTCCTCTCCAGCTTCGGTTGGTCTTCTAGACTGAACAGGGATACAAGAACAACATAGTCCAGGGTGGTTTGATCTAGTGGGAGCCCCATGTGGTAGCATTATTGCTATAAGATCAGTCTCCAAGTGGGAGATTGTTCATTTGTGGTGATTGATCAAGGAAGTATTGTACATATTTCATAAATTCTTTGGAATTTTGGGCCGACATGTAATTATTAATTATAACCCTAAGCGGTAAAAATACTTGTATAAAAGGGCTTAAGGTTAGAGATTGTTTCATAAGGTGATGCGAAAATTGGTTCTTGCAATGGTATTGAGCTATAAGGGATTACAAATTGTAATTAGGTTGTAATCACTGGATTGTAAAAATATTGGACTTGTTGTTTGGTGGACGTAGCCCAGGGTTTGGGTGAACCACATTAAATTTTGGTGTCTTGTGTTATTTTTCTGTGTGATCTATTATTTTCTAATATTTGTTTATATTTGCATGTAATTGTGATTTCTATCTGTGGTTTAATCTTAACACTCTTACTAGGCCCACCTGGACTCCCCATCCCTATATTACTAGGAGACATTATCTCCCAATTACTCTTCTTACCCAGACTGGTCGCTGCAACACATAGACTAGAGGTGACTTGTTCCATTTTTTGACCACTTTCCTTTATAAGGTGGTGAAGCTCCTATTCATACTCTTTAAGCTTATCAGGGATGTTACCAATTTGCACTTCCATCTGGGTTCTCTTTTCTCATTCAACATCCAATTATTTATGCATAACCCCCATTTTCTTCTTGAGAACTATTAATTCATTATACAACCAAGAATCGTTCTAAAGAGAAGTCTCCACTTTAAGCTTAGCAATGTGAAGGAAGGAGAGTTTAACATCATGGGAGTCATCCCTCCCATCAACCACATTCCTAGACTCAGAAGTGGTCTCAATATTGATCTAGGTATCAATATTAAGGTCCATATTCTCCATTCTATCCTCATTTTCACCTTTATTATGGCTATTATCCTTAGCCACAAGGTCTTTATTTTCATTCTCCTTACCAATTTCCTCCTCCATTTTCTCCTCACTGGCATTAAGAGAAGGGTGATCACTCTGTTTATTGTCATTCTCCCCAAGTGCTTCTGACCCCACATTTGAGTCATTATTTCTATCCTGACTACCCTCCACATTATCTTTACCATAAGATACTCCTTTACTCCCAGAGTAGCTATCTAGGTTAGAACTAAGATCCCCCATTTCCGTTGAAAGTATGAGGTTGAGGTTATGTACATCTCTAATTGAATGTACCATAACACTTAAATAATCTTTAATTGTAAATGCAAATCTAATGATAATTTTGAAGTCAACTGAAGAACAATAGTACCAATTACCCAACCTTAATCCTTAAGTCAACATTAATCCTAATTAATTTACTTTATTAAGCTAGACAAGCTTACAAGCTTTATCTCTCTCCCAATCTCCATATTGTTCAGGACGTTACACATTTTGTGTTAGAATATATTACATTTCTACTCTTTCAAATTATTTTCCTATCATTTGTTTTGTCTTAGGGACTAATTTAAAGAATGACTCAAAGTTGTTATATGAATTTAATATTTCTCACCTAAAAAATATTTTGTGTTGTTCTAATTGGGCTTTGGAATTCTATCCCTAAGGCCAATGAAGTGGACATTCAAAGGAAACATGTAATGCCCCGCCCGGAGATCCTTGGAAGCAAGGATTCAAATCAAGCCAAGATTTTTTTTTTTGTACAAGTATGAATGCACAAGACAACATCATACAGGGATCACAAAGATCGCAACGAAAGACTTCAACACAATCCCGGCAACCAACGAATCTCTGAACGCCACTACCCAACTGACACACCCAAACAAAAGCCAACAACCACCACAACAAGATGAGGGCACAAGAAATGACCACTCATCAACGAAACACCAAGCTGGGGTAAAATGCAGAATCCTGAAATTTGGCTAAGTCTGAAATCCTGAAGCCCTGAAAATTGGCTAAGTCTAGATTTCTGAAGCCCTGAAATTTCCTAGAATCCATAACTTATCTCCGAGAGGTCTGAAACCTATCTCAAACGATTTGTCGCATATATTAAAATATATCTTAAGTATCAACTTATACTTAAACGATATATTTTAAACCCCTAGGAAATCTGTTTTCAACCAGGAAGGTGTAAAAACCAAAAGGGTGTCCAAAACCAACTTTCAAACTTGCATCTGACAAGCTTAGATAGCCCTTGTTTCTCGTGCGAGAAATAAAATTGGTCTTGAGTTTTGCGCGAGATCTTTCACCGCTTCGCGCGAGAAAGTGCGCACTTCGCACGAGGACTACTGAGCTTCGCGCGAGGATTCACATTCTCACGCAAGGATTCCCTACGCGTCGCGCGAAGATTTACAATCTCGCGCGGGAAGTGTATTCCTTCGCACGAGGAAGAAACAGTCTCGCGCGAGGAAAATACAATTTCACGAAAGGAAACAAATCAGCGCGACACAAAACACAAACAAAAAGCTAAGCAAACAAGGAAACCTCCACACCGGGGAGTACCGGATCCACGTAAATCGAGGAATGAACACTCGAGAGCACTAACAGCAAGGAAAGAGGAACATCTAACCATCTAAAACATAAAAGCAAAGCACATACTGAAATAAACATCGCAATGAACAAAAATACATTTCAGAACTAAACAACCAAATAAATGCGCAGTTCCTCCCAACCGTCAATAGCATCATAAGACCATCGTGGGTTCTAGCCATCCCCCGTGCGTAACATCCCAAGCCACCGACCAGATCATCGGCACTGCCGTAATAGGGATGTCACTACTAAAACATGCAACAATAAAAGCATAAGGAAATCTAACATGCTAGTGATAACGCATAAGATAATCCTACAATAGATAACATCACCTATCACATGCTAAACAATAGTAAGCAACATATATACTACTAAAGCAAATCGCATCATCTAATCATATGCTAAACATCATAATAAGGGAATTCGCCAAATAAAATAACATCATCTAAACATGATATCCAAGCATTCTAATGAAAGCATAAATCACAAGAAAGCATACTCTAGAACTTGAAGTACCAAGTGAAAACATCAAGCAACGGTCGCACTAGGATAAGAGACCGTCTCTGTACACTAGTCCCTAGCAGTGGTGAAGGTAGCTATGCCTCCCAACCACGTGGCACCCATAGGTCCACACCCGCCGTGCTAATGGAGATAATGATTCAACCACAAACACACATAAAACACAACATCCATGGCTAACACTCACTCCAGACAGTATGATGGTTGCAACCAAGAACCTAAGACAATGCAAGGAGTACAGGTCTTGGTCAGACACTCAATAGGCTACTATGTAGGGACTAACATCATGGAGAGTCGCTTGGCATCAAAAAGCCCAAGCTAGGACTTGCGCAGATTCAACATCCCTCAACAGAAAGGCTCTTGCACCCCAAACCTTTTTATTATCTTAAGTTTTATTACCAGTCACACATTTTATTTAATTTTTACTTAATTAAAGCTTCCTTCGCCAATCCTCTAGGCACAATGATCACCAGGCTGCGAGGTAGAAGCCCCCTCCATATGCTACCCTACCCTACCCATGCTCATCCTACAACAAGTGCCCGTGGGCATGCATACTCCCATCCCAACCCCAATGATCATAACTTCCGGCAAATCCACGGAAGATCGGGCCTCGCAAGTCACCCAACAAATGTGCGCGCACGTACTCGTGTGTGGCGCACCACCATCACGAAGATCATAACACAAGGACATGAATGAGAACACAATGCAAAGAAAACACCCAACTGAAAGCAACACGGGAAGGACAGATTCTACAAGAATCCCAAAGCCAATAAAATCATACATCATGAAATCACTCAACCGGCCTCAATCCGAGAGTATGGATTCTACATGAATCCCAATGATGTAACAAGACCAAACATCATGAACTCACTCAACCGGCCTCAATCCGAGAGTATGGATTCTACACTAATCCTAGCGTTCACGAAACAAAAGCAAAGGTCCAACAAAAACCATAACAAGTGTAAAATCACTCAACCGAACACATCGGGAGTACGGATGCAACACGCATCCCAATGCAACATAAAAGTGCAAAAGTGGTCTGACTGATATCCAAATGGATCATCAAGGTCCACGACCCACATTGTGCCAAGAAAACCCGAGAAAACATGGCAGCACGCAAAACGAGGTAAAAATCTCAAAAATTCAAAAAACTTCAAAATTAAAACCCATTTGGCCTTTGGGTTCAAAAACCCCAAAAATTCAAAAATAAATGAAATCAGACACCGTATACAAAAACGGCCAGCATAACGGCATAAAATCTCAAACCCTCATCCCAAAAAAAAGGGAAATGTTCATACCTGCCCAATTGGGTAGAACTAGCATACAGAAACGGAGGGGAACACTAGTTCTCAGCCTCCAAACGAATGGTTACCAAAAATAGAAGCAGAAACGGAGCAGAAACAATAAAACAGGAAAGTCCTACCTCACAGCCAAAAGGGCAAAACGGGAATCTGAACCATAAAATAAATATCCCACAGAAGTAGTTGAAAATCGCGACAATCCAAGGTTTCCCCGAGCTGGATCCAACGAGCCCAACCTCACGACGATCCCATGCCTGTGGCTCCCACAACAAACAAAACAGTAAATCCTCATGAAGAGGATTTTAGGTTTTACTCTCCAACTTTCCAATTTGAAAGTGAGAAGTGAGGAATTAAATTCCTTTTTGGATACTTATTCACTTTTTGGGTGAATAATCGATTAGGGCATTTAACCAACCAATCCAGTTAAACCCCGAATCGACCCAAACGAAAACAGGCTATTCCTATAAATAGGAATTCATTTATGGCAAAGCTGCCAAAAATTAAAATAAATCAATTAAAAAGCCCGAAAACCCAAAAACACATAAATCTCTTGAACAACTTTCGCAACAAAGCGAAACTCTAAATGCACAGACACGCTTACTGGTCTAATCACATAATGCAAATGAGTTCGGATTTAATAATCACCGAAAGGTTTAAATTAAAATATTTAATTAAGGATACATCGACCATACAAGGCGACATTGGTAAAATATGAATGGTTGAATCACTAACTCCATGTGCCACTGCTAGGGATATAAATCCTGCACACTAAACAACACGATCAAGTGCAATTGCATATAATAACATAGCCGAAGCAATAAATGTATTAAATCACCTAATTTAACCATTTATTTAATTATATTAAAATAATCTATTTACATCACTCACGTTCGCAAAAGGCATAGCAACGCAGGAATGAAGTAAATAACCATAGCATTAAATCCATCACATAATAAAATCAGAGGTATGTCCAAATACCAGATAACTAGATAACATCATAAAACACACTGTCATCTCAAAATGGCATCATCATGCAATATGATTAACTAAACAGCATAGTAGTATAACTTTATGATACTAGAATCAAAGAGTAACATCTGACCCTCAAGTCATCTCAAATGTAAAACATCACATAAGAACAAATATCTCTTAGATCAAAATAAAACAAGGTAAATGTCCGCAACACATAACCAAATAATCCAACAAGAACAATCCATTCTAATTACTTAAGCATTTAATAATGATTGATTACTCTGCATTAAAAAGGCATTTAAAAGACATAAGCAAACACAGTCATAAACATGACTAAACATTGCTACAGGAACCTAGTCCAGTGTAGCATGGTAAAAGAACATAGTGCAATCTCTGCACACGTCTTAGGGTAATCACGGAACAACCTCATGATACCACATTGATCTTGGTAACCACTGGCACAAACCTCAGTGAACCAAAAATCACATCATAATCTCAAAGATCAGTCAAAAGCATAATCAAAGCAACTGATATAGAAACATAAATCCGAACACCTCGACGGTGTAGATCACTCAGGGTCACAATCATGATCCATCACAACAAAAGATCAGCAAGGGTGCATCCATCAGGATGACTTACAAAAGTCAAATGGGAGAGGCACTACAAAACATAAGAAATTATGCTATTTCAAGGTTTGTTAGATTCCTTCATGCTTTTAGGAGGATGGTGCGCCCATAGTAACTTGGTCGTATAGAAAAACCTCTCTAAGAAAATCTTGAACATGACAAAATATTATTGAATTGTAGGCCTAATGATATTAACTTACAAAATTTGATAGCAACATTAGAATCACAACTTCAAAAAATGGTCAAGTATAGGGTTCAAGGTGTTAAAATCAAGGCAAGATACACTAGGCCAAGGAGAGTAAGGGGGGTCTAAATACTTCTTCAACTTTACCGATTATAAGGTAGGAAGGAGTACCTTGGAGTTATTGAAGATGAAATTGTTATTCTTTGCATAAAGCTATACGAGATAAAAAAATAATTTTAGAATTATTATGAATAATTATTTATAAAAGATGATTATTGGCATGATATACATGTGAGAGAAAGTAAGTTTCCACATTTTATAGATAATCTTTAAATTTTCACAATTGAATCCAAAAACATTCAAAGATGATGTACATTTTACAAGCTAAGGTTGTTGCACCAAAAGATCGACTTGTCCATGCTTGATATAACCACTGGACTTATAGAGCACATGAGGTGGTTAAGCCATATCATGAATTTTGGAGGGAAATGTTGGTAGTTAGTCCAATAATCTCCTCCTTAATGTTACCCAGGGAGGTTCAATTTTGTCACCAAGCTTTGATACCACTTGTTAGAAGCTAGGTTGTCATTATGCACCAAAAAATCAATCTATCAATGCCCAATACAACCACTAGATTTGTAAAGCATAGAAGGAGATTAAGCCATGTCACAAATCCCAAAGGGAAACTTTGGCAATTATTCCAATGCTAGGGTTGTCATTGCACCAAAAGATTAACATGTCAATGGTCGATACAACCACTATACTTATAGAACACATGAGATGGTTAAGTCATGTCACAAATCTTGAAGGGAAAAATTGGTAGTTAGTCCAACAATACTCCCCTTAGTGTTATCCAAGAAGATTCTAACCTATTGTTGGTAAACAAATTTGTCTTCACACAATAAACCATCAAAATAACTCTTATTTGCCCAAAAATGAAGATGCAAAAAGATAAAAAAAGATACCAACAATTGGGTCACCTTTCCATTAAATTATGCAAGTGCCCTCTAAATTTTACAGGGTACAACTCCCCAATTAGATTTACAATGAATAATATTTAAGAAAGCTTTTAACATAAAAGCGAAGGCTGCCCACACTATTCTTGGATGGGGGCAAATTATTACAACTGAAATAGAAATAAAGGACTCAGCATACATTAATGGAAGCATACAATCTTCTCATCCATATATGCACTCGAAAAGAAAAAGAAAAATTAAACAAATAGTAAATAGCCCCTACAATAAATGAATACAGTAGTAGAACTCGATTCCATTATTTAGTCTCGATTCACACATAAACCAAGAGCAAGAACAATCTGAAGCACACAATCTTCAAAATGATGAAATTCTCATTCAACTCAAAAACAATACTACTTCTGAATACTACTGCTGATCAAATTATTTTCAGAAAATTAGAAAGGAAAACTAAAATAAAAGAAAGCATCTCTAATTACAATAAAAAATTGCCCCCTTCATACAATCAAAATTCCTCGTCTCACACAACACACATTCTACCCAAATAGTGGAACTATGGAACACAACAAATTAGAAAACCCAGAAAAATGGCTCCCTCTTCTCTAGCACAAAGTCTCGAGAAAGAAAGGATATGAAAGTTGAAACCTCAATTCTATCTTCAACTGGCATATATATCTTTTCCCTTGTCGATTTCAATTCAGTTTTGACAATTGATTCTTTGAAATTACCATAAATTAAATCTCTTTTCCTTTGATCATTGTTCACGGTCACGTTCCTTTATCCATTTCCTTATATAACATAAATTTTTTATAAACATTATAATTAAGACTTTATGGATATCATTTTATAATGTTTATAAGAAGACTTTGACATGTGGTATTTATCGGTGATGAAATGTTGTCATCTTTTCATAATTGTCATGACAATTTTGATAGTTCACAAAAATGATCATAACTTTTGATTCGTAATAGATCTGACAAAACCATTTGGAGAGAATTTAGAGAATTAGGTCGGTCAAAACATATCCAAAATTTAGACAAACCCAACACTTAGAATAAATGTTATGACTCCCGAAGTATGACTAATATTTTGTGATTTGCATATTGTGACTATTAGTACTGATTTTGATAGTGCCGCACTTAGAAACCCATAACTTTTGATCCATAATGAATCTGATAAAAATATTTGAGGGAGATTTAGAGAATTAGATTTGGCAAGACATATACGAAATTCAGCCCGATCCAATGGTCAGAATGAGAAATATAGCCCCCAAAATATGACTGATATTCTATGATTTTCATATTGTGACTATTAGTGTTGATTTCGATAGTGCCACACTCAAAAACCTGTAACTTTTGATCCATAATGAATTTGATAAAAATCTTTAGAGGAGATTTAGAAAATTAGGTTTTTCAAGATATATCTAAAATTCACTCCGATCCAATGGTTAGATTGAGAAATATAGTCCCTAAAATATGACTGATATTCTGTAATTTGCATTTTGTGACTGTTAGTGCTAATTCGATAGTGTTGTGAACAATTGTATGTTTTTTCACAAATTAGGACGCATTTTGGAAATTACTCTTGTTTGACTTTAGAAAATTATGTTTATTCACACATATCCAAATTTGAGCATGATCCACCAGTGGGTTTAAAAGTTATGACGCCCATTCTGAGACCCAATTTTCAATTTTTAGAAAATTTGTTATAGTTGTTAAAATTGAATCTTTGAATTGATGAACCTCTTGAACCACTAAATTACACCCATAATCATGTCTTTGAGTTGAACTCTAAATTTGAAGTTGAACTTCAAACTAGGATATTTGAATCTGCATATCAAAGTCTAACTTGGATCTGCATTTGAACTTTGAACTGTTGAACCACATCAAATTAATGAATCCATTTGAAAAGCATATTGAACCTTCATACCCTTTGAACCATTTGAACCTTGTTCAATTAGTTCCAAATTTATGATGAAAAGCCTTAAATGTGTTCATTTGAAAATGAAGTTGGAACTAGGGCTTTGCAAACTCAAACTTTGAACCATTGAATCACTAAACCTCGTTCAACAAGTACGAAATGGTTTAGAAATGCTTCGTACCATCTAAACTTGGTTTTCTTGACCTCAAGTTTTGGTACATGTATCACTTGTCTCGCTGTTATAACAATCAGTCTAAATATTGTCTTCTTAAAACAAGATTCCATAAAGCATTTTTCAACATGGATTAGGTGAGACTGAGGGGCAAAATATAAAAAAGTTATCAAGGGGACCAAGTTACCAAGTTTTAAAATTGGGGTTCAAAATGCCAACTAATATCTATGATCAAGTATGAATTCCATTTGTTATGAGGTAGGGTTGTCATTGCACTAAAAGATCAACCTATCAATGTTCAATACAACCACCAGGCTTATTGCACATATGAGGTGGTTAAGCCGTGTCACAGTTCCCGAAGGGGAACATTGCTAATTAGTCCAATAGTATGACCAATTTTTGAAGACATTGTTAATGATCATATTTCAAGGAAATTAGATAAGGACTATATCCATTTTTAAATCATGACCCTTCCATTGAAGAACTAGAACATGTTTTTTTAATGATAAACAATAAATGTCTAGGAGTTGATGGGCTTCCAAGAGAATTCTAACAAACCATGTGGCAATATATTAAATATGACTCATATCCACTCTATTTAGAGGTTGGCGGGCAAGGGGGAGGGAAGTGGTTATTTTAGGTTTAATATCAACAAAGGAATTATTAAACCGATTCCTCATATTTCTAGGGCTGAGACCTATTGCATTAATTAATACCTCTTATAAAAGTATTGCATTGCTAAACCCTTTTTTGTGAAGTTTAAATAAGTGGCTAGAAACATTTTTAGAACTAAACACATTGGATTTCTAGGATGAATATCTAATCTTGATAATCTCGTCCTTGCATGGGAAGCAATATAATAGGATCAATAAAAAACTATCCTTGTGAAGTTGGATTTTGATAAAACTTATGATATAGTACGTTGGAGCTTTATTCTCAAATTGATGGAATGGTTGGATTTTGCAGCTTTTTTCTAGACTTATCCTTTCTTTGTCTAATGTTAACTGAATATACCAGATACTTAGAAGTATCTCCCATAACCTCAGGTGGTTATCATGCTCAACTAGTTGTCTATACCAACTTGATCTTTCCATTGTTCTTCTATCAGATACCATAGAAAACTGCTATGTAGACATAAAACATGCTATGTTGACATCAATGACAAATTTAGTCATGAATGTAACATATCATCATATTAGTACTCCCCCATAGGAATATCATCAATATTCATGCTTCCAACCAATCTTCCAACAATCTCCCCCTTTGGCATTGATGGCAACATAGATGAAAAATATTTAGTTCCAAGAATACCAATAAAAGACTGTTAGTCTTCAAATCCAATTTATCAATCATTCTCCCTCATTGATATACCTCACTATGCTTAATACCAAACTATCATTCCACATACGATGCTTATGTTTAATTTCTCTCTTTTAGCATAATTTTTTTCATGCAATACTTCTCCCCCATTGACATCAATGTCAAAGGTAACTAACTCTACTACATCAAACTCTACAACAATTGATACTTACTCAGCTTGAGTGTCAAAAGACACTATTCAAAACAATATCACCAAGAGTCCTAGATGACTTTGTCCATCACAGATACTCCCCCATGCAAGAAGCATCGACATTCAGTCCAGACAAACAATGGCGCTTTGTTATACTGGATTGATGCACTCTTGTATCTTCTATTCTGATGTAGGAAGGGGCATAACCCCAAGCATACCTCACAAATACTCAAAAGTCTCTTTGGGAAGAGGCTTAGTAAATATATCTACAATTTGCTCTTTAGTGCTCACATCAATTTTATTTCTTTTCTACAACTTTTTCTCTCAACAAATGATACTTAATAGAAATGTGCTTAGTCCTCGAATGAAATACTAGATTCTTAGACATATTTACCGTACTTGTGTTGTCACAATGTATAACAACAGGTTCATTGATTTCTATCCTTATATCCTTCAACAATTACTTCATCCAAATTACTTGATTGCAATTATTTACTACTGCAACATACTCTGCTTCTATTGTACTTTGAGATGTACAATCCTGTTTCTTGCTTAACCAAGAAACCAATCTTCCTCCAAGAAAGAAAGCTCCTTTATTGGTGCTCTTTCTATCATCCATACTACTTGCCCAATCTACATCAATATAAGCACTTAGAGTAAAATCATTAGATCTATCATACCATAATCCAAGTTCCAAAGTTCCTTTTAGATATCTAAATATCCTTTTCACTACTACATAATGTGCTTCTTTGGGATCAACCTGGAATCTTGCAACAATTCCAGCTGCATTTGCTATATCCAGCCTTGTGTGAGTTAGATATTGTAATCCTCCTATCATGGATTTTTACTTCTTCTACTCAACAGTAGGTGTTCCATCATTTGTAGGTAACTCGTGTCTAGTTACCATAGGTGTTCCAATGGGTTTACATATTTCCGAACCAAACCTTTTCAGTAAATCCTTTAGGTACTTAGTCTGAGAAATAAAGATTCCTTCTTTATTTTGTACAATCTACAATCTTAGGAAATATTTCATTTCTCCTATCACACTCACCTCAAATTCTTTCTTCACCTCTTATGCAAAATTCTTACTTTCTTCATCATTTCCTCAAAATATAATGTCATCAACAAAAAATACTAAAATCATCAAAGCATCATCAGTTTCTTTCCAATATAGATTACTATCTACCATACCTTTTCTATATCCAAGCTTTGTCAAATGCTTATCCAACCTCACATACTAGGTTTTGGGTGCTTGCTTCAATCCATACAATGCTTTCCTTAGTATGCATACCATGTCCTTGTCATCTGTCAAAGAACATCCTTTAGGTTGCTTAATGTATACCTCTTCTTCAAGTTCTCCATTCAGAAATGCCAACTTGACATCCATCTGATATACTTTGAATTTCTTATGTGACGCATAGGCTAAGAATAATGTTACTCTTCTATTCTAGCCACTAGATCATAAGTCTCCTCATAATCTATTCCTTCTCATTGTGAGTAACCTTTACATACCAATTTTGCTTTGTTTCTTACAACTTCTCCTTGCTCATTCCTCTTGTTCCTGAATACTTTTTTAGTTCCTATCACATTCTTTTTTGCTAGTCTAGGGATCAATTCCCATGTCTTATTCTTTTCTATCTGATCCAATTCCTCTTTTGTAGCTTGTTTCCAGTAATCAGCTTTGCATGCTTCATCTACATTCTTAAGCTCAACTTGAGATATCAAGCATAGTTCTTCATTTACTCTACTTCTTGTCATCACACCTTTGTCTTTGCTTCTGATGATCTGTTCGAATGGGTGATTCTTTATCATGTTCTTTCCCGAAGTAGGAGTTTTTATCTCAACTCTTAGCTCTATTGAAGGTTTTGAGCTTTGTTCTTAAGTTGGATCTCCTTCATGCTGCAAATCATTATTAGTCTCAAGAAATACCTCATCATTACTTGGCTTAGTAACAACATCATCATCTGAATGGTAATCAACTATTCTCTCTTGTATTCTAAACTTCTCATCAATTCTCACATTTTCACTTTCCATAATAGTCTTAGTTCTCTGATTATAACATCTATAAGCCTTTCTTTTCAATGAATAACTAAGAAACATACCTTCATCACTTCTAGCATCAAACTTACCAATGTCATCATTTCTCTTTATGTAACACTTCCAAATATTTTGAAATACTTAACTGTAGATGAGTGACCAAACCATAGTTCATAAGGTGTATTGTTCGTGTCTTTCTTGACTTGTACTCTGTTCATAGGGTAAACTGTTGTATTTACAACTTCTCTCCAAAATGTCTTGGATACATCATTTTCTGCTAACATAGCTCTTGCAGCTTCTATAACTGACTTGTTTCTTCTCTCTACAGTGCCATTCTATTCTAGGGTCTTCAACTCAACTCTTTCTTCTGCTTTAGGATCAAATCTTAGTTCTTCAATTTGATTCCCATTCTACAAATAATTTCTAATGATAACTTCCACATTTTCATGGTTATCCTTAGGATCAAGAATAGTTATCAAATCTATCATTTCTACTACTTCCTTTTCCTTAGCCATTTGAAACTCATTATCATAATCTTTCAAGAATCTTTTCATACTTTCTTTAAATTCTTCATCTTAATTAGAAATCAAACTCTTTCTAGATTTCCTTATTCTCTTAGGGCATGTAGACAAAAATGACCAAACTCTTTACATGTCCAACAAGAAAAAAATTCCATACCTTCTTTCTCTCTTTTCATAAGTAGATCAATACCTTCTTTGATTTCCATGTCTTCCTCAGATCTCTATCTTTCTTTACTAATTCTTCTATCCAGAAAATCAATGCTCAATTCTGTATCAAATTCTAATCTCTCACCAAGAAGCTCCATCTTCTGGGTGTCAAAATTTCCTCTGTCAGATGTATGACTACCTCCTCTGAACATGTTTTCCATGGATCTCCCAAAGTTGTTAAAATTTTTCTTCAAGGACCTAATGCTCTACTACTAATTGTTAGAAACAATAGTCCACCAAGATAACTAAGAGGGGGGGGGGTGTGAATCAATTATCCAACAATTAAGATATTTGTCTTCTTTAAAAAAAAAACTTAACCATTCAACCAAAGTAAATAGTAACCATATAAAGATGCACATAGGAAATTACACTAGATATGTTGACTAGGGAAACCCTTGATTAGAGAGAAAACCCTAGTGGGAATGATGCCCATAAGATGATGTACTAATATAAATATTCCTTATTAGAGGATGGACCTTGTTAGGAGTCTATTACAACATTTAGTATAATGAGTCCCTATTAGGAGACTTTAAATCCCTATTAGAAGATTCCAACCTTATTAGGAGTTGTGCCAACCCTGTTAGGAGTTGTGGTATAATGTATGCAAGAAGAGCCCACTGCCCGAACATGCAATTTTAACTACAAGAAGAGCTCACTACTCAAAAAAGTAATTTATTGTTATCTTCTTCTTTTCTCTGTCCTTTCCTCTATCCTGTAAATCAAACCAATCACTGTCAAACCTTGTAGACCAGGTTACAAACCTCAGATCCAAATACCAAACTTCAGACCACTCAGCAAAACCTTGGCAATGAAGTTTCCTTCACTTTTGCACTGCTCTGCTCAACTTCGCATTCTGAACTCTCTGTTGTTCATCAAATATTCACACTTCACATTTTTTCATATTATGATAAATGAAAATTTCCTTCCTTTATACCAAATCCATAAAATAATTCCCTAAGTCAACTATTAGGCCTTCTCAATTAATTATTATATGACCACATTAAGAACACGTTACACTTAGCGATAACCTAAATCTTCTGCCTTGCAACTTGAATAATTTTTTGTACACAATATTACGATAAGCAAGCTTAGCCACATCATTCTCAACATGTCCTCTCCATGTCCTCAACCTCGATCCTCATGATATCAATTCTACTAAGAGATATAACAAGTTTACCAAAACATGCCTCTGTAAACTCTATCTCAGAACAAACATCACCAAAACTTGCATAACTTCTTTTAGACTTATCCTTTCTTCTTTTGATGTTAACTAAATATATCAGATACTTAGAAGTGTCTCCCATAACCTTGGATGGTTATCATGCTCAACTAGTCGTCCATACCAACTTGATCTTTTTGTTGTTCTTCTATCAAATACCATAGAAAATTGCTATGTAGACACAAAACACGCTATGTTGACATCAATAATAAACTTAGTCATTAATGTAACATATCATCATATTAGTACTCCCCCATAGGAATATCATCAACATTCATGCTTCCAACCAATCTTCCAACACTATAGTCACTGATAATGAAGGACAATTCAAGAATAAGGACCTTATGCAACTTTGCAAGAAATTCAAGATTAAAAACATTGGTCCTCTATTTATTATCTCTAAGGGAATGATCAAACTAAAGCTTCTAATAAGTCATTTCTCATAAATTGAGAAGAGACTAATGTCTATAGATTAATCTAGTGCTATGGGATTATAGGACTAGCATACACACACCTAATGGGGCTACACCATTTTCTCTAGTTTATGGTTTTCTCCAGTTTATCCTTGAAAGGGCTGATTTCTAATGAGGATTATAGAGCTATGAGGATACAAGAGCTTTAAATCTTATATGAGCACAACAAATATTAGTTTAACCACATGAGCGAATGTCAGAAATGGATGCCCACTTTATATAACAAGAAGATTCATCATAGGGAGTTTCAAGTCGGTGACCTTGTCCTTAGAGAGAACCCAAAGAATAAGAAAAATAGAGGATAGAAGGGAAAGTTTGAGTCTAACTAGTTGGATCTCTATATACTCACTACTACATTTGACTCTGATGCTTATGAGAACACCTCTCCAAGCCCATCAACATATTGCACCTAAATAAGTTCTATGCTTAGTGATCTTGCTACTTAGCGCACATACATAGCTTATGATATTAAAAAATACCTTAAAAAGCTCATTTCTAATTCTTTAAAAAAATCATAAAAAGAAGAAAATGTCTTAAAAAATTGATCATCTTAGTGAAAACCTAGCAATAGGTTCTTTGATGCATTACATAAAAAATCAAATATCCAAAAAATACAAAAAAAAAACCATAAAAAAGTCCTGAAAAAAAAAACTAAAAAAAGTCTTGCCAAGTGGTGAAAACTTGGAAATAGGTGCTACTAGATACCCTTGCACTTATGTATATCAACATATTGTTTTCCACTCATGGACCATCCATCTCATATTTATTTTCTCTACCTAGCTTGGAGTTATCTATTGTCTACGTCTAGGGGGCACGAATTGTTTATGCTTATCAATGTCTCTTAGTTGCATTAGGGTTTCTTTGGCAACTCCCAAACAAATTTTTCAACACTTCCCCTTGACATTAAGTGTTTCTCAACACTTATTAGATACTTTTGATAGTCTAGTATGTTGTGATTTTTTCAATAGCACACTTAGGTCCTAGGGAGATAGTTATGTGACTTTCACACATGCACTTAAATTGAAAACTAGTTGAGACTTATAGACCTATTTTACTTTGTGTGTTGTTTATGATGATGATGGGGAGATCTAAACTACCTCACAAGAGATATTATAGCTCTTCCTTATACCTATTCCCACGTATTTTCTAGGTTCCACTTCTTACCCTATTCAGGGATCACTCCTAGAATCCCTATCCCTTTTAGAACTCTCCACCAACTTCAAACTCCACTATACCTCCACTTTTTCCTATGCACTCATGGACTCAATTAGCCACTTTTATGCCCAAACTATTATTGGGGTTAGGAATAGGTATTCTCTCTATTCCTTGGTGATTTCCACTCCATCATTATCCATATTGATGTCTCTTTACTTGGATTTCCTATTGGTTTCTTACTTTCCTAGTTTTAGGCCTTGTAACCTTTTTGCCCCACTTAGGCCTCCTTAAAACTAGGTTTCTTGGAATAAGTCAAAATTCCTCCAAACATCCCCTTGAATAAAATATGGATTATTCCTACCACCCATCAAGACTCAAGGATTTCTTTGGTCTTGGGTCCTGAAACTATCTGTACAATGGTTTCCTTAGCAAGCGCTATTTTTAAAGATTTTAGGAGCATGTTTGCCAGTTTGCCTTCTTTTCTTCCATAGGTAGTTTTAAAAATATCCTCTACTCCTCTCCTTAGATTAAAACCATAAGAAAACATCCCTCTACATTCTCCCCCTTTTTATTGGTTCAACCCAATCTATTTAGCAAGCTATCTTGCTATTGTTATGCTCAAACCACTAGCCAGAATGCTACTGCACTTACCTAGGGCTTGGTAGTAAAAATAGTTCCCCTATAATAAATGACTCCAAAATCCATATTTACACTATATACAAGGTTATTTACTTTATTCCAAGTGGCCATGAATTTTTAACCATGGGAAGTTAAGGTAAAGTCATTATTTACATGACTAGCTCTGAACTAGATAGTGAAACCACAAAACAAAAACAATTATGAAAATGATCACCAATCTTGTAAGAAAATAAAAAAAATGCTACAAAGGATAGATAAAAAACACAAAGTCATTCAATGCATTAGATCATTCTCTCCAATCTATTAATGGCTGGATGAAAGCTCTGATACACAATTACAACAAATTTCTTGCTCTTCCCAATCCACAATTTGTACAATGTCCTTCCTAACTGTCAGGTTAGGGTTTGGATGACCTTATTCCCTTACCACATGTTTGGACCCTTAGGTCAGGTTTAAAATACCATTAGGCCTAATTTCAAGTTTTTAGGAAAAGTTGTCATGACAACTTTTGCAAAATTGTAAAGTTGTCATGAACAACTTTTACAACTTCACGATTTTGGCAACTTTGTGAAACCATTAGCCTCCATGGTTCAACTTGACTCCAAAAAAATACATAAGACCTTAAAACAACTAAAACCATCAAAATCTTGAAAATCATTCCACTTTTGGGTCTTGGTCAAAGTTTGACCCTCGGGTTGACTTTTTAGGACTTAACACCTAGATCCTAAAAGACCACTCAAATCCCTTGACTCCACTCATCTCTAAAACTATCCACACACACACAAATAAAATTGGGAATTAATAGCTTAGTTCTTATTAAATTGTGGTTGTCTAAGCCAACCTACAAGCTAAAATGTATTGAAGACCTTAAGGTGCTCCTACACCAAATGATTTCATTGCTGAGTTTTCCCTCCCTAATAATCTCTCAAGGATATCATGAACTAGAGGCCTATAGGCATGGGGCATGTTTTCCTTATCTATTTTTTGCAAGCCCATGCTTATGGCCATCTCAATTTTTATTTTTCTTGATCTGAGCATAATCGTGCTACAACAAACTTAAGGAATCTAACTGCACATTGATCTTGAGATGTATGCCTTTGATGCATAGGTTGGGTTTCCACACTCATATCTGATTAGATCAAATTTACATCATCATATTTATACTAGTTATTTTTGTATGATCTTCCAATGTCCTTGATATGAATCAATGATAAAAACTAGGACATTTGTATATAACCATTGCAATTTCACCTCTACATACTAGCTTGCATTATAGGGTTTGGTCAAGCTTAGTATTTAATTTAAGTGTCAAGAGAGTCTCTTTTATCTTTCATGGATGTGTAGGTTAGGTGCATTCACCCTCTTGGTTCTTCTTGATCATGGCTTCATCTTCTTTTGATATTTTCATCTCATCACTCTCATCTTTTCTTTTCATCCAAAGAGTTAGTCATATCATCATATCTATCTGTTGGGCCCCTTATATACTCTTTTTACCTATTTTTTAACCCAAATTTTGAACTTGTCATATTAATGCAAAAATTTCAATCGTACATAATTTCAACATCCTATATCCATTTTTCGAGATCGAAATCAAAATCCAGGTTCATCTTGCTAGTCAAAATTGCGTTTTAAAATTATTTATTCTTCTTTGTAGTTGACTAACCTTTTGAGGCTTAATCTTTGAATAAAAATCTCCATTTCTTCATTTATTTATCATTTCTACTCTCTTTCACTCCTCTTATTTGTTTCATTCCATTCCATTTTATCTTTCTTCTTGTTTTGACCTAATTCTTGTGCTTCATCTTTCTGGTATAATCTAGTTATACTAGGGCACATCTTCATTGCTTGGTGGCCAATATTTGGTTATTATCTCTTATCTATCATCATCAAATTTTTTCACCTCAATTTGATGAAATATATCTTATCTTTTCATTTACTTTATCTCATTTTGATTTCACAAGGGGAAGTATTACCCTATCATTTTATTTTTCTATATCACAAGAACATATGCTTGGCCTTTCCATTTGTTCTCGATCTATCTAGATATTTCTTAGGAGCATATACTTGACCTTTCCATTTTATCTTGATCTATCTATCTCTCTAAGGAATATTCTTGACCTTTCCATTTTCTCTAGATCTATCCCTCTCTCGATATTCATTCCCACTACTTATCGACTGTCCATTTAGGATTAGGTATTTCTCTGCACTTCATTCTTTGGAGATAGATTTCTTTATCATCTTGGCTTCTTCATTATATTAATTAATGTGTTCCAAAATTAATAACACATTATTCAAAGAGGATCAAATGTAATCATAAAAAAATATCGATCTAGACTATGATCCCCCTTATTGGTGTTTTTACACTACCAAGTAATAAAATACCTGATACCAAGATACTGAAGAGAAATTTAGTCTAAGGGTTAGCTATTTCCTATATTCAACTAAGAGGTCTTTAGATCTGGACCCAAACTCAACAAATCATAAAGACTTTCTACTCTTTAGGCTCTGCAAAACTAAGGCGGGTGCACTTGAGGGATGAAAGATTCAAAAACTTGATACTATCTTCACATTTCATTTATTTAATGACATCCTATTACAATACTCATCCCAATAGAACATGTTTGGTCATAATTATTCTTAGATTTACAAGTAATTTTGGGTAACAACAGCTAACTAAAACACAAAGATTATTTGCAAACAAGTATTGACCAGGTATGAGACTCTTCATACAGTCAAAGTAAAATTGATTTTGATTTTAAGATTTTTTCTTGGTGCTTATCTATGATCTCTTCATATGCAAACTAAAATAATTGATTAGTGTCTCACCCATTGGAATTGAGAGTCTACCCAACCTCTTGACCTAATTGATTGCATTACAATCAATATTATCAACAATTCTCCCTAAAACTCATTCTTATGCATATCGTTATTACCGCCTAGAAATCCTATCATATCACTAATTCATTGAATCAAAAGAAATAGTGAACTGATATACAACATATCCTAGTTGCATTAAATTGAACAAGCTTTGCCCATACAATCTGAAAATAGCCAGTCAATAATAATGGAGACAAGATTCAGAGAAAACAGATATGGTGACAGTTCATCTTTGTATTAATTCTCTTTAAAAATTATATAACATAGGGGTAATACTTAAAACAACTCAAAACATGACACCATGATCCTGGAAAATTAATGTATTCTCAGAATTGCAGAAAAAATACATCACAAAATTTGCATCAAGAAAACTAGACCGAATAAAACTAGCAAAACTAAAAATTGTACAATAGTTTAGACCATTTCTCTAGCCTTGGAATCTCACTTATATAGTGTGAGAAGCAAAAATCTTCAAGCACAAAGAATACTAACAACTGTCCTTAAGATAGAAAGATATTTGCAAAAGTTATTGTCATAAAAGACAAAAATCGGTGCAACAAAATGATTTGCATCATGAATATTCTTTTTATGGGGACCACTTCTAAGGCACTTCTTTGTTGAGGAGTTCATAATTGGTTTTTCATGATTGACATTCCTCGAAGCATGTGACCATTGGACTTGCATATGATGGGCCCTATTTTGATACTTAAAAGCTAAGTTGAACCTAGGGTTCTCCATCCATATCATCTTGTATTGACAAATTGATAGTCACATTTGATTTTCTTGTTGCCAAGTCATCATTTTGAACATATGTATTTGTCTTTGCAGTTGGTTGTGTATCTTTGTCTTCTTGTACTTTGACTGATGTGTTAGTTATTTGCAAGTCATCTTGTTCCATTTCATCATCATTGGTTTCACCAATCACTAACTACTTTGTATGCAAAAAATCTACCATCCACTTGTCAAAAAGTTTGTCACCTGGACAATTAAAATTCAAAATCTCATGTCGTTTCTTCTTTACATACTCTCCCAATTTATCTATTTCAATAAAGTCTTCTCTTAAAGAATCATAAAATATTTGTATTTTTACAACTTCTTCTATTGTATTCACCCACCATGCATGTCCCTTTTCATTTATGACCCTATTCATCCTAAGGCACAACATATCATGTAATTCTTGGGCCCATTCCTCTTTATTTTTTAGTTTATCTTTTTTATCCATGGCATGGGGGAAGAGTCTGAAATTTCTACTCTTATACTTTGCAAGATAATTAATGATTCTCCTTCATAATGCAATTCTTTTATCATCAAACTCAGAGAGATCATTGGTCAAGTCAAAAGTCTTTTCTATTGTTCATAGGATAAACTGATAATTGAAGACCATAGAAGAGTAACATCTTTATCCTTGTTATTCCATTTATTAACAATTGGCTTCAAGGCCTCCTCATTTTCTTTCATCTCATTCCATATGTTTATTACCTTTGCCAATTGTTCCTAGAAAGTAGGCCAACCAATTTTATCAACCAAACACATGATTGCTTTCCTCGACTTATCATCCTATTGGATATCTAATTCGACATGCAATGCCCATAGTTTTCTCTTTTCTTCCTCAAATTCCTCTGCAATATAATATTGAGATCTCTATGGTGTGTCTAGAATATCTATAAGAGGAGTGGATTTAAAAGGCTCCATTGGTGGATGAGGATAAGCAATTATAGGCCTACTAGGCCATTCTGTCATCTTAGTCTCAAGCTCTATTCTTTTCTGCACTTCCTTATTATAAGCTTCTAGGACCTTCTCATATTTTTCCTATAACTCTAACTTTTCTTTTTTCTTCCTTAAGGCTGTGGCTAGGGTGAGGTTGGTTGTTCCAACATTTAGCTTTGCAGTTTCTTCATTTGGAGTATCCTCTACCCTTTTTACAATTAAGTTTCCCATTAAATTAGTATCATCAGGCTGGGAGGAACTGGCTTTGGATCCTTTTCTCATAGACCAAATTGCTAATGCAACATGATCGTCACTAGATTTGGCACCTCTCAGCTCCTTTTTCACCTTTTCATCTGCACTTAATTTTTTGGTAACAAAGTTAAACACCATTGCATTAGCAATGTCCCAATTCGGTAAGAGCAAAATCCCAGATGATCTTGCCATCTTTCTTCCCTCCTTAGGGATCAAGATTTTAAACTCTTGCATCATCTCATCTTTTATTTGGTCTTGTATGGACGCCTCTTCCATTTCAAGATGCTTTGTCTTTTTCTTATTGTACCTCTCTTCAAATAATTCAATACTAGTTCTCCATGCAAATTGATAAAAAGCTCTTGACTTAACAAAGTTGTTATCAGAAAGAAATTCATGACTAGCTTGTTCTACAATAGGGTCCAATTCCCTTCCTCTGTAATCAACAATAGTAAATTCTAGGCTAGGCATGGGAGGCTCTTGAGGATTCCCTTCTTCTAACTCTATGATGGTAATAAAAACTCCCCCTTGGGATCCTAATTGTGCCATTTGCTCCTTAGTGAGCAATTCATCTCCTACATGAAATGAGGATTGAGAGGGTGAGTATTCCTCTGTTTAGGATACTTGTTTTCCTTCTATCTTTAGCCTCTTGGCCTTTGGCTCTGGTTGAACCCATAATACTGGGTACCACTTTTGGAGGATGAAGGAAATCATGAAATGATGAAAAAATCCCATATTGAATTTTATGTATGTTCATGCGAACATACTAACTATGTTTACGTAAACATAAAACAATTATATGTTTGTGTGAACATATTGAGTTTAAATAAGGTATGTTCGTGTGAACATACCTTGTTAATATGTTCGTGCAAACATATTTTAATGGTGATTTTGAGATTAAAACCCCATTTTTCCATTTGAGATAAAAATAAAAAATTTGTCGTTGCCTTAATAAATTCGTAGTAACTTTATGAAAATTTTGGAGTAACTTTAAAACATTCAGCTGCACTCTCAATTTTTTGTCCTCATTGCAAGTGATGTCATGCTTTTTACTTTTTTTGTACGTTTGTACAAACACAAATTATTTTAAATTTTCGCACGAACACATTAACTTAAATTTTTGATTGTCAGATTATTTTCGCTTGTACATTCATGCAAACATGTGTTAGCATGAACATGTCTAATATGTTCGTGCGAACATGTCAATTTATAAATTTTTGGTGTTGTTTTCTAAAAATAAATGAAATTGGCTCTTTTGACCCCCAAAATTGAGATTGATGATCTCCTACTGTAAAATAGAAAATGGCAATTTGTGTTGCTCAGAGAAAGCTTTCCAATGACTATAATTGTAATACATATTATATTCATTAAGACTTTCAAATATGAGTTTAACTCATTATAGGTTCAGTAATGGTTGAACATCAATTGACTTCAACGCTTCGAAATTTTTTGTAAATTAGGTCTTTTAAAAAAAAAAAAAAATCTAGGAAATAGGTTGCTAAGATAGCTTTCTATTAAAAAAAAATAGATTTATGATAAATTGAGTTCAAGTTATCTGTGTCAAAACGAACGTATGTATGAATTATGATTGATGTCACTTCAAAACTTCATAAACTATACAATAGTCAACCAAATTGAATCAAACCAAATGCATCCTCTAGATATTGACGTTAAAAATTCAACATTGAAAGAATTATCTTGTTATCATTTCTAGAAAAAAATTATGCGTGTCAAACAGACTATCACTCTTTAAAAATATTGATCTTTCATATGTACCACTTTTCAGAGGAGGAGAAAAATTTGACTTAAATATTTTATTTTTTTAAATTAAAAAATATGGTTACAAAGTAGGAATAGAGTACTAAAAATCACTAGTTTATGTCATCTTTAAATTATTCATAGTTTTAGAGATATAGTCACTCAAATGTGAGGTTTGTTTCAAAAATATTGATTTTAGTGTCAAAATTGGTCAAAAAGTGGAACCCATTATTGTGGGATCACCCCTCTTTAGGCCTCTCTTCCAAAACAATGCCAACTGACCCAACTATTTTCTGACCTTTGTCAATTGCAAGATCTTTATTCTTAATGATATTATAACCATACCTCCTCTGAATAACTAATTGCCTCAATCCTACTGCAGGGGTAAAAGATAATTTCTTCATGACCTCTCTGGCCCTGTCATAATAGTAATTAATAAAGAATGTCTTCTTTTCATTCATGGCCTCCATGATATCTGAAAAAGTGATCATAAATTTATTCATCTTATCTGCCTCTGTCTTTGCATCTTTCAAAGGCCTATAACCTTTGTCAAAACAATTAATAAATTCTAGAACCCTAGAATAAACTCTCCAATTCTCCTTTTTGATCTCTTATTCCTGGAGAGAGAATTCATTTCTGAATATATCTTCAAGGAAGTAGGGTTGATGTTTCTTGGCACTAGTCTTAGCCCTCTGTTTGAATATATCAAAAAATCCTTCACTGTCATTGAAATGATCATGACAAACAACCATTTTGTACTGGTCTAAGAATTTATACAAAACAAACAACCACCATTTGTAATAATGAATTTATGGGAAACTATACAAGATGGAAAAATAGAACCCATAGACCGACTAGTTAGTTGTTCTTCCTCCAATCCACCTATCTGCCATAGCATTTCAACTATTTCCACTTTAAGAGGTACCTGGTAGGGGAGTAAATGTGGAGTTCCTTGGAATCCATATACTCTGAACATTGTTGACACAGGGTATGGTATGATGTTTTCCCAATTATGGGAAACTTTTAAACCAACGAGGATATCCATAGGCCTAATGAAGTTTATTAATGCTTTAGGTATCCTAGGATTATCCTTTAACAACAGGGTCCTCAAACTTGATGCAAAGTATCTATCAAATCTCAAAAAATTGGCCTCCTGTACATCCCAGGTCATATCTGCACTCCACAATTGAATTGGCAGAGCTTCTCCCTCATATTCCTTGTTCAATATCATTTCCTTTTCAAAAAAAGTAACACCTTTATATAAGAACATATGCATAAATAAAGAATAGTGGCCAAATATTTTCCAATTTTTCCCTTTGCAATTCCAATAAAACCTATGTGAATTTCTTCTACTAAATAGGATGAAAAATAAAAAATAATACCCACACCAAAAGAAGAGATTTGTGTCATCATATACATGAACTTTTTTGGCATAAACTCTTGTTCATCTTCACCAAAAACCCTAGACAAATTCATGTAAATGCCTATGGACCTGGAATTGAAAAGCTGCTTCTTAAAAGGTTCTTTTATTGATGTTGTAACAAAAGTCAAATTATCAATTGTGGCCAGGTGTCCTCTCAGAGCGCCTTGTCTCATTTGATCTATATGAGACAAGTATTCCTTTTCCAAATCCTGAAAATCAATGATCTCATGGTAATCTGTAGTTGGCTCCATTCCAAAAACCTCCTAAATTTCTTCAATAGTGATTTTCATCAAACACTACCCATCTATTCTCCTCACCATCTTGGCTACTGGGTCATAATTTTTGGCTACAGTTGTGAGTAGGTCTGAATCCATGAAAACCCCTAGGACTACTAATTTACCTAAATCAAAGTTCCAAATATTCCTATGGGGGGCAAACAATTTCCTCTCTGAGAACCATTTCTTGAACATGAGCCTTTTCTTTTATTGTTGGCAACTTACATTAGACCCATTTATGCCTCCAAACACGTGTTAGGCTCTCACTATGTCACCAAGGGTAAAAGTTGAGCAACTCCTTTTGGCAATAAAGTGACCATCATTGATCAACCTTGCATCAGACAATAGAGCTTTATGATAATCACATTATGTGGGCCCGCAACATTTTCTTTAGGTCGCTATGTCACCAAGGATAAAGTTCATGGAACTCCTATTAGCGAGAAAGTGACCACCATTGATCTTGAGAAGATTTGACAGTGTGGATCAATGTTTCACTTCCTTTAATGTGAATCCCTCATGGCATCTGACATTCTGACATGCTATTATGACATGGAATTTACGATGCATTTTATAAAGGTTGGTCCCGCCACATATCCACGTGGTGGGCTGTCCCTATGTTGTGAAGGATAAAAACCTTGTGGCTTCCCTTGGTGAAAAAGAAACCACTATTGAGCATGGGAAGATCTAATAGTGTAGGCCTTTTGTCTTATAACCTCATTCCTTCATGACTGGGTCCCGTAGATAAGTATTGCTTGATCGCTATGCTACCAGGAATAAATAGCATGTAATTTCCTTTGGCGACAAAGTGACAACCCTTGATCTTAAGGAAGATCTGGGGTAATTGTTACTTGATCACTTTTTTAAAATAAAGACATAAACCCGTGGAAAATTAAAATGAAAGCTTAGGTTAAGTTAATATTTGGAGACTTAGGATAATGTTTAGACAATACAAACAAATTGTGGAAGGTACTCGAGATGAAATAAAAAGGGCATTTAAAAGGCTTTTTCTTGCGTATTTTTTAATTTGAAAGGGTACACTATGTAAACATAATCCAAAAAGCTTTCTAGGGCAACATTTAGTGAAACACAAATTAGGGTTCTTCTAGGGTTAACAAAATTTAAAACACAAAATGCTAATATTATAAAAGAAACTAGAATTATCCATTGCTTATCTTTGATCAAATCATCACTTTTATATTTATTTGATTATAACCTATGGTTTGACTACTTTATCCTAAGTATTTTATTTAATTAAAAAAATTACCCCCTTTTAATTAAATAAAATCCCCAAAGTCCCACTTATCCTAAGTGTGCACATGGAAATATATTTTTCCTATTTTAAAAATAAAAGAAAGAAATTTTAGTGTCACACAAGGTGCACACTTTCCAAGGTAGGTGGAATATTTATTCTCCTCCACACAATATTTTCCTCTTAAAGCTAATCGTTGATCTTTTTTAGGTAAGATTCTTGTGCACATGGACCACTCAAGGATCATTCTCAACCCTTTATTTTTCCTCTTATTGTCTACCGCCCATTTATCTTTAAAATGAGGCTCTCTCCTCATTCTCTCATCTCTTGTTCAATTATTGTAATGTTATGCTACAAGTTTTCTTCATGATTTTGGAGAATTTGGAGCACTTATCATGCATTCACTTTGAACCGACTTTGCATTCCCTTGGTTAATTTTCATTGTAGCTTCATGGAATTCTTAGCCTAGTTTCCTTTATGCTCTAGCTTAGATCACATAGCTTAACTAGGAGGCTTTGCAATACTTTCGTTCTTGTTAGCTTTAGCTTGCATTTGCATCTCTTAGCTTATATTTTACATCTCTCATTTATCTTACATTTTCATTTCATCCCATCTCTGGTTTATGGATACTATCATACTTGATCTTATCTTGGAATTTCCCATTCTATGGTTCACCTTGCAAGGGTTGTAAACTAGGCTCATTTGAGAGCTAGTCTTATAGCTCTTGTACATCATAGATAGGAAGCTCTAAGTCACAATTCAAGTTTCCTAATCCATTGGATCCCTTGGATATAATGTCTTAGAGAAGCTTACCCTCTTTTTGGTATACAAATAGTAGCATCACATATTCTTGAACAATTGCAATTAAGCTCTGATAACCAATAATATGTCAAATCACTAAATCAGAGTTTGAAAATACTATTTACAATCGTATCATCATATGAAACCCATCTCATGCCCTTATAAACAAAAATCCAATCTTATATATCAGGTCATATCTAAAATTGTAACTTTGTTAGCTTCCTTAATGAAATGTGTAAAAATACTAACTCTACCAAAGGCATATTATCAAAATGTAATATACTAATAAAAACTAATAATCTTCATTATCAACTTCTATTGATATCTCTAACTATTGTTGTCTATTAGTGTCAAATACTTAGTCATATACTTGGTAGAGTTAGACGGTCATCACTACTGTCGAGCTACTCTATATAGGCAGAGTCATGAGATAGACTTGTATATAAACATGTATATACTAGACTCTATAGGAGCCGAGTAAGTCTTTGGTCACCGAGTATTTTCAATGTAAGTTGAGTCTAATGTTTATCGAGAAATTTGAACATATTGTTTCTAAGTTACATAGAAGGTGCCAAGCATAGTAGAGACCAACCATTAGTAGCATATACAATGAATGCCTAGTCTCAAAGACAGGAAGTGTCGAGCAATGAAAAATTAACATTCAAGTTAGAAATGATACAAAATTTGAGGTAAACCATTTCAGGTTGACATAGAGAAGATATTTAATACTTGTAGAGTTTATTATTGAGATTATTATATATTTTACGACGTGGACCATAGATCCCTCTGTGATGAACAAATTAGATGGAGATGTGAAACGGGTAGCATCTAGAAGACTCTTATATTATATCTTAAAATAGAATAGATCTAGACCAATTTCAATATAGGGTATAAGAGATAGAGTTGATGAAAAGGAGTGAACAAGATATTCATGCAAAAGAGTTCTGTTATTCCATAATAGACTAAGTGACCTAGTCAAGCAATGTAGGACAATAAAGCTATATCAAATTAGATATTAGATTGGAAAGAGGAGATCTAAGAATAACTTATTAGAGTAGATTGAGGTTCAGGTATTGAATCAATTTTAACAGATTGATTCAAGGTAAATCTCTTAATAGAGTGGTCTTAATATATCTTTGTAAATCTCCTATCAGAGTCCTTACTTTGCTAAAAGTGTGAAATCCTCTAACATGGTGAGATCTAATAGTCTCAAAATCTTTTAACAGTGTAGACCCTCACAAGGTAGATCATTGGATATGGTCAAACATTGTAACCTAATAGGTTAACTTTATTACTATAATAGTAAAGATTTGTGGGTGTCATCCCCACCCCAGTTTTACCTTCGAATCAAAGTGTTTATGGTTAATCAAAATCTATGTGTCATGTGATTACTTTTCATATATATGATTGATAGATTAGATCTATATATTATTACAATTTGATTTTATAAGTTATGCATGCATAAGCATACATATTAATAAATTCTTCCTTATTTGACTCTCATATCATCCTTAGAGTCGACTCATCAAGATTTAATAATCAAAATTCTTTAAGTCATAGAACTCAATTTGTTGACATGCTCTATTCTGTACTGTGGAGTATCTGCATCAATATTTCCTTCATAATTTAAACTCGGTTATCCACACATACATGGGCATTGGTATACATCATTAGGATGATGTCATGCATCACTAGTCAATTGTGAAAGAGAATATTCTTAAGAAATATTCTGCTATCAATAGAACTCATCGTGCTACTATATCATTGTCCAATAGTTAGACAATTTTCCATCACAAATAATCATAACTATACTGTAAAACATATGTTGCCATAAATGAAAACCACATATCTCATCGTATTTGACTGATTGACCATATTGCCAACAATCTCCCCCTTTGGCATTGATGGAATTTTTTTGGGAAAATTGGCTAAGTACCCCCCAAAAAAATGTTGTCATATCAATCAAAATAAATAAACATACACAACATAGTATATCTTAGTAATATTACATCCAAAAAGATTGCATCTCTTATAACTCCTATTACAAAGCTTTCTTGAAGCAAAGCTTACTACTATACTTCAAAACTGCTATAACTATTCAACTTACAATTAGAATTTTCCTTATTTTCCCCCTTTGAAATTAATGACAAAGGTGTCAGCAACAGGAAAAATCCTGTCAAAATCTAAAAGTTGCATCAAAATCTGGAAAAATAAAAATTGAAGTTAGTCTTCAACTATGCAAGGTGTTTCTTCCAATTGTCTTTCAGTGCATCTAACATACTTATGAATGCACATAGGGCATATGCGGCTAACTCTATTGCATTCAAGTATATAACCACAAACTTGCAATATGAAGTTTTAGCTGCCAAGCATTCCTCCAATTGATTCTATAATAATGTAACTCGTAGGGATAAATGATCTCTCAAATGTGAAAATATTTTTAGGGCTTTCTCTTTTTATGCTTGTATATCCTGGATGCTATCATGAATTACTTCCATTGTATGTTCAAATTTCTCTAACTTCTAATCTTGTTTCAAAAAGTTATCGATCAACATCTGTAGCTTAGTTATCTTTCCTTTGATGTATTCATCAAAACTGTGAAGGTGAAGGTATGCCAAGTTCCACTTAGCATAAATCTACTTCCCTTCATCCATACTCTGTGTCAATACCTTAATACATATATTTAATGTTTCTATATCATTCCTTATATTTGTACACATAGTATTAAGAAGACTGGCATCATGCTTAGTTTGTGCTTGCACTGTAGCAACATTAGTAAGCGTTGTAAACTAATTGTCAAAAGTTTTACACAAAATTGTTGCTCTCTGCTGAAAATCCATAGATGTATCCACAAAACTTACATTCTTCTCTAATCTATCCAAAAATGAAGTTAAGGTCTTCTCAATTGACTTTACTAGTTTCTTCTTTTCAAAAAATTTACGTAAAGAAGATATAAGGTTTTGTGCTTCAGCTTCATCATCTGATTGTATTGTTGTGGTGACCACTGCTGCCTGTGTAGGTGGTGTAGAGGGTTTCATTGTCACTATGGATATGGGTGAACTTGTAGTAGCTACCTCAGTGCTAGTTGAGATAGCTTCAAATTTCTTCTCAGAAAATACACTTCTTTGTTTTGCTCCTGCTCTTCCTCTTCATCGGTAGAGCTGTTGTAGTCAACAATATTGCCGACAATGTCAAAGCCAAAATCTTTGAATGGATCTTCATTTCTATCCACTATTACATTAGTGTTATCCACTTGCATGGATTCACTGTCAATGGTAATGTGTGGTGGTAAATCACTTGGAATTGAAGCTTCAACTGGTTGCTCAAAACTGTGAGAAGGACTAAGTACTGCCACAGTAGGGCTTGTTTCCCCTGACTTCACACTCTTCTTAGTCTCCTTAAGCAAAGTAGACATGCATGTAACTATTGCCTTTTCAGTTTCCATATTTATTTCTTCATAATTTCCTCCCATAAGAAGAATGGATCTCTTCTTATTCCTCAACAAGGGTGCTATACCTTTCAAAATTTCCTTTAACTCTTCTTCCTTGTTTACTATACATATCTTTTTCAGCATATTTATCCTTGTTTGTTTTTCTTTCTTAATTACTCTACTTTTTCTATTTCTTGGTCTCTTATACAAATCTTCAAGGATTTGACATTTTATGCTATCAAATCTTTTATCTTTTAGAATCATATTTCTAACTACAATATTCTCTAGCTATCTTATATCCATATTATTGTACAAGTCATAATACTTATTTAATTGCACAAAATTTTTGTCATTAATAATTTGCATATTAAGATTTTCTACCTTAGGTTTCCATGCTTTCCTTCCTGCTGAAGTCTTTACTTTCTATTATGCAAGCTCTACTGGTCTATCACCGATCTCTTTTTCAAATTCTGAGGAACTAATTTACAAGGTTTTCCTCCTCTTACTTGGTCCACTTGTTGTTTTCTTAACTCTCTTCTTAGGAGAGGTGGTCTACATAGGTTTTATTTTCTCAAGTCTTGTGGACTTTCTTGGCACTGATGCTTCCACTAATTCCTTTTGGTTCCTCAAGGGTTGCTACTGCGCAACTCCCGCATATGGCATTGTAGGTGCTTGCACACTTGTCTATGTAACTATGACCTCTACAATAGGTCTGACCATTACAATAGATGTAGGAGTTAGTATTTTAGTTATTGCTAGCCTTCATCTCTAAGGCTATCCCTTTTACCTCTTCAAATTCTTTCCTAGACATCCTTGATTCTTTTAAGATAGAATCGATTACTTTATCTACCTTCTTCTTGATTTTGTTATCCATTGGGTTTGTTTGAACCTCCTTCATCTTCTTAGTATATGTACCCCATCTAGGGAATCCAGAATCTACTTTAGAATGTAGAATTATATGTGTGTAGTCTTTAATTAGTTCAACACTCATTTCATAACCCATAGGTTCAATGAACTTTACTTGAGGAACTATTGCCTCCATGCATGTGAAATCTATTTCTACCATGAAACACAATTCATCCTTGTATTTCTCTATTAGCACAAGTGGTATCCTACCTTTGCTTTATTTTAGCTTGGAATTATTTCATCATTTTATCAATATCATTGTCTCTAACTATTTCCAATTTAGATCTGCAAACTTGAGTGATAATTTGCATTGTGCAGTCACTTCCATTCCAATTTGAAATACAAGGAAACTTCTTTGTGTATGCTAGAAGAAATGACTTGTTGGGAGCATGAATAAATAAACAAACATTAGTTAAAACACATGCATCAAATTCTCACAAAATGAAAGAAACAAACTAATGCTTGCTTGAATTTTGCAACTCAAAGCAGCCAACAGATCAAGCCCTCAAGCAACCTCTACAGCTCAACAAAGTTACCCATGAGGGGCCTTGTTGGTTGGTTAAGATGTGAGGTATGTTTGGTGTGCTCTCCCAAACACAACAATGTAGTGTTAGATTATGGTAGCCGACATATTATGGCCGACATATGGCCGACATGTTATAATCCTAAAGCGGTTTAATACTTGTATAAAAGAGTTTAGGGTTGGATATTTTTCATTATGTTGTGATGCAAAATTGGTTCTTGTGGCGGTATTGAGCTATAAGGGATTACAGAATGTAATCAGGTTGTAATCATTGGATTGTAATAAGATCGGACTTGCTATTTTGGTGGACGTAGCCCAGGGATTGGGTGAACCACGTTAAATCTTGGTGCCTTGTGTTCATTTCTATGTGATCTATTATTTTCTGTTATTGGTTATATTTGCATGTAGTTTTTATTTTTGTCCGTGGTTTAACCTAACATGTAGTGAATCTCTTGAATGTGGATGTGCAAATGTGAGTGATGAAGTTATGAACATAAACTACATGAGATGAAGAACACCTCAAGAAATAGCTATGGAGAAAGCCATACTTGAAGGCATTTAAAGTGAGAATATGAAATGCAACAAAGAAACTAACTAGATATGCTAGCTACACTAACATGGAAGTGAAATGGAGATGCAATGCATAAGTAAACTAGATGAACAATTTAAATGAAAACTAAAACTAGCTACCAAATGGTTAGTATGTAACCTAGAAATCACTATGCAAGCTCTAAATTCAAGCTACTATGAAAGCTCAAATCTCAAACCAACATGATAACAATGTCATAATGGGAGATGATAATGTTTGAGACAAGGCCTCTATTTATAGGCTTGAGGGAGGGCTTGGTGAGGTGGCCTCCATGTAGGTGCCACATAAGGTGACATGCAAGCCATGCAAGTGGTCAAATATTCAAAGTTTTCTCACACATGTGTGAGAAAACTTGAGAGGAAGAGTGAGAGACAAAAGTGCAAGAGGAGTGTGGAAGCATGCCTTCTCACACATGTGTGAGCACACGCTTCGGCTAATGAGGGAGATTAGGAAAGTGTTTAGGATGATTAAATGGGATTAAATGAGGAATAGGCTTAAGAGGATGAAAATGATGGGTGTAGGCTAGGTTTTAGGCTAGGCTTAAGATTAAATTAAATAGGATTTAATTTAATCATAGGTTTAGAGAATTAATGAGATGGAGGGATTTAAATCAATATAATTTATTTAAAGGGGGATTAATTGAGGATCATGCATTAAATAAATTTAACACATTAAGGCTGGAGGTATTTAAATTAAATTTAAATACCTTAGGAAAATGAACCTATTTAACTAAATAAATTTAATTAAATAGGTAGAAGAATATGACAAATATAATTAATTAATAAATAATCAATTATAATGTCAAGGGCAATATTAAATAAATTAATATAGTCTTTAGGACAATTTTAAGTGTCTACACTTTGTTGCATAGAAGAATATATGAGTCAATAGGGATTTAAACCTAAAGACCATGCTCTTAGACTTTTTGATCTTTGTTATGCTATCCAACAACTAAGTTCAGATAATATCACATAGGTTAACTTTTTAACCCTTTACTGCCATCACATAAGTTGCATGAAGAAATCCAGCTATGACTAAATTTATCCTACATCCATGGTTGATTTTGATGAGGAATCTTACTCCATCATCTTTAATGTTATTAACCTTTACATTTCTACCATCAAATCTTGTGTTGAGATTTGTTTCAATTGTTTTGCGCACATTCTTTATGTTCATAGGATTGCATCATTCATTGCTCAAACCAATGAGCTTTTGAATTAGGTCATTATCAATGCATATAAGTGAATCTCCTAACCATAAAATGTCATCATGAACTCTGCTCAAAATGATTCTTGTCCACTTGTGGTTTTGAAAGTCTGTATAGAACATGTACTTAAATAGGATAAGTGGTTCTAGGTTTGCATATTCTAATTTCAATGATAAATCATTGTTGCACATTTTTTCCAATTTTTTATGGATCTTAGTATCTCCTATGCTTTCTATCTTATAGTGAATATAACTTCTTATGTCCTCGACATGAAGAACATTTTCTGGTACTTGCGAAAATGATCCAATGGAATCATCAAGTAGAGAAATAAGTGGGTGTTTCTTTAAGGTATATCTAGGTCTATCATTGATATCAAACGCTTCTTATGTTGCCATAGCTGATTTTACTAAAAATATGCTCAACAAATTTGGAAAAAAACCTCAACTTCATGTTTAGAGCTATCAGCAATCACGCGTATCTGCAAGCTTCTTCAACACTTCAAATACCTATCAAATCACTCTTCAATATTGCACTTAAGATTTCACACAAGTAAATGATGCTCATAAATCAATTTGCATCCTTTAAATCTTTTACAATCTGTACTTTGCATTAAATGTGTATCTGCCACAAATTCAAAATATTGTCTCTATGTAACAGAGAGATTATTTTTTGCATAACCTCATACTGATCATATCAAGCAATGCACACTTTACTGTAGAATTTTCTTAGTGTCTACACAACTTGTGATATTCTCTCTAACATTAGTTTTTATTTAACTGACATGTTGTCTTACTAAGAATGCTTAATTCAGGTAGGATGAGTGACAAACAATAAGTGACTTTATTGTCTTATCAGGTGCATTAGGATGTACTTCTTCTAGAATTCTATGAGAACTTCTAGGTTCTTTTTCCTTTACAAATGTTTCCTTGAAATATTCTATCTACTCCTTCATTTCTTCCTTCAGACTATTATCATTTTTTCTATTGTTCCTTCTATAATTTTGATTCCTGTTTAGGTTTCTTCTATCCATTCTACAAAATTTTGTTGTGTGTCCAAAGTTATTATATAACTAACATATAACATAAGAAGGCGATGAGAATCAGAATGAAACTAAGAAAGGTGAAGTTCTTTTATTAATTTCATTGAAAACAATACATCATCTGCATATCAAAACTTTGAAAACAATATGATGTTCATAATAGAACAACACCAAGAAAATGGAATCATGACTATGAGAAAATCTCAAGAAATTGGAAATAGACTGATCTCACAATCCTCCTAAAATCTTCAAAGAATTGGAACCCTCACAATCAGCAGAAAAAGAAGATATATAGGAGAGAAGATCTTTCAGGAAATGTAATCTGGAATTGACATCTGTCCTACTAAAAGAGCCTTCATTCTGAAGTTGCTAAAACTAAACTTCCTCATCTACCTGCAAAAAACCATAAATGATGCCAAAATATCTGATATATCCACTTTAACAATTAGCAAAATATCCCATGGAGAAATATCAAGAAATCATCAAACTGTATCGAGGCTCCAAAAATATGATCTCAACATGTCACTTCTACTTTGCCATGAAATGCAACTTGTGCTGTTTCCAAAAACATTTAATTGCTCCCAACTGCATCAAAGACAATCAAATCACCCTTAAAATTGCTCGAGAAGTCATACATAATGAAATTATGTCTATATCAGATTGCAATTTCATCTGCAACATTAAATTTGCAATTTTCACTGAGAAGCCCCTGAAATTCTGCTTTGCTCTATGAAATTCTTTACTACAATTCGCTAGATTTCCCTGTGAAATTTTGTGCTATAGCTCTAGAATTTTTTTGAATTCTGATAGCCTTTTGCAATTCGGTGGTTCAATAAATGGCGAGATCATGAATTATATTCGAGCATTGAAATCACATGAACGAGCTCTGAACCAAATTAACTTCCACTAGCCTTTTTTTCTCAAGTTGCATTAGAAATTCAAATCTCATCCGTCAATTTCATCGGATCATATGACTTTAATTCAAAAAAGTAATAAGCTTTATGTCTTTAGGAGTGGGGCCATGTGTTGCATTACTGCTTACCCGCATTGCTTAAATTTCTTGCATCTTAAAATAGCGGGTAAGCGCCAATCATTGATCTTCGAAAGATCAACGGTGACACTGATGAGTTGAGAATAGTGACGCCACCATGGACACATGTCTGCAAACCACTTGCCTGCATTATTTAAACTTCCTTCAAGTTCTCAATGCAGGCAAGCACCCTCCGTTGATCAAGACAAGATCAATGGTGTAAGAAAAATTCTACACTTTATGGTCGCTTCATCTACTTTGGCCAATGAAATGACTACTTTCAACTCTCGTGCTCTAACCTATCTGACTACTGCATTAACCTCTAAAACTTTCTATGCTCATAACAAAAGTACTTCTAGCTAAGCACATGTGGCATACAGTATGGCAGGACTTAGTTTTCTCTCCCAATCCTGGCCCCACTATGACACGCGGCACAAAGGCACATTTTTGCATTTCTTATCAAACGAGCAGTTCTTTATTGCAGGCTTGCACCAACCATTGATCTTTAAAGGATCTACAGTTGACAAAGGTCTGATCATATTTGGTAGAGAAACCTCTTTAACGGCACAACTGGCAATACATGTCAGCAATCACTTTACAACTTGGCATATTGCAACATATACTAAGGCTTCCCAACCCCACCTTGCTACGTGTCCAAAAACCACTTGCTCGCTTTATTTAAAATCCTTGCACCTAAACATTGTGGGAATGCGGTACTCATTGATCTAAATGAGATCAACGATCACACAAAATTAATAATACTTTGGGCATTTTTTAAAATAATCCAGTAAAAAAGAATATGGTCAATGAATTTTAAAAGAGCTTTTAATAAAACCATGCTCGCGTAAGCCTGGCTTTAGGGTAAAATGATAAACCATTAAAAAATATTTTTCTAAAAATATTTCGAGGGTTTTTCAAAACTAGGGTAAAATAAGACAAGGCACTAGGGTTTCTGAGAAATTCTCTGAAGACAAACCTTGAGAATTTAATAGAATTTCAAAGACAGAGAGACCAAACTATGAACTAGGGCAATCTAAGGGTTTGAAAAATACAAGGAACAAAACCCTAATTTGCAAGACACAAAGACTCAAATGATTTTTCACTAAAAATTTCGCAAAATTTTTGCATTGTGAAAAATCAGACCAACAGTGGCTCTGTCTGGGGATGATAGACTACTTGAGTCTATGCAAGAATTCAGAATCTTTGGGAGAGCAGACAACATACTTGGTATAAGAATGAAAACTTTTTCAGAGAGCACAGAGCAACACACAGAAACAAGAAAAAAGAAACCAAACTATACAAAGAGATTAATTATAGGGATTTACAAAATATACAGAATGTACAGGAAAACGAAGAACCCTAAAACTAATGTTCATGGAAAACATATACTTTTAAGAAAAGTACCTATTCAAGAATTGTCCATGAATTGGAAATTTAAGAATGCCTCCAGTTAAATCCTTCAGAAAATATGAATCTTCTCCATTTTTATCACAAATATTATATGGACCAAGCCAGATTGGGTCAAATTTACCATACTTTCCTTTATCTTCCAATCTAGCTTTCCACATCAGTACCATGTCACCTATTTCAAAGTTCCTCTTAGTGGTTCTTTTGTCATATAAGTGCTTCATTTGTGATTGTAACTTGACATTTCAAATAGAAGACTCTCTCCTTGTTTCTTCTAGTTGCAAAATATCATCCATTCTAAGTTGCATCTCATCAATGATGTCATCTTCATATAGTTGAACAAATTTATACATCTCCTTTAGGTTATTTTGTGCAAGTCTAGCCTGTATGCCATAAACCAGATCAAATGGGGCACATCCAATGGCCTTTTTCATAGTAACCCTGTCAGCCCACAGAGCTAATGGCAACTTTGAATCCCACGCCTTCTTGTTTTCCCCTAGAATTCTTTTGATAACCTTTAGTATACTCTTATTGCTTGATTCTGCCTGACCATTCCCTTGAGGATGATAGGGTGATGATGTGTACTCTTTAATGCCATATTTCTTGCAAAAATTTTTATATTCCTTTGATCTGAAACACATAGCATTATCTGTTACAATCTTCTATGGGCATCCAAATCTGGTCACAATATTATTTAAAATGAAATTAATCACCACCTTACTTGTTGCATTCTTAGTAGGGACTGCCTCAACCCACTTGGTGAAATAATTAGTGGCTACTAAGATCCATGAATGACCACCACTAGACTTATTTGTGATCTCACCTATAAAATCAATTCCCCACTATTGAAAAGGTGCCTACACTTCAACTGGTCTTAATGGAAAATTCTTAGAGAATTTTAACTTTCCACTAAACCTTTGACAAGCATCACAAACTTTTACGAACTCATGAGTATCTCTGAAAAGTGTAGGCCACCAAAAACTAGCCCAAAGAATTTTATGAGCAGTGGTTTTAGCCATATAGTGACCTCCACATACACCTTCATGCATATCTTTCAAAATTCTT
This sequence comes from Cupressus sempervirens, assembly GCA_028749045.1. Classification (NCBI taxonomy): domain Eukaryota; kingdom Viridiplantae; phylum Streptophyta; class Pinopsida; order Cupressales; family Cupressaceae; genus Cupressus; species Cupressus sempervirens. Next base: position 28,036,922 of record CM053785.1, on the reverse strand, counting down.
TTAGATTCATTTTCATCTACACACTTCAAAAGTACCCTTTCCATATTTCTCCACCATAATTGACCCTACACTATAACATACCTTATAGCCTACAACTTGAGGGATCTTTTTTGGTTATCTGTTAGCCTTGGTGGAGATTTCATATTTTGCAAGTAATAAATTACGTCTTTGTACCAATCAGAGATACCCATATCACAAATATTGTCCCTGCAACTATCATCAAGTTGATTAATTTGGTTTGCCTCTAAATTAGCTTATGTCATCAATTTAGCCAAACCTTGAACCCTGACTAGTTTGGTAATCTGAATATCAAAATTAAATTCTTGTATCCTATTAATCCACCTACATCTCCTGCCAGACACCTCTTGTTATGAAAAGATGTCCTTCACAGCAACAGTAAGAACAAATGCAATGATAGTAGGTCCCATTAAGTAACATCTAAAAGCCCTAACTCCTTTCACCAGTGCATATGCCTATTTTTCATTGATGTCATACTTAAGATCTACTGCTTGCAAAGACTTGCTGAAGAATGCAATAGGTTGCTCATAACCTTCTTCATTTTTATGTAACAGTGCTGCAACAACAGTGTGAAATGGGGCAAAAGAAAATATATGCATTGGTTTGTCATAATCAGAAGCTCTGAGAATAGGGACATCTTTAATAGCTTGCTTAATTTTTTGAAATGCAATATTAGGTTCACCATCCCATTTTATCTCATATCCCCTCTTTAGCATTCTTGATATAGGCCTACTAATCTCTGCAAAATTCATCACAAATCTCCTAAGAAAATTGATCTGTCTAAAGAATGACTGGATGCCTTTAACACTCTTGGGTTTCTGAATCTTATCTATTGCTCTACCCTTTTAGGGTCAATCCTCACTCCATGCTTACCAACTAGATGTCCTAACAATTTTCCTTCAGTGACACCAAAGTTACATTTCCTTGGATTTAAGATATTCCATATTTAATGGCTCTAATGAATACCTTTTTTAAGTGCATAAAATGATCATTTTCATCCTTGGAATAAGCAGTAAGGTCATCTTGATACACAACCATAAATTGTCAATAATATTAGCAAAAGCTACATCCATGGCCCTTTGAAAAGTAGCCCCAGCATTAGTAAGCCCAAATGGCATCCTAACATAAACATAAGTACCCCATGGAGTAGTGAAAGCAATCTTAAATTGTTCTAATTCTTTGACAACTACTTGATTATATCCTGAAAACTCATCCATCATGGACATCAATTCTGAACTAGTGACCCTTTGCAACATGGCTTCCATATTGGGTAAACCATAATTATCTTTTAATGAAGATATGTTGGGATTCCTAAAATCAACACATAACCTTATATCTCCATTTTTCTTTCTTACTGGTACTAGATTGGATACCCAAGAAGAATGTCTAATAGGCTTTATAATCCCAGCATCACTTAACTTGATCAATTTTTCTTGCATTTTGGGAGCCAAGGTTGGATTTATTGGCCTTTGTTTTTGTCTAAAAGGCTTAGCATTTGGTTTCAAAGGGATTTCATGTTGAAAGAGATCTTCCCTATAGGCCTTTAGATCATCATATGACCATGCAAACACATGTCTATACTTCCTTAATAGGTTTATTAGATCTTTCCTAATTTTAGGAGGCAATTTCTTACCAATATATACCTTTTTAGGTGTTTCCTGAGTTCCCAAGTTCACCTCCTCTAAATCCTTGGCATTATACCCATTAGTATCAATTTGTGACCTATCTTGGTTGTCAAAAACAATTTCTAAAACTACTAGACCCTTTGGGATTTTGTTTGTATTCAATTGTACAACTTCCTGCCCAAAAATTGTATCTTTTCCATCTACATTTTCTACATAAGCTACACAATAAATTTCTTGTCCTAACAACATATGCTCACAATTCAAAAATCTTAGAATATCCTTATCATCTTGAAACACTTGCCAATTTTGAAAATTATCAAGGACAGAAGGTCTAGTTTGAATCTCAATTTTAGACACACCAGCAAATGTGATATCATCCGATTTTATTGCTATGTTTGCCAGTAAATCTGCCATTTTATTATTTGTCCTATCTTTCCAAATAACCCCAAATGCATCAAAACATTCAATCATGTCCCACACTGCATTTATATATTGTTTCAATCTTTTATTCTTTGACACATAAGCATTTCTTACTTGGGATACCACCAATTCAGAATCTCCTACAAAACACTTTATCCCATGCTTATGAGCTAATCTAAGACCTAACAACAGAGCCTCATATTCTTCTATATTGTTAGTACGAGGGAAACTTAAAGTAAAGAAGAATTTGTATGTTAGCCTTGTTGGAGATATCAACAAAATGCCTGCACCAGACCCCTCTTTGCAAAATGCACCATCAAAAAACATAATCCATAAATCACCCTTGTTTGTTTTTGTGTCCACTTCCATTTCCATTTGAGACTTATGCTTAGATTTTTTCAAAGTCAGGACCTCAGCTCTGAATGCATTAATATCTGTATCCACAAAATTTGTCATATTGTCTTCTACATCTTCCTCTATCATGTATATACTTTTAGGCTCCCTATTGAATTTTATCAAATTCCCCTCAATATTAAAAGTAGCAAATGACAAATCACACTGTAGACTCCCACCCATAGTAGCACTCCATTTTCTTGATAATAAGATGCCATACTGAGGTGGGATGTCAACAACCAATACACTCATAGTAAGTTCTTTGTCCGAGCAGGCTATTAATCTATATGGAAAAGAGTTTATAGTGCCTATGACTGTCACTTCTCTTTTATCCATAGCACAACATCTTCCTTGAGTTGTATCCACTTTTAAGCCTAATTTCTTCATTATTTTAAAAAGCATCATAGTGTTGGAAGCACTAGAATCAATCATGCAATTTTTTAATATTTTACCATTTACTAAAATGCTCAAGAAAAATGGTTCAACATTTTCCAAACACTAATTTACAGAATTATCTAAAAACATTTGAGGAATTTGAGAGACAACTCCTTTAGCTTCATTGTCATTTACTTCTTCTTTAGTGCTTTCTTTGGGACTTTGATTTTCATTACAATCCCGACTTACCCTTACATTAATATTTCCCAACCATGCTATAGCTTTATTTCGGTGTTCAGGGATTCTTAGCAATTATGACAATGGAACCTTAACAGTAATTTGAGACAAAATAGCAAGCATATCTATGGAAGAACCAAGAGGGTCATCATTAGTCACATTCCTCTTCTCATCTTGTTTATCCAAAATGTTCAGAGCATTTTGATGATTCTTATCATGTTTTGTGATGATCTTTGATACCTTCTCATCTATTTTTCTGGGGACATTATTTGAAAACTCCATATCTTTAGGATTTCCTCCTTTCTTTTGTTCCCACCTTCTATTAGTAATTTTAACCTTCACAGCAGGAACTTCTTTAGGTTTCACAATTTCTGCCTTCTTAGGATCAACCCCTTTTATGAAGATACTATCTACCTTATTACTTTCATCTCTCTGAATCATGTTTCTAGTCTGAACTTGAGCTATCATATTAGTAGTAATTTGATCAATCTCTTCCCTAGAAGGTTTTCTCAGTGTTACTTCTTCCTTTGCATTTACCATGTTACACACATTGTCCTCCACATCACTTTCACTAGAAAATACTTGCTGTTGTATGACATTCTGAAATTGTCTTTGGTCATACACATCTCTGTCATAATCTTCATAGTCAGAATAATGTGATTCAAACATATTGCATCCTACATCATCATTATTTTCTTCTTGCTCATGACACTTTTCTACTGCAGTTTGATTTCCTGGGAATGACAATGCTACTGCACAAGATTCAGGGGAATGGGGTAATTGACATGCAAAACACTAAGTGGGTTCAGCAACAAATTCAAGTTCATCTACCAAATTTATAGAATTTTTTGACAAAGGATTAGGGGTCACCTTGTTGTTGTTGTTCTTGGGAGGAGGGAAACTAGGATGACCATCCTTCCAAGTAGTGTTATAAGGGAAATTTTGTGCCCTATTTTGTCTATTGAAATTTGATTGATAGGGGGCCCTATTATTAGTGGGGTTCCTATCATTCTTCATTTGAGGAAGGTTTAGCCCTTTTATAGCATTTAGAATCTGACTCATTTCACTAGGTTCTTGCTTTTTTCCTCCTATGGCTTTATTTTCCTCCTTTCTATTTCCCTTATTCCCAAATAACCTAAGATCATCTCTTTTTCTTTCTAATCTCCCTGAAATCCTCAAATTATTTTCTATATTAATAGCAATCTTGAAAGCATCTCTTAAAGTCCTAAGCTCTTTATCCGTAAGCTGGTATGCCATTTTACCATCAAAAGCATTTAGATAAGTGATCAAACATACCTTGTCATCAATTCACATGGCTTGTATTAGCTTGTACATCCTTTTCTAAAATCTAGTGCTAAATTCAGTAACAGATTCATTAGGCAACCTCTTGATATTATTGAATTCACTCAAAATATAGCTCTGATTTTTCTTGTCAGTTGTCACCATATTGCTCTTTGAAAAAATACTCAATATCTTTCCAATCAACAATAGACAATTTAGGAAGTCTTTTGAGCCATTCTCTAGCATCTTCAGTTAATGACTGAACAAACAACTTCATAATGACATCTTCAGCTTCAACCTCATAATCACTCATCATATCAAGAAAACTCCTTAAATGGTCTTCACAAGAGATAACATTATTTCCATCAAATTTAGGCAATCTTTTCCTCATTTCTTGTGGGATGGGGTTTGGAAAACTATGGATTCCATCAAAACATATTTGCCTATAGCCTTCTAATTGAACAGGTCTTCTTTGTAAATCAATTTTGGGGTGATTAGCATTGTCTTTCTTAGTATCATTCATATTATTACTAGTACTAGCATCACCAACAAATTTGTTAAGATCTACTTTTTGTGAAGATGAAGACAAGAAATAAACATGCACCTTAGTAGTATTTTGATTTGCATCATTAGATCCATCATCATCTTTAGGCGTAGTTGCAGACTGCTTCTTGGTAATTTCCATGAATTTGATCTTATTGTTCATCTCAGCTATAGCAGCCTCACTTTCTGCAATCTCCAATCTCTTGGCTAAAGCATCCCTTTTTTTTCTTCTCTTTTCCAATTCAATATCAGAAAGTGACATGGAATCATGGATTTGAACTGTCTTTATTGGCTCATTGATCTTAATACCAATCTCCTTTTGTTTTCCTTTATCCTTAGCCCCTACAAAAAGATCCACATTTTTTACTCTATTGTTATCAACTTCTAGAGCAATATAGTTCTTAATCTGTTGTATTACAAGTCCCTCTAGATTCATTTTTTGAGTTTCCAGCAAATTCTTCACTTGCTTCTTAAGTCGTTCAACTTGTCCCACAATCTCAGGCTGCCATGCACTAGCTGCTATCTCATTTTTCTTCTTTAGAGCAGCGATTCGCCAAAGTAGTTCTTGCTTTTCTTCATAAGCCTTTGTGATCTTTTCTTCCCTTTCCTTTTGAAATCTCCTATTAATAGCTTCTTGCTCAGCAAGGTGTGCTTTCAAAATTTCATTCTCATCAGGATCAGGGATAGTGAATTCAGACCTAGATGTTTTCTCATCATTAAAACTTTTAGGTTCTAAGTGTCTAGGTCTCACCTTTTTAGGAGAATAATCTGACATGAAAGGATTTGTGCTACGCTGGAAAAGATTGTTACTAGTCCTATCCTCAAGACTAAATACATGTGGTTGCACAACCTTTTCCTGACATATCATTTCAAGGGTACTATAGAAATCATCATCAAACAAAATTGGGTGAGATCTCGGACCTTTGGAGAAAGGCACCTTTTCAATAGCAGAATGGTGAATGTTATATTTCCCTACTATTTGCTCTTGTGAATAGCTTCCTTTCTACATCTGATTTCCCTTCACAGCCTAGTTCTGCCTTCCTCTAGGAGGGAGATCAATTTGTAACTTGATTCCTGGGTTTTTCCTCACATTTACCCGTGTATTTTTCTTTTCCATATTTTGAAACAATAAATTCCTTGAATCTTGACACTGGTTAAAACCTTTTGAGTTGCCACCCACTCTACCAAAATGGGAATAATTTCTAGATAGATCACAACCACTTCATTGACAATCTAGGAAAAGTGCAAATATCTTTCCAAACCATGGGAAACTTCAACATGAAACACTTACTTCAAAGTCTACCCAAGGTAAACATAGATCTTAAATGATATACTGGTTTATGACAACAAAGAGTGTGTTCCCCAGTAGAGTCACCATTTTGTTGGCTCCTAATTTAATAGTTTTGGAAATAACCAAGAAACCAGACCAATACATCTAAGATTAGCAAACTCCTATGATGGATTCACTTGACTAAAGTCTTGGGCCAACTATAAGGATAAATCCTTCTTCTTCAGGCTCTGTTAGACCTAGGCGGGTGTACCTCAGACTCTTTATATGGTACCAATGTAAAGGCATGCGACTGAATCTGGAAAACAGATAGAATCCCTTAATCTTCTATGTTTATGCAAGCATTCATGGATGAAATAGCCAATAACAGAGCACATGAACCTGATAAACTAAGTGAGGGAAAACTCTTTTAACTCTTAAACACAAAAGGAAAGATATTCAATTAAGATTTGTATCTCAACATCATCCGAGTATGCAACAATAGAGAATATGTATCCTCCAAGTTGACCAGTCCCTTATCCATTGGGCAATCAACTAAACCTTAACATGCAAATGGATACCTAAAGTATACTCATATATTTAGGCATATGATCTATCTATTTGACTTGCAAATAGACATCAATCTTCATAAAAACTCTCATGCTTATGATGAAATCCTTTTGGTGCAATCTGTAACCCTATTAGTATGAACAAGCATTTACATGGATCTTTGTTCCAACAACAAATTCATCCTGACATACAACCTTAAAGGATTGCAACTAAGTCCAAACTCTTCGTTCTCAAATACAAAACATTATAGATAACAAAAGAAGGAGATGAGAATCAAAATGAAACTAAGAAAGGTGAAGTTCTTTTATTAATTTCATTGAAAACAATACATCATCTGCATATCAAAACTTAGAAAATACACAAAGAATGACTATGTAATATAACAAATGCCTCAAAAGGAATACAATATACTGTTCATAACAGAACAACACTGAGAAAATGGTATCACAACTATGAGAAAATATGAGGAAATTGGAAATAGACTGATCCCACAATCCTCCTAAAATCTTCAAAGAATTGGAACCCTTACAATCAACAGAAAAAGAAGATATATAGGAGAGAAGATCTTTCAGGAAATGTAATCTGGAATTGACATATGTCCTATTGAAAGAGCCTTCATTCTGAAGTTGCTGAAACTAAACTTCCTCATCTACCTGCAAAAAACCATAAATGATGCCAAAATATTTGATATATGCCCTTTAACAATTAGTAAAATATCCCATGGAGAAATATCAAGAAATCATCAAACTGTACTGAGGCTCCAAAAATTTGATCTCAACATGTCACTTCTTCTTTGCCGTGAAATGCAACTTGTGCTATTGCCAAAAACATTTAATTTCTCCCAACTGCATCAAAGACAATCAAATCACCCTTAATTTTTTTGGAGAAGTCATACATGATGAAATTATGTCTATATTAGATTGCAATTTCATCTGCAACATTAAATTTGCAATTTTCATCGAGAAGGCCCTGAAATTCTGCTTTGCTCTGTGAAATTCTTTGCTACAATTCGCTAGATTTCCTTGTGAAATTTTGTGCGCTAGCTCCAAATTTTTTTTGTATTCTGATAGCCTTTTGTAATTCGGTGGTTCAATAAATGGCGAGATCATGAATTATATTCAAGCATTGAAATCACACAAATGAGCTCTGAACCAAATTAACTTCCATTAGCCATTTTTTCTCAAGTTGTATCAGAAATTCAAATCTCATCCATCAATTTCACCAAATCGGACAACTTTAATTCAAAAAAGTAATAAGCTTTATGTCTTGAGGAGTGGGGCCACATGTCGCATTTTCGCTTACTCGTATTGCTTAAATTTCTTACATCTTAAAATAGCAGGTAAGCGCCAATCGTTGATCTTCAAAAGATCAACGGTGACACTGATTACACCTTTAATCCTTCTGAGTTGGGAATAGTGATGCCACCATGGACACATGTCTGCAAACCGCTTGCCCACATTATTTAAACTTCCTTCAAGCTCTCAATGCAAGTAAGTGCCCTTTGTTGATCAAGACAAGATCAACGATGTAAGAAAAATTCTACACTTTATGGTTGCTTCATCTACTTTGGCCAATGAAATAACTACTTTCAACTCTCGTGCTTTGACCTATCTAACTACTGCATTAACCTCTTAAACTTTTCGTGCCCGTAATAAAAGTACTTCAAGCTAAGCACATGTGGCATATAGTATGGCATGACTTAGTTTTCTCTCCCAATCCTGACCCCACTATGACACGCGGCACAAAGGCGCATTTTCGCATTTCTTATTGAATGAGTAGTTCTTTATTGTGGGCTTGCACCAGCCCTTGATCTTTGAAGGATGTACGGTTGACAAAGGTCCGATCATATTTGGCAGAGAAACCTCTTTAATGGCACAATTGGCAATACATGTTAGCAATCACTTTACAACTTGACATACTGCAACATATACTAAGGCTTCCCAACCCCACCTTGCTACATGTCCAAAAATTGCTTGGCCGCTTTATTTAAAAACCTTGCACCTGAACATTGCGAGAATGCGGTACCAGTTAATTTGAATGAGATCAACGGTCACACAAAATTACTAATACTTCGGGCATTTTTCAAAATAATCCAGTCAAAAAGAATATGGTCAATGAATTTTAAAAGAGCTTTTGATAAAACCATGCTTGTGTAAGCCTGACCTTAGGTTAAAATGATAAACCATTAAATAATATTTTTCTTAAAATATTTCGAGGGTTTTTCAAAACTAGGGTAAAATAAGACAGGGGACTAGGGTTTCTGAGAAATTCTCTGAAGACAAACCTTGAGAATTTAATAGAATTTCAAAGAAACAGAGACCAGGCTATGAACTAGGGCAATCTAAGGGTTTGAAAAATACAAGGAACAAAACCCTAATTTGCAAGACACAAAGACTCAAATGATTTTTCACTAAAAATTTCCCAAAAATTTTGCATTGTGAAAAATCAGACTAACACATACAATATTGAATCACTTTTTGTACTTCACAATTCTTCTGATTATTAGATCTTCATACAAGCCTTTAATAGACTATAGACAATCTTCCTTCCAGTTCACTCAATGTCATAAACAAGGAGTAACTATGCATATATCAATTTTCATCATAGCTTATGTTATCACATCACATCACATTACACTACACCTAAGTATGCAAATGAAGTTCTTTACTTATATCAAACATATTAATCAATCCTTCCTTTGTCGGCTCTCATATCATCCTTAGAGTCGGCTCATCAAGACTTAATAATCAAAATTCTTTAAGTCGTACAACTCAATTTGCTAACATGCTCTATTCCGTACTATGAAGTATCTACATCGATATTTCCTTCATAACTTAAACTTGATTATCCATACACACATGCATACTGGTATACATCACCAGGATGACATCATGCATCATTGGTCAACTATGCAAGAGAATATTCTTAAAGATTAATCTGCTATCAATAGAACTCATCATGCTGCTATATCCTTGTCTAATGCTACTTAGATAATTTTCCATCACAAATAATCATAACTATACTATAAAACATATGTTGCCATAAATGACAACCACATATCTCATCTTATTTGACTAATTGACTATATTGCCAACAGTCACCTCACATAGTAAAATGGCTTGTGATTCTTGTACTTTCTTAAGATTTTTTATTTCTTCAACTAAGGTTCTATTATTTTCCATTAGATCTGCAACTACTGCATCAAATTCATTGGAGTTTCCATTTGCATATAGCTTAGTAGTGTCCATCTCTTGGTATTGTGTGTCATTCTCCTCAGTAGCAATTTCCTTCTTTCTTCTTAATGATTTCTTTAGATCATCTCTTGTTTCATTCAACTGATGTAGAATGAGTTGTATTTCAAGTCCCTAATTCTCAATGATCTTTCCCAAATTTTAGAATTCCATTTCCAAGATCTTTCCTGAAAGTTGCAAAGCTTCACTTTTAGAGAACAAGGCTCTGATACCAATTATTGGAATTACAATAGGAAAGGTAAACTTCTAAGAAGGGGGGGGGGGGGGGGGGGTGGTGGTGTGTGAATCAATGCTTTAAATTTTGACCCATTAAATATTCACTACACATCCATCTCACATATTCAATAAGTAAATTGAAATGCCATGCAAAACATATACATCTAAAGCATGTAAATAAACAAGCATTCACATATATGTGACACAAGATATGATTGCCCAGAAACCCTCCTATAAGAAGGTAAAACTGGAGTAGGGATGACATCCACAAATCTTCACTACTGTAGTAATAAAATGTATCCAATGAAGGTTACAATGTTTGATCATGAACCATTATTACCTATGAAAGGTCTACCCTGTTAAAGACTTATAAAGACTGTTAGGTCTCACCCTTTTAGAGGATTTCAACACCCTATTAAAAGTGTGCGTGATTAAAGAACTTCAACTCACAATTAAGTAAGCACCTTGTTAGGGGATTTCAATACAGCCTATTAGGACTAATCTATTAAGAGAATTAACTAATTCACCTATTCAAATGTCTTAGCAACAATCATGTGGTTAGCACTCTAATGTTTGATAATAAATCACCTCTATTCTATTATGTACTTCATCCTTCTTGATCAGATGACTCTTTGATGCTCACTATTTCCTCCCTTTGTTATCCTTTAACTGATTCTACAATACAATTCAAATCATAATGCCTTGATCACCATGAATGTCTTGGTTTGCGCATGCAAAACTCTCCTTCATCATTCATTCCCTTTTCGCAGATATAAAGCTTAAGGTTTTTCCTCCTTAAAAAGACCTAGGTGACTGAGGGTTATGTATGAATCAATGGCCGTGATTCATCCATATTACTGCTTAAACCTTTCCTTTACTTGATTGGGAGCATGTAATACATAGGGATTCCAACTTAAGATTTGTCCTTATCACCAAAATATCATAATTCAATCTTTAAGTTGACTCAAAAATGGTTTACATAGTAGTTTGTGCCAATACAAATAACTATGACAAAACTGTGTTACTCAACATATGAAGTCCCTAGTGCTTACCACATAAAAACTTCAATGTTGTCATTTAGAATTTGAATGACTCGGTATGCACTGCTTGCTTGACTCTTGAATCACTCAGCACATACTATCTTCTTAGCACTTGAGTGACTCACACTCACTGTTTACTTAGCATTCTCTAACTTATATGTTGTGCTTGGCATATGTTACTTGTTTGGCATGAACAAAGTAAATAAATTAAGTGTATAGAAACTCACTAGTCAAAATCAATTTGAGATTAATAGAGATTGCCTCTGCCCTAAGTTATGTTGAATTTGATGATATCAAAATTCTTGAAAGTGCAAAGAAAATGTGGGATGCTTTACACACCATTTATGGAGGAGACAAGAATGTTCTAAGAGCCAAAACTGAAAGTCTCGGAGGTAAGTTTGATGAAATGAGAATGCAAGAAGGTGAAAATATTGGTCAATATTGCTTAAGGATAAAAGATGTTGTTAATCTAGTAAGAGGAGCTACTAGTACAATAGATGATGATATTGTACTAAGCAAAGTTTTAAAAATACTACTGCCTATATATGTTATTAGATTTTCTAAAATACAAGAATTGAGATGTATACTAGGGAATACTATCTCTTGAAGATCTAGTAGGTAGGCTTGCTACTTTTGAGATATCTAACTTTGATAATTACAAACCTAAAACTATTGAATATACTTTCAAAACTAAGCTATCATTGAAGGAACCTGATGAGAAGAAGAATAAGAAGACAAAATATGTGTCCAGTGATAGTAATATTGTCGAGGAAGATATAGGTCAACTTGAAGTACTATTAGCGAGGATATTTCATAGAGGTAAAGGAAAGTTACCTATCATGTGTTTCAATTGCAATGAGGTTTGTGATATTGTTGCTAGATATCTAGAGAATAAGAATTGCAGAGGTGGTGACAAGTACAAAAGTAGAAGAGATGAAGACAACAAAGACTACAAAGACAAAGGCAAGAAGTCTTGCTACATTGTTCAAGAGGAAACAAAAGATGGATTTGATGATCATGATGATGAAGTGGTGTATGTTGCAACGAAGGATGAATCTGACAAGGATGAGGCCACTGCACTAGTGTCTTGTGTGAACAAGAATGATAGATGGATCATTGCTAGTAGGTGTTCACATCACATGACTGGATATAAAAGTAAGTTTATTACCTTGAAATATTATGATGGAAATAGTGTAAGTTTTGGTAATAATGCACCATGTCTTATAAAAGGAAAAGGTTCTATCAAGCTAATAGAAAATATTTTATGTGACAATGCTTATTATGTTGAAGGACTTAACTATAAATTGTTGAGGTCTTACAACTGAATAATTCAAGATGTAAGGTTGAGTTTGAAAATAAGATTGTTAAGATATATGATACTGATGGAAAAATGATTAGACAAGGTGATCAAACTAGAGGTAATCTATATTTCTACCTTAATATAGAGGATGCTACTTCTTTAATTGTAGAATTTGATGATGTATGGCTATGGCACAAGAGGTTATATCATGTAAATTTTGATAACTTGGTTAGTATCAATAACATGAGAAGAGTAATCTATTTTATCTTGATATAGAGGATGCTACTTATCTAATTGTAAAATTTGATTATGTGTGGCTATGGAACATAAGGTTATGTCATGATAAATTTGATAACTTGGTTAATATTAGTAACATTAGAAAACTTAGAGGTTTTCCTAAGTTGAAGAAGCTTAATAATATAACATGCAAACAATGTCAGTTAGGCAAAATGACAAAGTCAAGTTTTAAGAGTAAAACTCATACCTCTAAAGGAATATTAGAGAATGTTCATACTAACTTGTGTGGACCAATTGAAGTACAAAGCTACAAAAGAGATGAGTACATTACGCTACTTGATGATTATTCTAGAATGATGATAGTTATATTTTTAAAACAAAAATTAGATGCTTTCTAAATGTTTAAGTGGTACTTAGCAAGAGTTGAGAAGGAAATAGGTAAAAGTCTGAAATGTTAGAGATTTGACAAATTAGGAGAATTTATATCAAATGAGTTTGAGATTTTTTGTAATGACAGAGGTATTAGAATAAAGACATGCTCTTAGAACCCCTCCACAAAATGGAATTGCTGAAAGGAGGAATAGGTCTGTAATGGACTGTGCTAGGTGTAGACACTTAAAATCCCCTAGAAAACAAAGTATTTTTATTTTTTGAAAAGTTCCTAATGACATCATCATTTATTAATTAATTATTTAATTAATTAATTAATTTATTTTTATGCCATTAAATCCCCTTGTCTTATTTAAAAATATTTAATTAAGGAATCCCTCCCAAAATGTTTAAATCTTATTTAAACATTATTTTCCTTATTTATTAATTATTTAATTAATAAATTGACCAAAAATCTTAAAATAAATATTTAATTTATTTTTTGCCCAAAACTTGGCCAATCTCCTTAAGACCACTAACCTCTTCCAAAATCTTCTAATCCTTCTTTAATTTTGATTAAAGGCTAATCCCATCATTTTCTACCCCTAATCCCAACTCAAAATATTTAATTAAGATTAAATATTAATCCTCATGTTTATTAAAAATACTTTAATAAATATCTCCTCAACCCAAACCCTTGAAATAAATAAAACTTTATTTATTTCTTAAAAATCTTTTATCCTCATCCTAGGAAATTCTAGAGCCTTCTAGAAGGTCTTCATCCTCACCCTAAGCCTATCTCTAAACCTCCATTTTAGCCTAATCCACCCCATCCACCCATACTAACCAAACTTAGCTACTAACTCACCCACCCTCAATAAATGCCATCCACTTGCATATCTCTAACATCCCTAATCTAAATCTTAAATCACCTCTAATCCTCCCTAACCTTGTCACATTCCCTAAGCTAGTTTAAGACTTTCCTAAACCAAGCAAAGTCAACAATCTTAACTCCCTTCAAAATATCCCAACCACCCAACCATGAATGCTCTTACAAAGCTATAAAGACTCTTACAAGCCCATTCATTGCTCTTACAAGCCATTTATGAGGGTCTTTAAGGCCTTGAACTCCCTTTGTTGACTCATCCTTGCCCTTTCCTCCATCCACTCACCCTGTGACATGTGACACTCCTTGATTAGCTGTAAGGAAGCACAATCCATGTGCTCTCCTCTCATGCAATCTAAGCCATCCATAAGATTTTTTCCATCCTTGCATCTTAGCTCTCAAACCCTCAAGTCCTTAGCCTATAAATTGGATCCCGTCCCAAGCCATTTCAACACAATCCTTGAGCTAAAGTTATAATGCTAGTTTGAGAAACAAAGCCTTAACCATACCCTTATAATGTCAAACTGAGAGCTCACAAAGCTACCAATTTTCCATTACCCATACCCACTATTGAAGCAAACTTGAACCCCTTTGAACATACATACCAACCCTTTACTTAGACTCATCTACCAAGCAAAGAGCTAATTTCTATTGGGAGAGTCCATTCATTTGGCTCACATTCTTAATTAGGGGTTCCTCTTTAGTCTATCTTATATGTTATATTAATCTTTGTTAATTAATGCTTTGTTCTCTTAATAGATTAGTATTTCTTGCTAACATATTAGTGTATACATTTTGGCATGCCTGGTGAGACCCCACTATGAGTCATTCATTCATCTATTTCAATTCATGTGTTGTTATTGTAAACTAACAATCTAACATTTTTTGTTGTTTGAGTGGGTTGTAAGGTGTTTCTCTTATTTTTGCAGGTTGAAGGACGCATTTGAGAAGACAACATACCCTCTAAAATTCAAAAATAATAATTAAAAAAAAAAATTCTAAAAAAAACCGCACCCATAAGTTTTGTTCATGCGTAGTGTTGTCTCCACAGTTCAGCGTCTCCGCCTACTTCTGGTTGTCTGCGCCGCCAAACTGAACTGTTGTCTCCGCAGTTTAGCGTCTCTGCAGTTTGGTGTCTCCGCCTAGTGAACTGTCGTCTTCGCCTGTTATTGTTGTATTTCTGTTTTAGCATCTCTGTTCCTGCACTTTTTTTTTAAATTTTTTTAAAAGGAAGTATAAATCAAATTTTAATTTTTGGTGGTTCCATAGAGTAGAGGTTTTTCTAAGCATTTTTATGCCTAGGAAAAAGAAAAAAAAAGGTTGATTTTATTTTCTCCATAGTTAAGCTTCAATTTTTAAGATTTTTGGATGACTAATCAAATTGGCTTTTGTAGCTTTGCAGATTGGAGCATCTACGAAACTACTAACCATGTTTCTTGCAGGTTCTCTTTGCATGGTTTAATGCTCTTGAAAAATGAACTTGAATGTTTAAATACTTGTCTTTGAATGCATGTTGCTAAAATGAACTTGAATGTTTAAACACTTGTCTTTGAATGTATGTCGCTTAAATCAATCTTGAATGTCATGGATTAAAATCAAATTTTTCTTGAAATGCATGATTCAAACAACAAATTCAATCTTGAATGCCATAGATCAAATAATCATCTTTTGGGGCATAAAAAGAATCCACATTTTAGAAACTTTCTAAGTTATAAAAACCAAATAAAGACACTTTGAGTGAGTTTGTTGTTGGACTCACCTCCTTTAATCACCCATCATTCTAACCATTGGTTGCAATCTCAACGCCATATATGGGAATGGGTCTACCTAAGAAGGTGTTGAGAGCTCCACAAAAATCAAACTCCACTTGTGTTTTTATTAGTTTTTCTAAGTTAGAAATTTTTTTGAATGCACATTAGTCTCGCTAACACTTCATTTCGGCATAAAAAAATTGAACAAATCTTGACGTGGAGGGCCTCCGGGCGCGTGCTTGAAATCAAATTTCACACATCTTTGTTTTGGGCTTAAAACAAACTCACACTCAATCTTGAATGCCTTAAAGAAAAATGATTCGATACTTGATGTGGAGGGCCTCCGGGCGTGCGAGTTTACTTTTGTTGACCCTAAATCTTCTTTGTGTATTCATTCTTCGATCAATTTTACTTTTGTTAACGCTTCAAGTTGGAATTAAACATTTGCATCCTAAACATGTGTGTTTGCAAGGTCTAGATCAGAAAACTTAAGCGTCAGTTGGAAAAGAATTCTGTCTTTTAGCCCAAGATCATCCAAGTCTTCTCTCCCCTTGTCATTTTTTGAGGCCATCTTGGGTGCATAAGATTAGGATCCAAAATCTTGTTTAAAGTTTTAGGAGGCTTGCTTGGGGATTTCATCACCCCTTGGGATGACCTCAACTCCAGCGTTTCGGCGGAGTATAAGGATCGGGAGGTGAATCCAAAGACACCTCTCTTGGAATCAAGATTTTGTCACTCAGGCTGAGCCTCAAGGAACTTTATACCCTTGAGAAGTGAAAGAGTAGAAGTGAGTTACCGCTCTTCTCAGCTATGTGACATCTTTTTGGTTTCATCTACGGATTTGGGCCTCACGTACCTTGGATATATTAAGGAATCCCTAGCTAAACCAACTGTCAGCCTTGCAGACAACCATCTAGGGTGTTAATGTGTTTGAATTGACTGATTGAAACATTTGCAAAACATACACACTCCTTGGCGCAAGTATCACATTCTAAGAACCGAAAACTTCTATGTGGTTGTTCTTATCTATTGCTTAATTTTTTATTTGTTGAATGAATGTTTGCCAAACTTGGTCGATCCTAGCTTAGAGCATACTTAGCGTAGTCACTGCCTGTTTCAAAAGTTGAACAAGTCGAAGCAAAACAAACGAGATCTCTCAAAGCCAAGCAGATTCAAGAATTTATGTTAGAACAACCCAAACCCAAACAGAAGTTTCACAAAGCCAAACTCAAGCCATCTCAGGCATACCAAGAAATTGTAGCTAAGAAAAAGGAAGTAACACCAAGCCCTTGAATTGCCAAACTCCACAAAATAGAAGACAAAGCTGTCGATGAAGCCCTTTAAGAGGCCTAGTTAGATCACACTATCAAATTTAGCAAGCATCCAGGAGTTAACCCTGCTTATGCCTTACCAACTAGGCATGATTTTTATGATTAGACCCCCTTGTTTCTCCACATCTTCTTGCATAAGCTTCACTTTAGAGTCATCTTTGTAGGAAAGCCAACCATCTTTAGTCATCCATCTCATTTAGAACCAAACCATCTAGCCAGCTATCCAAAAACTTCACATCCAAGCCTTCAAAATTGTGGTCACCTTGCCAAAAGTTTGCCATTCCTAACATCTTCCAAATCCACCAATCTCACCAAGGTTATCCCTTTGACAGAGCTTTGTCTAGGGTAATGTAGATTTGTTACTTGTTATCCCTCATCACCTTAAGCTAAAGGTTGGAATCCACAAGTGGTCAATCTTGTGTTCTTCCTAAAGGATCATCAGTCTATCCTTAAGTTGACACAATCACCACCAAGCTTGCACATAGGAAAGCAGACCTTTCGTGCTTTGGCAACATATCTTTGAAGTTAGAATCCCCAACACAATCCTCCTTAGGTTTTGTCATATAGCTTTGCCTCAACCTAGAAAACTATTTCCATAGAAAAGCCTTCCCCCCTTTGCATCCATCAGCATTGTTGCATCTCATCCCTAGGAACATTCTGCATTTTCATGTCACCCGTCACTCGTTTAGCCAAGAAAAAGAAAGAAACAATAGAGCCCTATCATTTGGATCAAACAACATCGCTCCCCTTAAGTACCCAACCATCCTTTAGCCTAGAGAAAGCTATACGATCACGTACTGACATTGAAGCTTTCATGAACCAACCAAGAAATGCAGTATTGGTGAACGCCATTATAGACAAGAACAAAGAAACAATCATGGCTAACTTTCAAAGGGACAACATTGGAGCCTTCAACTTTGGAAGACCTCCTCCCTTATCAGATCCATCTCACCCCTTGTTTGAGCAACTCCCACCACCCATAGGCTCTTATGATTCGAATTATCCTCAATATGTGCCAAAAGAAGAGCCTCAAGCCAATCCATATGATCCAATTGACCCAAACATACCATCCTCCACCCAAGTTGAAATCTCCATTTTGCAAGCTAATCCAGCCACCACCACTCCACCATTGGTCCATACCACTCCATCCCAAACCCCCTTCGCCCAAAACACCTCATCATTCACTCCCTTCACTATTGTTGTTGCTGCTCTCTAACCTAGCCTTCCAAATCCACCCATCTCCCAAATTAGTGCTAGTATCTTTGGCCAACCTCAACAATATACAACCGGGATGCCACCCATGGGGCCAAGTAATTAACCTTTCATCACCCCCAGCTTGTTTACCTCAGCTCAAAACACAATTCCATCATTTTCACTAGGTCCTTGGAGCTCAGTGCAATTAGCCACAAATTCACAAGCTACTACCCTCACTCCACAAAGCTATCAAAACCCACAAGCTACTACCAATGTTCTACCAAGCTCTCAAGTGACCCAAGCTCCTGCCACCACTCTACCAAGCTTTCAAATCCAACCACCAAGCTATCAAACCCCATCAGTTCCATTCCCAAGCTTTCAATTCCCACCAGCTCCACCACCAACTAATCCATTACCTCCTATTACCAACTATTTTTCTATGCCACTTCTAGGAGGAAATCCACCACCACCAAACACCAATTACTTGGCCTCTTTTTCCATGTAGACACCTTCCTAGATGGGGGCACAACCCACATATATTGGTCAAACTCCTCAAATCCAAAGTCATGTTCCAAAAGCTCCCCGATCCTTTCCCTAAGCTTCACAACCATCTTATACCTTACCTCCACAAAGCAACCCATTTATCCCACAGCCAGCCTATGTCCCTCAATCCCAACCTCAAATCCAATATCAGCAGCAAGCCTCGCAACACATGCAGCAATATGTGCCACGTCCACCTCAGTAACCCATCATCCACCATTCAGTTGCCCAAGCCATGTACAATCCCTACTAGCCCATACCTCAAAGCCATCCATATTCCATTGCCCCATCTAGCACATACCTACCTCAAGGCACTCCTACATTCACCCATTAATTCAGAATGGGAAGCCATGAAAACAGCTTTGAAGAACATCCAAGAGGGAAATGATCCAAAAACCTTCAAGTTTGAGAATGTGTGTCCTTACCCATTTGATAGAGCCATTACCATGACACCATTTCCCAAGAATTTTGAGACACCCAGGTTTGACAAATTCAGAGGAAAAGGAGACCCTGTCACACATATCAAAGAATTTTACATGCACTGCCAAGAAGTGGTCGGACCAGCTCTTGAATGGTTTTATAGAATACCATATGGCACAATTAAAAACTTTGCTAAATTTTTTGAGGCATTTGTAGCCCAATATGCCCATCTTGTTGAAACAGAGCTATCAATAGTTGATCTTGTCCACACTAAGCAAAAAGGTGGAGAAAGCCTTCTCGAATACCTGCAAAGATGGCAAACCCTTGCCACCCACATATCTTGCACCTTACCAGAGCACCATTTGGTGAAAATGTTTATTGATAATGCCCATCCTAGCTTGGCTCACCACATGACCATGAACTATTTGCAGACCTACAAAGATATCAAAGAGAAAGGAATGATCCTTGAGCAAGGACTCATTAAAGATGGTGTGGTCAAGATTTACAAGGAAGCCAACCAAAATCAAACACATTCCAATGACAAGTCTAAGTATTGGAACAAAAACAAGCACATTGCAACAGATGGCGTCACTGACACCAGGCATGTGAATATTGTTGGTCCTTCCAAAAGTTAGCCCAACCCACCATATCAACCAAACAATCAACAAGCTATCAACTACCAATAGCAGGATCACCAAAGCTATCAAAGCCACAATCCAAGACCCAACTTTCAAGGGTCTAGCAATAAAGCTAATGCCATCAATGTAGCTATAGGGCAAAAGCCCAGATTCCAACTTGCACCTAGAAACTATACACCCCTTGGTGAGCCATTGGATGTCATTTTTGAGAAATTAGTCAAGGAAAACCTCATCAAATTTCCTCCTACCCAGTAAATTGACCCAAGCCAATCCAAAGCTGCATGGTACAAAGATAATGAGTATTGTAAATTTCATAGGGTAAAATGTCACACTACCCTTAAATACATAAAACTAAAAGATTATGTGTAGGACCTAATTGATCGAAAAGAAATCATCGTTGGTGCCCAAACCTCTCCCAATACAGGCTTACAGATCTAGCAAAATGCTTTTCCTCCTCACAACGACCAAAATCCTAGAAAAGCACCTATCCAAACCAACAACAACAACACCAACAATCGCTAGCCAAACCAACAGCATGGGAAGAACAATGACCACACTTCATCCTACATAGACTATGGTAGCCTCATTGGTTGTATATCTGAGAAGGAGCCTTCTGTCAATGTTATCAATATCTAAGGCCCAAACAATGAGTGTGTAGTCACCACTTGAAGAGCACAATTTAACATCACAGGCCCACCAGTTTCACCAACACCATCAGCTCCATCAAAAAGCCAATACAATATCTTGGAACACCTCAGGAACACGCTAGCCCAAATCTCCATTTTAGACCTTCTCCGCACTAGTCCTGTGTACAAAAACATCCATGACAGTGCTCTCATAGAATCCCGTGTCCCTTCAGATATCAACACTATTGATTTTCGTAATCTCATTAGACACCTATCTT
Source organism: Cupressus sempervirens (assembly GCA_028749045.1). Classification (NCBI taxonomy): domain Eukaryota; kingdom Viridiplantae; phylum Streptophyta; class Pinopsida; order Cupressales; family Cupressaceae; genus Cupressus; species Cupressus sempervirens. Next base: position 28,016,116 of record CM053785.1, on the reverse strand, counting down.
CCTCATGTGCCCTATCATTCAAACCCACCGACATACCCGTGGTCGAGCCAGATCACACCCTTCCACTTCGCATAGCCATCATGGTATCCAATTTTTCCGTAAAAAGAGTAATGATAGATAATGGATCAGCCTTGAATATTTGTACCCTAAAATTCATAAAACAAGGTGGGTATACTGAGGTAGATATCATCAGTGAAGTTATCACCATCAAAGCTTATGACAACTTGGAAAGAACCACAAAAGGAACTATTTTTCTGCCAATCAAGGTTGGGCCAGTCATCCAAGAAACACTCTTCCATGTTATTGATCTAAATCTACCATTTAACATCCTCCTCAGTCGCCCATGGATTCATGCCATGAAAGCTGTTCCATCCACTTACCATCAGTGCGTCAAATTTTCGCATCAGGGCACTGAGATAACCATCCATGCCGATCCAAAACCCTTTGCTTACTACAATGTGGTTGAAGCTTCATATGCAAACCATTGCCCTGGAATTGATATCGGTACAACCATCGCCATCTCATCCCACACTTGTAATGACCTAGAAACTATCCTCACCTCCACCCTATCTACCGTGAAGATCAATAACAAAGGCTGTGGAGAGTATAGTCTGTCAAACGCATTTGCTATTGGGGCACTCCCACTTGATCCACACACCCATGGATGACCGACATATCACAAAGCTAAGGAGATTCCACCTCCTCGATACAAATAGTTTGGCCCAAAAACCTTTGTATCTTCAAAAATCCCTCTTCATGAGGAGCTCACTCCAAATATCAACAATTGGTTACATAAAGATGCACCTCCATGAAATCAAGCACGCCTTGATCACTTTAGCCAGAAGTATCCCCAAGAACATAAGCTCATCACTGACAAATGGAACTATCAAGGTGGTGGTCTAAGACTAGAAGAAAGAGGCATGCAGTGCCCCATTGATGCACACAAGTGGGAATCGAAGTCAGGTCTTAGCTTTGGCATAGCCACAACTCAGGGTACCAATGAGAACGGTCACTCTTTTTCAAATAGTCACTGCGACCTTGTCGAAATCGAAGACATTCTTGAGGAAGTTGAAAAGAGAGCCTACAACAATATCCCTGACCAAATCTCCCTGGGAGACTCTGTTATCCAAGAATTATCCATCCATTTCATTGACCTACCAGTTGCCCATCCACAACTCATAGATTGGGACCAACCAAGCGTCATACACATTGATGAGTTCACATCAGAGGAAGCGCTTTTGAGATTCATTAGAGCTGAAACACCTAACAAGAAAATAAAGCCAAACTCAGCATATACCTATAAGCTAGATCCCAAGGGGTATTTTGGAGAAAATCCCCAACCTAGTTCTGATACACCCAAAACTGGAACTAGGGTGAATCAGAGACTAGCTAAGGAAACAAAGAGAACCACTCAGAAAGAAAATCCAGAGCCACAAGAAGAACATGAGGATTTAGCATTGCCTCCTCAAGATAATTGACTAGAGGTGTCTTCTATTCTAATTGAGGATACAAGAGAAGTCAACATTGGTTCTTCGGAGATCTCCAGACTTGTTCATGTTGCTGCATCCCTATCGCAAGACCAAGCTGATCTCCTCTTTGAGGTCTTACGAGAGAACATTGGCTGATTTGCATGGTCATATTAGGACATGCCAGGGCTTGATCCAAAGTTTGTAGTTCATCATCTTGCAGTCGATCCAAAGATCAAGCCCGTTAGAGAAAAGCTTAGAAAAATGCACCCCAAGGTGGCATTACTGGTCAAAGCTGAATTAGAAAGAATGTTAGCGCTAAGGTTATCCGACCTATTGACTACTCAGAGTGGATCTCCAACATGGTCCTCGTCACTAAACCTTTTGGTGACATTAGAATCTGCACTGATTTCAGAGATCTTAACAAAGCTTGTCCAAAAGATGATTTTCCCTTGCCCATCATAGATATGATTGTAGATCTTACAGCTGGACATGAAATTTTGTCCCTCATGGATGGATTTTTCGGGTACAATCAAATCAAGATTGTAGAAGAGGATCAGCATAAGATAGCATTCACTACCCCTTGGGGAACCTTTTGTTACAACATGATTCCTTTTAGCCTAAAGAATGTTGGGGCTACCTATCAAAGAGCCATGACAACCATTTTTCATGATCTCATTCATAGCATTTTGGAGGATTATGTGGATGATATCTTGGTCAAATCTCATACCTTCATGGATCATCTTGCTGAACTAGAGAATGTCTTTGATAGGTTAGCCACATATCATCTCATGCTGAATCCCAAGAAGTGTGTCTTTGGGGTCACATTTGGCAAGCTTCTAGGCTTTATAGTTTCTAAACGAGGTATAGAGATCGACCCCAAGAAGGTCAAGGCTATCTTAGACATGTCTCCTCCCTAGACACTGCGACAACTTCACTCTCTTCAGGGAAAGCTTCAGTCCATCTGGTGCTTCATCTCCCAGCTTGTAGATAAGTGTACACCATTTGCACATTTACTGAAGAAGGATGAGAATTTCAAGTGGGATCCTTTATGTTAGCGCAACTTCGATTAGCTCAAGCAGTATCTCGCCAATCCCCCTATCTTGGTTCCACCAGTTCTTGGTCATCCCTTGATCTTGTACATATCAGCAACACCTACTGCTCTAGGGGCACTTCTAGCACAGCTTGATGACTACGGTAGAGAAAGAGCCATCTACTACATCAGTCGAACCCTAGCTGGTTATGAACTCAATTATACTCCTATGGAAAAAGCTTGTTTGGTAGTTGTTTTCTCAACTCAAAAGCTTTGCCACTACATGCTAAGTCATACCATCCAACTAGTCTCGAAGATCGACCCTCTCAAGTATATTCTCTCTAGAACAACACTTACAGGCCATTTGGCCAAATGGGTTATGCTCCTTAGTGAATTTGACATCTAGTATGTGGACAGAAAGGCAATCAAAGGGCAAGCTCTAGCAGATCACCTAGCTGATGTGCCTCTAGTAGATACATATCCCTTGATCACAGAATTTTCAGATGAGCATATCTTTCTAATTGAAGAATAGCCCCCATGGAAACTTTATTTTGATGGCTCATACACATCTCATGGATCAGGGGAAGGAATATTGTTGGTCACACCTCAAGGAGATTACATTCCAAAAGCCTTCAAGCTACAATTCCCTAGCACCAACAATATAGCTGAATATGAGGCTCTCATAGCAGGATTAAAGATAGTTGCAGAATGGAACATCATTGAGTTACAAATCTTTGGCGATTCTCATCTTATCATCAAGCAAGCCCTAAATGAATATCAAACCAAAGACGAAAAGCTATTACCCTACAAAGAGCTAGTTGATCAACTAACCCAACATTTTACAAAGCTTCGGTTTACGGAAGTGCCTCGAATACAGAACAAAGCAGCAGATGCTATGTCTACTATCGACTTGCTCTTGGAAATTCCCCAAGTAGCTACATAGTATGAGTTTTTAGTCGAGCAGCTCCTCACACCTGCCTATGCGAATGAGGATTCAAACCGTGTTTGTATCTTGATTGGTCCCCAATCCCCTTGGTACCATGAGATTCACGCTTACCTCAATGATGGTATCATATCCCCTCACCTCACACGTACCCAATGCTAGAACCTCATTTGAAAATCATCGCGCTATGTTATCATAGCCAATACCCTATATCGTTGGAGTTATCACAATACTCTCTCTCGATGTTTAGATTAAAATGAGGCCGCAATGGCATTAAAAGAAGTACACTCTAGACTTTGCGGTGCCCACACAAGTGGTATTGTCTTGGCATGACAAATCTTTAGAGTAGGATACTATTGGCCTACCATTGAAGAAGACTCCTGTGACTTTGTCAGAAAGTGTCTCCCATGTCAACAGCACGCAAATCTCATGCACGCTCCAGCACAGGATCTACAACCTATTGCACCACCTTGGCCTTTTTCTTGTTGGGGCCTTGATCTAGTTTGAACTATCACACCTCTCTCATCTGATGGACATAAATGGATAATAACAGCTATAGACTATATCACTAAGTGGGTGGAAGTAGTCCCCCTAGTCTCAGCTACAGGAGTTCAGGTCTCCAAGTTCATCTTGTACCACATTGTTTGCCGCTTCAGCATCCCATCCACCATCTTCACTGACCACGAAGGTAACTTTGAAAATCTTAACATGGAAGAATTATGCACTTCCCTCCGCATCCATCATCGCTTTTCTAGCCCATATTTCCCACAAGGTAATGGCCAAGCAGAGGCAACTAATAAAACCCTCCTCAAAATCCTAAAGAAAGTTGTCAATGATTCCGACTGCGATTGGCACCTACAAATAAATCTAGCCCTATGGGCCTATCAAACCTCCTTTCGTACATCCATAGGAACAACTCCATACTCCCTAGTCTATGGTGCCGAAGTGGTACTACCCATCGAGGTTGAACTTCCCTCTTTGCACATATCTTTGCAAGGGAAAATATTAGATGAAGAATACAGAGTAGCTCAGCTCACCCAACTAAATCTCTTAGATGAGAAGCGACAACAAGCCTATGATCATCTCACAGTCTATCAAACTTGTCTCAAAAGAAATTTCAACAAGAAGGTGCTTCCACGACACTTTCAGCCAGGCGACATGGTCCTCAAAGAAAATATGAAAGTCCATGCAGATCGAGAAAAGAAAGGCAAGTTTGGACCTACCTAGCTTGGTCCTTATGTTGTCACTGCATCCTTTGGCTCCGAAGCTTATCAGCTATCTGCACCAGAAGGAGAACTCTTGAATGATCCTACTAACATCATTCATATCAAGAAGTTCTATGCTTGAAGATCTTTGGTATACCCAGCTTTTGAAAAATACAAAAAAATAGTAAAGAGAAATGAGCATCCAATGGTGAAAACTTTACAATTCAAGCGCCTTGGATAGGTACCTTGGTGAAAACCTGGTAATTCAAGCACCTTGTGTACTAAGAGTAATCCATTATCTATCACTATCCTATCCCTCATCCATTCACCCACCATCCCATAACAAACCTGCTTGTTCTCTTGGTGTTCCAACCAAATATCTAACATCTAATGAAGCTTGTAAATACCTCTGTACAGCCTATAAATCTTGTACCTCAGCTTGTAAATCTTGTACCAAAGCTTGTATTATACTTTGTAAATCTTGTATCATCCTTTGTATATCCAAATCTTGTCAAAAACTTGTACCATATTCTAGCTTGTATTATATACCAAAGCTTGTATCCTAGTTTGTATCCTATCACATGCACACAAAGAATCCCATTTTCACTTAAGCTTTTTGCAAACCATCTACCTATCCACCTATCAACTATTACAGACATCCCACCCTTCACAGACTTTTCCATCTCACAAAACCAAAACATGAACAACCTTGTACATTTGTAACATATCTTGGTCTGTCAGCTTGTACATCCTCTTTAGCTTAATGCCATTGTATCTATCTAGCTTTCGTGTCAGTTCTTCCTTGATCAACATCTTGCACACATCGCACAACCCTTGGTTAGCTACTCCATTAATGCATCCTTTAGGTAGATCTAGTCACCAAAGTGTTATCCTTTTTAGTTTAGCTTGCCAGACGCATCACTCATCCAGATCCATCAGCTTAGGTGCTCTTCAATAGATCCTTGTAGGATATAGATTTCCTCATATCTGATCTTGGTCCGTTAGTATCTCATCCTACCCATCTCGTTGGCAAAGGGTCCTCTTTTAGATTTTCACTTTCTTTTGATTTGGAATCTTCCCTTTTGGGTCTTGAAATATATTTTTCAAGCAATCTTTTTGTTCCCTCCTCAAGGTTGCCACAATCTTCCATATCATGGTATACTGCGAATGGGGCAATCTGAGCATAAGGTCTTGATCAGGTCTTTTGTTTGTTTTTCTTTTCTGCTTGTGGGTTACCTAGTGTCGGTTCCATGCTGCTTCCTCCGAGATTCATGTGTGATGATGGGGCAATCCTTGCATGTTTGTTTTGAGTTAGTTCTTCAGTCCTCTGGATAGTTGGTGAAAAGGCCTTGATGTTTTTGGTAACCTTGGCAATTAACCAATAGTCCTATAGAAAATCTAGTGCTCAACTACATGGTGGTACTTCTCTTTGAAGTATACCCCCGCTCAAAAGCTTCAATGGATTCCCTTCATCTCCATTATCCCTCATCCATATCCAACATCTGTCTCTCCTACCCCAGCTTATGCATCAGTATCTCTTTGAATCAATCTTCACTTTTAGCTTTAGGGATCCATAATCCTAGTCTTAGGGATTCACCAATCCAATCAATCCACTAAGCCTCATCTTTCAAGATCCATAATCCTAGTCCTAGGGATCTCCGAAACCCATTTTCTGCCAATATGACTCTTTGAAATCCTATTGCATCAGCTTTATAATCCCCCCATCCATCTCCCTATCCTAGATTCCTTTTTATAGCGCTCCGCTCCTTCATCCTCCACCTTCCCTGAAGTCTTAAGCTTGCTTCCTCTTGTGCCTCTGACCTCCCTTTATCATTCTCCTTAGTGAGAGTTTAAGCTAATTCAGCCCCTTCTTGTTGCCAATCTGAGTCTCCTTGCTCATCCCAAATTCTTTTATTTTTCAAAAAAACCATCGAGCCTCGCTTTCTCTTCCTGCCGCCTTCTTGAGGGGGCATCTCGTAGTCCATTCTCTCATTTTTAGCTCTAGCCTTGGGCATCTTATTTTCTTATCTTTGATGTCATGCCACTTGCGACATCACATCAAAGAGGGGCAAAATGTAGACACCTAAAATTCTTTAAAAAATAAAGTATTTTTATTTTTTGAAAAGTCTCTGATGACATCATCATTAATTAATTAATTAATTAATTAATTTTTATGCCATTAAATCCCCTTTTCTTAATTAAAAATATTTAATTAAAGAATCCCTCCCAAAATGTTTAAATCTTATTTAAACATTATTTTCTTTATTTATTAATTATTTAATTAATAAATTGACCAAAAATCCCAAAATAAATATTTAATTTATTTTTTGCCCAAAACTTGGCCAATCTCCTTAAGACCATTAACCTCTTCCAAAATCTTCTAATCCTTCTTTAATTTCGATTAAAGGCTAATCCCATCATGTCCTACCCCTAATCCCAACTCAAAATATTTAATTAAGATTAAATATTAATCCTCATGTTTATTAAAAATACTTTAATAAATATCTCCTCAACCCAAACCCTTGAAATAAATAAAACTTTATTTATTTCTTAAAAACCTTTTATCCTCATCCTAAGAAATTCTAGACCCTTCTAGAAGGTCTTCCTCCTCATCCTAAGCCTATCTCTAAACCTCCATTTTAGCCTAATCCACCCCTCCACCCATACTAACCAAGCTTAGCTACTAACTCACCCACCCTCAATAAATGTCATCCACTTGCATATCTCTAACATCCCTAATCTAAATCCTAAATCACCTTTAATGCCCCTCTAACCTTGTCACATTCTCTAAGCAAGTTTAAGACTTTCTTAAACTAAGCAAAGTCAACAATCTCAACTCCCTCCAAAATATCCCAACCACCCAACCATGAATGCTCTTACAAAGCCATAAAGACTCTTACAAGCCCATTCATTGCTCTTACAAGCTATTTATGAGGGTCTTTAAGGCCTTGAGCTCCCTTTGTTGACTCATCCTTGCCCTTTTCCCCATCCACTCACCCTATGACATGTGTCACTCCCTAATTGGCTGTAAAGAAACACAATCCATGTGCTCTCCTCTCATGCAATCTAAGCCCTCCATAAGATTTTCTCCATCCTTGCATCTTAGCCCTCAAACCCTCAAGCCCTTAGCCTATAAATTGGATCCCCTCCTAAGCCATTTCAACACAATCCTTGAGCTAAAGTTATAATGCTAGTTTGAGAAACAAAGCCTTAACCATACCCTTATAATGCCAAATTGAGAGCTCACAAAGCTACCAATTTGCCATTACCCATCCCCACTATTGAAGCAAACTTAAAGCCCTTTGAGCATACATACCAACCCTTTACTTAGACTCGTCTACCAAGCCAAGAGCTAATTCTTATTGGGAGAGTTCATTCATTTGACTCACATTCCTAATTAGGGGTTCCTCTTTTGTCTATCTTATATGTTATATTAATCTTTGTTAGTTAATGCTTTGTTCTCTTAATAGATTAGTATTTCTTGCTAACATATTAGTTTATACACTAGAACACTCATGATAGAAAAAAAATGTTACTTTGAAATACTAGAGAGAAGTTGTAAGTACAATTGTCTATACCTTGAACCATGTACATGTCAAGAAAAATACTCATTCAACACCTTTTGAACTATGGTATGGATACTCACCCAATGTAAAATATTTTAAAGTATTTGAAAGCAAATTCTTTATTGTCAAAGATTTCAAGAATGGTAAACTAGATGCAAAAAGTGAAGAAGGTGTATTCTTAGATTATTCCACAAGAAGTAAAAATTATAAATGTTTAAATACTAACACTAACAAAGTTGTGGAAAGTGCAAATGTGAAATTTGATGAATATACAAAAGTATATGAGGTATAATCTATGAAGGAACCAGAAGAATACAAATGATTTATATATTTTTATGAAGGTATGCTTACTGAAAAAGATGCTATAAATCGAGCTACAAACCAAAAACAAGTTTTAGTGACTGTCGAGTTACATACTATGAATGCCGAGTTGCATTCAAGAACCAAGCTACATTTAGATGCCAAGTTATAGAATGAAGTTGAGGCACATTCTAATTCTAAGATTAGTATACATGAGAGATATGGTAAACTACCTGACAGAAATGTACATAGTGAACCTAAAGTAGATAGACCAAATGAAGAAACCATAACTGAACCAAGATTGTCCAAATATGTCAAGAGACATCATTCTGCTACACAAACCATTGGAGATAAAGATGCTAGACCAATGAAAATAAATAAGTTAAGAAATGATACATGTTTTCTAAGCATAAAAGATTCTAGAATTGTAAAAGATGCCTTAAAAGATGTGGACTAGAGTAAAGCCATGGATGAAGAGATTGAACAAATTGAGAAAAATAAGACATGGAGTCTAGTTCCTAGACCAGAAGACAAAAATGTGATAGGCACCAAGTGGGTATATAGAAATAAGCTAGATAAAAATGGTAAAGTCACAAGGAATAAGGAAAGATTAGTCTACAAAAGATATGCACAAGAAGAAGGAATTGACTATGGAGAAACATTTGCTCTTGTTGCTAGATTAGGAGTAAGAACTCTGCATACAAAAGTTTCAAAGTTTATCAAATGAATGTTAAATCTACATTTCTAAATGGCATACTAGAGGAAGAAGTTTACATAGAACAACTAAAAGGATTTGTTGATATTAACAATAAGAACATGGTATGTAGATTACACAAAACTTTATATGGTTTGAAACAAGCACCAAGAGCATGGTATGAGAGACTTTATAATTATCTTATGAAGATTGTATTTGAAAGGATTGATGATAACATCAATCTATACATGAAGACATAGAAAGGAAAAAGGTATTTTTTTATTTGAATTTTTTGTTGATGATATCATATTTGGAGGTCACGATGTTTTATGTAAGAATTTTGTAAATGAAATGAAACAATAATTTGAGATGTCTATGTTTGAAGAGATCAAATTTTTTGTGGGTTTGCAAGTACATTAGATGAAATATGGTATATACATCACTCAGTCAAAGTATGTCAAGGAGATACTAAAAACTTTTGGATTGAAGGATTCCAAACTAGTAAGTACACCTATGGTGATAAGATATAAATTGTCAAAGAATGATGATTCAACTGAGTTGAATCAAACATTATACAGGTCTATGATTAATAAATTACAATATATAGTACATAGTAGACCTAATATTGTATTATCTATAGGGATAGTTGCAAAATTATCTTCTAATCCTAAGGAGAATCATTTGATGGCAATACAGAGAATAATGAGATATCTGAAAGGAATAGAGAAATATGGTCTATACTATAAGGAAAATGAAAAATCTGAATTAAGAGCCTATATTGTTGTTGATTGGGCTGGAAACCTTGATGACAAAAAAAACACCAGTGGAGGAGCATTTTTCTCAGGAAAAAAGTTGGTTAAGTGGATTAGCAAGAAACAAAACTACACTTCACAATCTACTACTAAAGCTGAATATGTTGATGTTGCTATAAATTGTACAAACATTGTATGGATCAAACAACTACTCAAAGGTATGAATGAAGAGATCACTAAACAGTGAGACTTTATTGTGATAATACAAGTGCTATAAATATATCAAAGAATCTTGTGATGCACATAAAGACTAAGGACATTGCAATCAAGTATTATTACTTGAGAAAATTAGTTCAAGATAAAGAGGTGAAGATGGAATATGTTAACACAAAAGATAAAATTGCTGATATCTTCACAAAAACATTACCTAAGGATGCTCATGAGTATCTAAGAGGTAAACTAGGAGTGATACCCCTATCAAAGGCTATCTAAGTAACAAAAGGAATGCCCTACATTAAATAAGCTAATTGTCATATGTTACAAATTAATGCAGTAGATCTTACTTTAGGAGCTACCTAAAGTAATCAAAGAACTAAAACTACAAATCAATCACAAGCAAGGTGACACAGGAGAAACAAAAGAAGTTCATATCTACATATTAAGATGACATGTCTTTGGCATTGTTGTCAAAGAGGAAGAAATAATAGAGATTAAATTTATCTTGAAGGGAGAAATACAAGAGATTGAACAAAGAGGGAGAAATGTTGATTGCTAAGACAGAAAGTGTATCTACTAATAACATCTACCTAGTAAGTGGAAGATACTATAGAAGGGAGATATAAGAAGTCATTTAGAGGGAGTCTTAAGGATGAATTGATTATTGATTATTGAATTAATCTTTGATTGTCTGTTGATCAAAACATAACAAAATTTTGTAACATATTCAGAAGATGAAAGTTGTTGATAGAGGGAGAAATTTCAATACAAGAAATTATTATTTTTTGGTATTTTGTTGGTCTTATTGTTTTAACCAAGTTAGTTTCATTGATCAGTTTGGTTTGCCATCAATGCCAAAGAGGGAGATTGTTAAAAATAGATTGAAACAAGTATGATAAATGTGTTTCAATCATTATTTTGTCACTGATTTCAAATCTTCTTTTTGCTAGAATAGACAACAACTTATATGATTTAAGTACTATCACTTGTTTGATTGATGAAGAGGATTTGATCGAAAGATGTAACAATAGCACCTAGAGGAAAGGTTGAGTTATGATATAAAAGGTAGTACAAGAATGAACTAAAATAGTGTTAGCATAGTGCATTGATAATCTACTTAAGGTTGCAAAAGTTGGTTATACTAAGAAAGTTCAGAAGAACAAGTTAAACAAAGTTTGTCTACCAAGCTTGACCGAATGGATACTAGGTGTTGAGCAAAGATAGTGCAACTTGAACAAAAAATCAATTAGAGCCAAGTAAAAGTTTATTTTAGTGTATGCTGAGTAAAGTTTAGTTGATGTTGAGCACCAATAAACTTTAGTTTATGCTGAGCAATTTCATAGAGGATGTCTAGAAACACAGTATGTGCCAAGCATCAGAAGCAAGTTAATGTCAAATATTAGCATTATTAGAAAGATCGTGAATTTTATGGATCTAAGCCAACAATTTTGTTTTCTCGGATTGTGTGAACCAGATGGAAGATGAGATTGATGAGTTGGTGGCACAAAATTCATGGTAAACCATTTTGAGGCAAATTCAAAGAGGGTTGAAGGAGAAGTTTCTAGAAGTGATATGGAATGAGGGGTGGATTCGTTTAATCCTACCTAATCTATCCTAACCCTAAATTGGATGATGGAGAATGAATGAAAAAAGATCTTAATTCTATATTTATAGGGATGGCTAGTTAGAAGCAAGAGTTGTCGTGTGTGAGAACCTAAGGAAGACAAGGAGTTAAGGATATTGCTTCATTTAGTAACCTAATGAAGAGTCTGCATTGGCATGTTAAGCAAGAAGGCTTAAGGGTATGGATGTTTGAAGGGTGAACAAGCTATCAGAGCTAAAACATGTGAAAGCTAAGAAGAATGAAGGACTAAAACAAAGATCTACAATCTGCAAATGGAGTTATAAGTTGTTATCAAATCAAGCCTTACTGTTACTTTCTAATAATTGTATCAGTCTAGGGTAAATCCTTTGGATTAAGGTTGACCTAACAGTCATTTTTAAATCCTTTAACTAGGTGACATTCCAATTGAATGGTCTAATTTTCTCTAACAAGGCTCACTCCTAACAGGGTGATTGAAATCTTTTAACAAGATCACATTTAACAATGTGTATTGTGACCTTTAACATGGTTGGCTTTTCATAGGGCATCACTTAAAAAGAGTGAAAAATTGTAGCATGTTACTCATGGGTTTTCCAAAATTAGGTTTCCATGTAAATTATTTTGTCAAATGTGTTGCTAAATCTATTATGTTTCATGTTTACATTTTTGCAAATTGATTTGACAGTAACCTACAAGTTTTAAGTGATTGCATAATCTTATGGATGCATGCATTATGATAAATGTATGATGGGTTTACTAAGCTTTGAAAAGTTTTATTTGTACATCTAGACCTTGGATAATTGATTCACCCCTTCAGTTATTCTAAAGAATTCCAACAATTTCTTATTTTCATCAATTATTCTTTTCTTTATATTAATCTATCTATTATATAAATATTTAGGTATTTGCTTTTGTATATCCTCAAACCTCTTATTTGATAAAATCATATGTCTCACTATATTATTTTCTGAATGTAGTCTATCCATACTATTATACAAATCATACAACTTATTCAAGTATAAAAAGTTACCATTATTTATGATTGCAATGTTAAGAGTTTCTACCTTCGGCTTCCAAGGATTCCTTCCACTAGGTTCCTTCACCTCTACATTTACTTGTTCTTCCTGTCTTGCCTCTATTTCCTCTTCTTCAGATTCACCTAATTTAGACTCAATTACTTGTGTCATCCTTCTTTGTGTTCAATGTAACATTTTTATTTTCTTGCCTAGTCCACTTGCCATTTTTTTGTTCTTTTATGTGAAAGAGATTCCATCCTATAATATATTTTTCATATAACAAAGTTGGTCATATTGTTCTAGGATGTCCTGATAGAGAAGACAAGGATGAGAGAAAGGAAAGCAAGTGGAAAGGAAGAAGATATGATGAAGACTACAAGAAGAATAAGGACTATAGAGACAAAGGTAAGAAATCTTGTTATATTGCTAAAGAAGAAACTAATATTTAATGATGAAGTACTCTATGTTTTATGAAAGAAAAATTGATAAAGATGAGAAAACTACATTAATATCTTATGTGAATAAAAGTGATAGAAGGATAATTGATAGTGGTTGTTCAAATAACATGACTTGTGAGAGGAGTAAATTTGAGAACATTAGACCATACAAGGGTAGTTGTGTTAAATTGGTAATGATGTTCCATGTCTTGTGAAAGGTAAAGGATCAATACAATTGACTGATAAGATCAAGTGTGATAATGTTTATTGGGCTTAAGTGCTTAACTATAATCCATTGAGAATTTCACAATTTAAAAAACTAGGTTATAGAGTTCAATTCCATCACATAAAGGACAAAATATTTGATGTTGATGGTAAACTAATTGGAAGTGGTGATCAAACAAAAGTTAAATTTTTAATCTAGATTTATCTAATGATACATGTTTTTTTTCACAAAATGAATATATTTGGTTATGGAACAAGAGGTTATGTCACGTAAATTTTGACAATTTGGTTAGCATTAGTAAAATGAGAAAAATAAAAGGTTTTCCAAAACTAAAGAAACCTAATGATGCTATGTGTAAACAATGTCAACTAGGAAAAATGAAAAAGTTTAGTTTCAAGAGAAAACCATATTCATGTAATGATATTTTGGAGTTGGTTCATACCAATTTATGTGGACCTATTTGTGTTCAAAGCTATTGTGGAGACAAATATTTCATTCCATTTGTTGTTGATTACTCTAGAATGATGACTGTGATGTTTCTAAAAGAAAAATTTGATGCTACATACTTAAGTATTATTAGACACATAATATTGTCTGATAAGAAATTTGAGGATGTTAAAGATGAGATCCCAAAAGATCATTATGAGAGGCTAAAACATAAAAGGAAAAGGGTAGTTGATGATGACAAAAACATCAGACAAAACCAAATAAGAAAACTATGCCAAGTTGACCATGATGAACATATGACTATCTTAGTGAAGAATCTTAAACCTTATCTTAGGAACAAGAAAAGGGCCACACTGGTAGTGGGAGGAAATTACCATGAAGTTAATGAGGAAATATAAAATTCCATTGTGCAAATGATGATATACCTGAACAAGGTAGTAGCTACAACACCTTAGATCACAATTGGAATAGACACAATGTAAATTGGTGGCATAAAAGTCACAATTGATATAGCTAAAAATTCTTTTAAGGATTATGTACAAACATTGTTGGCAATATTACTAGCTACTCAAGTTCAAAGGATGAAGAAGATAAATAAGAAGATAAAAATAAGGAGAAAGAAGAGAAGAGAAAGAAGGTAGAGGAGAAGGAGGAGGAGGAAGAGGAAAAGATAAAGAAGGGAAAGGAGAAAAAGAAGGAGGAAGAGAAGAAAAGGAAGAAATAAGAAGAAAAGAAGACAAAAAAATGAGGAAAAAAAAAAAAGAAGATGAGGAGAAAAAAAGAGAGGAAGATGAGGAGAAAAAGAGAAAAGAGGATGAGATGAAGAAGAAGGAAGAAAAAGAGAAAAAGAAGAAGAAGAAGAAGAAGAAGAAGAATTGAAAAGAAGATAAGAAAAGAAAAGAGGAGGAATAAAAGAAGAAGAAGGAGAAAGAAGAAATGAAGGTAAGTGCACCAAGTACATCTCTTACTCTTGGAACATTTGCAAGATTAGATGATGATGATCAGCTAGAGCTAATATCATCTCTAAGAAAGATAATAAATAAGAATAGACATTTGAAGAGTTTGTAGAAATGTTTTATGGATGTAACTGAAAAGTTATAGAGCACACTTGGGGTGAGAATGTTAGAACCAGATCCAGAGAAAAAAGCAAAGGAAGTGATTCAAAGATTTGATTTTGAACTCACTAACTTGTCATATATTGCAATGGTCCAAGCCCAAGTAAAGCATGATGCTCAAGATGTTTGAGACTATGTGTCAAAAAATTAAGAATGATCAATGAGCACTTAATGCATGCATTGAGGAGCTAAGGAGATGCGGGGAAGAAGGGAAGGCACTACATACCAAATGTGATATGTCCTACAGTTTCGCAAAGAATAGTGATGATGAGCCACAAAAGAAGTATGATGAAGTAAAATAACTAATAAATCAACTTATATTTAACCAAACATCAAATTGAAGACATTGAAGGGAACATAAGGAAGACTTATGATGAGATAATTCTAATAAAATAAAATAGAGAAAGGAAAACAAAGAGGTTCTCACTTATGAAGATCAGTACACTTGAACAACAAGTAGATGAATTTTTGAGAGCAAAGACATCCTTTGATAAATTTGTTTATTGAAACTTGAATGTAGTGGAAATTGAATCTTATGGATTGTATGCTCTCCTCAGCATATTAGAGGGAGTTAAGGACACATGGGAGAAGAATCTAAAAAGTTTGAAGACAAGTATTGAATAAGAAAGTTCCCTTTACAAGTCAATGTATCCAAACACTCATCTTAAATATTAAAATAGGTGGTTCAAGTTTCTCACAACCCAACCTAAACTAGGCAATCCTAATCACTAGAATACCCCAATTCTCCAAGACAACTAATGACTAGTTGTTTCCTAGGCATAATTTGATAACTTTTGATACAAACCCCCTAAAAAATAAACCAAGACCAGGGGAGACTCAAGGATGGATACCTAGTCTATTTAGGCCCTAAACAAGGTGGGATGATGGATGATGGATGAATCCATACTATGCAACTTCCTTCCAATGGTTGCTTCACAATCCCTACCTTAGGCTTGTAACCCTTCAATATTGTAAAACAAGTTTAGACTGATAAAACACCAAAAAAACCCTTAGGTAAATCATGGATTTTGATACCCTTTTGGGTCTTATGAAACATATCTAAGCACTAGGACTTGGAAGTGAAAGAAAATCAGGTATTTAACACTTCCTCTTTTGGATAATTAGCCCTACTAGGTCTCCATTTACAAAGGAAGTTCAAACTCCCTTTAACAAAACCCCAACTTAGAAATTGGAACATGAAGTTGAACACACATGAAGGTTAGAAACAAGATTTAAAGTCCTAATGACTCCTCTGTATCAAGTTATAGCAGTTGTTCAACATTGTGGGCATACACATGGGTCTTATATGCCTAGGGCATCAATTTCCTTCTTGCCTCCTGCAAGTTATCATCTGAAAACAAATGCATGTTAAAGTACAGGGTCAATACTTGGATTTCACCAAAGGCCATTAAATTAACATGCTGAAATCCAAAGATATGACTAATTTTGTATGAAACCCTAGGTCTAGCCAATAAACTATGACGATATTTACAAAAATATAGACATCTAGAGTTAGAAATTGATTTAGAACCTCAAACCAAATGCATTGGAAAGATAGGTTATTTAAGAACCCAAAAGTGAGACTCATCCACCCTATTTTGTCCATAAATGTCCATACAACTTGTTACAACATTAGATTTGTAGGAAAATAGTTATATTTTTTATTAATTCAAAGAAAATTACACATTGTGTTCCTACCAACCACCTGAAAGGGATATGTAGGCATCCCCAACAGTCATAACAACCTTTCAAACCAAAATTGGCCATTGGGGAGTGAAAATGAGAATTTTGCAACTTTTTGCTAAAAGTTGCTTGACAACTTTTTAGCAACTTGCAAGAATTGTGTAACTTTTGCAATAATTGATTAAACCATGATGGAGACTTAACTTAATGATCCAACATGGATCCAAACATGTCAAAACATAGAAATAAGGAAATATACTAAAATCTAAGGTTATTTGACACCTTTGACTAGTAGTTGACCAAGGGCTTATAATTTGCAAATCTTGGAATTAGGTCTTATAATTGGGTCCAAATAAAAACCTTCATTCCTATCCTATCCTAATAGTTCCTAGAACCTCCAAGAAGTCTATCAAGTGTATAGAAACACTTATTTTTATGAAGGTGCTCATGCACATACTCTCTTTGAGTTTTTCAACTCAAGTTCCTACTTGAGGATAACTGTTCAAAAGAGGTGCCATTTTGTTTGATCTGATCCTTTGTCATCCAAGTAGCATCTATATCAGTGAGTCCTTTCCACTTCACCAAGTGTTGCATTTATTTCCTCTTTCTAGTTTGTTTAAGCAACTTGGTCTCAAGAATTCCTTCCAACTCAATAGGTTTTCTTTGGGGAAGATCTATGACATAGTCTTCACTATCTTCAACATTTGTTATCCCACACCTTGTCTCCAACATGGAAATGAACTTCTCTCCTCTTATCTTCTCGTTCCTTGTATTTTATGGTGGATTTTTGTAATGTTTCTTTCACTTCTACCTGCACTTTAGTGATCAATTTTGCCAATTCTTCACCTTTTACACTAACTCTAAAATCATAAGGTAATTCCACCAAATCTAATGGACCTCTTGGGTGAAGTCTATAAATAGTTTGAGATGTTTTTCTAGAAGACCTGTTCATTGAATCATTGAGTACAAAATTTACCTAAGATAAGATCATGTCCCAAGTTTGGGAATGCTCTTTGGTAAGACATCTTAGGAGGATGCCAAGTGATCTATCAACCACTTTAGTATTCCCATCAGTTTGTGGGCGATATATAGAGCTATAGGTCATATTTGTGCCAAGCTTCTTGAAAAGAGTCCTCCAAAAGTGTTCTTAAAATTTAACATCTCTATCTAAAACTATTGTTTGAGGTAGGCCATGAATTCTGGCTACTTCCTTGAAGAAGAGATGTGCTATGTGAGATGCATCATTTGTGCTTTTATAGGGTACAAAGTGGACCATTTTGTTGAATCTATCCACTATGACAAACACACTATCAAAGCCATGTTTGGTTCAAGGAAAAGCCATTATAAAATCCATTGAAATTTATTCCCATGGCCTAGTGGGAATTGGTAGAGGCTGGTATAGTCCTTGGTTAGTAGATACACCTTTGGCTTGTTGATAAATGGTACAAGTTTCTATGAAATTTTTGACTTCGTTTCCCATTTTTGGCCAAAAATAATTCCTTTTTACTAGGTCTTTTGTCTTGTTTATCTCAAAATGAACACCCAAGCCACCAAAATGCTTTTCCTTTATGATATTTATTCTCATGGAACACCTAGGTATGCATAGTTGACCCCCTTTGAACAAGAGTCCATTCTAAATTAGAAAATCAAAAAAATTAGTATGATATTTGCCTATCATCTTGGTGCATACCTAAAAAAATTTCCATAATCTGGATCATCTGCATACAAATGTTTTAGTGAGTCAATCCCCAAACTCTAAAGTTGTATTTCTTCAACCAAACTAACTCTTCTACTAAGGGTATCAACCACTTTGTTTGCTACCCCCTTTTTGTGCTTAATGTTGTATGTATATGCTTGCAATTCTTCCATCCATTTGACGTGCTTGAATCCAAGTTTCTCCTGATTATTTAAGAAGCTCACTACATGCTTGTCAGTATAAACAATGAACTCTTTTGGAAGTAAGTAATACCTCCATTTTTTTAGTGCTTGCACCATTGCATATAGTTATAAATCATATGTAGAGTGCCTTTTCTTGACAACATTTATCTTTTTAGAGAAGAATGCTACTTACTTACCTTCTTAGCTCAAGATTGCACCAATTGCCATGTTACATACATCATTTTCAACAATGAATACCTTATTAAAGTCAGGAAGCACTAGGATTAGATATTGGGACACTCTATTATGTAGTTATTGGAATGCATCAATAGCCTCTTTAGTCCATGCAAATCTAGTCTTCTTAACACCCTTGATAGCATCCAACATGGGAGCACACAAATGACTAAAATTATTAATTAATTTCCTATAAAAAAGTGGCAAGACCATGAAAACTTCTAACATCACCTTGGTTCTTTGGTGGAGGCTAGTTCACAATTGCTTCAACCTTTTCAGGGTCCATTTTGAGGGTTCCTTGTGAGATGAAAAACCCTAGGAACAAAAGTTCCTTCTTCATGAAAATGCATTTCTCCAAGTTAATCACTAACTTGTGCTGATGGAATCTCCTCAAAACTTGTTCAATGTGGTCAAGATGCTATTCCCTACTATGACTAAATATTAGAATGTCATCAAGATGTATAACAACAAATTTGCCAATAAAATCAATGAAGGTTTCATTCACGAGTCCCATGAATGTACTAGGTGCATTGGTCAACCTAAATGGCATCACTAACAACTCAAAAATTCCTTCAGTTGTTTTAAAAGTTGTTTTCCATTCATCTCCTGGCTTTATCCTTATTTTGTGATATCCTTCTTTTAAATCATTTTTTTGTGAAATAGCATGTATTACCCAATTGATCAAGCAAATCCTCCATTCTTGGCATAGGAAACCTGTACCTTATGGTAATTTTGTTGATGGATCTACTATCTATACATAATCTCCATTTTCCATCCTTTTAAGGGGCAAGGATAGATGGGACTGCACATGGAATAAGACTTCTTTGTATTAAGCCTTTTTCTAGTAGTTCATTTACTGAGAAGGTATCATCTTGTATGGGGCCTTATTAGGCAAGGAACCAATTATTAGGTCAATTTCATGACTAATTTCTCTTAAGGGAGGGAGGCTTGTGGGCAAGTCACTAGCAATGATATCATTGTACTTGTTTAGCAGTTTCTTGACTTCATTAGGTATGGGATGCTCATCTTGAGATCTTATGTTGTCCTTTGGTTTAGAAATCAATATGAAGCCTTCAATGTTAGGTTCCTTCAAGCCTTGCAACATTTCCTTTTCCCCTATGGTAATCAAAGTAGGTTCTTTCTCCACTTTAGCATCAGACAGTGGCTTCATGGTAAAGGTCACTCCATTTTTGGTCATGGAGTAGGTATTCTTCCTACAATGATGTGTGGCATCCACATCATACTACCAGGCTCTACTAAGGAGGATGTGGGATGTATCCATTTTAACAACATCACAAAGAACTTTCTCTTTAAATTATTCTATGGAAAATTCTACCCAAGTCTATTTAGTCACTAGAGTTTGTTGTCTTTTAGTTAACCAAGAGACATGATAAGGAAAAGGGTGAGGCTTCCTAAGCAAATTCAAAGTTTGAACCATTTTAGAAGACACCAAATTCTCAATAGAACTAGAATCAATTAATAAGTTACATACCTTGCCTTCGCATTTGATTTTAGTCCTAAGGAGGTTCTTCCTTTGAGGTACTTGTAGGAAAGTCTGCCTCATCATCAAGCATGCTCTTTCTTCATGTTTGTATTCTTCAATTTGTTGGGCTCTTCTTTCCCCTTGATTTTTGTTAGTCCTCTTCTCAGGGCATTTACCTACACGATGACCCAAGTGGTTACAGTTGTACATTTTCTAGGTCCATTACCTCTTCCTCTGCCTCTGTTAAAGGGTTCCTTTCCTCTATAGTTTCCTCTAAAACTTGATTCACCCTGCTCTTTGTCTCCTTGGTTTTGATTAGAAATTTTATTACCACTATAATGTCCCTTATTCTAGGAATTTCTCTTTCCTTTAAATTTCTTGTTGTTGTCATTACCTTTACCTTTTCCTTGGTCTTGTCTTCTCTTCTACTTTTCCTCTACCTTGATTTCCAACTAGTAGCATTTGTTTACAAAAGTAGGGGCATGGAGGCTTAGTTCCTCTTGGATGGGTACCTTGAGACATTGATGTATCAGGAAAGTTTTTCTTCCTCATCCTCTACTACATTTATCTTTATGAAATTTTTTAGGAACTCTTTTGCATAGGAGCTTACATTTAAGTCTTTTTGCTTGAGACTTTTCTTCCTTCTATGGAGTTGCACCCCATAGTCATGAGGCACATAAGTTTCTCTAACTAGTGCCACCATATTGTTCTGAGATGAAATCACACTTCTTCCATTCTTCACCTTTCTAGTCTGGATGAAGTTCCACCAAGTTAGGGTTGCCCCCTTCAACTTGGACTTTTCCATTTTCACTCTTTTCATTTTTGGAATGTCTTCAAATTCAAAGAAACTTGTCAAGTTCTTAATCTAGTCTAAGGCCAAATCTGCATTTATTTCTCCATTAAAAGTTAGTAGTTCCAACTTCTCTTCCATGGTTCTCTTTCCCATGGATTTCATGGTATTCAAGAGGTGCCTCTAATTTGTAGGTATTTCTTCATCCTATTCAAGGTCATCTGTATCCTCATTCCTTTCATATTATGAATTTGCCTCTTTGTTCTTGTCTATTGTCATGTCCCCTTTTCAAATAATTAAAAAAATAATAATCTTTGCTAAGGCAGGCAGGCCCAAGAAAGTGAAGTTTCGAAAAAAGGGGGTTAATCTTTGGAAACCGTTGGACTAATAAAATATGTTTCATTAACCTCTCTTGGACGTGAGTTACAGTTATGCCCTCTTTTAAGGGGTTTGGAGGCATTTTGGGCTGATTCCAGAACTTGATTTTTGCTCATTCTTTGTTATTCTTCAGAGGCTGCCAAACTTGTGGAGAAGGAGACCCAAGAACGGGAGTTTGCAGGTTTCCAGGGAGACCCAAGAATGGGAGTTTACAGGTTTCCAGGAAGGCTAAGGATGGGAGTTTGAAGCCATTCCATGTGCATGCTCATACATAGTTTGCCTTTGTGCTGAATAGTGCAGATTTGTGGGTTTTCGGGTGTGTTTTTTTGCATGAGTTTGGTGTTTTCAATTGAGTATTTCATATCAGTTTGGGTTGCTGCTGTATTTCAGACTTTAAGGTGTTAAAATAGAGCTGAATATATGTATTGGGACGTGATTAAACTTCTGAGATAGATTATTAGTGTTTCTGTGGTGTTTTCGGGCATTTTTGTGTTAGTTTCGGGAGCCCGATGAGCATAGTTTTTGTCCTACATTTGTGAGTTGTTGTGTAAAGTCTATACAGATCTGGAAATGTCATTTTGTAGGCTTTTATGCTGCTGAAATTTCTGTAAAAATGTCCATTTTCAGATTTATTAATATTTTTTGAAGTTGTGAAGCTTTTGGCACTATTTTCAGCATACCCGATTTGGGGTTTCTTGAGAAATTTGGTGGATCTTTGTGATATTGGTTGTTTGATCTTGAAAATCTGATTAGAGGTGTGAAATATCATGTAAAATCAGAAAAAGGGACATTTCAGTGGTATCAGAGCCATGATCTTGCTAGCCTGAGGGTTTGTAGAAGTTGCATGTCAGTTTTGACAACTACACAGATCTTGCATTTCAGTTTTTAGAACTACCCAAATCTTGCATGTCATAATTTATGGTTGCATGTTGCTTCTAATCAGCTGCATGTCAAAATTTATGGTTGCATGCTACTTCTAATCATTTGCATGTTAGTTCTTGGTGAATTTGGTGGTTGTAGAAGTTTGCATGTCAGTTTTGACAACTACCCAGATCTTGCATGTCCGTTTTGACAACTACCCAGATCTTGCATTTTTTACAACTACCCAGATCTTGCATGTCATAATTAATGATTGCATGTTGCTTCTAATCAGCTGCATGAAAAAATTTATGGTTGCATGCTACTTCTAATCATTTGCATGTTAGTTCTTGGTGAATTTGGTGGTTGCATGTTGCTTCTAATCAGTTGCGTGTCAAAATCTATGGTTGCATGCTACTTCTAATCATTTGCATGTTAGTTCTTGGTGTTTGAAGAAGTTATATCCTATTAGGGTTACACTCTACTTTATCCAGAATGGATAGGTATAGTACAGAGTCTCAGAGGACACGATCTTGGACAATTGATATCCAGAGTCAAAACAGTAGAAAGGATGGTTATTTAGACATTCGAGATAAACTTATGAAAATAAGCCATGACATGTCTGAACAGTTGATTGAGCACCATCGTATAATGAATGACATGTTGTCCAACCCAGCTAAGGTGGATAAGTTGACTGGATTTCTATTTGGTAGATTTTCTCACAAGGCAGATGACACAATTACCAAGAACTTGCATGAGGAGTTTGAAAAACTAGCTGATAGCCAGGTAGAGGTCTCAGATTCTACTATGCCACATGAGGTGGTGGGAAAGGATATTACACAGATTGATAGTAATGGTCAACTTGATACTCAAATTGAGACAATTATTTATAGGTCGTCAAAGGGTGATGCCACAGGTATTCAGGATGGTATAGTTACAACAGGCAGTGACTACAATGTAGTGGCTTCAGATGATGATTATGAGGATGTTGTTGTGCAGGATGGTGAGATACCTGGTAGAGATGAGCAGACATTGAGCATTCATGATTTTGCTGAGAAAGAGTACCAGGCACAGTTAGATGCTTCACCACATGAGGTTGAGGCTAGTAGTACTTCACATGATTTGTCCAGCCAGCTGAAGGTGAACAAAGATAGTATTGTGACTTCATTATCTCATCATGACAGGTATATGGAGTTAGTTGGTATTGGTCATATTACTCAGGTGAGGAGTTTTCTTGAGTTACTAGTTGATTCTAGTTTACGGATATGGACTCGAGATTGTTATATTGGCATTTGGGATTCAGTTGACTGGAGATCTTTAACACTTTTTTGTAGCAGTGTTTGTTTGGGTGCTATCATGGATTTGATTAGCAGATTACATGGTGTTGTCTTTTCTTGTGCCAGTATCTTGTCTGATGTTGGTATTAGTTTTTATACACCGATGTTGGGTTTTGTTCATATATCCAGTCGACCATACTTGCTAGAATGTGTTGATGATCTTTCATATTTGGCAGTGTGTACAGATGAGTCCCAGGATCATATTGGCATTGATGACATCCAGGAGGATGTAGTGGGTAGTTTTGAAAACTTAGTTTCCTTGGGTACAGAGGAGTTGGACAACAATGCTAATGTTTTTGATACTCCATATGTTGATATGAGCTTTAGATTTGATTCACAGGATATGGATTGTAATACTCTAGAGACTAGTGACTTTGATTATACTCCTTTAGACAGTGCATCAGAGGAGGTTTGTAGGAGACAGTCAAGCCAGTGTCATCATGTGTCTAATCAGTTGAGAGTTAGTGACTGAGACATTGCTATCACTTGCCAACATTTTGATGCTGCTCGTCAGTTGTTAGCAGTTTATGGATGGGGTTCTCCTACTAGTGATGAGCAGGAAGGAAGTTATCTTTCCTTGACAGAGATCCACTCTTTATGGGAGGCTATTTGGATTTTGAGACAGAATTATATGCAGTTGGTAGCCGACAGAGATTATCTTATGGAGTGGGTCAGTATAACATATGATGCATTGTTGGCCAAGGAAGATGAGGTGAGTGAGCTTACTGAGCAACTTGAGGTGAATTCTGAGATTCTTGAGAGTACACAGTTGACTTTCAAGGAGTCACAGTTTCATTTGGCTAAGGTGACCATGGAGTTAGAGCGACTACAATCTTTACCTGATTCTATATAGTCACAAGCTATGGTGTTTGGTGATTCGAGGATGTCCATAGCCGAGATTGTCAGAGACAGTGGAGATGGGGATGCATCCATCCTTGATACTAACATTGGCATATCAGGTTCATTCCCACTAGAGTCAAGTTTAGTTGAGTTGGGTGTTGTAGCAGATTGTTGTATGCCTGACAGGGTGGTGGCCTCTAGTACTGAAGGCACGGAGACTAGAGATGTATCAAAGATCATGTGTGATGTTGGTGAGTCGGCAGTTGGCATGGTTCCTGCTAGTAATACTACTCCCTTGGTGATATATTTGGAGGTAGTAGTTAGTTCCAACATGGTTAATGATCAATTGCAGTTAGTTTCATCTGGATTACAGTCTGAGCCACTGATTGAGATTGGCGCATTCTATCGGCATTACACTATGAGGTACACTCATCAATTTACCTTTGATGACCATGTTGATGAGATGATGATACAAAGATGTACTTTGGTTCCTAGTGCTTGTCATCAGTTATGGGATAGTTTGACACCTCAGGATGAGGGTTGTGATGGGCATGACATGGCGATAGGTTCTACAGTTGACAGCTTGATAATACATGACTTAGATCAGGAGTTTTAGAGTGATGCTTCAGTGGGTGTTGTTATTGATTCTACTCCTTTGGCTATGACATCTCCTGACTTAGCTGGTGATCAGTCACAGTGGGTTGTATCACTTCTTCATGGCGAGCTGTTGACTAAGGTTGGTTTTTTTTATCAACATTATTTTGCAAGTTATAAACATCAGTTAGCATTTGATCCTTGTGTTGAGGAGTTGATGGCAGGAAAATTTGGTTTGGGTTCCAATTCTTGCTATTTATCTTGTAATGCCTTTTCACCATCAAGGGTGCATGGTAGTTATGGTTATGAGATAGTGGTCAGTGATCTACAGAGTTGTGTTGACTGCAGGCATTGTATAGTGTGTGGATTCTCCATACTTGGTGTAGTTTCATTCGGGAGCATTCACCTTTGTTGCAGAGTTGGATTGTACATTCCGTATAGGCCAGTGGAATGCATTGATGGTATTTACTGTGTTGGTAGTCCACTTTACTTGGGTTTTGATGTTCTAAGATTTTGTGTCTCATGGGGTTTTGACTGTGGAATTTGTGACTTTGGAGTTTGGTTGAGCAGTAATTGTCAGTTTGATTACAGATTCCTCTTGGTTATATTGCAGAGGATATTGCAGGAGCCTGTTTTAATTGACAATAGTATAGTTCATGACTACATTTGGGATCTAGGTGGATTGATTGGTTTATTGTTCAGCCATTGCTTGAGGACAAGAAATGTTTGGGAGGGGAGGACTTTTCATGTCCCCTTTTCAAATAATTAAAAAAATAATAATCTTTGCTAAGGCAGGCAGGCCCAAGAAAGTGAAGTTTTGGAAAAAGGGGGTTAATCTTTGGAAACCGTTGGACTAATAAATGAAAATTATTATTAAAATATGTTTCATTAACCTCTCTTGTACGTGAGTTATAGTTATGCCCTCTTTTAAGGGGTTTGGAGGCATTTTGGGCTGATTCCAGAACTTGATTTTTGCTCATTCTTTGTTATTCTTCAGAGGCTGCCAAACCTGTGGAGAAGGAGACCCAAGAACGGGAGTTTGCAGGTTTCCAGGGAGACCCAAGAACGGGAGTTTGCAGGTTTCTAGGAAGGCTAAGGATGGGAGTTTGAAGCCATTCCATGTGCATGCTCATAAAAAGTTTTCCTTTGTGCTGAACAGTGCAGATTTGTGGGTTTTTGGGTGTGTTTTTTTGCATGAGTTTGGTGTTTTCAATTGAGTATTTCATATCAGTTTGGATTGCTGCTGTATTTTAGAATTTAAGGTTTTAAAATAGAGTTGAATATATGTATTGGGACGTGATTAAACTTCTGAGATAGATTATTAGTGTTTCTGTGGTGTTTTCAGGCATTTTTGTGTTA
Organism: Cupressus sempervirens; assembly: GCA_028749045.1. NCBI lineage: Eukaryota > Viridiplantae > Streptophyta > Pinopsida > Cupressales > Cupressaceae > Cupressus > Cupressus sempervirens. The sequence continues at coordinate 27,989,663 of CM053785.1, read as the reverse complement.
ATTTCGGGAGCCCGATGAGCATAGTTTTTGTCCTACATTTGTGAGCTATTGTGTAAAGTCTATACAGATCTGGAAATTTCATTTTGTAGGCTGTTATGCTACTGAAATTTCTATAAAAATGTCCATTTTCAGATTTATTAATAATTTGTGAAGTTGTGAAGCTTTTGGCACTATTTTCAGCATACCCGATTTGGGGTTTCTTGAGAAATTTGGTGGATCTTTGTGATATTGGTTTTTTGATCTTGAAAATATGATTAGAGATGTGAAATATCATGTAAGATCAGAAAAGGGACATTTCATCTATCTTACTTTAAAGGTCTTGTAACCTTCTTTCCAATGCAATATTTTTTGCCCTTTGTTTTCTCATAATCTTTGCAAGTTAAGAATTTGTGACCTTATAGGTATGTCTTCTTCTTTAGTAAGAGACATGGCTCTGATACCACTTAATGTAATGGAGCCAACCATAAAAGTCTTCAAAGACAGAAATGAGCCCTCAAGATCCTCTTCACTAAAGTATTGAACAAGAAAGTGCCCTTTACAATTCAATGTGTCAAAACAATCATCTCAACTATTAAAATAGGTGGTTCAACATTCTCACAACCCAACCTAAAGTAGGCAATCCTAATTGCTCGGATACCCCAATTCTCCAAGATAACTAATCACTAGTTGTTTCCTAGGCATTATTGACAACTTTTGACACAAACCCCTTAACACATATTAGGACCAAGGGAGACTTAAGGATGGATACCTTGTCTATGTAGGCCCTAAACAAGGTGGTATGATGGATGAATCCATCCTATGCAACTTCCTTCCAATGGTTTCTTCAAATCCCTACCTTAGGCTTGTAGCCCTTCAATATTGTAAAACAAGTTTAAACTGAGAAAAATCCACACAAACCCTAAATAAAATCATGGATTTTGATACCATTTTGGGTTCTATGAAACATACCTAAGCACCAGGACTTGGAAGTGAAAGAAATTCAGGTATTTAGCACTTTCTCTTTAGGACTATTAGTCTTATTAGGCCTCCATTTACAAAGGAAGAACACTTTCCTTTGACAAAAACCCAAATTAGAAAATCAAAACATGAATTGGTACACAAATGAAGGTTATAAATGATATTTAAATTCCTGGTGACTGCTTTGTATCGAGTTATGGGAGTTGTTGTTCAACACTGTGGGCATGCACATGGGTCTTGCATGCCTAGGGCATCAATTTCCTTCTTGCCTCCTGCAAGTTATCATCTAAAACCAAATGCATCTTAAAGTATAGATTCAATACTTGGATTTCACTAGAGGCCATTAAATTACCATGGTGAAATCCCAAGATAGGACTAACTTTGTATGAAACCCTAGGTTTAGGTAATAAACTAAGACAATATTTACAAAAATATATATATATCTAGAGTTAGAATTGATTCAGATCCTCAAACAAAATGCATTGGAAATATAGTTAATCCAAGCACCCAAAAATGTGACTCAATAACCCTAGTTTGTTTGTATATGTCTGTACAACCTGTTATAGCATCAGATTTGTAGGAAAATAGTTATATTTTTTATAGATTCAAAGAAAAATTACATATCGTGTTCCTACCATCCACCTAAAATGGCTATGTAGGAATCTCCAACATTCATAACAACCTTTCAAACCAAATTTGGCCATTTGGGAGTGAAAATACAAATTTTGCAGCTTTTTGGAAAAAGTTGCTTGACAACTTTTTAGCAACTTTGCAATAATTGTTTAACTTTTACAATTATTGATAAATCATGATCAAGACTTAACTAAATGATCCAACATGGACCAAAACATGTCAAAAAAATAGAAATAAGGAAATATACTAAAATCTAAGGTTATTTGACACCTTTGACCAATAGTTGACCAAGGGCTTATAATGTGACAATCTTGGAACTAGGTCTTACAATTGGGTCCAAATAAATAACCTTCATTCGTAACCTATCCTAATAGTTCCTAGGACCTCCAAGAAGTCCATCAAGTGTATAGAAACACTTAGTTTTATGAAGGTGCTCCTACACCAGAGGAGCAATAAATATGCAAAGTATTGTAATAGGACATATAAGGAGAGATGCTTATAAATGTAATGCTCCACAAATTTTGAATTTTGAAGTTTTGTAAAATTTTGTAAATGACAGATTTTGTAAAAGTTTTTTTTTGAACAACATTTTGGGACTTAACCAATTTTTCCATATGTTGCCATCAATACCAAAGGGGGAGATTTTTGGCAATATGGCTAAGTAGGATAAGTTCGTATAATGTTGGAGTTTTCATTTATGGCAACATATACCTTGTGTAAATAAGGCACAATATTCAGATGAAGATTTCATAGTTAGACATGGAAAATTGTCTAAGTATCAGATAGTTATCTAGCAAAGTAGAGATAGTTATGATGTGTATAGATGACAATGTTATTATTGGCACTGCGCAATTAGGTATTAATGGTACATAGTGTCAGGATGGTGTATGTAAGTGCACAAGTCAATACAGACAACATGGAATGAGTTATGAATTAAACACCAGTAAATGTTGTATATAGGCAAAATGAAGTATAATAGAAAATGTGAATTAAAGGTTAACGAATTATTTGGTTACAAAATAATTACATAACTTATTAGGCATGACATTCTAGATGTTAACCCTAAGAGGAAAAAAGTTAGTTTTGCATTTGCCAAGTCTGTGAGAGCTTGAAGGCATAAAGGAAACTTTGTAATAGGTGAAGTAATGTGGAAGTTGTAAGTGATATGTGAACTCATATGTGAACTATATGATGTGAATTATGATGTATGATTAGAGGTATGCAAAGAGCAGCAAAGGAAAGATCAATTATTGAATACCTCAACATTGAAAAGAGGTTTTTGTATCAATCTCTTTTGTATAAAGAACTACATTGTACAATTGCATGTTTGGGTAATGGACTCATCTTGCATACATTTTGTAGTTGTATATATCAACTCTTGACAGGGTTGGAACAACTCCTAACAATGTTGAGGCTTTTAATAGGGCCTAGTCCTCTAACAGGGACCAAGACACTATATGTATGCAATAGACTCCTACTAGGGTCAACATCCTTAACATGATACTTTTGTTTAGTGGATCATTCTGTGGGTACCATCTCCACTGGATTTTTCTGTTGGCCAAAGCTTCCCTAGTTAACAAAATATGGTGTTATGAGTTCCCTTACTGAATGGTTATGCTTACTATTCAACATTGTTAGTTTACTTTCATATTCATATTATAAAGTAATTAACAATATCCAATTTTGGGCTAAAGTTTGTAAAATATTGATTTACCCCCCTCTTAGTATTCCATGTTTCTAACACTTTCTTTTTATTTTCTTTTTCTTCCTTCCTTTTCTTATTTTCTTCTTCCTTTTTCTTTTTCTTCTTCTTCTTCTTCTTCTTCATTCTCAGAGGTGGTGTAGCTCATCAAATTTTCAACATTAGTGTCATAGTCTTTAAATGGATCTTCTGAAGTATCTAGAGTGATCCTTGTGTTGGAAACATGAAGGCTAATGATATTCTTATGGGGGAGTATTGTAGATATGTTACTATGATGATATGTTACATTCATGATAGTGTTTGTCATTGATGTCAACATAGCATTTTTTTGTGGTATCTAACAGATTAAAAAAAGAAAGATCAAGTTGGTATAGACGACTAGTTGAGTATTCTCACTATCCAAGGTTATGACAGATACTTCTAAGTATCTAGTATATGCAGTTAATGTCATATGAAGAAATGTTAAGTCTAGAAGAAGTTATGTAAGTTTGGTGATGTCAATTCTGAGATAGAGTTTATAGAGGCAAGTTCTTGTAAACTTGTTATATCTCTTAGCAGAATTATTATTCTGAGAATCGAGGTTGAGGATGTGATGAAGACATGTTGGTGAGGACGTGGATAAGTTCGCTCATCATAATATTATGTGTACAAAAAGATATTCAAGTAGATGAAAGATTAATGTTATCGCTATGTATAACGTGTTCTTAATGTGGTCCTATAATGGTTAATTGAGAAGGTCTAATAGCCGACTCAAGGAATTGTATTATGGACTTAGTATAAAGGAAGGACATTTTCCTTTATGATGAAGAGTGGATATGACATGGAGATGTGATTGTAAGTAGTAGAAAGGGCGGAATGCAAAGTTGAGTAGAGTAGAGTGAAAATGAAGGAAACTTCATTGTCAAGGTTCTATTGTGTGATCTGAGGTTTGTTATTTGGATCTAAGGTTTGTGACTTGGTCTACAAGGTCTAATAGTGATTGGTTTGATTGAGAGAACAAGGAAAGAGGAATATTACAATAAATTACTTGTTTGGGAAGTGAGCTCTTCTTGTAGTTGAAATTGCATGTTTGGGTAGTGGGCTCTTCTTGCATACATTGTACTCCAACTCCTAATAGGGTTGGTACAACTCCTAATAGTGATTCAAAGTCTCCTAATAAGGACTCTATGTACTAAGTGTTGTAATAGACTTCTAACAGGGTCCATCCTCCAACAAGGAATATTTATAATAGTACACCATCTTGTGGGCATCATTCTCACTGGGGTTTTCCCTCTGATCAAGGGTTTCCCTAGTTAACATATCTGGTGTAATTGTCTATGTCTGTCTTATTATGGTTGTTGTTTACTTTGGTTGAATGGTTAAGTTTATTTAAGGGAGTTAAATGTTTTAATTGTTGGATAATTGATTCAACCCACCCCCTCCTCTCAGTTATCTTGGTGGACTATTGTTTCTAACACCTGTACTATCCACTTGCATGGTATTAGTACCAATAGACTTATAGAGTAGATTCTGACATTGTTGCACTTGATGTTGCTACTTCTTATTCTTGTCTTATTGTGGAGGTCATTAAATTTATAATGGCTTGCTCTATTTCTTTGTTCACCTCCTCATAATTATTGCCCATTAAAAAAAATCATCTTCTTTTATTTCTTAGCAAGGGTTCGATGCCCTTCACTATTCTTTCCATATAATCATCACTTTTCAGCTCACACATTTTTTTGATTTGATTCTCTTATTCTTATATCCTCATCTTCTACTCTTCTTCTTTTGTTAATTAATCTATTATACAGATATTTTAGTATGTGCTTCTTAATATCTTCAAATTTCTTATTTGTTAGAATTATATGCCTAACTATAATATTCTCCAATTGTAGTCTATCCATGTTACTATAATGATCATAAAAATTATTCAATTGTATAAAATTGATGTTGATAATTTGAACATTCAAAATTTCAACCTTTGGCTTCCATGTTTTTCTTCTAGAAGGTTTCTTTACCTCTATCTATACTCTTTCAATTGGGTTGTCCTTTATTTCTTCTTCCTCATTTGATTCATCTAATTCATTTATTTGTAAAAAAATCTTCTCTTGCCCAGTCTACCGACCATATTCTTTCTTCTCTTCTTGGACCATTACCCAACTTTTTATTTCTTTACCTTTGTCAACCTTGTTGATCTCCTAGTACTAGTAGAGGTTGTTGATCATAATTTTTTTAATAGTTATCTTCTCTTCACCTTTCTCCTTTTGCAATGGTAGTACAACTATGTATTGTATCTATGACATTACATCATATGGTATGGCTGATGTTCCTACTTATGGTTCTGCAATTGTTATGCCTCTAAATGTTCCTCACACTGCTAGTGGTTGCACATACATAATTCCTTCTTGACCTATTTGCCTCATTCTAGTAACAATTTTTCTTACTACTGCTAATTCTTTTGGTGGCATATATGCTTCTTGCATGATTTTCTTCATTGTGGCCTCAACCTTTTTTTTTGAAGATTTATCAAGTTGATCTTGAGATGTCAACTGCATTATCTCTTATAGGTTCCAAATCTATTAAATTCTTCATCTCTAGATAATTTTAGGATTTCTTCCACATATCCTTCTACTTGCTCCTCAGTAACTTCATAACCAATTGGTTCAACGTAGACCATTCTTGGTTCAACTAGTTCTATGTAGGTGAAATCTCTGTCAACCATATAACATATATAATCTTTGAATTTCTTTACAAGTGAAGGTGGGATTATGTATCTTTGTATCATCTCTACTTGAAATGATTTTATAATTAGGTCTGTATTATTGTTAATCTTCTTTATTGGATGACTTACATACATTTTTGTTATCTTCGTAAATGTGCACTTATCACGGTCAATTAATTCAGTCACATATAGGAATGGAATTATTTTAATCAAATGGAAAAACATATCGATAATTTGTGATCTAAATTTGACTTAACTATTTTTCACTCTCTTTGCCCTTTCCAAGTTCTCTACAAACTACACTCTCAGGATTTAACACATATTGGCCTTTACTCTTTCTACACACATATTGTAGATGACATGAATGCATCCTTCTATCATGTCATCCTCTTTGGAACTGGCACATATCCTTGATGCCATAATTATGCATATGAATATTACATCACGCTGTTATATCTTTCTTATTACAATGCCTCTCCCATTATACTCAGACTTAGTGTTTTCTAGCACTAGTTTCTTAACATTCTTTTCATTTATTGGGAGTGTTTTCTAGCACTAGTTTCTTAACATTCTTTTCATTTACTGGGATTGATCCTTCATTTCATAGACCATTCACTCATGAATTAGGTTAGATGATATTTCTACCACATTATCTCCTAACAATAATTTTCCATCATGAATCCCACTCAGTATGCTCTTTCCCCACTCCTCATTGTCAAAGTCATGAGAAAATAAGATCTTAATCATTTCATTCTATTCTAGGTATTCATAACCACACTTAAATCTCATGTACTAGTTGTATATGTGATCAAATTCCTTTGATATGTTATCTTCACCTACTACTTCAAATTTTCTCCTAAGACAAGTTCCTACATTCTCCAAGTATAATATTCCATCTGGAATTACAAAAAATGTTACTGTAGGGTCTTCCTCTAAAGGATGAATAGGGATTATCTTCATTTTCATCTTCAAAATTATGAATCAAACTCCTATCCATGATTATCAAAAATTCTAATTTCAAATTCATAGATGAACCTTGAAATTTGATAAATACCTTAATTTAATTGAATGTAGGGTTTCTAATAATTTTCTTTAATGCATCTTAGATTTCCTTGGGTTCACACTCAATTCACTCCTTAACTCATCACACACTCAAATGGTACACAATATCTCGTTCACATCCTTTAAATCTCACCAAAATGATCTCTACATTAACTATGCATGTACGTAATTCTTAAAAAATTGTTTCTAATTACTAGTAGACTTGTTTTATTTTGTGCACATACATACAATCTCCAAATCGTATGCGCTTTTAACCATAACTTCAGCTAATCATGAAATACATCATACTATCTGTGCAAGTCATAATTTTACATTTGCTACTTTTTCTATCTTTTTGGTGCTTATTTTAGTTATAAAAGATGCTTAATTAAAATAGGATGAATTACATATAATTGCTAACTTTAGTTTTCCAATAGGTGCATCAAATGAATTCTCTTGTAATACTACATGTGAACTAGATGGATCTTTAGCTTTAAAAAATACTTCTTTGAATTCTTCTTTATGTTACCTCAACTCATCTTTTTGACTGTTATTGTTACTATCATTCCTTCTAACATTTCTATTGGTGTTCCTCTTGAAATTTGAGTTCCCCTTGATGTTCCTCATATCCATTTTGAAAAATCTTTCTATATGATCAAAGTTATTGCATATATGTCATATAGGTGCATTGAGTTTGAGCGATTCTTGAGAGAGTTGAGTGATTGTGTGAAGATCGTATAACATGTCATCAGTGTTGGATGTGATTTGGAGTAGTTGAGTTGATATGGAGCAAAGTAGAGTTTTGAAGATCAAACTCTAGTTGAAGAAAATAGCATCAAGTTTGACTATTGAGTAAGGTGAAGCACAAAAGGTTTGTCACATGCAACTAAATTCAAAATAAATATTTTCATCCGCAAAATTTTAGGGCATATCTAGATATTGCAGTGAAAGGTGATTTGTCTGGTGCCCTATCCTCAATCTTGATGAGGATAATTATGATGTATGATATAAGATCTTGTTCATGTGCACAATTAGAGAAGTAGGATACTTTAAATTAAGAAATGCTTATCAAAAGTTATGCGTTGATGGAAAATTGAAGGAAGAGTACAAACATATTGTTGATAAAGGATTGACTCATGCCCTAGATTTTCTGAAGGTTTTAAAATTTGAATGGATTAAATTTGTTTTGAGTCAAGTCCATGACATGAAAATATGTTTGGAAGGTGGACTTGTCAATATCACAAAGATCATTCACCAAGTTATTGGATACCCTGTAATAGATAAAATGAAGATTATTTGCTATCAAAGCAAGGATGTGATTTAGGGAAACACACTGGTAGTATGAAACACACGTGGAATGACTATTTCCATAATCAAAGATGTCAAGATAGATTATGCAATGAGGGTTATTTCTCACAAGTTTTATCAATCAAGTTTACTAGATAGTGTACCCTATGTTGTAGTTGATGTTGCATGGAAGATTGTAAAGAAGGATAATAGATATGACCTTGCTGACCTGCAATCAACACAATTAGATGAGAATTTCTGAAGTAGTAGAAAAGCCAAGAACACAATGTGTAAGTTTGGTTCTTTAGTCATTTGTATATTCTTTTATGCCCAAAATTATTTCCCCATAATTGGTAATGTTCCTTGGAGTAATAAGAAACCTATCATCCAACATATAAATAAATTCATCACTCAATTAGGTGATAATTTTGAGAAGGTTATGAATGGATATTTTTAAGAATTTAAGCAAAAGATCAAAAATAGGACAAGGATTCCCCAATCCTTGGTAGATAAGTAATATGATGATGTATGTTTCCTTATAGATATTGTTTGGACATACATTCAGGTGGTCATACCTAGAATGACATGGTTGAGACCATTTCCTTATGAACCTAACATTGACGAAGCAACAACAACAATAACCACATTATTGAATGAGCCCATTGATAAGGATGTTGAGCCATTCAACAAGTAAGAGACAACCAAGTTTAAGATCACTATGCAGATCAATGCACCCAAGATAGACAAGAAAATACAAATTATGATAAAGAACTTAGAAAGGACATTTGGTGAAGGTGTCAAGCAAGATGCACCATTATAGATAACTGAGGGTAAAGGTGAGGATATGTCCAGTGAAGAAAGAAATGAAGAGGAAGAAGGAAATGAAGAGGAAGAAAGAAATGAAGAAGAATAAGTAGAAGGTAAAGGTAAAGAGATAGTACTTGATGAGCCTCAGGCATGAAAGAATGTCAAGAAGGCCACTAAGTCAGTCCCTACCACACAGATTATCACAAGACAAAGGACTAAGGCATATACTACACTTGTGGATGAGAAAAATAAAGTTGTTACAAAGATTACCAAGCCTTCTCAAGGTAGGAAGTTAACAAAGAGGAAAAATACTACACAATAGGCTAAGTCGAGCAAGCCAATTAAGAAGCCGAGAAGAAAGGTAATGGCTAAAGATGATGAGGAAGATGATGAGGATAGGATTGAGTAAGAAGATACAATCGAATATAGGATTATAGTGCAAAAGCTGCCCCAAACCATTGATGTTCTTTGTGAAAACATTAGGGGAAGTGCATGAATGGAAGGATTAAGATTCATTACGTATGATATATTAGACACTGCAAACAAGGCCAAGAATATAGAAGGGGAAATTTTTGACATGATGGAAACATGCAAGTATACGCCTTTCAAGCTAGTTAATATGATCCTTAATAAGTAATATAATAAGATTGTTGAAAGGTGGAAATATGCTTTGAACACCAAAAGGCAGACCAGAGAAGGTACACTGGAAAATGGCATGCCTGAGCTAAGATGGAAGGAAATTTCCAAAGCAATGAGTAAATATAATGGTAAGTTTGTTCATAAGCAAAGAGCATTTTTTAAATCTTGAAACACATAGTATAATATGTAGCTCTAGAAAGTAAAATAATTGGAAGAAGGTTTATGGTCTTATGATTAATGTTCAGAAGTAGGAAAAGGGTGAGAAAGCTGAGCCAAAACATGTAGAGTTGGATAACACATAAGACATCAATAATAATCTAACAAACATGGTCCAATAAGGAGGATATTAGATAGAAATTGTTACAATTCAAGATGAGTTAGAGGCTATCCCAGAAAAGGACATGAGACAAGATGAAAATATAGTGATTGAACCTGAGAAGATGCCTATGTTGACCAAGCCAGAGAGGAAAGAGGAAACTCCACAACCTAAGTCAGCACATGAGAACTTGATCTATCCAAGCTCTATGATTGTTCAATTGAAATATTATCTTAAGGTTGACAAACATGTAATCACACAAAAGGTTGAGTCAACACCTATTATTCCATCCATTTATTTTATTTTATTAAGTCCAGATATCAGTAAGGGTGATGAGAATATTGGTGAGGTTGGGCAAAAAAGTGTGATGACCAATTAAGTTGAGAACACCCAACAGAAAGAAAAGAAGGATGATGCCACTAAGGCCAATAAAAATGTTAACAATGAAGGTGAGAAGTTAGAAAAAGAGCCTGAATGATCAAGTAGATTAGTCTACTACGTACTAGTGAGGGACCACATACCTCATGACCTCAAATGGAGGGAGAAAAGGAGGTAGTACAGCTGAGTTCCACCAGTGAACTCAAAACTAGTGATGAAATAGAGAAGAACAATAAACAACTGCAAGAAGAGAACAAATTGAAGTAGAATAAGAGAGATGAAGAGCCTAAAAAGGATGAGGAAACAAGAAATTAGATACGAAGGCCAAGTCTGGAGATTAAAACATAAGAATAATAAATTGAGTTGAGCTCCAATACACTAGGCTTCAAGGGAAAAATATTGAAGACGAAGATAAAACATTCGTCCCAAGCCATTAAGGGTAAGCCTACTACTTTAGATGAGGAGATTGTGATTCCAAATTGGGACACACATAATTTAACTTATGATCAGATGCTAATAATTAGTGATTTTCTAGCAAGAAAGGCTAAGCAGGAGGAGATGAGAAAAGAGCATCAACAAAGGCAAGTATTACATGATATCAAAGATATATTTCTTGATACTTTTGTTGTTGATAACCTCGATGAAAAATCTCCCAAAATTGACCACCTAATCAAAATTGTTGAGAAAGTTAATGAACCTAACATTGATACATAAGAAAATATCATGAAATGGTTAAAGAGAAAATTTGAGAATAAAGTAGTGGAGAAGGTTTCTATAGAGATTGCAATCAAGAAGGTAGAGCTTTCCACACTTATCAGTGATTTAGAATAGTAATTTACTAGTGCCAACACATTATTTGGAAAAATATGTAATATTCTAGGATTTACAAATGAGATAAGAGAGAAATGTATAAAATAGATACAGATCTAAAGAAATATAGATCAGATCTAAATATGGATCCTAGTTCCAGTTTAATCTATTTTTCTAAGATCATATTTTTATAGGGAAAATAGTTACAACTATTATATAAGGAGTGCAACATAATGAAGGAGATCAATATCATTCAATTACCATTGTTACCTCATTTGGAAGTAATGCAAAGGCATTTATAGACTACAAAATATCTTATGCAAAGTCCACAAGTCTTTGTTGCAGACAACATGGTGGATCTTGCTACTAGAATGGAGATTGAGAGGCAAACTCTTGAGACTATCAAGAAAATTTGGGACAATACAATGTCTATTGTTATGAAATGGAACCTCCCATTTTAAAAATAGTTTGGTATACTCCCTTGGCCCTAGTTGGATATCAATACTTGACATTCATGAAAAAATTGAGGGGGAAATATATATGTAAGAGGATATATATGCATCTTTTGAATATTTTGATATATTATGTATATTATGTTTGAAGGAAAATAAATAATAAGGAGATGGAGCCAAAGCTGAAGACCAAAAGGAAAAAGTTTTTTTTCAAAAATGTTTAGATAATACACGTTGCAATGATATGATGACTGAGCTATAGGTATGGAGTACAATCCAAGCGGGAGTTAATATTTTGAAGTTTAGTTATGATATATTTTGAGCATGATAAGTGTTTTTTCCACTACTACTAAAGGGGGAGATTGTTGATCCTAAAGGAAATATTAGCATTCTCTATTATTGTAAAAAACTTAGTCATTTACTATGCATAGTTGTTCAATCAACACTACGACCAAGCCATAATGGAGGTCAAGTCATATAGTGTAGAAGTTTATAAGTTTAGTGTGTGTCGAGGCAAACATAGTTGTCAGGTACACTATAATCACCAAGCATTTAGTTATTGCCAAGAAACTTGAGGGAGATGCATCATAGGAGCTAAGTACTATATAAGTTGGGAAATTCAGAGGTAAAACAGTACAAGCCAAGTCAAGTTCAAACCAAGGGACAACACAAAGAAACAAGAAAAGTCGAGCATCAGAAGGATTATGTGCCAAGTAATATAGTTTTTGTATTTGATTTTGGAATGGCACAAAATCATATCTAAACCATTTTTTCTAAGCCAAAAACATATTTATAAGTTTCAAGAGAGAATCATGGAGATAATCACGCATGTGATTACGCTTCATTAATCCCTATGTGCTATGATCAACCAATAATAAAATAGGAAAGGTCAAGCGCAAAAAAAATATGAATACTAATCATTGATCAAGATCTAGAAACTTCATCAGATGGTTATAAAAGAAGGGTTTCAAGACATAAAATAGTGTTGTAGGTTAGAGGAATTCATGCATGTGAAGATAAAGGTGAATCAATAGATTTAAGTATTTTGAAGGAGTAAGGAAACCAAGAAGTGCAAAGAGGAGATGTTTCATATTAGCCACATTGAGGTAATTACAATTTGGAAAGAGAATATTTGTCATCAATATTTCAGTGCATAACAAAGGACCAAGGTACTAATTACATTCTAACTAGTGTGTTAGGTGAATCTCTTAACAAAGTGGTCCTAATAGGCCTATTGTAAATCTCCTAATAGAGTGACTACTTTATTGTGATGTATAAATCCTTTGATCAAGGTAGACTTACTAGTCTCGTAAGATTTTAATAGAGTAGACCCCTTACAGGGAGGACCATTGGAAGAGATCAAAATTGTATCCTTAATGGGCATACTTTATTATTGTAGTGGTGAAGACTTTTTGGATTCCATCCCCCACCACAATTTTATCTTCACCTTGGAGGGTTTCTATAATACCAAATATTGTATTGTGTTGATCAATTGTTTATATTTTTATTCATGTTATTAGATTTAAAATATGATTTGATAAGTTACCAAATGATGATGAATGGTTAAGGTTAATGAGGTGTATGTGGTGAAACAATTTCTATATGGTTTATGTTTGAAGTGGTAAAATATTTGAAGATCCCGATTCTCATGCCTTTCATCATTTGGGTCTTCCTTGATTGCAACATAAACCATTTCAACTATTTCTTTGTCATCATCAGAACTAAACTCAATGTTCTCTTCTTCAATAATGTAGCATGACTTCTTTCCTTTGTCTTTGTGATCCCTGTTCTTCCAATAATTAAGATCTTTCTTATCATTTCTATTATACTTTATTCTGTTAGGAATTTTGGTAGCAAAGTGACCAATCTCATTATATTTGAAATAGATCAACGCCATCTTATCTTTGTATTTAGCTTTACCTCTTGATAAAATTCTTGCAAGAAATGCTTCAAGCTCATCCATTTCATTTTCAGTTTTAGACTCACTTTCTTCTTTTCTTTTCTTTTCTTTCTTTGAATTACTAATGGTTAGTGAAGACTCAAATGCATTTTCCATAACAATCACACTATTATCATAATTTCTCAACTCAAATGTGATGAACTAACCAACTATTAAACTTTCAAGTGTCAGATCATTTCCAGGCACAACTCTTACTTTTTGAATTGCAAAAACTTTAATAGCATTAATAGGTAGAAGAGTTCTAAGAACCTTAGTTATGATTTCAAAATCCATGATAGTTCCTCCAATAGCTTTGATTGCACTTACAAAAACCTTGATTTAGTTTACATATTGTGTAGCATTTTCTCCTTCTTTCATTCTTATATCATCATACTTTCCTTAGAGATTTTTATCATTGGCTCTTCTTACATTGTCATCTCCTCCATGTCCTAGTTTTAGTTTATCCCACATCTCCTTAACATTGGCATAGTTCTTGATATCATCAAATTCAACATTATTGAGAGAAGATGCAATCTCAATCATCAGACTATTTTAATTTTTTTTTCATTCATTTTCTCTACAATTAGGGGACCAACAAGGGTAGTGTATTCATTTTCCAACTAGTATGTGACATCATTTCTAATACCAAAAAGATGCAGCTTCATTTGGTCTTTCCATAAGGAAACATTATCCTTGTTAAACTTTGGTACCTCTCTCTTGTACATCTTCGATCTTTAGCTCAAGTTCCTTTAAACTTATTTTTCCAAGCACTTAGCTCTAATGCAAAATTCTTAGATAATTGAGATGGGGGTGGATCAGTTATGTTCAATTATCATATAGCCCCTTCAAACATTTTAGTACCAATACAACATCATAAAATTCAAAAACAATCACTCAGTGTAAACATTAACCTACTCTATCATTTACTTTAATCAAATTGTCAACTCATTGTTCCTTGCATTGTTGAGTATCATTAATCTTACTAAGATATAACCTAGTTATTATTTACTTATTACCAAGTTGCAATAAAATTTAAAATGACTTGTAACATAAATAATAATCGCACAATTAACGCCAATATTTTAACATGGAAACTTTGTGAAGAGAGAAACCACCTGGGACCAACAACTCAAAATTTGTACTCTTCTGAAGTGACCTCTGCTAGGAGCCAACCTTCTTAAAGGTTACATACACTTTCTTAAAGTGAACTTGTTAGAGGATTTCACCAAAATATCATCTAGACCATATCACTACATGTGGCTTACTAAAAAGAGTGGCCTAATTTAAAGAATTTGCTAACATCATTAATCGATGTTACCATCTATAATTTCACAAACTTGTTAGGTCCACTTAGTACTTCCAAGATGTTTTTCTACAATAGTTAAATAATAATAGTATAAAATGATCTGTTAATAATAGCAACTACCTTTTCTTGTGAATATATTTTTTCTTGCACTTTCTCTATCTTTTTCTCACTTGGTTTATTCTCCCTTTCACCAATTCTACTTCTTATCTTTATTTGCTTGATTAGCCCAGCTCAACTATTTATGTTTTTTCCTTCAACAACTTCACACTTCACATCAACTCTTGATCAGCAAAATGAAATTAGCATCAACATTATCATCCAACCAACAAACTAAAAACAAACTAAAATTGTCTTGTTCTCCTCCTTAAATAGATTTTTAAATTCTTCTAGGTTCTTCAATCTTTTGTCACTTAATCAACATCATTAATCTTAGGTTTATGCAAAATTATTAGATTTAAAAACTTCATACAATGAATCTAGACATTCATAAAATATAACTTGTATAGAACTTTGTGTACATCCTTATCTTCATTCAATCTCCATCATCAGATCCTTCTTGAATGTTTGCAATCATTGATCTTGTAACAAACTCTGACCAATTCTTAGACCATCTCAAACTTTCCAAATTTTCATCAAAATTTAGCCTCAGATTCCAATTTCCCCAACTGGGTCATCCTATTGTGACTTAGTAAACATAACATTTACTCAGGAAACCTAATACTCAGTTAATAGTGACTTTCTTGGGCAACATTGTGTTCCTCTTTCTTTGTCCATTTCTTGGGCAATATTGTAGTCACTCAGTGATTACATACTCCCTTCATTAACCTTGTAACTCAATTAAGCATGTATCCTTCATTACTTTGAAACAATACATGATTGTAAAACAATAAAACCAATAATACATTATCACTAACCAACTTATTCAAGTGCCCATTGAATACCTTACATATAACTTCTATCTTCATCATACTTCCTTCAAATCCTCTTCATCAATCATGTTGGTTTTTCATTTAATAGTTTTGAAAATAACCAAGAAATTAGACCAATGCATCTAAGGCTAGCAAATTCCTATTACTGATATGCTCGACGGCAATCTTGGGCCAACTATAAGGCATAACTCCTTCTTCACTTCAGGCTTTGCACGACCTACGCAAGTTAACCTTGAGGTTCTGACATATCACCAATGTAATTGAAACATAAATCTAAACGTATTAACTATATATGCAACCTTTTTATCTTTTGATACTTATGCAATGACATGGGAATGAAATAGCTACAGATCATAACCTATGAAACCATAAGCTAAGTGAGGGTTAATTCTTTTCAGCCCACTACAAAACATGGAATATTGAATTTATTTGATTAAAATGATTTGTGCAAATTGTAATCACCTAAAAATGGTCATCTAGATTATTAGCTCCCTTCTCAGCATTTTGGCTAAATTAATTAAATCATTTACCCAGACCAAATTGCTAATAACCAATCAATTTGATTATAACCTATAGTTTGACTATGCTATCCTAAGTTCATTATTTGATTAAAAGAACATGTCCCCTTTTAATTAAATAAAAGACCCCATTCTTCTAACCCACTTAAAGTGCACACATAAAGTCCTCTTTCTATTTTGCAATTAAAAGAAAAAGCTTTGTGATTTTTGTCTTATATGACAAGTCAACTTATATTCTATTGGTTGACTTGTGTGTGCACATGGATCACTCCTCTTTTCAAATTCCACCGTTGATCATCCACCATCTTCATCTTGATCTCTACCGTCCGTACGACTTTAAAAGGGAGAGAGCTTTCCCCCTCAAAGCATCCATCTTTTGAGTATTGTTATGTTGCAGGTTTTCTAACAGGTTTCTTTGGAGCTTTGTGGAGAACTTTTATTTCTTGTCTACATTCTCTCATACCATAACATTTTAGCTTAGATTCATGTTGCATGTTAGTTTAGCTTTTATTTTGCAATAATCTATCTCACATAGCTTAATATTTAGATTGTAACACTCTCATACATGTTTTAGCATAGCTACATTTAGCATTCTCATCTTAGCTTAATTTCCATACTTGCATTGCATTCTTGAGGAACTCCTTGAGACATTTGCATTTTTTCATCTTGTCTTTGGAACCTCCCATTGCATGGTTTACTAGCAAAAAGAGTATTCCTAAAGCTCAATTGAGAGCCCTTAAACTTGAAATAAACTCTCTTGCACTTCGTGGATAAGGAGCTCTAAGCCGGCCTCCAAGCATTCCAAACTCATAGAATCGTTTGGATAGAAGGGTTTAGAGTGGGACACTTTCGAGTGTACATTTTTGACGCCCATCGTGGGGCTTGAATCAAGTTTCTAGCTCCATTTGCTTTCATTTCTTATCACTAGTTTTTTATAGCAGCATATTGGATCTAATCAAGTGCTTTCGTAGAATTATCACTTTGGTTTTAAGGCCAACCCATAAGTAGATTGGTTTGAGGGCCAAAAATCTAGTTGGTTTAAAGATTTGATCATATCTTTTAAATTGCTTGGAGTTTGGTTCTAAATTATTTTTTACAGGTTGGGTATGTGTCCAACATGTCTCAGTCCAATTTTAGAGCATTTTGATGTGATTTTCAGAAGTTATGATTTTTTCTTTATTTTTCATAAAAATCCATTTTTGATCGTAAATCAGCATATTTTTTGAAAAAACTTATATTTTCAGAAATATTTTTGAATTCTAAGGGGGATACTTTCTTTATGTTTTGACCTTTGAGGTCATATTAGGGATCAAAAACCTGATTTGATAAATTTGGCTAGTTTTGACAAAATGGGTCCCTAGGGCACAAATGAAGAGATTGTTTTGAATTTCTTGCATTTTTGGAAAGATCTCTAGTTTTTAGCAAGGGTCTTTTCTTTCCATTTCTATTTTTGGGTCCGAAATCATAGCAAAAAAAATCTAATCATGTTGACTAGGTTAAAAGCAAAGAGTAAAAATGAGAGCATTTGTGATTAGTTTGCACTTTCTTTGCATACACTTGGTTGGAAGATAACTTGGATATTTGAGGCAACTAACCACTTTTTATTGCAATTTTTTATGTTATTTCACACTAAGTTGTGGTGCTAACAAGTTGTGATTGCAAGTTGCCATCCTTGTGAAAAAAATTGAAACATTGCATAAAAAGAACGTATGTCAAAGCTTCAAATGCACAAGGACTACTAACAATTGTTTGCAGGGCTGCTTAACGCATAAAAACTTAATTTTGCTTATTCTTTACTTTTACATGTGTGACATATACTAGTTGTTTTTTTTTAGGCACATCAAAACTTACGATTGAGATCTTTTGGTGATAGGAGAGTATGCTCTTCATCCTTGTGGTGAATCAAAAATCTTGACTTACCATTTGGTTTCAAGAGTAAGAGGCAACTAAATCTTCTTGGCATGTTTGGGAGAATACGGTTGGAATAGGAGAGTATGTTCTTCACCCTTGTGGTGAATCAGAAATCTTGAATTCCAAAAGTTGATCCACTCTTTGTGTAGTTTAGAATCCTTTAGAGGGCCTCCTCTTAGACAACCTGAGAGGAACGACCCAAGTGGGGACAAGCAGATTACCCGACTCTTCCAACCCACTATAATCTTAAGGCTATCAAAGACACAAAACGTTGGTAGACATAACACTTATCTTACCTAGTGTTATTTCTTGTGGGATTGTGACCATGAGGAGATCACTAGGGAGGAATTCTTAAGGTACTCTTGTGGTCACGAGACCAGTTACTTATTGCAAGGTGAGGTGTCCCTTAATTGGGAGCAAGAGGAACACTATGAACGGAAGCCCTATCTAAACACCCTAAGTTAGTAACTACCCTTTTTAGCCGCTCAACTTCTTGATGCAAGGATCAATCCTAATGGACTACTCGGATCACCCCAAGATTTTACACTCACCATATGTGTTCCCTTGTTTGTGCTTATGGCACTTCCATGACAAAGCCAATATCTCTTGTGGGCAACCACTTGGTGTGAGGCGAAGGAGCATCAAGCGTGGGCCAAGTTGTTGAGTAATGAACTATGACTTTAAGGTAGATTTCTTGGCTACTATTTTCGATGTGTTGACCTGTGTTAACATTTTTACAACATAAACATTTCAGTAAAATTGCTAGGAAGGTTGTTCTGATATCACAAATGCATGTTGGCAAGGTTGTTTTTACCCTTGCTCAATTGTTTTAAGACATGTTAAAACACCTATTGTTTGCAAACCTTGCTGATAACTGATACGAACTGAAAAAAAACACTATCTGACTTGAAAAACCATCTGATTAATGAATTGAAACAAACACTTTAAGTCAAAAATTGATCCTTTTTGCACAAAACTAGCACTTTGTCACTTGCTTCCTGAGAAATTATCACTTGAGATTTTTTTTTTTTTTTTTTTGCCAAAACAATGTCTGTAGTCATATTTTTCTGGTCTAAGGTATGTCACGTTAGTCTCCCTTGATTCTAGTTGCGTATTAGTGTGTTAGGAATTTTATCCTAAGTTGAAAAGATGGGTTTAGTCCGTCGAATGTAAGTCTTGAAATATCCTTGATGAATCACTTGTCAAAATCCGGTTATTATTCTATTGTAGCTATTCGCTATTGAGAATCTTGCTCACTCACTCGGCTCGAGTCACTAGTGTTGTAAGCTCTTGAGCACTGTTTGACAAGCCATCTGTTACACTTTGACAAGTGACTAGTCCTGGTTGTAAAAGCTTCAAATCTAACACACTTCTCTCATCCTATTAAACAAAGACAAATCTTTACACACCGGTCACAACTAGACATCAAGTTGGTAATGGTGACCATACACCTTTCATTTTCGAGCAATTGGAAAAACCACCCAAACGTCCTCACAAGCAACCTTGTGATAAGAATCTCAAATTTGCTCAAACACAAACGGCCAACATTCGACACAACCCACTTTATAATTTTGAAAATCCATTTGGTACACCCTCTAAGACACCGAAGGATACGAATAGTATAGTCACTATGGTGCACCCTGATGAAATTAAACATCACTTAGAAGAACAAGCACGTGAAACCCAAAAGACTTTGGAGGCTATATATGATATGGAAAGAGAAAACCAACAAGTTGACACTTGCAATTAGGCACGTTATGAAGGACATAAGGAACTTGTCCTCGAAATCCTTTTGAGAACAATGATGGCAATCACACGCCACCAAGGACTCCTAGAGCTTCTACTGGTGCATGTCCTTCACCACCTAAACCATCCCATCATGATAGTGATGAAGAAGTAACTAGTGAAGACGTGATCAAATTTCAACAAGATGGCTTCGCCCAAAAACTAATGCTTAGAGCTTTAGAGGAAAATGGAGACCAATACTTCCGATACATGGCAACTAGGGGATGGAAAGTCCCTCAAGGTATTGATGTTGAGCATATAATTCCAAAATGAGAGCCCACTAAGGCTGAAATCTTAAGGGAAGAAATACAAGAGCTAAGGAAACAATTTGCACAACTGCAAACTTCAAAAGAGCCGCCTAAAACATCATTTGTTGAATCAATTTGCGCTCTTCCATTTGATAGGAGTCTATACATGCTGCCATTTCCTAAGGATATAGAGGTTCCTAAGTATGACAAATACGATGGAAATGGTGACCCTCACAACCATGTGAGACATTTCTATGCTATTAGCATGGACTTTATGCATGAAGACATCTTTCTTATGCGTTTGTTTTCTAGAAGTCTAAGAGGACAAGCTATGGAATGGTTCACAAAACTGAGTCCTCCTCTTAAAACATTTGACAAACTTGCACAATGCTTCATCTAGCAATATTCATAAAACATTCAACATCCTGTGACTGTGTTAGACTTGTGCAACATCAAACAAAAACTAGGAGAACCTTTTGCAACATATCTTCAATGATGGAGATCTTTATATTCTCAATATCCTCGGCAAGTTCCTGAGGCTGAAAAAATTGACATTTTTGTCAATACGCTTGTACCCGAGCTATACTTTGATCTAAGAAAACAATTATTCACATCCTTCAACGCCATGGTTGAGAGTGCATATCGCATTGAGGATGTTGCTATCAAAAAGGGTGATATTTTTATAAACAAAGATGAGAATAACAATGGAAATGGTAAAGAAAAAGGAAAACCTTGGAATAAGAACAAGTATGTTGTCAACGATGGAGTAGTGGACACTCCTAAGACTAAGGAGCTTGCATTTAATCTTTCCAATGTCATCTATGCAATGAAACAACAAGAAGGTTCAAAGCCACAAACCTTTGATAAAGGCTCTAAATTTGCAAAGAAGCAACGTGTTTACACACCTATGGTCAAACCTTATGAAGTAGTTTTAAAAAATTTAATTGCAAACAAGTTGGTTACCTTACTAGACAACTCTCGTCCTTATGATCCACCTATCAGACCTCCATGGTGGAGAGAGGATCACACTTGCAGTTATCACTGAAGCAAGGGTCATAACATTGAAAACTATTTTAAGCTTAAAGATGTAATTCAAGATCTCATTGAGGTAGGAAAAGTTGTCACAGATGGCCTCATTAAAAATGCTGACCACAAAGCTTTCAAACAACCCTTGCTAGAATATGAGAAAGGTGAAACCTCCAAAGCTGCCAAAAAGAATCATGATGCCAAAATCAGCTATGCTTACCCTGACACAGATAATATTATAGGCATGCTT
The DNA here is from genome assembly GCA_028749045.1 of Cupressus sempervirens. NCBI lineage: Eukaryota > Viridiplantae > Streptophyta > Pinopsida > Cupressales > Cupressaceae > Cupressus > Cupressus sempervirens. The sequence goes on along the minus strand of CM053785.1, from coordinate 27,968,028 downwards.
GAGGCTGTTGAATATTTATGCATGGCAAGTCCCAAAAGTGACAAACAACCCAATTATGATGCTGAGGATGAACAACCAAAAGTGGTTTTAAAGACACGATCTATTCCTCCATGTCACGCTAACACTAGACCTAAGGTGGTGCTCTGAGTGGTCAAATCTTTCTCTTCATAGAGTGAACCACTTAACACCGTCACTAGGGGGCAATCTAAGGTTGTCCTTAAATTTTCTCATGATCCTAAGAATGCTTCATCTTCTAAACAACCAACTACCTCTAGGATCTCCAACTATGACCTTGTCAGTCAACTGCAACATACCTCAGCTCAAATTTCTATTTTTGAGTTGTTAGAATTGTCCCCCTTGCACAAGGATATCCTCAAAAAAGTTTTACATTCTTCCAATGTTCCCACCGACATTGATGCAGAACAATTCCAAGCCATGGTGAACCATATCTCTTCACCTCATTATCTCACCTTTTCTGAAGAAGATGACCGAGCTCTTAGTCATCCCCACAATCTTGCTCTCCATGTCGAAGTTTAAATCTTTTGTACTCACATCTGTCGAGTCTTGATAGACAATGGTGCATGGCTTAATATCATTTCATTCAATGTAATCCAATAGTTGGGCATGTTTGTGTTAGGATAAACCATAGACAGAAATAAAAACTACATGCAAATATAACCAATAACAGAAAAATAATTGAACACACAGAAATGAACACAAGGCACCAAGATTTAACGTGGTTCACCCAATCCCTGGGCTACGTCCACCAAACAGCAAGTCCGATCTTATTACAATCCAGTGATTACAACCTGATTACAATCCGTAATCCCTTATAGCTCAATACCGCCGCAAGAACCAATTTCGTATCACCACATATATAAAATACCCAACCCTAAGCCCTTTTTATACAAATATTAAACCGCTTTAAGGTTATAACATGTCGGCCATATGTCGGCCATAATATGTCGGCTACCATGTCGGCTACTTCCAAAAAAAAATTTTATTATGAAGTATGTACAATACTTTCCTGATCAGTCACCACAATCTAACAATCTCCCACTTGGGGACTGATCAGGCTCCACACTAAACAACAATCTCCCACTTGGAGACTGATCTTGTAGCAATACAACTACCGCATGTGGCTCCCACTGGATCAAACCACCCTGGACTCTGCTATTCTTTTATTCACATTTAGTCTAAAAGACCAACTGAAGCTGAAGAGGAGTTCAGCTTCTCCCTTGTTACAACCTTTGTCAACATATCTGTTGGATTTTCATTGGTATGTATCTTCTCCAGCTTTAACTGTCCATCCTCCAAAACTGACCGAATGAAATGGTACTGCAACTGTATGTGTTTGGTCTTAGAATGCAGAGCTGAATTCTTAGCAAGATGAATGGCACTCTGACTATCTGTGAACAAATAATTATCCTTCTGAGGATGTCCCAATTCTTCCAAGAAGAACTGAAGCCATATCATCTCTTTGGCTGCCTCTGTAGCAGCAACATACTCTGCCTCTGTAGTGGAGAGAGCATTAATCTTCTGTAGCCTAGAAACCCAGCTCACGGCTGCCCCACCAACAGTAAAGACATAACCTGTAGTACTCCGCCTGGTATCAATATCCCCAGCCAAATCTGAGTCAACATAGCCCTGTAAATCAGTAGTAGAGCCCCCAAAGTGTAAACACTTATTGGATGTTCCTCTCAAATATCTGAGAATCCACTTGACAGCATTCCAATGCTCAAAACCTGGATGACTCATATACCTGCTAACGACTCCCACTGCATGTGCAATATCTGGCCTAGTGCATACCATAGCATACATCAAACTTCCTACAGCTGAAGCATAGGGTACCTTGGACATCTTATCCTCCTCTTCCTGTGTCTTGGGACACATCTCCTTAGTCAATTTCAAATGACCAGGTAAAGGTGTGCTGACAGCTTTAGCATTCTCCATAGAGAAACGTTGCAGCACCTTCTCAACATAATCAGCTTGAGATAGCGTCAATGTTCTGTTCTTCCTATCTCTACAAACCTTCATACCAAGGATTTGTTTTGCTGCCCCCAAATCCTTCATAGCAAATGCATGTGCTAATTGGCGTTTCAGCCCCTTAATATGATCCATGTTAGACCCAGCTACAAGCATATCATCAACATATAAACATAAAATAATGTAACTATCATCATCCAACCTCTTAAAATAAACACAGTAATCTGAATGACACCTATTATATCCATGCTCATGCATAAAACTGTCAAATTTCAGATACCATTGCCGAGGTGCTTGCTTCAAGCCATATAAACTTTTCTTCAATTTGCACACTAAGTTCTCCTCACCTTTGACCTCAAAACCCTGTGGCTAAGCCATATATATTTCTTCATCCAAATCACCATGAAGAAAGGCTGTTTTAACATCCATCTGCTCTAAATGCAAATCTTCAGTAGCCACAAGACTTAAAACAATACGAATAGAAGTCATTTTGACAACAGGAGAAAATATCTCATCAAAATCAATTCCCTTTTTCTGTGCAAATCCTTTTACAACTAACCTGGCCTTAAATCTTTTCTTACCTCCTTCCTCTTCTTTCAACCTGTAAACCCATTTATTCTGTAAAGCCTTTTTACCTGCAGGCAACTTGCACAAATCCCATGTCTTATTTTTCAGCAAAGAGTCCATTTCATCTTTCATTGCAAACTCCCATTGAATCTTAGTATCCACCTGCACAGCTTCATCATAACTTTCAGGTTCACCAGCATCAGTAAGTAAAATAGAATACAAAGAGGGAGAAAACCTTTGTGGAGGTCTAATTGGCCTTGTTGACCGTCTAACATTCACTGGTGTGTGTGGTATTTGTTGTTGCAGTTGTTGCACATCATGAGGAATGGATGGAACATTAGCTTTTGGAGTATCATCCAACACTACATAATCATCTTCTTTCTTCTCATGTTGCTGCAACAGATCTTTGTACAACACTTTTTCATTGAATATGACATCCCGGCTTCTTATAATTTTATGATTTTCAAAATCCCAAAGCCTATAGCCAAATTCATTAATGCCATATCCAAAAAAGACACATTTCTTTGATTTAGCTTCTAGCTTGGTTCTATTTTCAGAGTCTATATGAGCAAAAGCTTCACAACCGAAGGTCTTGAGAAAAGAATAACTCACCTTCTTACCAGTCCATGCTTCCTCTAGAATACCACAACCCAAAGGAATAGAGGGACCTCTATTAATCAAATATACTACAGTATTGACAGCCTCCGCCCACATGTGTAAGGGCAACCCAACATGCAACCTCATGCTCCTTGCGCGCTCCATTATAGTCATGTTCATGCGTTCAGCCACTCCATTTTCCTGTGGAGTCCTTGGAACAGTTTTTTGTCTACGAATACCATTAGTGGAGCAATAATCTTCAAATTCATGACTGCAATACTCACCACCATTATCAGATCTGAGATATTTTAATTTCTTACCAGTCTCATTTTCAACCAAGCATTTCCATTTCTTAAAAGTTTGAAATACATCAGATTTCTGTCTAAGGAAATAAACCCATACTTTTCTAGTTGCATCATCAATAAATGTAACATAATAATGAGAGCCATCAAGGGAAGATACCTGAGCCGGTCCCCATACATCTGTATGCACAAGCTCTAATTTCTCCTTTTTGTTTTCCTTCCCTGTCTTTACAAAACTCACTCTCTTTTGTTTTCCATACACACAACTTTCACAGAAATCCATATTCACACATTTTAGACCTGGTAAAACTTTCCTTGAATGAAGTACTTTCATACCTTTCTCACTCATGTGCCCAAGTCTATTGTGCCACAGCGCTGTATCAGAATCTACAGCAGCTATTTGTTCTCCCTGCTCAACTGCAGTAATTGTTCCTGAATATTCATTTTTCTCGGAAACAATCAAAGTAGAAGGAACAATATGACCTGTACAAAGATATAAGGTGCCTACTTTCACACCTTTTTCTACTACAAAGGAACCTTTTGAAACCTTCCAATTTTTATCATTAAAAGTAACTACACAACCCTCATCACCAAGTTGGCCTGCTGAAATTAAATTTCTACTTAGTTTTGGAACATGTCTTACCTCATGTAGTAGCCAATGATTCCCATTCTGCAACTTAATCTTAATTTTTCCCTTTCCAACAATCTGACAGGGTTCATTATCCCCCAAATAAACAAGCCCAAAATCCCCTTAGACATAATCAATGAAATAACCTCTATGAGGTGTAGCATGAAAAGAAGCACCAGAATCTAAAACTCATGAATCATCAACACTCTCTAAAGACAGAAGCAAAGCATCCTCTTCGGATTTGTTACTTACCACATTTGCCTCTTTGTCTCCATCTGATTTATCTCGTTCATTTTTCTTTCGAGTCCAGCAATCTTTCTTTTTGTGCCCTGGTTTCCCACAGTACCAGCAATCATTTGGTCCTCTCGATTGAGACCTCCTCCCCTTTGACTTTCCTCTTGATTTCCCACGATTTCCAGAGTTACTTCCTCTTTCAGTCGTTCTGCCCCTGCTTTGTGCATTTAAAGCACTTCCTGATGTAGATCCACCTGAGGATTTTCTACGAGTTTCCTCACTTAAAATAACACCGATCACATCATCATATTTTAGGGTACTAGATCCAGGAACTGAATTACTCACCGCCATTACCAAGCCATTCCAGCTTTCAGGCAAAGAACACAAAATCAAGAGAGCCCTAATTTCTTCATCAAAATTGATACCCACAGAAGATAATTGACTAGTAATAGTATTAAACTCATTTAAATGATCTGCAATAGATCCACCTTCTGCCATTTTCATATTAAATAAACGCTTCATGAGAAATACCTTATTTGAAGCGGAGGGCTTTTCATACAGTGTCGCTAGGGTTTTCATCGAATCTTCTGTCATCTTTGCTTTTGTAATATTAAATGCCACCGATGGTGCCAAGCATAACCGAATGCTTCCGAGTGCCTTTCTGTCCAAAAGATCCCATTCAGCCTCTGACATAGTTCCCTGATTCTTGGCTTTTCCTTCCAACGGCTTCCATAAATCCTTCTGATATAAATAGTCTTCCATTTGCATCTTCCATAACTGGAAGTTCTGCCCATTAAACCTGTCAACCCTCAACTTACCCTCATCTGCCATCGCTTCCACTCAACTATGAGACTCCCACTTAACCGTGAGACTTTCCTGCAGAGGATAACTGAAAGACAACCTTGCTCTGATACCACTTGTTAGGATAAACCATAGACAGAAATAAAAACTACATGCAAATATAACCAATAACAGAAAAATAATAGAACACACAGAAATGAACACAAGGCACCAAGATTTAACGTGGTTCACCCAATCCCTGGGCTACGTCCACCAAACAGCAAGTCCGATCTTATTACAATCCAGTGATTACAACCTGATTACAATCCGTAATCCCTTACAGCTCAATACCGCCGCAAGAACCAATTTTGTATCACCACATATATAAAATACCCAACCCTAAGCCCTTTTTATACAAATATTAAACCGCTTTAGGGTTATAACATGTCGGCCATGTGTCGGCCATAATATGAAGTATGTACAATACTTTTCTGATCAGTCACCACAATCTAACAATTTGAATTTGCCATCGATCCTAAGTACAAGATCACTATAAAGGCCTATGATGAGGTCAAAAGGCCTTCTAAAGATCTAATTGTGCTTCCAATCAGAGTTGGTCAAGTTGAGAAGAATGTCGTTTTCCAAGTCTTAGACATACCCCTTGCATACAACTTGTTGTTGAGATGACCATGGATCCATGACATACAAGCAGTGCCCTCTACATACCATCGGTGCATCAAGTTCCCTTTTAATGGTACTGAAGTAGTTGTCCCCGATGACAACTCCATGTCTATCAACACATTATCTGTTGTTGAAACACTAGTTCCACATAATCACTCTTCTCACGAGCTGACACCATCTTTCAAGGAGTGTGAACAAAAAATGAAGATGATGAGCTTTGGCATGGGTGAATACACTCTAGACTCTATTGCTGCCCTACCTATTTTCCCTTGGTCTTATGGGAAACCGTCTACAAAATGGAAGCCCTCCACTTCCGCCATGACTCTTTTTGGTGCCTTTGTATAGTCCTTAGTTCCCCTAGAAGCAGAGAAAGAAAAATAGGCTATTACAGATTGGATCTATAGGGGAGAGGGTGATGAGGAGGAAGTCACAGTCACCACTCCCATCTCTCCTAAACATTATGGAAAAGGCTATAAATTTCTAGCAAGCATGGGCTATCAAGGCCATGGGTCTCTAACTGGTAAGAAAAAAGCTCTAGTTGAACCTATAAGTCATACTCAAGGTCATGATGCTCAAGACACTGTTGGCCTAGGTTTTGGGCTAGAAAATGATATACCAACATTTGATCAAAGAATACCTCTGTCTAGTGAATCAGAGAATGATGACCCTCCTCTTGTTGCTACTACTTCACAAGACGAAGACTTTGTCCCTCTCACTTCCCTCCTTTGGGGAGAAGAAATATTGACTATTAATAATAATGAGGAAGCTTCTACCTCCCAACAACAAGAACAAGAAGAATCTACTCCTAAGGACATGAATAGAGGATGAATTAGACAGAATATTGCTCATCTCAAAGCTAGGGATCAAAGTACAAATTCTCATGAGTATGAGTAGGAAAGTCTCTTGGATGCATCTTGCGAGCTAGGGGTGGATGTAATTTATGCCTATACAACCCAACCAAATGTAGTTGAATGATCTAGTATAGGGTCGGATGAGTTTGACTCACAACATGTCTCAATGGATCACGCTAGTCCCTCTAGGTCTATTCCTGAGCTAGACTCCTTTGCGACATTCTTTATAGGCCCGACTTCACAAGTCACCAGAGATGACTCCTTCAATATCAATCATATTGAAACTTCCACCTTACTCTCACTAATTCACCAAGATCTCATAGATTGGTCTCTCCAAAATCAAAGACCTGAAATACGGTCTTTCCAAAATGATTATGAGATCACTTGTTACTTGAATTCCATTGAACCCATCACTTCTTCCACCAGTGAACCTGTGGTTAACATGACGGAATTAGATATCAAGTACCTTAGTCAAAAAATTAAAAGAAAAAATAAGTGGTCAGGTGGCGAAAACCACATTGTGGCAGTGTCTGATCCTCAAAAAAGTAAAAATAAAGGCATATCTAATGGTGAAAACCTCCCTGAGGCACCTACGAATGAGGTACTTAGTAGTCTACCAAGCTATTTCTAGGATAGATCTTCAGTTCTCATTGAACCTACGCAACCTATCAACTTGGGTACAGAAGAATGTCCTAAGATTATTCATGTAGCTCAATCCTTGTCAAATGAAGAAAAGACACAGTTTGCTCAATTCTTTCAAGATAAGAAGGTCAACTTCACATGGACATACTCTAATATGCCAGGGCTTGATATAGATCTCATCATGCATCACTTATCAATCGCACCAGATGTCAAGCCTGTCAAACAAAAGTTGAGAAAAATGGATCCACATGTGGCCCTACTGGGCAGAGTTGGAAAAATTCTTAAGTGCAAACTTCATTAGGGCCATTGATTATGTGGAGTGGATTTCCAACATTTTACTTGTCTCTAAGCATGAAAAATCCATACGATTTTGTACTAATTTCAAAGATCTCAACAAAGCATGCCCCAAGGATGAATCTCCACTACCAAACATCGATATGATAGTGGACATGACTGTGAGTTATGAGATGTACTCCCTCATGGATGGATTTTTTGGGTATAATCAAATCAAGATAGCTCCAGTAGACCAAGAAAAGACAACTTTTACATGTGCATGGGGTACCTTTTGCTAGAATCTCATGCCTTTTGGGCTTAAAAATGTTGGCGCTACATATCAATGAGCAATGACAACCATCTTTCATGATATGATGCATAAAAACATGGAAGACTATGTTGATGACACGTTGGCTAAATCTAAAAAATGATACACACATCTCAAAGACCTTAGTCTGATATTGGACTATATGGAACAATTTCAACTTAGGCTAAATCCAAAAAAATGTGCCTTTGGTGTCACTTCTGGGAAATTGCTAGGGTATATCATTTCAGCAAAAGGCATTGAGGTTGATCCTGAAAAAGTCCAAGCTATCATGGAGATGCATCCACCAAAGAATATCAGTCAGCTTAGAAGTCTACAAGGATGTCTACAATCCATAAGAAGATTTATCTTTCAATTGGTTATAAGGCTCAAGCTTTCAATAAAAATCTGTATAAAGGATCTACCCATATTTGGAACAGTGATTGTCAACAGAGTTTAGATCAAATCAAAGGCTACTTGGAAAAACCTCCAATTTTGATGCCACCCATTCTAGGAAAACCTTTGATTTTATATATTTCAGCTACGAATTCTTCTCTAGGAGCACTCTTAGCCCAAAGTGATGAGACAGGTAAAGAAAGAGCCATATACTATATCAGTCAAACTTTGGTAGCTTATGAAATAAACTATAAAAGTATAGAGAAGGCATGCCTTGTTGTAGTATTTGCCTCTCAAAAGCTTCGACATTATATGTTGGCGCATATAGTTCACTTGATTGCTAAGATAGATCCTTTGAAATATTTGTTAAGTAAAGCCGCACTTACTGGTCGTCTTGCTAAATGGATGATGATTCTTTCTAAATTTGACATTCAGTATGTCGAACGTAAGGCAATCAAAGGACAGGCCATAGCTGACCAGTTGGCTGACTTTCCACTCGAAGATACAACACCTATACAAATTGAGTTTCTAGGTGCCTCAATCATGTATATTACTGAGACGACATGGAAGATGTTTTTTGATGGGTCTCATACTTAGAATGGAGCAGAGCAGGTGTTTTGTTTGTTTCCCCTCACGGTTATACGATCCCAAAGTCCTACAAACTCCTATTCCCATGTACAAACAACATTGCAGAATATGAAGCATTAACAAATGGGATAAAATGGCTCTTGAATGGCAGATAACTGAACTACACATCTATGGCGATTCTCAACTTGTTGTGAACCAAGTAAACAATGAATACCAAATGAAGGATGACAAGTTGATCCCTTATAAGAAGTTGATAGATGCTCTAAAGAATTATTTTACCTTTGTAACCTTCCAACAGATTCCTAGAACAGAAAACGAGGCTACTGATGCTATGGTTGCCTTAGCATCTATCCTCCAACTACAAGAACATGAATCGCGATTTGAGTTCCTAGTGGAAGAACTACGTCACCCTGCCTATGATTCCTCAGATAACCAAGTGATCTGCACTATTATGGGTCATGATTCCTCCTGCTATGCGGCTATCTTCTCCTACCTACATGATCAAGTTATACCTGAAACCCTCACACACAACCAAAAATGCCAACTCCTTCGTAATGCTTCACATTACACTTTGGTCTCTGGTGACTTGTATAGGAAGGGTTTAGACGAAACGTTGCTTAGGTGTTTAGAGCTAGAAGAGTCTGAGAAGGCACTTGCCAAAGTCCATGATGGAATTTATGGGGCACATTCTAATGCCCTTGCACTTGCCCGAAAGCTTCTTAGGATGGGTTATTACTGGCCCAACATGCAAGTTGATGCTGTGCGCTATGCGAAGTCCTATCAAAAATGTCAACTCCATGGCAACTTGATACATGGTCCTGGGCGAGAGTTAATCCCTTTCTGTGACATATTGGCCATTTCAACAATGGGCCTTTGACTTGGTAGGAAAGATTCGTCCAAGCTCATCCAGTGGTCACAAATTTATCATCATAGCAACAGAGTACTTCACTAAATGGGTTGAAGCTGTACCATTATCTACTGCTACAGGCAAACATGTTGCCCTGTTTATATTGAATCACATCATTTGCCAATATGGTATCCCATCCTCTATTGTTACAGATAATGGAGGGTAGTTCAAGAATAAGGACTTAAAGAAGCTATGCAAAAAGTTTTGAATTAAGCAACATTGGTCCTCTATTTACTATCCCCAAGGGAATGGCCAAGCTGAGGCCTCTAATAAAACACTGCTGAAAATCCTACACTGCATAGTTCACAAGTCTGGGAAAGATTGGCACTTGCAAATAAATCCAGCACTTTGGGCCTTTAGAACCTCTATTCGTACTCCTACAGGGGCTACGCCCTTTTCTCTAGTCTATGGCTTTGAGGCTATTCTCCCGTTAGAAGTTGAGATACCTTCCTTGTGCATCTCCTTGCATGGTTTAATAATCGATGAAGACCATAAAGCTATGCGAGTACAAGAACTGGAAACTCTTGATGAACGTCACAAAGCCGCTTTTGATCACATGAGGGCTTATCAGAAGCGCATGTCTACCCAATATAACAAGAAGGTTCACCCTCGTGAATTTCAAGTTGGTTTTGGTGCTTATCAGTTGTCTACTTCAGAGGGTGAAGAACTTGTAGAGCCTATCAACATCCTACATTTGAAGAAGTTATATGCTTAAAGGCTTGTTGTTCAGCTATCTTGTACATATTTATGATTCTGAAAAAATACTAAAAAAATAAAAAAATGTTCAGAAAAAAGATCATCTTAGTGAAAACCTAGCAATAGGCGCTTTGATGTATCACCAAAAAAAAAAAAATTAAAAATACAAAAAAAATGAAAAAAGTCCTGAAAAAATCTGTCAAGTGGTGAAAACTTAGAAACAGGCACTACTTGAAACCCTTGCAGCTATGTCTATCAGTCTCAATCATCCATTTCACTACACATTTCCTAGCTTGGAATTGTTTCTTGTCCTCATCTCGGGGACATAGCTACTTAGCCTATTGAGGTATTCTTGTGCATTAGGGTTTCTTTGACAAATCACAAAATAATGTTTCTCAACACTTTTCAGATAGTTTACCTACGGTCTTCGATGTCGCAATATTTCTCACTATCAAAATCAAGTCTTGAAGAAATGGCCAAGTGACTTACACACACGTACTTTAACACTTAAATGACTGAGCTATGCTGATCTTTATCTACTTTGTGTGTTGTCTATGATGATTTCTTTACTGGGTTCCCTCCCTAATAGTCTTTCGAGGATGTCATTGCCTAGAAGACTAGGGGCATGGGACATGCTTTTTTGATTTCTGCTTGTGGGTATACTTCATTTGTCTATAGTGTTTTAAGCATTCATGCTTATCCTAATTGACACTTTGATTTATAAATGTATCATCCTTGACTGTTTTGCAAGACCACACTTGGGGGTTATCCTGGCGCTTATGCCTTGATACAGGTGTAATCTTGCTAAATCAAACTTAAGGAATCTAATCGTGTAGTTATCTTGACTTACATGTCTCTCATGCTTAGATTGGATTTCCAAATACCTATCTGATATTGATCATATTCATATTCTCATAGTTATGCTAGTGATAATTATATGATCTCATGAAGTCCTTGATAAACACTCAATGATGAAATTAAGAGTCTAAATGTTATGCACTTCTTGTTGGTAAACCACTTTTCATATTAGCTTTCATTTTAGGTTCATTTTCTAGCTTAGACTTGCAGTCTTGCATATGGGGAGAGCTATCTCTTCATCTTTTTGTAGACATATCGGCTAACTCCTTTCATATATTTCTTTACTTTCTTCTTGTTCATGTCTTTTCACCTTCTTAATCTATCGCTTCATCTCTTTTCTATCTTATCATCACATTATATAAATTTTTGACCTCTTAAATAATTTCAACATCTTGGATTCATTTTCAAGATCGAAATAAAAATTTGAGTTCATCTTGATGGTCAAAATTGTCTTTTAAAATTCTACTTTCTTCTGAGCAGTTAGCTGACCTTTTGAGGTCTAATTTTCGAATCATCACTAGGGCATTGTCATTTCTTCATGTCTTCATCATTTCCATACTTCATATCTACTTCAATTCATCGTTTCATGTCTAAAATCACCTTTCTACTTGTTTTGACCTAATTTTTATGCTATATCCTTCAAGGTCAACTCTAGTCAAACTGGGTCATTTTATCAGTTTCTTATAGTCATTCTTGGGTTCTAATCATCTATCTGTCATCTTAGACATTGGTATATTCTAATTTTCTCATGTCTAGCCGATTTCTGCATCCCCTTACCTCACTTCAATTTCGATCCTAAGGGGGCAGAAATACTCTATCATTGATTGCTACAACTATCTATTTCTTAGGAGCATTTTTTTGATCTTCTCACTTGTTCTCGATCTATCTACTTTGCTAAGTGTTAGAATTCTTCTTAAATTCTGACATCATCTTTTTTTAGTGTTCAGTATTATCACTATCAGGCTTTACATTCAGAACTCACTATTACTTTCTGCATTTCGTTCTTTGGAATCATATATCTATATCTTTTTTTGCCTACTTGGCTTCTATTTTCTTTAACATAATGTGTTCCCAGATCGATCACACATTAGTTAAAGAGGGGCAAATGTAATCACCTAAAAATGGCCATCTAGACTATTAGCTCCCTTCTCAGCATTTTGGCTAAATTAATTAAATCATTTACCTAGACCAAATTGCTAATAATCAATCAATTTGATTATAACCTATAGTTTGACTATGCTATCCTAAGTTCATTATTTGATTAAAAGAACATGTCCCCTTTTAATTAAATAAAATACCCCATTCTTCTAACTCACTTAAAGTGCACACCTAAAGTCCTTTTTCTATTTTGCAATTAAAAGAAAAGGCTTTGTAACTTTTGTCTTATATGACAAGTCAACTTATATTCTATTGTTGACTTGTGTGTGCACATGGATCACTCCTCTTTTCAAATTCCACTGTTGATCATCCACCATCTTCATCTTGATTTCTATCGTCTGTACAACTTTAAAAGGGAGAGAGCTTTCCCCCTCAAAGCATCCATCTTTTGAGTATTGTTATGCTACAAATTTTCTAACAAGTTTCTTTGGAGCTTTGTGGAGAACTTCTATTTCTTGTCTACATTCTCTCATACCATAGCATTTTATCTTAGATTCATGTTGCATGTTAGTTTAGTTTCTATTTTGCAATAATCTATCTCACATAGCTTAATATTTAGATTGTAACATTCTCATACATGTTTTAGCATAGCTGCATTTGGCATTCTCATCTTAGCTTAGTTTCCATACTTGCATTGCATTCTTGAGGAACTCCTTGAGACATTTGCATTATTGCATCTTGTCTTTGGAACCTCCCACTACATGGTTTACTAGCAAGAAGATTATTCCTAAGGCTCAGCTGAGAGCCCTTAAACTTGAAATACACTCTCTTGCACTCTGTGGATAGGGAGCTCTAAGCTGGCATCCAAGCATTCCAAACTCATGGAATCATTTGGATAGAAGGGTTTAGAGTGGGACACTTTCGAGTGTACATTTTTAACCCCCGAGTGTGGTCTTGCGAAACAGTCAAGGATGATACATTTATAAGTCAAAGTATAAAATAGGATAAGCATGAATGCTTAAAACGCTATAGACAAATGAAGTATACCCACAAGAAGAAATCAAGAAAGCATGTCCCACGGTGGGCGCCAAAAATGTACACTCGAAAGTGTCCCACTCTAAACCCTTCTATCCAAACAATTCCATGAGTTTGGAATGCTTGGATGCCAGCTTAGAGCTCCCTATCCACAGAGTGCAAAAGAGTGTATTTCAAGTTCAAGGGCTCTCAACAGAGCCTTATAAATACTCTTCTTGCTAGTAAACCATGCAATGGGACGTTCCAAAGACAAGATGCAAGAATGCAAATGTCTCAAGGAGTTCCTCAAGAATGCAATGCAAGTATGAAAACTAAGCTAAGATGAGAATGCAAAATGTAGCTATGCTAAAACATGTATGAGAGTGTTACAATCCAAATATTAGGCTATGTGAGATAGATTATTGCAAAATAGAAGCTAAACTAACATGCAACATGAATCTAAGCTAAAATGCTATGGTATGAGAGAATGTAGACAAGAAATAGAAGTTCTCCACAAAGCTCCAAAGAAACCTATTAGAAAACCTGCAGCATAACAATACTTAAAAGATGGACGCTTTGAGGGCGAAAGCTCTCTCCCTTTTAAAGTTGTACGGATGATAGAGATCAAGATGAAGATTGTGGATGATCAATAGTTGAATTTGAAAAGAGGAGTGATCCATGTGCACACACAAGTCAACCAATAGAATATAAGTTGACTTGTCATATAAAACAAAAGTCACAAAGCCTTTTCTTTTAATTGCAAAATAGAAAAAGGACTTTATGTGTGCACTTTAAGTGGGTTAGAAGAATGGGGTCTTTTATTTAATTAAAAGGGGACATGTTCTTTTAATCAAATAATGAACTTAGGATAGCATAGTCAAACTATAGGTTATAATCAAATTGATTGGTTATTAGCAATTTGGTCTGGGTAAATGATTTAATTAATTTAGCCAAAATGCTGAGAAGGGAGCTAATAGTCTAGATGACCATTTTTAGGTGATTACACAAATAACTTTCACGCAACTTGCATCTGATTTAGTGATCAATGCTTTATCCATTGCAACATAGAGTCATTACCAGCAGGATGACCTAACTTGATTGCTTTACAATTAAGTTTGTCAATTGAAATCCCCAAATTCCATTCTTACAAAATATCCCCTCCATACACCCAGAAACCCTATCAGAACATTGAAGCATTTACTTAACTCCTTGAATCAAAAGCAACAACAAATTTGATACACAACTCATCCAAGATTTCTTAAATCAAATGAACCTTATTCACTCAATCTCAAGGCTAATAGCATATGAAGAATTAGGAGAGATAATAAGGAAACCCGGATAGTTCATTGCAAATCCCCTTTTATATTCATCCTCGGAATGACTGAATACATCAACTGGTAACACTAAATGAAACTCAAAATACTTCACATGATCTAGCATCAATTTCCAATATCTCAAAAAACAATACATGAAATGAAATGAAAATCTACACAGCAGTAGATGTGTGGCCTTCACTACTAGAGCTTAGCTCAATAGACAAGAAGCAAAACCAACAACAACCTTGGTTTCACAGTGAAAACTAGAACCTTGTTGGTATCACAGAGAAAACTGCCAACCCCTTCAAAGAAAGTGAAAGAGAATGATATAGGAGAAATGAATTCCTAGATTTGATCAAAAAATGACAAGTGTCCCCTCAGAATTCTTTCCCAAGAAGCTGAAAAACCACTTTCTACCCTCTCTCTGTAACTATATATCAAATCCTCATCATTTGGCTCTCAAAAGCACAAAATATCTCAAATATTTTATTGAACAAATAACTGATTTTAATGCCAGATTTGAACTCTAAAGGGATGAAAACTTTTCCAGAATTTGCTTAGGCTTCAACAAATTTCAATATTTGCCTCCTAACAAATTTTGATGCTCCATGATGAATTATGCCTCTTCCACTGAGAATGCCATAGAAAACACAAATCTACTTGCAGAGAAAACTAGTGAAGACCTGTGCAAAATTTGACCCCAAATCAAGAAAATTTATCTCCTCTCAGTTCCAACAGTATATTGAAGTACCTATTTCGGACAAAAAATGCCCTTGTGGTGGCCATTTGAAATTTAGGCTCCCAGACTGTAAACAACATTAAAATTTAAAAATTTAAAATGGTCATATAGTAAAACTATATAAAACATTTAAATCTATCAAATCTTTCAACTCTGAAAATCATACGTTTGAATATCTTTATGAATTTTGATTTTTATATTCATATTTATCTCTGCCCACGCCACTTGTCAACTCTTCATTGGCCATCACCATTTGAAATATTAATTAATTAATTTATTAATATTAATTAATTCTTTTAATTCCTCCATCTCCAATTTCTTGTAGCACCAGAGGGCTTGCAAATCTTGCTTTACATTCATACATTCATGTACAACCAGAGCCCATTGAAATGTGCTTTGTGCCCATATGAGAAGCTCTCCAAATCTCACTTTATGCTTTTACGCTCGCATGAATCCCATAGTGTCGTGAGACATGAGAAGCTCTCCAAATCTCACTTTACGCTTTTACACTCGCATGAATCCCGCAATGTCATGAGACATGAAAATTTGGTTTACGATCATACATTGGGCTTCAATTTTTGAAGCATCGTAAAGTAATGCAACTTCACCTTCTGCCCATACAGGGTAATCGTAGCAGCGTAAGGTCTTTGAAAGAAGCTTCTGGTCATACGGTGCAACCATCTCCCATTTCACGCGTTAAAATTTTGCTTTACTTGGCATGCCAGTTGGCATCCACGGGCCCACGCGAGCACTTGTTGTTTCCAAACGTAGCAGTGTCTTTAAGACACCAAAGCTTTAGTGTGTTTGTGTATTTAAAAACACAAGGAGCCCACCCCACAACCAATGTGGGATAAAAGCTACTTTTTTATTATAATGCCATTTCTATTGCTCACATGGGTTCGTCTTTGTAGTGAAAGCACAATCTCCCCTCTTAGAAAACGTTGTTGATCCTGATAGCTTTGTTGAAGAGTTCTCACAGCAATTTAGAGGGTTTGCCTCAATAAGAGTCATCCGATCAGCTTTGTTTTCTTCATGTGGTAAAGGAATGCCAAATCTTGCACTCGCACGAAGCAAGCTTCTTGCTTTTTCACCATCAATCTAGTCATTTGATTTTACCAATTGAAATTTATTGTTGCAGCCAAAGGACATGGGACCCGTGTAGTCATCGTTAGCTATATCGTCGCATAAACATCCCTAAAAAAGAAGAAACACCAGCAGTAAGATCGAGAGGTTGAATCCCATTGTGCTCGACTAGATATCCACAATGCTATCACTTTTGCCTTGCAAAGTTCATTACAAGGCCATAGCTCCAGATGATGCTCTATTGTTTCTAAATAGAAATAGACATCAACGATTTGGGGGCTCTCCTTGTTTGACCAACCTCCCCTTTTCTATTCTTCCCCAAAATGGCTCCCTTGTTTCATTCGTTGCATTCTCCTTCTTGTCACGGGTTCCCTTTTTGTAATTTGTCATGAATACACTTCTTGCATAGCAGTTCCCCTCATGCATTTTCCTCTTTGGCGTGGGTATACCCTACTGTTAACTGCCTCTTCGCATTGTGTGGCTTCTTCATCACACTAGTTTCACTTTTTAAAATTGACTCCCCATCTTCATATCTAGTTTGCAGGTTCATTTCTTTGCATGCCACGCCCTTTTCTTGCTTTTTGTCTGTTGAATATCCTCCTTGCTCTGCATGTCATCTTCACAGGAGACGCCTCCCCTACTACTGCTCTATTTTATTGCTACATCTTCAATAGTAGCTTCTTTCTTTTGTTGCTGCTACGTGGTCTTCTTTGTATGGGGTGATCTTCATTGACTGCCTTCCTTTTATTGCTACAAGTCTTCATAGTCCCTGGCCTTCTGACATAGTTATTCTCATTATTCAACCCATTCCTGATGTTTTTAGCTACAATGTAGACTACCATCTTGTGCCATTAATAAAAATTCTACAACCGGCCTTCCTACTAGAAATCCATTGAATTATGCCACTCCACAATTTAAAGAATTTAACTCTGGGTTTCCCTCAATCATGTCATCTTTTCTAAGAAAGTACTTTTTGGAGAGCTTTCACCAGGTTTGCAAGGTCTTCAAATACCTACAACCATCCTTTATTTGTGTGCTTTCTAATTCAAGAACAAGGAATGGAGTTATTTATATGTAATATAATCTCCATTGTCTTAACTTCCTTGGGGTCAAAAGTTCACTTGTATGTCCTGACAACCATTCATCTTTAAATGTTAATACATAGTGATCAACGCCTCATACTTCAGATTCATTTGAAAAGGTAACAAGTTCAAAAGATAACATTCCAACACCATTTAAGTCCTTCTTAGATTCTGATGAACACAATCCTTTAATTGAATATATGGGCTTGAAAACATCAATTGGAACATACTCAACAAGGCAATGAACTTTGCCACTGACTATCTCTTTAGTTTGACAGAATTAGCCAGGACCCAAAGTGGGTTCGGCTAAATTTTGTTTGTTTTC
This sequence comes from Cupressus sempervirens, assembly GCA_028749045.1. NCBI lineage: Eukaryota > Viridiplantae > Streptophyta > Pinopsida > Cupressales > Cupressaceae > Cupressus > Cupressus sempervirens. Next base: position 27,950,081 of record CM053785.1, on the reverse strand, counting down.
GAACTAAACTAGCAAACTGATCCATTGAATCCATCATACTAATTAGAAACAAGTTTGACCACTGATCAATCAATTGAAACTCATTTTAACTCTTTTTTGCAAACTGTGAATTTTGTGTGAGGAGGCTTGTTGCCTAGCCTTAAAAACTGACCAAAACACCTAATCGGGCTCTAAAATCAAACACTGTGATTCTTTGTCCCGCATACTTTTACCCTGTCAAATCTCATCTCATGATGAATTCTCAGTCAAAAGATATTGACTACCAAAGTTTCTCTTTCAGAACTACTTGCAAGAAAACATGTTAGAAAACAATAGACCGCATTCGGATTCGGCTTCAAAAATTGGGATGTTGGTCCTCTATCACGGGGAGAGTATAAATTTGTAATTTGGGCTCATGAAGAATAATAGGACGCAAATGGAAAGCGATCAAAGTGAGCTACTCAGAATTTATATCTTGTAAACAATGGTAGAAAAACATTTTTTGCAAACAGAATTGACCTGAAAAAGTGTGTAGATGGATTCATCAAGATTTGAAAATTGGCACACTTGAAGTATTTTCAGAAGAGAACACAATGGTACAATTCGTTTGATCTCACCTATCACAGATTTTAAGTTATGACATCACGAACAAGGGTACTAAAAAAATGCACTTCTTGATACCAGTAAAAGGTTAGAAATTGCATTTGGAATTGCGTTTGAAAACTAATCAAACGGATTCGTCACAAGCTCAAAATTGAAACATAACAAGTCTCTGACCTCTAGAATGCAACGCAATAGAAATTTCATCATTTCAATCAACTGGGTCAAAGTTATAACAAGTGAAATAGGGCTTCCTAGAATTTAGAACAATTCATATCAGTTTGACATCAGTAAATGACCAACTTTGAGGGGTTCAAACCCTAGTCAAACAGATTCAAAATGACTTGAAATCTGAAACATAGGTTCTCTAGTATGGACACTAAATAATTCCAAAGCGGCAAGTCATGAAACATTACTGGGTGCAAGATATTCAATCGCAAACACAGCCTCCTGTCACTATTTGACACAGGTGAAAATGCAAATTTGACAATTACTAAAAACGAGACTTCACAAAATAGCTCAAAATATCAATTTATCATCATGGTATAAGTGGATATACTGAATGCATGGTGTTAGAAACATTAAACTCCTCTTAGGCCTCACAAGTATAGTCGGGTACATATGCATTAAAGAGTGCTTATAGGGCTTGATTTCTCAATGGTACTCAAAATCGGGGCTTCAATTTTGAGTCCCAACAAATCAAATCCTTTTCAACAATCTAATGATATGGTACTTTATTAAGTTAGCATAATGTCCAACCAACTAAGACTTTGACATCAATAAAAAAAGAAGAAGATAATATGACTCTCTTACACACATTCATAGCATCAACATCTAATAATCTCCCACCATCAATTACATTATCAGTTGGGGCTAACAATTTATTTTACTTCTGCGACCTCTCCATAATGAGCTGTAAGACCTGCTAACATGAACATAGCTTCAGAAACATGTCTTCAAACATGATCCAATCTTGCTAAGGTTAATTCCATATTGCTGATAAGACACAACCAATTTACTAGCAATTATCTCTAATATTGTTTCTTGCACACTGATCTGCTACCAATCTTTACCAAATAAATTTTAACTCATCCAATACTCAATATAAACATAATTGAACATAGATGTAGCATTTATACTCATTTGTGAACATAATTCTAAGCTCGTATTGCTTAACCTGTTGCATGTCAAATTTGTTATGCAAGTAATCCTTTGTGGTGTATAAAATCTTTGTTAGTCAAGGGCTTACAAACATATATTGTCATCAATTACAAGACCTATCATAAATACAACACATAACTAGCATATCCAATTGCCAACCACCTAAGCTTGTTAGTTGTGTGGAAACAACAATTTTTTTTTTTTTTGGGGGTGGGGGGGTGGTGGGAGATAATAAAGAGGGTAAATTAGTGATAAATTAATTGAGTGGCTATTAGAAATCTTGTACCAAACTTCACGTTGTTATCCCTTGTTGAGGGCCAAAACCCCTATTAAAATGTATTGCAAACTTGTTAGGAGTTGATGAGAATAAAAAGCTCACTACCTAAGAACATTTCTTAAAGAGTCAAGGTTAAAATCATCTTCAAAGAATCACTATCTAAAAGAAGAAGGTCAAATCCACCTTACAAAATTGAGTGATGAAAACCTAATTGATTTTGTAGTTTCATTGAAGTGGATAAGGAATAATCATAAATTCTTCTCATGGCTTTATTAAAGAATATGAAAAACCTTCAAGTCTTCTCTGATATTTAGCATCAAGGATTGAATATATTCCATATATGCATTCCCATACCATACATTATAACAAAGGAATTACTTTCCTTTATACAAGAAATGAAAGGAAATTAGGTCACCCTATTAGGATTGTTTGAAGGAGAATGCTAAATTGACATGATTTGAATTTATTTATGACAACCTAATTGCCTTGTTGGTTCCATTGAAGTGTATAAAGAATAATCCTACATTTAACTTATACCTTTATCAAATAATTTAATCAACCTTCAACTCTACTCTGATATCCAACATCAAGGCTTGCATCCATTCTCGTATAATACATTACAATAAAGGAATTACTTTCCTTTATACAAAATACAACAAGAAATTAGGTCAGCCTATTAGGACTTTCCCAATGCACAAGTAATTACATCAATTAATGATAAAGTACATAGTATACCTAATATATGTTCATAAAAATATAGTCATTGAAATATGTGTCGTGATCCTCAATCAATACTCGTCAATCCAAAACACAAGTTACATCACCTAGTTGGCTCCCAAAAAAAATTATGCAATTATTATATGCTAGCACTAACCATAGTGTTGGTGTAATCAAATATTCACTAATTATACTTACTTAAGCTTACTTAGGATAATGCATTGCATAGTAGTTTGTGATTGAGACATTGAGAGTTTGCACCACAATTAAACACATGGTGTAGGAGAATTCCACTCTAGGTGGTCATAGTTTTTATCTCATTCCACCTTAGTGTACTTATCACATTATCATCCTCATCATCTCACATACTTCATTGCATAATGGAGGATGATCCACCTTTGGTGGACATGTGATTCCACCTTGTGTAGGTGATAACTCATCTTCTCCTTATCATTGTCTCTTATCACCTCTCCTATATAAGGAGGCCTATTATGTACATTTAAAAATAAATTCATTGGATATCAATTAGGTCCATTATCAATAATAGCATTCTTGCATCTTAATACAATTGTCTTGCCAATCTCTTGTGGAAGTTATCTTGGTCTTTCATTTGATCCTGGGGGTGTTGTAGAGTCACTTAAAACTCTAACATGGTATCAGAGCTCTCATGGTGTGAAGACCTCTTCTCAAGAAGTGCAATATTGGCTTGACTCATTGTTGGTGCAGCATTTGGAAATTTGGACATCACAATTTAGAGGAGATTTCGGGAGTCCTATTTTGTGACCTTCTATTGCAGGTGAAAATTGGAGCTTGTTGGTGCAAATTAGAGGTTGGCATCATATAGAGGAGGTCAAAAAACCCCTATATCAATTTTTTTTCATTCAAATCGGATGTCTGAGGCCAAATCTAAAGCTATTTGATTTTTGAAGGTGCAATGACAATGATTCAGAAAAAATAATTTCATAGGCGATCTTCAAACAATGATATCTCCCTCACATAGACCCCTTTTTTTTAGAAAGATTTTTTGTTTTAGGGTAGAATTACATGATCTACACAGTGGTGTAGGTGATTTTGGATCTCTGTCTCTGAATCTTTCTAAAAGTCACAAATCCCATTTTTTGTAACTTTCAAGGCTTTGTTTGGGCACATCTGGCAACATTTTCAAGTGAATTTATTTTGAAAGTGCATGATTTTTCCTCTACTTTCCACATCTGATATCAGATTTCAGTGATTTGGAGTGGACATATCACTTTCAAAAATAAATTATTTTTTGGCTATATTTGCACTTGGTGAATACTTGGATTCCAATTTTCTTAATTGAATCAATAATTTGAAGGAGTTATCAATTGATTTCAGTCATCATTTGATTTCATTATGGATTTTTTAAAAGTTCCATTACTCACTCCATATAACTATCATGAATGGAAACAAGCAATTTCTAATCAATTGATGAGTATTGGATTGCTTAGAGTGATTCTTAGACAGGATCTAGAACTAGCTACAGGTGTTGTAGAAAGAAGGAAATGGTTTGATCAAAGGGATAAAGCATTTGGCTCTCTTCGATCTACCATCTCATGATTTTCTATATCATATTGCATCCTACACACATCCTCATGATGCTTGGACTACATTGGAAGGAATCTTTGGTAAACCTGATAGAATAAGAAAATTCAAAATTGGAGAATGAGCTTATAGGTCTAAGTCCATGTGATTTTGATAATATTCAAGACTTTTTCTCTAAGTTCAATTCCATTAGATTGAAGCTTTCTAATTGTGGCATTGCTAAAGATGATGAGCAATTGATATTATCTATTCTTTCCCTGCTAGGTCCTGAATATTCAATTTTTTTTTCCACATTCTATGCTATTATGGATGCTCTTGGTACTACATACAAAATTCTTTCTCTTGATGAATTTGTAGCTTACCTCACAAGGGAACAAGAAAAGTTAGCACACATGGGTCAATTGAAACCTTCAAAACATCAAGTGTTGGTTGCAAATGACTCCACTCCAAAGTCTTTCAAAGGAAAGAGAAATAAACAACACAAGGATCTTAAGCAACATGACAAAGGTGATGACTCTCCTTCACAACATAATATTCAGTCCAATTCCTCTTCAAGAGAGGAATCATCTAGAAGAAAGAGAGATAAATGTGCTTATTGCAAAAAGTTAGGACATGATGAGCATAAATGTTTCCATAAGAAGATTGACGAGCTTACTCACATTCTTCAAAAGAACAATATCTAATTGCCCTCATTAGTGTCTTCTTCTTCTTCTTCTCAATATTAGGTAGCTACTACATCTACATCATCATCTAGAGGCAAAGGACAAGAACTCATTGCTTCCACACATCCTGAGCAAGGTAAATGGCCTCTTGATTCAGGTGCATCACATAAGATGGCATCTTTTATGGATATGTTTTCTTCTATTGAGCCTTGTACTTCTCCACCTATATTGATGGGTAATAATACATACATGAAAGTCTATGGGAAAGGTTCGTCCTATGGGAGAGGGTACATTTAATGATGTTCTTTGTGTACCATCCTTGACCACTAATATCCTTTCCATTTACCAAATTACTCATGGGGCACAAGGTATAATTGTTGAGTTCACTCCTAATAAAGTCTATATTAGGACATGGAGACTAGAGATGTTATAGCTATGAGAGTTTTTGATCATACATCACACTTGTATTCTTTTGCACATTTTGTTGATAACAATGATGATATTCATGATGTACCTAACCCTTTATCAAGGGTGAATAATTCATGTGAGGAGAACATTGGACACTTGAATCATTTTGTTCTTAAGACAAGTGTTGAACTTCCTACTCCTCCACCTCCTACTTCTTTAGACATGAGTTCTACTATTCAGCAAGATGATCTTTATGCCTTAGATCTTGCAGTTTGGGATGAATTCCTAGATGCTCTTTCAGATGAGTCTCATAATGCAGAATTGGTTAATACATTTGAGGAGGTTTCTCTTCGAAATACTTCTTCACCTTCTTTGGAGATTGGATTTCCCAACTCTTCATGTTCTCTTAGTTTTTCACATCTCATAGGTTAGCTTGATGGTGTGACAGAATCTTTGAGCTTGGAGACACCTATTCAGTCTTCAAAGATGCATACATGGAGACCTTCTTCCTCCTTCCTCACTTTTTACATGGAGTGGCTTCTTCATCATTTGGTGTATTTATCTCTTCCTAAGGGAAGAAGTGTTTCTTGTAGCCATTGGATTATATTTTTCTTGCAGGTACTCTTCATCTACATTGGAGCTTCTTCAGTAGAGGGGATATCATGTCTCCTTATTTCCTTCCTATGGGGGATCATTTTTTGTATATATATGATGTATGCAATTTTTGGGGGGTCTTGAGTACTCCATCCATCCATGCATCTTGTTTTCATCTCTCTTTTTGGAGGAGGGCTTTTCCATGAGGTTTTCTCTCTTTCTCCACTTTATGAGAGATTACATTTCATATATTGCATTGCATATTGTACATGGGTACCTAAAAATACCTAGTAGATGGGACCCATCTTGCATTGTGAGTTTAAGTGCATTCCCCTAAGTTGCACTTAAGGGGGGGTGTTGGTGTAATTAAATATTCACTAATGAAACTTACTTAAGCTTACTTAGGATAATGCATTTCATAGTAGTTTGTGATTGAGACACTTAGGAGTTTGCACCACAATTAAACACATGTTGTAGGAGAATGTCACTCTAGCTAGTCATAGTCATTATCCCATTCCACCTTTAGTGTACTTATCACATTATCATCCTCATCATGGCACATACTTCATTGCATAATGAAGGATGATCCACCTTTGGTGGACATGGGATTCCACCTTGTGTGGGTGACAACTTATCTTCTCCTTATCATTGTCTCTTGTCACCGCTCCTATATAAGGAGGCCTATTATGTACATTTAAAAATCAATTCATTGGATGTCAATCAAGTCCATTATACATAATAAAATTCTTGCATCTTCATGCAATTGTCTTGCTAATCTCTTGTGGAAGTTATCTTGGTCTTTCATTTGATCTTGGGGGTGTTGTAGAGTCACTTAAAACTCTAACACATAGTATAACCCAATCAAGTCACAAATCCCACAATATAGTCTAATTCAAATTTTATAGCACACATGATGCTCCATACCATAATTCCAAATCACGACCAGTGTATACTCAAGATATAATAACCATCTCTAGATATTTCCCTATCATTGGCCTGCTATGATTTTTCATCAAAATAATCATAACTCTCATAGATCAACACATTAGAAAATGCAACCTTAGACATAAGGTATATGATCCCTCAGTATGGTATAACTGAGATGACATAATTTGAAGTATCATACACTAATTGTACAATTTTGTCCAAATGCATTTATGATCAAGAATCACTATCTGACTAAGGCAAGTAACACAACTAAAAAATATGTTGACATCAATGACAAAACCTAAATTTTAACAACCCAAACAACATAAATTCCAACCAATATGCAACATTAAGACAATACATCTCTAATAGATTTTTGCAAACAAGAAGTGAAACTTTGGACATCAATGTCAATCATAAGATGAGAAATTTGAGAGTGTAAATGTTTAAATCTACTAATAAAATTGATCACTTTTACTTTAACACATTATTTATAATCAAATCATCCAAACAAATCTTAGGGCCAATATTATTTTGAAATTGTTGAATGGAATTATTTGCAAGTTTTTGGAATGAGTCAATAGAATAAGGAGCCAAAGAACAATACCATTGTAAGACATTATCTCTAAATGTTTAGTAAATAATTTAGCCATGATTTTATGATCATGAGAAAATTCACTACACGGTATTTGGGATATTCTTACATGAGTCAAAGGATCACCTTTTCCAATATAGATATTCAATTGAGGCGTTCTCATGTATTAAGTGATAATAGCATAATTGGTGTATATAAGGACAAAGGAGTAATAATGTCGCAAGTGGGAATATTTAAATTTTATTAAGTCATGGAGTCAATTTGGTATTGAAAGGATAAAATATCTTGGGAAAGGTCATTGATGGTAGTTTAAATGGAAATATTGGTATTAGAAATGTGGGAAACTAAATTATTTGGAACATTATGGGAAATCGATGGACCATTGGAATATGAAAATGGGGTAATGTTGTAATCAATAGGCATTTTTTATGGTTGAGAACACATGTTAACACTCATAGGAGTAGGAATACTTGAAAGGGTAGCATGCACATGATTTAAAATTGAGATAGATGTAGTTATGATTGGTGGACTATATTAGCTAAAGTAAGAATGAGAATGAAAGTCTTGACACTAGTATTAGGATAAGATAAACCAAGATCTTAGCACACCTTTTGATAGATTTGAGATTGTCATCAATGAGATGAGATTCGTCACACAACAAATGAACATGATTTTAATAATTGTGAATCAACTTCCTTAATCCTTCTACTAAGGAGATGACTTCCCTATTAGGGTGTTCTTGACATAATTATTGCTAATTTTTTTTAAAGTCATGAAATAGTTTTTATACTTGCGTAAGAGACACTCTTAAGTTATGTTCTTATAAGGAGAATAGTGGGAAGAGACATTCTCAATAATAGTGGGAATACCATTAGTAGGTGTAATTGTATCATTAACACTCCTATAGATCATATAGATAACTTGAGAGCAAAGGAACCCATATATTTACAAATTCTTCTCATTGGAATTCTATATGTTGAACTCAAGGTTATGAAACTCTTGCATGAGGGAATGAAAGAAATATATGTCTAAATAATGAAAATAAGTAATAGATATGAAATGAAGATGAAAATATTCAACACGTTTATACAACATAAATATAATTAAGATATAAATAACAAATATGATTATACATGAAACATAATGAATTATATGAAAAGTATGTTTAGATGATAAATCATAATGGAAATGGAAATGTTTTTAATTCACCAAAATGTAATATAGAAGAAATAAATGGAGCATTATGAGATCACTAGTGTAACATGATGGGGGTTGTTAGGAAAATTAGTGAGTAAGCCATATACTCTTTGTTACATTGGAAGGAAGGTGAACCACTAGGATCAATAAGGCTTAAGTGTTGAGTGAGTGCAATGATCCTTTGTTGTAGTTGAGGCTAATTATGTAAGTGTGATCGAGCAATTCAAGATTTATAGATAAAAAGGAAGAAGAGATGGATCAAAGAGCACACAAACCAATTCAGTTACTAGAAACAAAGTCTTGAAACTTTGCTAATGTACAAATTTAGTCTGACAATATTTTTGGAGGGACTATGGTGGCTTGGTCGACTTGTTTCCAAGACTAGGTTGATTGGGTCAACTTATTTCCTGCACTTTTTGAGAATCTTAGTTACAGATTGTAGCAAAGATCATGTACTTTCCAAATCTAATCTTTCATTTTTAAATATATTTCTTAACAATGAAAAAAGTATAAACATATGTAGTTTCCCTAGTATAAAAGCATACTATTTTTCTATCGCTACCCTTTAAGATAAAATATTTAGTTAAATTCCAAAACTTTAATAAATGAAAAATGGCTCAGCCATAATCAAGCCAAAAAATTTAATCATATAATTTACACTCACCTTTTTCAAACATCAAATCCAATAGAAGTTTTGATACTACAATATTCTTTCTATTTTGCATGTGTTTATTGAAATAGCTTCAGTTCACAATATTAATTCATAGTTTTTTATTTAACCACAATTTAAAGTGGCATATAAAAACAATTTAGCATTTCAAACCTCCCAAATTGAATACAACGAGAAAAGCTCTTCCCTCCATCTTACAACAACAAAATATATACCGCAATCCATTTGATATGTATGCTCATGTCAATTCAGCATAATTTTCAAACTATTATATATTGAAAATATTTGAGTATTCCATGTCCTTGAATAACCAATTGAAAGCTCATTGATAAGGAAAGTTACCCAATATATAATTCAATGCGTACCAAAGCAAAACACAATAACGAATAACAAAAGATACGATGCCCTTACGATTTAAAATTCAATTTCTTATTAAATCTATTAAATCTGACTAGACTTAATTTCCCCATAATGGCATGCGGGAGGAAAACTTTAGTAATGTTGTTACTTTATTATACGTGGATAATGCTTTCTCAAGTCAATCTTTCACAAGACATCGAAGGCGTGCGTAAAATGCATATTTATTGTGGAGATTGTCAAAATTCTTAAAATATATAATATTTGGAAAGCTGGATATATAAAGAAGCAACCTACGTCACTGCGTCTGTTGTGAGATTTTAAAGCGATAAAATATATACACTCCTGAGATTTTGTGATATTTTATACATATTTTATTTCTATTTTTAAAAATGAGAAAAAATTATCTTACAAATATTTGTTTAATGAAGTATTTTTATTTTTAGTAATAGCTTTAAGAAGTAATATTTTTTGATAATTCTGAGCTAGTAATTTTAAAAATAATTTTTAAGCATTTATAATTAACATTGATACTTAGGTATACATTATTTATTCTATATTTTATTTCTTATTAAAATATTTTTAAAAATTATTATCATATAATCTATTTTTTTTCATGACAAGATAATCAACATTATATTTACGTGTTGATCACTATTTTCAATAAATAAAAATAATTAAATATTCAAATATATGTTTTATAAAATTTCACTTATAATCAACAAAAGGGTATTTTCAGCTTTTCAAATAAATGCAGTTAAAATGAGTAGAATTTGTTCAAACATTTATTTGCTGAAATAAATTTAATGTTTTAGTAAGTGGGTCTAAATTGGTATAAAGCATGCATTTAATAGACATTTTCAATTGAAAAAGTTTAGGCACATATCTAACTTATCTAGAATTCATTTACCTAGACCATTTTTTGACCAAAATAAATTTGTAGTTAAAAATACTCAAATTTAGTTTTGTAGATAAGTTGCCATAGTGTGACAACACTCTGTACTTTTACCGTGCCATTCTAGTGATCATTCACTTTGGGGAGTGTCTCTTTCTTCCCTTGAATGGTTGAGCATTGCCTATGAGGTCTTAACTATCAAGTATGAGTTTCTATGCCTCATATTTTCTATTGGGAGATGAGATCTATGGTAGCTTTTCCTTTGTTGTGCAAAATGAGCTTAATGGCGGAGTATTGATGCTTGTTTGAAGTTGTGGTTCACACTCATTTGTGTTGGCTTCTCTATCTGGTAAGGGTTTTCCTTATGGTACATTGGGCATTAGTCTTTACAATGATTTTCCCTTATTATTTTGTTATTGCCTAGTTTAGTGTGTGTAGTTGGATGGGAAAGATTTGGGACGGGTCCTTATGGGCTCCTCTAGTTTCCATGGTGACTTGGTGTAATGCCCCGCCCGGAGATCCTTGGAAACAAGGATAAGAAAACAAGCCAGAACAATTTTTTTAAAAAAAAAAACAAGTGCAAGTGCACAAGACAACAACATGCACGGATCATACAGATCGCAACGGAAGACATAACGACCATCCTGGCACCAAACGGATCTCCAAACGTTACCACTAACCAAATCACAAACAAGAAAACATAAGAGATCGACCAAGCTAAAAGATCAAAATAGACTCCTGAAAATTGGCTAAGTCTGAAATCTGAAGCCCTGAAATCTCCTAAAATTTTTATCTTAGCCCGTAGAGATCTGAAACCCATCTCAAATGAATCGTCGCATATATTAAAATATATCTTAAGTATAAGTTGACGTATATTTAATTTTTTATAAATATACGTCAACTTATAAATTAAATATACGTCAACTTAAACGATATATTTTAAGCCCCTAACAACATCTGTCAAACACTAGGAAGGTAAGAAAACCAAAAGGGTATCTAAAACCAACTTTCGAACTTTATTTCGACAAGCCTAACTAGCCCCTGTTTTTCGCGCAAAGACAGAGCACCAGTATTTCTTCTCGCGCAAAGACTTTCACCAGCTCGAGCGAAGATTCTCAACGGCTCGCACGAGGACTTTTCATCCTCGCGTGAAGACTTGAATTCTCGCGCGAAGAAATCCATGGCTCGCGCGAAGATTCTCATCCTCGCGCGAAAGAGAAGCATCCTCCCGCAAAGATTTGAATCAGCATGCACCCAAAAAACACAAAAACAAGGCTAGAAAATAATGAAACAAAGTTCCTCCACACCGGGGAGTACCGGATCCACTTTTCAAGGTAAGGACACTCGAATCCAAGCTAAAAGATGGACAACTGGAAGCAAAGTCTAACCATCTAAAACAATAGCAAGGGAAGAACAGAAGGAAACATTGCAATAAACTAAAGTAACATAGCAGTGAACATGAAAATAACCTCTTACATTTAAGCATAGATATCAAAGCAATAAACCAAATAACAAAACTAGGTACGTGGTTCTTCCCAACCGTCAATGGTGTCATAGGACCATCGTGGGCCCTAGCCATCCCCCGCGCATAACATCCCAAGCCACCAAACAAATCATTGGTGCTGTCGTAATAGGGACGTCACTACTAAACATGCTACAATGTAAGTAAATAAAATCTAACATGCTAGTAGTAAGCATAAGATAAAACTGTAATCAGATAACATCATCTACTACATGCTAATCATCATAATGAGGAATGCGTTAAAACTAACATCATCTAAACATGATAACATCATAATGAGAGCATAAATCACAAGAAGCATACTCCGTAAACTGAAGTACCAAGTGACACATCCAGCTACAGTCATACTAGGACAATAGACCGTATCTGTACACCGGTCCCTAGCAGCGGTGAAGGTAGCTACGCCTCCCAACCACGTGGCACCCATAGGTCCACACCCGCCGTGCTGATGGAGATAGCGATCCAACCACAAACACACAAAAACCCAACAACCATGGCTAACACTCACGTCAAGCAGTATGATGACTGAAACCAAGACATAGACAATGCATAAACTACAGGTCTTGGTCAGACACCTCAATGGGCTTACTATGTAGGGACTAACATCATGGAGAGTCGCTTGGCATCGAAAAGCCCAAGCTAGAACTTGCGCAGATTCAACATCCCTCAACTGAAAGGCTCTTGCACCCCAAATATTTTATTATCTTAAGATTATTACCACCCAATATTTATTTAATTTTCACTTAATTAAAGCTTCCTTCGCCAACCCTCTGGGCACAATGATCACTAGGCTGCGAGGTAGAAGCCCCCTCCATATGCTACCCTACCCTACCCATGTTCATCCAACGATGAGTGCCCGTAGGCATGCAAACTCCCAACCCAACCCCAATGATCACAACTTTTGGAAGTACCACGGAAGATCGAGCCCCGTAGGTCACCCGACAATGTACATGTGTGTGGTGCACCACCATCACAGAGATCATACACAAGGACAGGATGAGAATGCAAACACAAGTCAATCAATCGAAAAACATAATTGGGATGACGGATGCTACACGCATCCCAAAGCAACGAAAGATGCAAAAGTGTTTCGACTAGTATCCAAATGGATCATCCAAGTCCACGAACCACAATGTGCCAAGAAAACCTGAGAAAACAGGGCGACACGCAAAATGAGATAAAAACCCAAAATTTTGAAAAAATTCCAAAATTAAAACCCATTTGGCCTTTGGGTTCAAAAACCCCAAAAATCCAAAAATAATTAAAAACGGCCAGCATAACGGCCCAAAAACCCAAACCCCCATTTCAAAAACAGGTAAAACGTTCATACCCAACCAACCGGGCATAACCAACAAACAGAAATGGAGGGGAACACTAGTTCTCATCCTCCTAACATACAACTAAAAGAAACGGAAGCAAAAATGGAGTAAAACCAATAAAACGGGAAGGCCCTACCTGATGGAAAAAGGGGCAGAAACCGAAACCCGCACAATAAAATAATCAATCCGCCAAAACTGCTGAAACTGATGGCAAAGCAAGAACTCCTCGAGCTGAATCCAACGAGACCAACCTCGCAAAGATCCCACACTCACAACTCCCAGAACGAACAAAACAAGAATCCTACAGAAGAGGATTTCCAAATTGCTCTCCAAATTTCAATTTCCAAATTGTGATAAGTGATTTATGAAATCACTTTTCCAATACTTATTCACTTTTTGGGTGAATAGTTGATTCTGGAAAATAGCCAGCTAGAGTAGTTAAACTCCGAATTGACCCAAACGAAAGCAGGTTATTATCTGCAACAGGATTTCACCTAAGGCAAAGCTGCCAGAAATTAAATCTGAGAAGATTAAAACCTGAAAACCCCAAAAACATAGAAAAACACTTAACACTTTCGCGAAAAATGCGAACTTCTAGATGCACAGACATACTCATTGGTCTAATCACATAATGCAAATGAGTTCGGATTTACTAATCACTGAAAGGTTTTGATCTAAACAATAACAATAAGGGTACGTCGACCATATAGGAACGACATGGGTAAATATGAATAGCTGAATCACTAACTCCATGTGCCACTGCCAGGGATATAATTCCTGCACACTAAAACACACGATCAAGTGCAATGGCAAATAATATCATAGCCGAAGCAACATGTATTAAAATACCTATTTAATCCATTTACATCACTCACATTCACAAAAAGCGTAAAGATACAAGAATGAAGTAAATAACCATAGCATAGAATCCATCTCATAACATAATCAACAAATAGGTCCAATACATCATATAACCAGATACCATCATAGATCTATTGTCATCTCAAAATGGCATCAACATGCAAATGTGATAAACTGAACAGTATAGCAGTAAAGCATCTATGGTACTGAATCCAAGTATAACATTCGACCCTCAGGTCATCATAAGGTACAAAATAATAAGAGTATCAAGTATCTCTCGAATCAAAATAGACAAGACATAGACTGCAAACATGAGAGGCACTACACTTGGCTCATGGTGGTTGATGGTTTTCCAGTTTGGAAGATCCTTTTGTGCAAAATAGTTATGTAGGTGTTCTCTGGTTTCACAATTACAATATAGTGGCTACACTTTTCTATTGTGTTCCTAGCCTTGTCTTGGTTAAGATTCCACCCTTTTCTCAAGAGAGTTAGCGAAGATAGAGGGTGTTATCTGCAGTTATAGAGTTGTATTGGAAAGAATGTTTATAGTCCCAATTTTTTGATCTTTGCTGAGAAGCCTCCTTCTTGGTGTACCATCCTAAAAAGCTAACACCCATAATTTTGGAGGTTTTATGACCTATTAGACACCATTTTAGTGATTTTGAGTTCTAAATGTCCTATATACTTGATTCCTGCAATCTTTATGTTCTTCCTTTAAACAATTTATCACACTTCCCTAAACCTAGGAAAATCTCAAGACAAAATGTCAGGACTAGATCAACAAAGTTGGCCTTGTCCTAGAGCTTTGTGCTTGATTTTGGTTCCAAGCTTGAAGTAGGGTTTTCTTCCTAGATCTTTAATTCAGGTTAGGCCTAACAATATTGAATCCCAAAAGGAGTATAAAAGGGTATCGAAACCTCTTATTTTAACAATCCACAATCTACAAGAAAATCCACCAAGTTATGCAATTGATCTATTATTTCATGCAAGCTATTGGTGAATTCAAGAGCAAGTGAAATCAATCTCAGTGAGGATTTAGACTCAAGATCTGAAAGCAAGAATCAAATTCAAGATCTCTAAGTCTACATTTCTTCAAGATCCGACCAATAAAAGTTTTTTTTCTCTAATTGATGCACATTTATCTCCCATGATGGACATGTAGAAGAATTCTTAATCAAGCAAGAATATCTAGACATCCATTCTTCTTCTTCTCTCTCTTTCTATATTGAGGATATCAAGCACATCCAATTCTAGACTTAGGATTGTAGATCATAGATCTATGTATTGGTGAAGACATCCTTGATTCTACATTTATTCCAAGGTCTACACCTACAAGTATTTTCAAGGATATATAAGATCCTAACAGCCATCTGTGAGGGTTTCTCGTGCAAGGTGAAAACTAATATTTACCTTGTGTACATTCCCTTCCTTATGCAATCACAATTTCATTTGAAGATTAATTCCCAAATTAGGGTTTTGACCAAAGAAACCCCCTTTCCACAATGTTTCAATTTTCCCCATCTTATTTCTATTTAGGAAAAATGATGGAAATTGTGGATCCAGATTTGAGAATCTCAAAAATAGTTGCAGACCCTTTAATTTTTTTATTAGATTTGGGGATATAACGACTAGATCAAAATTTTGGAACATCATCCTGGACTGGGTCATATTGGTCATCCTTATCCTTTGAAGCTGATTTTTTTACAGAAGATAGTTATAGGCATCGTAATCCCATATCTAGAGGTTCACTTGATTCTGACATCTCTGTGATAATCAATATTAGATTTAAAGGTCTATTTTCCTCTTATGTCTCCAAGGTAATTCCATTCTTACTATTTTCCCCCTTGCATTTACTTTTATATAAGAAACTACACATTTCTTTAATCATTTACATATCAATCATATCACATAATCATTCATTATTCTATAAGGATGACACAGTGCAAGGCAGCAGAATCCCCAAAGGAGATATCCTAAGCCCCAAAAAATAACCTCACAACATAATATAAACAATAGCACAAAGATTAGATCCAGAATAACACCAATTCTCCTAATAGAATAAACATATTACATCTAAGATGCCCAGTTGTAAGGCCTTTTGGCTTATGACCAAATACAATGCAATTACAATAATAGTTCTATAAGACCGCACAAGATCTAACCACTACCTATCCCATACCCACAATATGGTAGAGAACTCCAAAAAGAATTTAAAATTATGCTCACAAGCCCACACTTACCTACTAGCTTTGCTAAAATTCGCTCTCTCAACTCTCCCTGCTGAGCTCCATCATGAAATCGTGACTTAAGGTGTCACAAGACCCCCCTACTTACACTAAACCAAGCCATAGGTCAGCCTAGTGAATTACATTAAATAAAAAACCACATATTAAATAAACCCTCAAGCGATAAGTCAGCTTGGCAAAAAACATTAAATACATGAAATAACTAAATTAGGACATGCCCCAAGTTTACAATGCATAAATAACTCAAATGACAACATGAAATTATGTGCACCTAGAAATAGGTCCATGTGTCATCCAACTATCCAAATCCAAAAGCTATCCAAATCCAAAAGCACACATGCCAACTCCCTCGGATCGAAGCTCACGAATTTACTATCTCCAATTTTTGTGAGTAAATCAAGAACACACGACCAATAGTCACAAAAATGACTCTAAGTCCAAGACAATAATTCCAAACTTCATGTGCACTTAGGAGAAGGTTTCCCAATATGTCTTGAACACACCCCTAATTGTGCATACCATAACTGCACAAATATTAGCTTGAATCCCTTGCATACAAGATTGCTAACTTCTATGGGATGCTCCTGCATCAAAGGAATACCCAATTTCCCCTTTTACCTAGATCTGCATTAGCACCTCTTCATCCTATTTGGGTTGTGCTAGTTAGATTTTTTCAAGGGTATGTTTGATATTCCTGAATATACTACCCCACATGTAATTTGGTAAGTGGTCTATATCCTAGCATTTCTCACCATTTTATATTGTATATTGGGTTTGGAGGATTGTCTAAGGTACCTTTTCTATGAAGAGTCTCTACTTGGTTTATGCCTAGGATGGGTGCAATGCTAAAATTGCTCGATTCTTGATTTATAACTTGTAATGTGCATGTTGTTGTTGTTGTTGTTGTTGTTGTTGTTGTTTACTAGTTGTATTAGGCCCTCATAGTGTGTCAAAATTTCTTTGGCTTTCCTCGAGGAAAACATTTTCAACAAGTGCAAGGAGGTTGACCTATCACTTCTTGATGGTGTTTGTGTTGGAAACAATTCTTCAATTGTTTATTGTCATTGATGTTCACACAAATGTTAGTATTAACTAAGCAATATAGATTTTACAATATTAACCTTGTATAGCTCGGTATTAACCGAGCAGTGAAGAAGTTTGTATTATTAACCTTGCAAATCTTAGTATTGACCGAGCAGTCGGTTAAAGAAGACTTTTCCAGTATTAACCGAGCAATTGGTTAATGAAGGGATTCTTGATTGCTGTATTGACCGAGTGGTTAGGCATCGAAGGACTCACAATATTGGCCAAGCATTCAATCTTAGTATTGACTGAGTTACAACATAATGTAATTTTCTAAAAATTAATTGTTTAAGGATGATTATTTGGATGTTTTTTTTTTTTTTGAAAGGATATTCAAGTCGACTTGTCCTAGCTTATGATATATAAGAAAGGTCAAGTTGTGAGGATAAGATTTAGAAGCGGAATATGAAATAAGATGGATATATAAGAGAATGGAAAGGTAGAGCAGGAAAGTGTGGAAGATAAGTTGCAAAGAACATCTAAGAGGTCAAGCCAGAATAGAGATCTGAATCTATAAAGGAAGTTACTTCATCAATCAGGTCAAAATATTTGTTTCTTTTTAATCAATGTAGTAGTAAAGAAATATCTTAACAGAGTTGACTTAACAGTCATTTTATAAATCCTATAACAAGGTGACATTTCAAGATCGAACTGTTTAAAGACCTCTAACAAGGCCACTCTTAACAGGGTGATTTTAAATCCTCTAACAGGGTCATACTTAAGAATATATTTTGTAACATTTAACAGGGTTAGCTCCTAATAGCACTCACTTCATAAGAGTGAAAATTATTGTGACTAGTTGCAAGGTGGTTTTTCCCAAATTGGGTTTCCATGTTAAATCTTGGTGTCATCTGTGTTCATATTATTTGCTTTATACTTTAAGTTTCTACGACTAAGTTACTAAAGGATAAAATAGATAAATAATCTTTGACCAAGGACCCTTAGTAGCCTTGAAATGTAATAACCAACACCCTTGTTTATGTGTTGTTGATCTCCTGACAACCATTGGATTGTAGTTTTGTAAGGATCAACCTCCTTATTTTGGTTGCTTATCGTAATTATTATTTTAAAAACATTTTTTTTTCTAAAATAATAAGTAATTCCTCTTCCACCAAAATGCATTTCATAATTTGCTTGATGTTGACATTTATATTAATTCACTATATTTTTTATGACATGCGAACAATTGACAAATTTCAAATCAAGTATAGTAAAATTCTTTGTTTATGAGTCATAGAAGATAGGTACAGTTTAACAAATATAAATATCATTAATAAAAAATTATGTTAACTATATAATCAATTTAATATAGAACTAAAATATTTGGAATAATATATACCAATTAAATATAAAATTAATTTAAATTAAAAAAATAATTTTTATTTATAATAAGATTGATTTAATTCAATTGTATTTTAAAAAGAAAAACATTAATAAATATAGTTGAAAATATATTACCATTTTTATCAATTAAATTTCTATTACTATTATAAAAAATAATAATACAAAATATTAAAAACTATTAAGACCTAATCCAAAGAATGATGAGAGCATTATTAAAAAGGACAGGAAGAAATATTCAACCGGAAGTCACGCATATTTGTAAGATCAAATCAAATAAAAATTTATTTAATCAAAAGCAATTAGTTCCTTAATAACACACTTCAATATTTTATAATAATAATAATATTTGACGTAAGAAAATATTTCTTGCATTTCACGCTATCATCCAGTCAATCTTTCACATGGAATACGAGAGAGGTGACATCATGTGCGTGCTAAATGTATCATTTTAAAGATAAATCTTATGTTTTTCGTACGTTTTATTAGCATGGAAAAGACAATATAATAGAATAATAATAAATAATTATGTTGTATGGGATGTAGTAAAAGTACACTGCACTTATTATTATTATTATTATAATACGTTAAGTTTGTTTTGTTTTTCTATGATATTCTCGAAGGTTTCTACTATTTGTTCTAGCACGGGGTTTGGGATTCTTTTCTTTATTCAAATGTTTTCACATTTGTTTGATATTTTATTTAGAGTGTTCCTTTGACATTTGAGCTATAATTATAATTAGACAATTATTTCGAAGGTAAAAATAAAAATAGATGTACATGTTGCATTTGCTATATTTGGCATTGATGTTAATGTGTTTGTATTTATGTAACATTTATGCTCACATCATTCGGGTTACATGAAAGGAAGAATTTAGCGACAAGATACAATAAAAATAATGAGAATTTGTTAAAATGGTTGAAATTGTTTAAAGTCTTTTGTATACTTAGAAGACTTTATTATTTATTTTTGAAGATAATTGTCATTTCATTAACTACTCAAAAGATTGTTCTATGATGGGACTATGGTTAAAAAGAATGTGTAGATATTTTTTTCTTCATAGAAACAAGAAAGAAAATAATGTGGACGGAGAAAGCATATGATATAGTATATAATTTGTATTCGATAGATAAATTTATCAAACACATTACATTGTGGGGAGTATGGTCAATGTATTACATTGTGGGGAATATGGTCAATGTAGATAATATATATAAGACATTATCATTGAAAAATGACGGGTAACAGTTTTATGAAAAATAAAGCATTGTATTAATAACTATTATAAAAGTTAATCATCATCAATATTGTTTTGATTTTGTTATGGGATAATATTAATTGATATAATGAGGGTGAGGGTTTTGATGACGAAGAGAGTATGAACTCGATTACGATTGTAAGCGAAAGTTTTATTGTAATAATAACAAAGATTTTAACGCGGACAAGCTTTGCACATTCCACATCTTTG
This sequence comes from Cupressus sempervirens, assembly GCA_028749045.1. Taxonomy (NCBI): domain Eukaryota; kingdom Viridiplantae; phylum Streptophyta; class Pinopsida; order Cupressales; family Cupressaceae; genus Cupressus; species Cupressus sempervirens. The sequence continues at coordinate 27,929,638 of CM053785.1, read as the reverse complement.
TGTTAATTGCAAAGGTGGTCATGAAGACAACGTGACTGTGATAGTAAAGTTCTCTTAAAGAGAAGATTGTTAATATATGTGGGACTATAAAACTAAGACAAGATCTATGTTTTGATATTGTGTACCAAATTTTTGTATGGAAATAGAGTAAACCTCTAAATTGTTGTTGTGCTTGTAAGGCGTTGGTGCTCCTTGAAGTGGATGCTTCTAAAAATCTTGTACAGGGCGGGTGCTCGTAGAGTTGGTGCTCTACATTTTTGCTAGTAAGGCTAATAAATAATTTGTTCATATAGTGGATTTTTTTACCCCTTAAAGGATTTTTTCACTCAATTCTTTGTTTCAATGTGTCTTACTTGAGTGTTGAATTTCTTGATTACATTATCTTAGGGGTTTGATATTGTCCTATAATTTAATGCAAGTAAAAATGTCATTGTGTTAAAGTTTTCATTGATTAAGAATTTTTGTTATCTTTATAGATCATTGATTCATCCCCCACCCCCTCAATGATTCCATTATTCCAACAAGTGGTATTAGAGCCAAGTACCTTGCAATTTGTCTAACAGCCTTAGGTAGGTCTTGGTTGAGGAATTCTTGTCACTCATGGCTCAATATACTTTGTAAGGTGCGAAAATTCCCTTGTTTGATGGTTTTGATTATAAGTTTTGGACAATAATAATCCAAAATTATTTTATTTTATCGGGTAATGATGTTTGGGGTTCTATTGTTCAATGGGTATAATGTCACTACTACACTACCTACGTATGTTGTTAGTAGAGATGATTATGATATTGATGTTTAAGAAAATTGTGGCATTTTGAGTTGTTTGTCTAAAGATGATTTTGTAAAGATAATGCATTGCAAGTCTTCACAAGAGGATTGAAATGAATTGAAAAACATTCATCATGGTAATGATAGATAAAAGAGACAAAGATACAAAATCTAAGGGCTAGACTTGAAGGTTTGAATGGCTAAAGAATATCTAGTCAAAGTATATGAAACAATAAATGGTACTCATGGTCTTGAAGAAGAAATAGAAGATAAAGATGTTGATAAGAAGGTTTTTAAATCTCTTCCATTGAGATTTGATTATAAAATACCAAGAATAGAAGAGGTGAATTCCATAAATAAAAATATTATAGATGACACCCATGGTTCTCTTGTGTCATATGAAATAAGGACTTGTAATGAATAATCTTTATGTAGAGAAGCAAAATTCAAGGGTGATAAAAGCATTGAGATGCCTTCAGAATTAGAAGAGCATGAAGCAATAGAATCTCACCTTGGAAGAAAATTAAAGAAGGGTTTAGGAAATTATAATGGTATCCTTTCATTCAAGTGCTTTAACTTTGGGATAATAAGGAAGTTTGTGAGCAAATGCCCTTATTGTAAATCACATGATGATGAAGACAATAAAAAAAATGTTAAAGAAAGAAGTTGGTAAATCCATGCTTGTCTAGGCTACTTTTCATACTAAAAATAAAGATTTATGGATTAGAGATAGTTCTTATTCAAGCCATGTGACAACAAACAGAAGGAAATTCATTAAATTGAAAAGTTATGAAGTGTGTGTTATTTTTTGTGATGATTCATCCAGTAAGATTAAAGGTTTAGGTCCCTTGATAAATTAAAACATGATTATTCATAATGTTTATTTTGTAGAAGGATTAGAATATAATCTTCTATGTGTTAGACAAATTTGTGACAAAGACTACAAAGTGTTGTTCAATTATCATGATTGTGAAATTAAAAAAAAAATAGGAAATTTGATGGCAACAGGTAAAAGAACCAAGGTAAATGTTTATGATCTTAAAGATGTCACAAGTAATAATGATTGTGAAAATATTTGTCTTATAGGACAAGTAGAAGAAGGATACTTATGGCACAAAATATATAGTCGCCAAGATTTTGAGATTCTGGTCAACGTAACAAAGAATCACAATGTGAGACGTATGTTTGCTAATTGATAGGGTCATTGTTGTGCAGAAAGATCAACCTATCAATGCCTTATATAGCTACTAGACTTACATAAGACACAAGAGGTTGTTCGACCATGTCACGAATCCAACGAGGGGTGGTAGCCCACTACCAACAATCCCCCTTTCAATAAAATTGGTTGTGGCCTGCAATGATATAAACCTTTGACCAAGATTGAATACCACTTGTTAACTGCTAGGGTTGTCGTTGTACCAAAAGATTTACCCTACAATGCCTAATACAACCACTATGCCTGATACAACCACTAGACTTATAGAAGACACATAAGGTTGTTAAACATTTTGTGTATCCAACAAGGGATGTCGACCCACTGCCAACAATGTCATCTATCCATAATCCAAAAAAAATGAATTTGAAGGATGTAAACATGAAAAAAAAAAAGTATGAGCTTGTCTTCAAAATAGCATTCCTCTACTAGACCTTTACAACTTGTTTGTAATGACTGATGTGGTCCTACTAGAACAAAGTCAATAAATGGAGAAAAATATGTTATGCTCTTTGTGATTAATTATACCATAATAACTTTGGTAACATCCTTGAAACTTGAATTTGAAGATTTTGATAGGTTTAATGCATTTAGGAAATGATGGAGAAATAATAAGATTTGAAGATAAAATGTAAGAGATCTGAAAAAGGTGGTGAGTATACTTCAAACTAATTTGAAGATTACTATGAACAACATGGGATGTGGTGGAACTAGGCAAAAACACACAAATGAGAGGAGAGGTGGGTAGATCATTTTGTTAGAAAGTAAATTCCACCAAGATAACTGAGAGGGTGGGGGGGGGGGAGGTTGAATTAGTTATCATATCAATACAAATTTTATCAACCTTATTAAACCTTAAACATGTGATCAATAACAACAGTAACCATAAGAAGATACACATATACAATAACACCAGATATGTTAACTAGGGAAGCCCTTGATTAGAGGAAAACCCCGGTGGGGATGGCACCCACAAAATGATGTACTAACATAGAAGTTCCTGTTAGGATAAACCACAGACAGAAATAAAAAACTACATGCAAATATAACCAATAACAGAAAATAATAGAACACACAGAAATGAACACAAGGCACCAAGATTTAACGTGGTTCACCCAATCCCTGGGCTACGTCCACCAAACAACAAGTCTGATCTTAGTACAATCCAGTGATTACAACCTGATTACAATCTGTAATCCCTTACAGCTCAATACCGCCGCAAGAACCAATTTCGTATCACCACACATAAAAAATACCCAACCCCAAGCCCTTTTTATACAAGTATTAAACCGCTTTAGGGTTATAACATGTCGGCCATATGTCGACCATAATATGTCGGCTACCATGTCGGCTACTTTCCAAAAAAAAAAAATTCGGGGCAATGCCCCGAACCCCACTATTTATGAAGTATGTACAGTACTTTCCTGATCAGTCACCACAATCTAACAATCTCCCACTTGGAGACTGATCCTGTAGCAATACAACTACTGCATGGGGCTCCCACTGGATCAAACCACCCTGGACTCTGTTGTTCTTTTATTCACATTTAGTCTAAAAGACCAACTGAAGCTGAAGAGGAGTTCAGCTTCTCCCTTGTTACAACCTTTGTCAACATATCTGCTGGATTTTCATTGGTATGTATCTTCTCCAGCTTTAACTGTCCATCCTCCAAAACTGACCGAATGAAATGGTACCGCAACTGTATGTGTTTGGTCTTAGAATGCAGAGCTGAATTCTTAGCAAGATGAATGGCACTCTGACTATCTGTGAACAAATAATTATCCTTCTGAGGATGTCCCAATTCTTTCAAGAAGAACTGAAGCCATATCATCTCTTTGGCTGCCTCTGTAGCAGCAACATACTCTGCCTCTGTAGTGGAGAGAGCATTAATCTTCTGTAGCCTAGAAACCCAGCTCACGGCTGCCCCACCAACAGTAAAGACATAACCTGTAGTACTCCGCCTGGTATCAATATCCCCAGCCAAATCTGAGTCAACATAGCCCTGTAAATCAGTAGTAGAGCCCCCAAAGTGTAAACACTTAGTGGATGTTCCTCTCAAATATCTGAGAATCCACTTGACAGCATTCCAATGCTCAAATCCTGGATGACTCATATACCTGCTAACGACTCCCACTACATGTCCAATATCCGGCCTAGTGCATACCATAGCATACATCAAACTTCCTATAGCTGAAGCATAGGGTACCTTGGACATCTTATCCTCCTCTTCCTGTGTCTTGGGACACATCTCCTTAGTCAATTTCAAATGACCAAGTAAAGGTATGCTGACAGCTTTAGCATTCTCCATAGAGAAACGTTGCAACACCTTCTCAACATAATCAGCTTGAGATAGCGTCAATGTTCTATTCTTCCTATCTCTACAAATCTTCATACCAAGGATTTGTTTTTCTGCCCCCAAATCCTTCATAGCAAATGCATGTGCTAATTGGCATTTCAGCCCCTTAATATGATCCATGTTAGACCCAGCTATAAGCATATCATCAACATATAAACATAAAATAATGTAGCTATCATCATCCAACCTCTTAAAATAAACACAGTAATCTGAATGACACCTATTATATCCATGCTCATGCATAAAACTGTCAAATTTCAGATACCATTGCCGAGGTGCTTGCTTCAAGCCATATAAACTTTTCTTCAATTTGCACACTAAGTTCTCCTTACCTTTGACCTCAAAACCCTGTGGCTGAGCCATATATATTTCTTCATCCAAATCACCATGAAGAAAGGCTGTTTTAACATCCATCTGCTCTAAATGCAAATCTTCAGTAGCCACAAGACTTAAAACAGTAGGAATAGAAGTCATTTTAACAACAGGAGAAAATATCTCATCAAAATCAATTCCCTTTTTCTGTGCAAATCCTTTTACAACTAACCTGGCCTTAAATCTTTTCTTACCTCCTTCCTCTTCTTTCAACCTGTAAACCCATTTATTCTGTAAAGCCTTTTTACCTGCAGGCAACTTGCACAAATCCCATGTCTTATTTTTCAGCAAAGAGTCCATTTCATCTTTCATTGCAGACTCCCACTGAATCTTAGTATCTACCTGCACAGCTTCATCATAACTTTCAGGTTCACCAGCATCAGTAAGTAAAATAGAATACAAAGAGGGAGAAAACCTTTGTGGAGGTCTAATTGGCCTTGTTGACCGTCTAACATTCACTGGTGTGTGTGGTATTTGTTGTTGCAGTTGTTGCACATCATGAGGAATGGCTGGAACATCAGCTTTTGGAGTATCATCCAGCACTACATAATCATCTTCTTTCTTCTCATGTTGCTGCAACAAATCTTTGTACAACACTTTTTCATTGAATATGACATCCTGGCTTCTTATAATTTTATGATTTTCAAAATCCCAAAGCTTATAGCCAAATTCATTAATGCCATATCCAACAAAGACACATTTCTTTGATTTTGCTTCTAGCTTGGTTCTAGTTTCAGAGTCTATATGAGCAAAAGCTTCACAACTGAAGGTCTTGAGAAAAGAATAACTCACCTTCTTACCAGTCCATGCTTCCTCTGGAATACCACAGCCCAAAGGAGTAGAGAGTCCTCTATTAATCAAATATATTGCAGTATTGACAGCCTCTGCCCACATGTGCAAGGGCAACCCAGCATGCAACCTCATGCTCCTTGCGCGCTCCATTATAGTCATGTTCATGCGTTCAGCCACTCCATTTTCCTGTGGAGTCCTTGGAACAGTTTTTTGTCTACAAATACCATTAGTGGAGCAATAATCTTCAAATTCATGACTGCAATACTCACCACCATTATCAGATCTGAGACATTTTAATTTCTTACCAGTCTCATTTTCAACCAAGCATTTCCATTTCTTAAAAGTTTGAAATACATCAGATTTCTGTCTAAGGAAATAAACCCATACTTTTCTAGTTGCATCATCAATAAATGTAACATAATAATGAGAGCCACCAAGGGAAGATACCTGAGCCGGTCCCCATACATCTGTATGCACAAGCTCTAATTTCTCCTTTTTGTTTTCCTTCCCAGTCTTTACAAAACTCACTCTCTTTTGTTTTCCATACACACAACTTTCACAAAAATCCATATTCACACATTTTAGACCTGGTAAAACTTTCCTTGAATGAAGTACTTTCATACCTTTCTCACTCATGTGCCCAAGTCTATTGTGCCACAACGCTGTATCAGAATCTACAGCAGCTATTTGTTCTCCCTGCTCATCTGCAGTAATTGTTCCTGAATATTCATTTTTCTCTGAAACAATCAAAGTAGAAGGAACAATATGACCTATACAAAGATATGAGGTGCCTACTTTCACACCTTTTGCTACTACAAGGGAACCTTTTGAAACCTTCCAATTTTTATCATTAAAAGTAACTACACAACCCTCATCACCGAGTTGCCCTGCTGAAATTAAATTCCTACTCAGCTTTGGAACATGTCTTACCTCATGTAGTAGCCAATGATTCCCATTCTGCAACTTAATCTTAATTTTTCCCTTTCCAACAATCTGACAGGGTTCATTATCCCCCAAATAAACAAGCCCAAAATCCCCTTGGACATAATCAATGAAATAACCTCTATGAGGTGTAGCATGAAAAGAAGCACCAGAATCTAAAACCCATGAATCATCAACACTCTCTAAAGACAGAAGCAAAGCATCCTCTTCGGATTTGTTACTTACCACATTTGCCTCTTTGTCTCCATCTAATTTATCTCCTTCATTTTTCTTTCGAGTCCAGCAATCTTTCTTTTTGTGCCCTGGTTTCCCACAGTACCAGCAATCATTTGGTCCTCTCGATTGAGACCTCCTCCCCTTTGACTTTCCTCTTGATTTCCCACGATTTCCAGAGTTACTTCCTCTTTCAGTCGTTCTGCCCCTGCTTTGTGCATTTAAAGCACTTCTTGATGTAGATCCACCTGAGGATTTTCTATGAGTTTCCTCACTTAAAATGACACCGATCACATCATCATATTTTAGGGTACTAGATCTAGGAACAGAATTACTCACCGCCATTACCAAGCCATTCCAACTTTCAGGCAAAGAACACAAAATCAAGAGAGCCCTAATTTCTTCATCAAAATTGATACCCACAGAAGATAATTGACTAGTAATAGTATTAAACTCATTTAAATGATCTGCAACAGATCCACCTTCTACCATTTTCATATTAAATAAACGCTTCATGAGAAATACCTTATTTGAAGTGGAGGGCTTTTCATACAGTGTCGCTAGGGTTTTCATCAAATCTTCTGTCGTCTTTGCTTTTGTAATATTAAATGCCACCGATGGTGCCAAGCATAACCGAATGCTTCCGAGTGCCTTTCTGTCCAAAAGATCCCATTCAGCCTCTGACATAGTTCCCTGATTCTTGGCTTTTCCTTCCAATGGCTTCCATAAATCCTTCTGATATAAATAGTCTTCCATTTGCATCTTCCATAACTGGAAGTTCTGCCCATTAAACCTGTCAACCCTCAACTTACCCTCATCTGCCATTGCTCCCACTCAATTGTGAGACTCCCACTTAACCGTGAGACTTTCCTACAGAGGATAACTGAAAGACAACCTTGCTCTGATACCACTTGTTAGGATAAACCACGGACAGAAATAAAAAACTACATGCAAATATAACCAATAACAGAAAATAATAGAACACACAGAAATGAACACAAGGTACCAAGATTTAACGTGGTTCACCCAATCCCTGGGCTATGTCCACCAAACAGCAAGTCCGATCTTAGTACAATCTAGTGATTACAACCTTATTACAATCTGTAATCCCTTACAGCTCAATACCGCCGCAAGAACCAATTTCGTATCACCACACATAAAAAATACCCAACCCTAAGCCCTTTTTATACAAGTATTAAACCGCTTTAGGGTTATAATATGTCGGCCATAATATGTCGGCTACTTCCCAAAAAAAAAAAATTCAGGGCGATGCCCCGAACCCCACTATTTATGAAGTATGTATAGTACTTTCCTGATCAGTCACCACAATCTAACAGTTCCTTGTAAGAGGATGGACTCTATTAGCAGACAATGAAATACATTTTGTACATATCGGTCGCTTTTAGGAGACTTTGAATCCTTGTTAGGAGATTCCAACCTTGTTAAGAGTTGTAGAAGGAAAATGGACCCACTGTCCAAATAGCTTTAGGGGCAGGACCACTGATCTCACTGTCCAATTGGCATTTGTATTATTCCTTTCGAAATAATAGAAACATAATTGGCCTCAATTACTCAAACTTTTCTCTATCCTCTTGCGGTGCCTCTACTGCACCAAAAATACTTCTCAGATCTCAATATGATATCTCTATACTTGCATCATGATGATCCCTTTGATCGCTTACTCACATTTACCAATCTTCTCAAATCCAATACAATGAGCGCTTACATTATACATTCTTCATCACAAGGAAAATAACTTTCTTTTATACCATGTCTTGAAAATAATTCGTTGAGTTGGCCTTGAGGCTTTCCCAATTAAAATTATAATAGGATCTCATTAAAATAGTATAATACATTACATCTTTTCATAATTATAATAGACTTTCATCTCATTTTCTTCATGACTTTTCACACATGCGACCTCAAACTTTTTGCACTCTCTGATGTCATCATCAGACTATCTACTCTCTTTGTCTAACTACACTTAATCATATTCTATCCATGTTAGGAGATCTAATCTAATTACCAGAAGTCGCTTCTCAATAACTCTGTCTACAAACTATCTTTTGTAAATCACAAATAATTATCACCAATCTTTGGCTTTCTACACGCACACTTAACCACATCATCATGGCACATTGTAGAACATTTCCAAAACTACACTTGACCTCATCTTCAATACTCGATCTGTACGACCTCAATCTATGTCTTCTACTATGCCAATCTTCATAGTAAGTTGACATCAATGACACACATAATCATGAATGCAACACATAGGGATATTACCAATCTCTTTAATGCTCCAACAATGCTAGAATATTCCCCCATAGGAATATTATCAACACTCATGCTAACATTCTCCCCCTTTCGCATTCATGGTAACATAGATGAAAAAAATCTAGGTTCCAAGAATACCAAACATACTTCTTTGCTACTATAGCTTCTCTTATCTTCTCAAATCCTCTTCATTAATCAAATCTTAAACTCTCAGGAACAACTACTTCTCTCACATCTATATAATTCTCTCACTGACAAATCTCTCCCCTTTTGACATCACTCTATCTTTTCTTCATAATTCTCCCCCATTCACATGAGATTCTCTAACATGCATTCACTTTTCCCCCATTCATAGGAAATGTTCTTCATGTATTTACTTATCTCTCATTGACATTAATGACAAAAGCATCATTAAGTCAATCTGCTACTCAAATTTCTTCAACCAGCTCAAGTGTCCAAACACATTGTTCAATATCAGCTACTAAGAGTCTTTTATGACTCTAGTCAATCACATGTACTCCCTCATAAAGGAAGCATCAACATTCAATACAGATAAACAATAGTGCTTTGTACCACTAGACTAATGCAATCTCTGCATCATCTACTCAAAAGTAGGTAGGGACATAACCCAAAGCATACCTCACAAATGTTCAAATATGTCCTTAGGCAAAGGCTTCGTAAAGATATATGCAATATGCCCATTTGTATTAACATACTCCAATCTGATATCTTTCTCTGCAACTTTCTCTCTTAGAACATGATACTTAATCGATATGTGCTTTGTCTTTGATTGTAATACGTGATTCTTAGACATACTAACTATACGTGTGTTATCACAATGTCTAATAACAACATCTGAAAACTCTATCCCAAATCCTTCAACATCTATTTCATCCACATGATCTAATTGTAATTGATTATTAATGTTGCATACTCTTCTCTATTGTACTTTTAGAAATATAATCTTGTTTCTTTTTTAGCCAAGAAACCAATCTTCCTCCAAGAAAGAATGCGCCACCACTTGTACTCTTTGTGTCATCCATATTGCCTTCCCAGTTCACATCAGTATATGTACATAGTAAATTCATTTGATCTATCATACTATTGCCCAAGTTTCAGTTCATATGTTTTTCCTTAAGGTTTTGAGTCAAGTCAAGTATCAAAGTAATGAGTCTAAGTCTAGATTGCCTATAGGATGATCTTTCTTCTCATCATTCCTTTGAGCTAACCTAATGTAGGAAATCATGTGAGCAATGCATAAGTCCAAAGCTAGGTGATTAGGGTTTGGAGGGTTTGTTATGTGTTTCCTTGATGAGAAGAAGGTTTGGATATTCTGCTAATTCATATTTTCTTGTTCCTAATGATTTTGAAGGAAAAGATTCATGTTGAAAAGCAATTCTTCATGAAAGCATCCCTACAATATCTAAGAAACCCTAATTTTGTGATCAAGTGTTGGATTAAAGACATAATGCAGGTAAAATGGAGAAATCATGAGCATATATAGAGAAAATACAGTAAAGGAACATCAAAGAGCAAGCCTAAAGACAATATACAAATCATGGGAATGAACTACAAGAGGTTTAGTTGAATTTGATGTAGAATGAATACTTAAATTGTGAATATGGCAAAGAAACATGGTCAAAGGTGGTGAAGACTTGAGTTGAAATTGAATCGATGAATTAAAACATGTCTAATCATCCACATCACCAAGCTGAAAAGTAAATTGAATGAGAGAATGTATGCTATTGGCTAGTTGATGTTTACTTGTCATATCAAGGTCCCCTTCAAACGAAAGCTAAATGCATCTCATTGACCATTAGATCAAAGAGGATCTATGGAGGTTGTTATGTCACTATGTAAAGATGCTCGATCATTAATTCATGTGACATAAAGACATGAAGGAAAATGTTTGGTGGGTCATCATCTCTCACAAAGCATCATCAAAGTCTAGTCACGAGGTGCCAATGAGGCAAAATAGTCTGACGTCAGACAATAAAGTACTGCCACATGTATGCCATAAGGTATATAACTGGAAGGTGAACCCATGATGCAAAGGGAAATTAATGAGTTAAAATCTTTAAATAATCATCGTCAGATCAAGATGAATCTATGTTCGTCACTATCTCGCTATGTAAAGATGCTCAATAGTTAATTCATGCGACATAGCGACATGAAGGCATGTGTCCGGTGGGCCATCACCTTTCATAAGGTATAGTCAGAAATCACCTATCAACCATGATGCACTTAGATGGAAAAGTGGACCTGCACCATAGAGTAAGGAAACATAACCTTCTTTTATTATCACCATCAAATTGGAAAGAGATCCATGGTTGTCACTATCTTGCTATATGAAGTTGCTAATTCGTTATCCTATGCGAGCGATGATTTGATGTGTGGAACTGCGGGGCCAATTTTATTTTGTGAGTCACAAAAGGAAAATGGGTTCCAAATTGGCATACTGTGATTGGATAGATTCTCTAACAGTGATAAAGGTGGGTCAATTTTGCAAGCACCATCAAATCTTAAAAGATCAATGCTTCTTGCCATGTCGCTATGGAGAGATGCGTAGAAGTTACTCTTAGTGACAAAGCGACAAGAGGGACCCATGGTAGAAAATATAAAGGAAGTCATAACATTTAAATTGTGATCATTAATTTGAGATGGATGGCCAGAATTCAAAAATGTAGTGACCATTGTAATATGAAATATATGTATTTGGCATGAAACAACAGAAAATGAGTAAAACAATGTTATCATAGGGTTTTTTGAATATTGTAAGAAGTTGAACAATCATGGAGTGTTTTCAAGAATGTCTCTAATTCAAAATCATCAATAGAAGAGATAACATGTGCTCATATCACGATATAAATTGGATATTTTTATATTTTATTATTTATTATATGATTTTTACTCTGCCAGAATTTAGAAATGATAACAACAAACTATAAATGTAACCTCATTTGATAATACAAAGGTCGACAAACTTGATGGTGAATAAGTATGTAATTCCATTTGCTTTTTGTTTACTGGTTATGTTTTGTAGCCCATTCTTAGATTAGTTATGCATAAAGAGTTGAAGGACAATTGTATGTAAACCTATGATAATCAAGAGGATTCCATTTCATTTTCATTTTTGCTGTAAAAGTGATTCCATTTACTTTCCTCCTATGTGATTCTTCTTCCTCTCTTGTTCATTTCATACCTTGTTAGATAGTTTCATTGGGAAATGAAAGATAAATGTATATGTTCGCTATTAGTTATTGGTTGAATTCCATTTCATTCAAGGTTGATAGTGAAAGCAATTCCATTTGCCCTCATGTTCTTATCTCTTCATTCCTCTTTTGCATTTAGATGGTAAATCTGCACTTAGAAGTAGGAGTAGATTTTAGAAGAACTTCAAGGTAGCTTGTGATATACATTTCACTGGGTGTATAAGTTGCCCAAATCCATTTATGCCTGGGGTGTTTTTAGTTATGAACATCCTGGTTTATCCTTTTCTGCTCTCAAGTTAAGAGCATATCTCATATCCCAATGATCTATTAAAAACACAATTCATTGCATATCTTGCATATAAGGGAGTTGTACCTTACAATTCAGAGGGCATTGGTATAAAATATACACTGACCCATTTGTTGGTAACATTTTCTTGTTCCCTCACATTTTGGGCATCTAAAGTCAAGGAAATGCCAAGTTAGCAAGAGGGACAAACTATTAACCAACATTTTTTGGTGATTTTGCTGAGAAGAATTCAAATGAAAGTTCTGAAGGATTTCCCTTCATAGTCAGTTACACTCTAAATATATATTTGAGTTGTAAAAAGGACTTGTGATATTCAAGTGTTTTCCATAAGAACTTGATACTAGTTTACAGCCTCAACCTATTGAAAAAGTGTAGCGAATCTTTAAAAGTTGAAGACTAGTAAAATAAATTTGAAAAACACCATTTGATACACTCTAGATTCAAAATATACCAGGAGTGCCAAGGAGAAAGGAAAGATTGACCCAATATATGAAGAACTCAAGAAAGCTAATTTTCCTATCCTAGAAGACCTTTGCAGAAGAGGAAGAAAGTGTGCAAGGGAATTTGTAACCAAACAACTTCAAGATACTCTTTTATCTGTAGTTGTTCCTCCTAATAGAACATAGAGAAGTCAATCTTTTGCTTCTCCGGTTGTCAGAAATTCCATTCCTCCTACTTTTGATGTGTTCTTTGATTGGTGCAACACTTCTACTTTATGTTACCTTTCAGGAAAATCATAATATTGTACTAGCAACTATAGCACAAGCATGGGGAAATTCTATTGGTCCTCTTTCCCTTAGGGCTAATAATGATCTTCAGAGCATCAAGGAAAAACTTTCCAAGATTTAATGGAGATGGCTCTACTTCTATAGAATAGCCCTTGAGTGCTTTCCATAAGGCTTGTGGAGTAGTAAATCCTCAACTTGAGGAATTGGCAGTCAAGATGTTTGTGGATACATTACTGGAGAATGTTGTTGATTGGTTCCAAGATCTGCCTACAAGATACATCACAAATTGGGACACCATGAAACAAAGGTTTGAGGAACGTTATAAAAGTACAAAAGATGCACAAACCTTGTTACAATTGGCACAAATAAAGAAAGAAACCTCAATTTCTATGAGAGATTTCAATGCAAAATTCAATAAACTTCTCAAAAGAATTCCTGCTACAAGTGCACCTACTGATGATAATAAGAAAACTTTCTACATTATCTCAATGCCACCTCATCTAGGATACCAAATTAGAAGAGCGAATGTAGCTAACTTGCAAGCTGCTCAAGCACTAGTTGTGGAGATGGAGGATGACATGATAGCCTCTAGTAAGTGGAAAAGAGAGTTTCAATTTGGAACTATGGGCAATGCAACTAGTACTTCCAATAATACAGAAGCCGTGCTTCAAAAATTGTTTAACGAGCTCATTTCATTGAAGAAACAAATCAATAGACATGCTTATCAAACTCATCAAGAAGGTTACAAGAATACAAATGGAGGTAAAGCTTTGCAAATACCACCTATTGAACAGAGATTTGCAATTGAACCTACTCCAAGAAGACAAAATATGTGTGCTTTTCACCTAAGAGCAGATCATGATGGAGATACATGTGCTAATATGACCAAATACAGACAGATGGTGGATAACAAAAAACAAACAATTGGATGTTCTAAAAGTGAGGATGATCATGCTCCTTGTGGCGACTCTGAAAATAATTTCTTAGAGTATGAGTCAGATTCAAAAGTAGGAGGAGATTTTTTTTCTACTCTAGAAGGACCTCAATTAACAGTAATGACCAGAGGTCAAAAGAATAGAAATTAGAACAACAATTCAGTTCCTATCAAGGATAATGCACCATCAAATAAAGTTGATAAAGACAGTGGCATAGTAACTTCATCTTCACAGAAGAAGTATAAAGGTAAGTTTGCTAACTCCTTTGACATAGTACAATATTGTGAAGAAACAAGAATTCAAATATTCCCATTGGATTATTTGAAATCTAATCCTGATCAATTGAAGAGACTAGTTGAGTATTGCAATAGTAAAGAGACAGATCATGCTAATATTAATGCCAATGTTGAACATCATCATAAGGCTAACACTAGTGGAACTTCTTTTGATAATGAAGATTTTGCAATTCCTAGACTTTTTCAAGAACAAGAATCTATTGTTTTAGCTACCTACCCAAGTCAAAAGCTAGATCCTTTTTATGTCTCTTTGTTCATCAATGGAAATAGATTGAGTAATTGCATCATAGATTTAGAAGCCTCTCATAATTTGATTCCTACCATTGTGGCCAAAGCTTTAGGTCTTCCATTGACTAAAACCTTTGGTAGATGCTACTCAATGGATGCTAAACAAGTGCCATTGCTAGGACAGATCAAAGATGCTCAAGTTGCCCTTGTTGCTTACCCCTCTAAGAGATTGAAACTTACCATTCTAGTAGAAAACATCCTTGCAAGCTATGGAATGCTCTTGAGTAGAAGTTTTTGCAAAGACATGGCGGAGAAATAAAATTAGATTGGTCTAGTGCCACTATAAGTCAAAGAAAAAAATGTGAAGCTACAACCAGAAGAGAAAGAAAAATTCATTATTTTGAAATTAGATGATCCTAGATCTCAAATTTTGTATGGAATGAAGTGCAGTTTCAGAATTATATGTTGTTCTTTGGTACCCCTGAGATCTTATAAGAATCAGAACCAAATAAAGGTGATCAATTGTGGACTTTAGAATTTGATGGTAGTTGTGCAAATGTTGGATCAGGTGTTAGTGTGGTGTTGATACCACCTAATGGAGAAACAACTTGTTTTTCTTATAAGTTGGATTTAAAAAACACTAATAATATTGCAGAATATGAAGCTCGCCTTCTCGGTATAATGGTATTAAAACAAAAGGGATTCAAAATGCTCAAAGAACAAGGAGATGCAGAGTTGGTAGTAAGACAAGTCAAAAATCAATATGCAATGAAGAATTCAAGATCAAAAAACTACCGTAGTAAGGTGTGGGATGAAATTGATGGTTTTGATGCCTTCTCAATTACATTAGTACTTAGAGAATTTAATTCAAGAGCTGATTCTTTGGCAATTTCTACATCATTGCTCTTACCACACCCTGATTTCAAAAATTAAACCTATAAAATAGAAGTTCTATGCAGGCCTAATGTCCTTGATAATGAGGAGTCATGGAAAGTATTTGAAGATGATAAATAGATACTCAAATTCATTGAAGGGGATGATCCTTTTGAATGTTTGTATTTTGAAGGAAGCACTAATGCAAAAGGTGAGGATTCAATTGAAAGAAATGAAAAGAAGGTAATGTGATTTAGTTGAAAGGTAATAAGATTCCACCTCATTTAATCTCTTTAGAAAAACTTTTTGATAGGTGTGGTGCATACATAAAGAGGGAAATAGATAAGAAGGGAAAGACCTGTGGTGAATATAATGGTATCAACATAGGGACAAAAATCAACCCCAAGATGATAAACATAGGAAAATTTTGCACACCAAAGGAGCGGGTAGAAATCAATAAATTACTTATTGAATTTCAGGATGTTTTTTCTTGGAGTTATGAAGACTTAAAGAATTTCATGGGTGGAAAGTTCAAACATGAAATCCCTCTTAAACCAAATGCAATACCATTCAAGTAAAAGCAAATAAATTATAATCCTATAGTTGAAGGGGCAATCTTTAGGGAAATTGACAAAATGTTGCAAGCTAGGATTATATACCCTATTCATCATTCCACTTGGATGGCTAATATTGTACCAGTGAGGGAAAAAATGGAGAAATAAGAATTTGTGTAGATTTTAGAAATTTAAATCAAGCTTCATTGAAGGACAATTTTTCTCTTCCTGATATGGATCATCTTTTACATACTATTGTAGGATTAGAGATGATGTCCGCATTGGATGGATTTTCATGATATAATTAAATCTAGGTAAATGAAGCGGATCGGTTCAAAATTGTATTTACCACACCATGGGGTACTTTTGCATACAATAGAATTCATTTTGGCTTAATCAATGTAGGAGCAACTTTTCAACATGGAATGAATTTGTCTTTTGAAGGTTTCAAAGATAGAATTATTGTCATATATCTTGATGATTTGATAGTCTTTTCTAAGAAGAGAAAAGATCATATCAAGGATCTAGAAAGGTTGTTACAAATATGTAAAGAGCATGATATCTCTCTTAACTAAAAGGAATCAATATTTTGTGTTATAGAAGACAAGTTGTTTGGTCATATTGTATCTCAAGAAGGAGTGAAGATTAACCCAAATAGGGTTAAAGCTATTCAACAATTAAGTTTACCATTGAGAAAAACCAGAGTGAAGTCCTTCTTTGGCTAGGTAAATGTCTTGAGAAGATTTGTGCTTGATTTCTCTGAGATAGTTAAATGTATAGTAGATATGATGAAAGGAAATAAAACTTTCAAATGGAGTGATGTTGGAAAAAGGGCTTTTGAAGATATCAAGGATGTCGTTGCTAAAGCCGTTGTGCTTGTTCATCCTAACAACACCAAAGAGGTCATCATTTACTGTTATGCCTCAAAACATACTATGTCAACCATATTGATGCAAGAAAATAAAGAGAGAATACAAGCCTCAATAGCTTTCATGAGCATACCATTGAAAATTCAAGAACTGGGATATTCTCAAATGGAAAAATATGCATATGTAGTGGTGAGAGCCCTCAAGAATTTTAGATTTTATGTGTTGCATTCTCATTCAATAATATATGTGCCAAATCCCACAGTGAAAATCATTTTGACACAACAAGATTTTGGTTGCAAAAATAGAGGAGTGTGGATAGCCAAAGTTCAAGAGTATGATATATAAATAAAACCAACCAAACTTGTAAGAGAAAATACACTCTATAAAGCCTTAGTAGAGGATCAACAAAGAAAAGAAGAAGATATTAGAAAATTTCTTCTGGTAAGTCTTCAAGATACCTGGTTCTCAAACATTATGTATTTTCTAACATATGGTGAATGCCCTAATGGATTGACTACTAAGCAAAGGAGAGATCTAAAAACTAAAGCCTTAACATATGTAATTCATGATGATGTCTTGTATAAGAGAGCTATTGATGGAACATTTCTGAGATGTGTGGATGAAGAACATCAGGTAAAGTTGTTAAGATCTTTTCATAATGAAGCATGTGAAGGACATTTTTCTAGCACTGTCACTGCATTCAAAATTTTGAGACAGTGTTATTATTGGCCTGATATGTTTAAAGATGCATATAAGCGGGTGGCTAATTGTGAAAAATGCAAGATGTTTACTGGTAGACCTCAGCTGGCTACCTTACCTCTTAGGTCAGTAGTAATTGAAGTTTCTTTCCATCAATGGGGTTTAGATCTTATAGGTCCAATTAATCCTCCCTTTAGTCAAAACATTCATATTTACTGACTGCCACAGATTATTTCAACAAATGGGTAGAACCTAAGCCAATGAAGAAAACTTCCTCCGAAGTGGTATGTGAGTTCCTCAAAGAACATATTTTAGTAAGGTTTGGAGTTCCTATGAAATTGGTAATGGATAATGTATCTTACTTTTCCTCCTCATAAATCATTGAATTTTGCTATGATAATGGTATTCAAGTTGGCTCTTCCTCTTATTATTTCCCTCAAGGAAATGGGCAGGCTGAGTCCAGTAATAAGAACATGATTAATATTTTGGAGAAATTGGTCTCAAATAATTAGAAAGGTTGGCATAAGAAGATTCATGATGCTTTATGGGCTGATATGACTACACCTAAAAGAGCTATTGGGATTTCACCTTTTGAATTGGTGTATGGAGTAGAAGCTAATTTGCCACTGCCATTAGAACTACCTACTTGTAAATTGAAAATTGCAGTTGAAGATGATGTCTTCCAAGATGGGTTAGAGAAGAGGATCTAGTATATTACTAAACTACAAGAAGAGAGAGAAGAGATGATTGATAAAATTATTGAACATTAGGGAAGGATAAAGAAATTGTTTGATAAAAGGCCAAGGCCTAGAAAGTTTATGGAAGGTGATTTGGTGTTGTTATGGGATAAAAGACATGAGCCAAGAGGATGCATTCCAAGTTTCAATCATTGTGGAAAGGGCCTTTTCAGATTACAC
Source organism: Cupressus sempervirens (assembly GCA_028749045.1). Classification (NCBI taxonomy): domain Eukaryota; kingdom Viridiplantae; phylum Streptophyta; class Pinopsida; order Cupressales; family Cupressaceae; genus Cupressus; species Cupressus sempervirens. The sequence continues at coordinate 27,911,087 of CM053785.1, read as the reverse complement.
AAGTAAATCAAAATAATTATTTCAAATTGGCATATCCAACTAGAGAAACCCTACAATGTTCTTATCATGGGCAGGAGCTAAATTTGTATCAAGTGCAAAATTGAAAGCAGGTAACCCCTGCATAGTAGTTAGATAGGTAGGTTTTCCTTCCTTGCTATTTTTTTTTTAGCTTAGTTGTTTCTTTCTAAGTAGTCACTTGTTTATTTCTTAGTTTAGTCTATTCTTTTTGTTGTCAAGTTGTCACCTTTTGTGGGGAACCAGAGATTGTTTGGATTCTTTCAAACATTAACATGCTTAATCCCTAGACTTAGCTAGTTGTTGCCCAAGTTTATGTGTCCTAAACACATGAGAGATGTTAAAAGGATGTTTTAAGGTCCTTTAAGAACTTATTTCTTCAAACTACATGGTTTAGAGGCCCTAGATTCTAGCTAGGCTAATGAATGTAAAAGATGCCAAAAGTTATCATGACAATATTGGCAATTTATTACAAATGATGTATACAACTTGGAAACATTGGATACCCTAAAAGATAGGAGTGGGAGATCAACTAATGACCTCTAAGAATCTCTTAGGCTCAAATATCGAGGTAGAGGGTATTGTGACTAAGTTTGTGAACAACACAAGAACTCTACAATTCTAGTTATGTAAATATATTGAGCTTTTCAGTGTGTTAGTGCTATCTAATGGATTGAATTCCTTGATTTAGTGTTAGATTTGTGTTCATAGGATATTTTCAAGACTTTTTCATTAAATAATCAAGTAGATTAGAGTTGATTTAGTGCCTTGAATAAATTGTTTTAGTTTTAGAAGGTTTCCTACTCCTATCCTAACCAGTTTGTCTTTCTATGCCTCCCCAGTGAAATCTAACCACAGGATCTTCCTAAGGGTAGATGAATGTTTTATGGGAGCGATTGGTTTGTATATATTTAGAGTTAGGACTCATGAAGAGTTGGTTTTTTATTTTTGATATCAAGCCCTAGGCGAGCTTAGAGTGCCTAGTTAGTGGTAGAACAAGTACAGTTCCAAGTGTGATATAAACATATCTTAGGAGGATCGAGAGACTATCAATCCATTTGAGTGGGTATTGAACAAGAAGCTAGTGAGGTCTTATAAATTAGGCCTTTTAGCCCTATTTGACCTAGATGATAGAAATCCTGTATATGAATGACCTAGGAGTATAAAACCTTCTGAATCCTTTATAAAATCCAAAAGGGTATTTGAGTGTGGAATTAGTTCTTCAATTTGTTTGGGAAGTTTTGGCAGGAAAGGGGAAAAAGACCTTGTCAAGGGCTAGAAGGAATTAGGCTTGCTTAGGCCTCCTAAAGACAAAGTCTTGAACTCAATAGAAAAGGACTTAGAGATCCTTCAAAATGGAAACAAATGGAATATTTTCAACATGTTTGGCACCCATGCAATGAGTTTGAAGATTTGTGCGGAGATGATAGTTAGAGTCTTCTAAGTGTAGGAGAAAACATTGAAGAAACATCAAGGTGATTTTCCTTCAAGGTGAAGCACAAGGAGTGAGATTCTTAGAGAAGAGTTAGATATGGTCTTAGCTAATCAACTAATTCATTAAGATCCTAGAGGAGATTAGGATCCCTAAGGAAGACAAGCTAGGTCTTCTTAGTATTTGTCAAGCACATACACCATATTGGTATCAGAGCCAAGTTTTGATTAGGCTTATGGTTAATGTTTCAACCTACTAAATTAGTAGGAGAGAATACATCCTTTCAATCAGATAGTACAATGGTGACTAATGTAGACCAAGAGGAGGAGAATAGACTACTCTAGGAAAGATTGGCTCAATTGGAGAAAAAGGTGGATGAAGTAAATATGAAGGCTGAAGAAGCTAATGATAAGATAGATGGTAAGAAGTAAGAGATCCCTATGGAGGATGAGATCCCTGAACCAAACCTAGTGTTGGATGAAGAATCATTCTTGAACACATTGAAAGCCTTGAGTGGAAAATCATTAGAAGGCATTACTATTTTCAATGGGAAGATGGAACCTGAGATAGTCCTAGATTAGATAGAGGGACTAAAGAATCATTTTGATGTAATGAAAGCATAGAGGTTCAAAAGGTGAGGGTATCAAAGGCTAGACTAAGGGGTCCTGCACTTACTTGGTGGAAGTTTCTACAAGATGAGAGGGACAAAGAGGTAAGAATCAAATCTCTACATGGAAGGAAATGATGGCTAAAATTAGGGAGGCATAGGTGCTAGAGGATTATGAAATCCAACTTCATAAGAAGAGGAAAAGTCTTAGGCAAAAAGACTTGGATGTGAACTCATCTACTGAGGAGTTCCAAAAGCTTTGTATGAGATCTCGAGTTGTAGAGGATGAGAAGGTAAAGGTGGAAAGATACCTCAATGGACTCAAGTGGAACATTCAAAATGAGATGAGTCTTATGACTCTTGATGCCATACAAAAATGTTATCATCTTGTTCTCAAGGTAGAGGAGAAGTTTAGAAAGAAACAAGATTCAAGTACCTCAAGAGGTAGAGGCAAAGGAAAAGATAGTAGAGGGAAAAGAAGTGGTTATGGTGGAAGAAATTCAGAGCCAAGGACACAAGGAGAAGTAAAATATACTCAATAGCAAGAGGGAAGCTCTAGTAGAGGAAGTAGAGGAAGGAGCTCTAACTTTAGAGGAAGGAGTGGTGGAGAAGGAAGACGTAATTATTTTTCCAATATGAAATGCTAGCATTGTAAACAAATGGGGCACCTTGCCTATAGGTGTCCAGAGAGGGCTAGTACTTCTCAAGGAGGTGATAAGAGAACTAATTTAGTTCATGAGGAGACAAATGCACAAGTAAGACACATCGAGGTACCATTAACATTAGAGGTAGGTGAGAACCTCATGATGAGAAGAACATTGATCAAAGAGCTAGTTAAAGAAGAACCAAGCCAAAGAAGGTCTCTATTTAGGATAAAATGTAAGATGATAAAGCATGTAGATTCATCATTGACTCAGGGTCTACTGACAATATTCTGTCAGAGGAAACAGTCAGCAAGTTAAACATGCCAAGTATACCCCACACTAGCCCTTACAAGGGCATATGGCTTACTAATGCCCAACATGTTTTGGTAAATGAGTAGGCTTGGGTGGAGTTCTCAATACAAGGTATAAGGACAAGGTATTGTGTGATGTGTTACCTATGGATGCACATCACTTGCTCCTAGGTAGACCATGGAAATTTGGCTGTCAAGCTATGCATGATATGTTAGGATTAAACCACGGATAGAAATAACAATTACATGCAAATATAACCAATAACATAAAATAATAGATCACACAGAAAAGAACACAAGACACCAAGATTTAACATAGTTCACCCAATCCCGGGGCTACGTCCACCAAACAGCAAGTCGATATTATTACGATCCAGTGATTATAACCTGATTACAATCCGTAATCCCTTACAACTCAAGACTGCCGCAAGAACTAATTTTGCATCACAACTTCATTAAAAAATACCTAACCCTAAGCTCTTTTATACAAGTAATTTTATGCCATTTTAGGGTTACAACATATCGGCCATATGTCGACCATGGCCCAAAAATTTATGAAGTATGTACAGTACTTCCTTGATCAGTCACCACAAACTAACATGATGGAGTGAAGAACTCTTATACTTTCAAGAAGGATAATGTGGCTTTCAAAATTTAGTCACTATTAGAGGATGTAGAGGTGAAAATAGCAGGTCCTAATGTGTTCATGGTTGGTGAAAAAAAAATGTTCTTAGAAGCTTTGGGAGAAGGAGAAGAAGTTGGCTTTGCATTGGTGTTAAGGCCAAGAGAAGTAGATGAAGGCAAGGGAACCAAGAAGCCAGAGTTACCTAAGGAGATACAAAGCATGTTGCAGACTTATGAAGGCATAGTAAGTGATGGACAACCATCAACCTTACCCCCTAAAAGAGTTACAAGTCATAAGATAGACCTCATACTAGGAGTTACCCTTCCTAATAAAGAAACATACAAGATGGCCCCTCAAAAAAAATTAGGAAATTGCAAGACAAATAAAAGAACTCCTAAACCAAGGTCTTATTAGGTAGAGCATTAGCCCATGTGTCATACTCACTATCCTAGCACCCAAGAAAGGAAGAATTTGGAGGGTTTGTGTTGATTCAAGGGCCATAAATAGGATAACCATTAGGTATAGATTCCCTTGTTGGAAATATAAGAGGAGTAACTAAGGGGGGAGGGGTGAATCAGTTACCAAAAAAAAAATCTCAAATCCCTTAGATGTTAGAAAAAAATAAACTTTGAAAACTAAACTCTGTTGATGCTCAGTAAACACACAAAAAAATATTGTAACTCTGTAAACATTGAAAATTCTTGGCAAATACTTAACATGCAAATCTTAAGATATTTTTTGTGATTATTAATACTTTAACTTGGGTACAAACACATAAGAGAAATAGCATGAACACATTTGATACTAAGATTTAACATGGAAACCCAATTTGGGAAAAACCACCAATTGGAACTAGTTACTAATTTTCACTCTTCTAAAGTGATCCATGTTAGGAGCCAACCCTGTTAAAGGTTACAAAACACACTGTTAGGTGTGACCCTGTTAGAGGATTTAATCACCCTATTAGGAGTGGCCTTGTTCGAGGTCTTTAGACAATTCAATAGAAATCCCACCTTGTTAGAGGATTTACAATTAGTTGTTAAACCAACTCTGTTAAGAGATTTAGATCACTGCTACAATGGTTAGAGAGTAACAATGAGATGGCCTTGCAACTAAATTTTTTATTACAAATCTCAATGCTAGCTTGTATACTTGATCCTTCTTGATAAAATATATCTTTTTAGCTCCACAAGGATATTCTACTTATCGTTCTAATTTGCTTCCTCTTAGCATCATCAAATCTTCAATCATCTTCAATGTATTCACACTTTCTAAGCCTCAACTTGACCTTATATTTATATCTTTCATATTGTCAAGTAGGCTACTATAAAACTTAGAATAATTAATATTCATCTCCTCAATCGGCTAGAGCCAACAAACAAATCAATTGAATTTAAATATGCCAAAACAAGAAAATCCTTTATTAGCCGACCCTGCTCTGTAGACACTAACTTAGAAATGATTTTCCTGTGTTAACCAAATGAATTCAATCAACACTACATATTCACAAAGTTCCTTTGGTAGCCTATTCAATCAACACTACATACACTGACTAGCAATGATATGACATTTTGTGTAACATCCAAGACAATACACAATTAATTAATTATTTCAACAATCTCCCTCTTTGGCATTGATGGCAACACAACATGTCACAATACAATGAATGTTTTTTTAGCAGAAGGATAAAGTAAGGAATTATCCTTAGTTTCATTTTGATTCTCATCCATGAGAACTCCCTCTATTAGTGTGAACTCATTCTGCCTTCAGGTTCTCCCTCTGTCAGGAAAATTATGTTTGCTACAGCTTCTTCTGATAACAAACTCTTCTTTTGATATTAGATCAAGTTTGTTCTCCCTTTTTAACATCTTCTATTCTTTATTTTTATAAAATTTCTATGAGATATGACAGAAAACTTCTCCCTCTTTGACATCTCATGCCAAAGACAATGTTCAGTGAATATCAATGTACCTCAAGTATAGATTCATTTGCAATGTTGCCATGTCAATATTGCACCAACTGAATGGTCTTCAACATGCTCTGGTTGATGCATCACTAAACTTTATTTAGTGACCTTCAGATAGGGGAATGACCCCTATCTTACCTCTTAGATACATGAATGCATCCTTACGTAATGGCTTGGTCAATATGTTTGCTATTGGTTCTTTTGTATTCACATATTCCAATCTTACTTCTTTATCTTGTACCCATTCTCTTGAGAAATGATATTTTATAGCAATGTGTTTTTTTTTAGTATGCATAACTAGATTCTTTGATATATTGATTGAAATAGTGTTATCATAGTATATGACTACTAGATCCTTGATCTCTATCTTCATACTTGCCAATAGTTGTTTGAACCAAACAATATTAGAACAATTGACTGTTGCTACCACATATTTTGCCTCTGTTGTAGACTGAGAGATACAATTATGTTTCTTGCTTGTCCAAAACATGAGTCTTTTACCAAGAAAGAATGCTCCACCACTAGGACTTTTTCTATCATCAATGCTTCCTCCCCAATCAGCATCTATGAATACTTTTAAATCTAGATTATCTCCTATTTTGCACTATAAACCATATTATTTAGTATCTTTTAGATATCTCATATTTTTTGATTTCCATCATGTGATTTTCTTTTGGATTTGCTGAGAATCTTTCCACCATACCGACTACTAATGCAATATCAGCCCTTATATGCACTACATACTATAATTTTTCAATCATTGATTTATATGTGGTCTAATCTACCTCTTTGAAATCATCATTTTTGGAAAGCTTATGTCCAGTAGAAATAGGAGCTCCAACTAGTCCTAAGTCTTCTATTTCAAATTTTTTTAGAATTTCCTTGATATATTTAGATTGAGTAATGTAGATACCATCTTTCTTCTGCTAGATCTGCAATCCAACAAAGAATTTTATCTCTCCAAACATAGACATTTCAAATTCTTTACTCATTTCTTTTGAAAATTATTTGCATAAGTCATCATTTCCTGTGAATAAAGAGTTATCAATGAATATTTCTGCCAACACAATCTTCTTGTCTAGTTCTTCTTTGATATATAGACTACTATTATCATTTTTTCTTTGAAAACCAATCTGTACCAAGTAGTTATGAAATTTTTCATACCAAGCTTTGGGATCTTGCATGAGACCATATAATGCCTTGTGTAATTTGTAGATTGTATCTCTTTTACTAGGATCTATAAAACCTTTAGGTTTTTCAATGTAGTCTTCCTCATTAAGAATTTCATTCAAGAATGCAGATTTTACATCCATTTGATAAATAAATCCTCTGTGAGCTGTATATGTTAGTAAAGTTCTTACACTTTCTAATCTTGCAATAAGAGCAAAAGTTTCACCATAATCAATACCTTCTTCTTGAGAATAGCCTTTACATATCATCCTTGCTCTTGTTTTGGAAACTTTTTCATCTTCATCTAACTTATTTCTAAATACCCACTTTGTGCCAATTACATTTTTATCCTTGGGTCTAGGAATAAGAGTCTGGGTTTTGTTCTTCTTTATCTATTATATTTCCGCATTCATTGCTTACATCCAACTGTCATTATCCAAAGCATATTTGATATTTCTAGGTTCAAGTTTAGCAAGTAAACATGTAGCTTTCAATTTGTTTCTTATCATTGTTCCATCTGATTTGTCTCCAATTATCTGGTCAAGTACATAGTGCCTTTTGACATATCTTGCTAGCACAGGTATTTTAGATTTGGATTTTGTTTCATTGATTTTATCATGAACTTTAGTATCAAGCTTGGGTCACACTGTCTGTGACCCAGGTCCATCAAACTCAGTTTGCTCTAATAATAGCTCGGTAGCCTCTGACTGCGACTCGAGTCCTTTAGACTATGACTCAGGTTATACTTTCTGCAACTCGATAGTTGTTGGAGATTTTGGGGACTCAGGAGGTGAAGCCTCCTATCTACCAAATAGATTTGGTAGGTTATCAGGTTCATACTAAAAAAATCTTTTGTAATCCTCAGGTTCTTTATTGCTTTCTTCTTCAAGTTTTTTTGCAAACTCATTAATTCTCACATGTGTACTTTCTATGATTTTATGAGTAGAAAAATTCAAACATTTGTATGCTTTACTTTTGCAGGAGTATCTTAGAAATATGTCTTCATTACCTTTAACATCAAATTTACCTTTCCTAGATTCTTTCAAGATAAACATTTGCTACCAAATACTATCAAGTAACTTACATTAGGTTTGTAGCCATACCACAATTCATAAGGAGTTTAATTTGAGTCTTTCTTCAGCTGTACTCTGTTCAAAGTATCTACTACAGTGCTAATTGCATCGTTTTAGTATTTGATTGCAACATTCTTTTCTATCATCATTGTTTTTGCACAATCCATGATGGATATGTTTCTCTTTCAACTATACCATTCTGTTGAGGTGTACCAAGGGCTGATACTTGTATTTTAATTCCTTTTTTAATATATAATTAAATGAATTCATTGGAAATGAATTCACCACCTCTATTTGATCTCAAACATTTAAACTTCTTTCAAATTTCTTTTTATACTCTTGCCAGATACCACTTGAATTTTTGAAAAGCTTCTGATTTTTCTTTTAGATACATTACAATCATCATTCTAAAATAATCATTAACAAAAAGAATGAAAAACTTAACTCCACTATAACTCTCTATTCTAATAGGTCAACATAAGTCTATATGCACAAGATCTAAGACTTCTTCAAAATGATATTTCTTACTTTTGAAGCTAGTCTTTACCATCTTACCAATTTGACAGTTTTTACATATACAAATATTAGGTTTCCTCAAGCTAGGAATACCTCTTACTCTTATGTTTTTTCTTATTTTAACCAGATTATCAAAGTTTACATGGCATAATCTTTTGTTCCATAACCAACTTTCTTCTACTTGAGCAATTAAACAAAAACTTTGACTGAGATCTAGATAGAATAGGTTACCTTTTGTTTCTTTTCCAGATTCAACCAGAGTTCCTTTTCCATCCAATAGTTTGGCCTTCCCATTCATAAATTCTACCTTGAATCCAATGTTATTCAACTGTGCCACACTCAGTAGATTATGTTTTATTCCTTCAACCCAATAAGCATTATCACATATAAGTTCATTGGTCAAAGAGATACATCATTTTCCTTTTATGTAACAAGGTTCATTGTTTCCAAATCTCACAGTACCACCATCATAATATTGCATGTGCTCAAACTTTGTTTTGTTTCCAATCATATGATGTGAGTAGCCACTGTCAATAATCCATGTATCATTTTTGCTAACATAAGAGGTAAGTGCCATCTTATCTCCTTCATCATCAGATTCATCTTTTACAACAATATATACCATTTCATCCTCACTATTGTCAGAATCTTTAGCCATAAGACAAGATTTCTTACTTTTGTTGTTGTAGTTTTTGAACTCCTTCTTGCCTTTGTACTTATTTCTTTTCTTTTCATCCATTTTTTCTCTGTTTGGGCATGTTGCAGTAATGTGACCAACTAATTCACAAGAAAAGCAAATCAGAGAAATCTTACCTTTGTACTTTCCTCTACCTTTGGAATATTTCTTTGCAAGTAGGGCTTCAACAACTTGAAGATTAGTGTTAGAACTTTCTTCTTATCTTCACTTCCTGATTGATTGGCCTTTGATTTCTTACTCTTTTTCTTGAGTGAGAGTTTGCCTTCAAATGCAGACTCAATACCTTTGGAACTAACAACATAGTTATCATAGTTATCCAACTCAAATGTTGTCAATCTTGCAACTAGAGCATCCAAAGATATTTTGCTATTTGGATCACATCTCATTTTTTGAATAGCAGACACTCTAATTGCATAGATATGAAGAAGGGTTTTGAGTACCTTGCTCACAATTGCTTTGTCCTCAATGCCTCCTCTAGATGCTTTGATTGCGATCACACTTGTTTTGATCCTTACCACATATTTTGTAATGTTTTCATCTTCTCTCATTTTCATTTGATCAAACTATCCTCTAAGACTTTTTGCTTTAGCTCTTCTCACATTATCATCTCCTCCATTGATGTCTTTCAATTTAATCCACATATCATAAGCTATAGTATAGTCTTTGAATTCATCAAATTTAGCATAATTAAGAGAAGATGCAATGTCAATCATCATGATGTTATGATTTTTCTTTTCAGCAATATCTTCAACTAATAATGTTCCAGTAGGAGTCTCGTATTTAGTATCAAGATACTTACAACTTGAATCACTGATAGTTTCCAGATGTAACCTCATAAGTCCCTGCCATGCTACAAAGTTGTCTCAGTTCAACTTGAGAATCTCTCTTCTCTAAGAGATCCTGATCTTTATCTTAGTTCCTTGAAACCTTCTCTGCAAGCACCAAAACCTCTAATACCAATTGTTGGAAATATAAGAGTAACTGAGAGGGAAGGGGTGAATCAGCTACCACAAAAATAAATCCCATATCCCTTAGATGTCAGTACAAAATAAACTCTAAAAATTGAACTCTGTTGATGCTCGATAAACACACATAAAATGTAACTCTATAAACACTGAAAATGCTTGGCAAATATTTAACATGAAAATCTTAAGATATTTTATGTTATTATTAATACTCTAACTTGGGTACAAAGACATAAGAGAAATAGCATGAACACATTTGACACCAAGATTTAACGTGGAAACCCAATTTAGGAAAAACCATCAATTGCAACTAGTTACTGGTCTTCACTCTTCTGAAGTGAGCCCTGTTAGGAGTCAACCCTGTTAAAGGTTACAAAACACAATGTTAGGTGTGACCTTGTTAGACGATTTAATCACCCTATTAGGAGTGGCCTTGTTAGAGGTCTTTGGATAATTCAATAGAAATGCCACCTTGTTAGAGGATTTACAAATAGTTGTTAAGTCAACTCTGTTAAGAGATTTAGATCACTGCTACGATGGTTAGAGAGTAAAAATGAGATGACCCTGCAATTGAATTGTTGATTACAGATCTCAATTCTAGCTTGTATACTTGATCCTTCTTGATCGAATATATCTTTTCAGTTCCACAAGGATATTCTACTTATCCTTCTGATTTGCTTCCACTTAGCATCATCAAATCTTCAATTATCTTCCATGCATTCACACTTTCTAAGTCTCAATTTGACCTTATATTTATATCTTTCATATTGTCAAGTCGGCTAGTATACAACTTAAAATAATTAATATTCATCTCCTCAGTCAGCTAGAACCAACAAACAAATCAATTGAGCTTAATATGCTAAAACAAGACATTCCTTTGTTAGCCGACCCTACTCAATAGACACCAACTTTTAAATGATTTTTTTGTGTTAACCAAGTGAGCTCGGTCAACACTACATATTCACAAAGCTCCTTTAGTAACTGATTGAGCTCAATTAACACTCAACTTTTGCAAACTTTCCTTTGGTACCCGAGTGAACTCGATAGATACTATCTTTTAAACTAGGCAAACTCTAGGATGCTCGATAGACACAAAAAACTATCTTCAATAACAGAGTGAGTTCAGCATACATTGACTGTCAATGATATGACATTTTGTGTAACATCAAAGGCAATACACAATCACTCAATTGTTTCAACATCCCTATCCCTAGGATTGAAGATCTAATGGATTGTCTTATTGAAGCTAAGTACCATAGCAAGATAGACTTAAAGAGAGGCTATCACCAAATAAGAATACATGAGGGAGATGAGTGGAAAATATCCTTAAAAACCAATGAAGGTTTGTATGAATGGCTTTTCATGACATTTGGATTGTCCAATGCCCACTCCACATTCATGAGGCTTATGAATGAAATCCTCAAAGACTACATTAGAAAATTTGTAGTGGTATATATTGACGATATACTGATTTATAGAAAGACAAAGGTTGAGCATCTCCAACATCTTGAGATTAGTTTCAAGAAGATACATGATGAGAAGTTGATGATCAACTTAGAGAAGTGTGAGTTCATCAAGACAAAGCAAGTGTACCTTAGGTTTGTTCTATCTCATGGAAAACTAAAAATGAACAAGAGTAAAGTGGAATCCATTCTCAATTGACCTACTCCAAGGACAACAATGGAGGTAAGAACTTTTCATGGCCTTGCTCAATACTATAGGAAGTTTATAAGGAAATTCAATACTATTGGTGCCCCTATGCTAGACACCATTAAAGGAGGTATGAAGACTAAGTTTTTATGGAATGATAAAGCTAACAAAGGCTTTGATTTTTTAAAGGAGAAGATTGCTACACAACCTCTTTTAGTTTTGCCAAGCTTTGAGAATCTATTCACCATAGGATGGGATGCAAGCAATGTGGCTATTGGAGATGTTCTAAGCCAAGCAAGTAAACTAGTGGCTTTTCATTCAAAGAAGTTGAGTGAAGCTAAGAAGAAGTAATATTCTTATGATCTTGAGATGTATGCATTAGTTCAGACATTAAGGAAATAGAGGCACTATTTTCTTCTCGAGGAGTTCATAGTCTATTCAGACAATCAAGCTCTAAATTTTTTGAACTCTCAAGAGAAGTTAAGTCATAAGAACATGAAGTGGGTTGAATACCTATAAGCTTACACCTTTAATATCAAGCACAAGAAAGGAGCACTCAACAGGGTCGCATATTCCTTGAGTAGGAGAAATCTTACTATCCAAGAGATCCAACTAAAGAGTATGGGAATAGATCGCTTCAAAGGTCTATATGTTGATGATGAAGGCTTTGCAGACATTTACAAGGTATGTGTTGAATTCAAGAATCATTTCCATGGAAAATATGTTGAATATACTTTACAAAGTGGTCCCTTTTTTAAGAGAAATCAATTATGTGTCCCTAGAGGGTCTATTAGAGAGAATTTGATTCAGGAAAAGCATAATGGTGTATTGAGTCTTCACTTTGGGACCACTAAGACAAAAGAACTTGTTCAAAGGTTCTATTATTGGCCAAGGATGAACTTGATGTTAGGAAGTATGTTGAAAGTTGTATTGTGTGTCAAAAGACCAAAGGTACTTCTTCAAATGCAAGCCTATATCAACCACTACCTATTCCCACTAGGCCATGGGAATGCTTAGGCATGGACTTTGTAGTTGGGTTACCCAAGACAAGACAAGGCATGGCTAGTGTTTATGTGATTGTGGACAGATTCAACAAGATGGTTCACTTTGTGCCATGCAAGACAACTAATGATGCTAGCAAAATATCCTCTCTCTTCTTCAAAGGGATAGTAAGAATCCATGGGTTACCTTTGAGCATTGTATTAGATAGAGACACCAAGTTTATAAGTCACTTTTGGAAAACTCTTTGACAAAGGTTGGACACTAAATTATCATTTGGACTTGCATACCATCCTCAAACTGATGGTCAGACCGAAGTGGTAAATAGAAGTGACACTATAAATGGATCTATAGGTAAAAGCCCCTTTGAAATTGTATATGGCATACATCCTAGAGGATTCTATGAGCTAATATACTTAAAGGATGGAGTTAGAGGGAGAGGCTATGCTAAAGATTTTGCTTATGCAATGTAGGAGATTCATGACACAGTCAAGAAAACATTAACTAAGAACACCATGAAGCATAAGACTAAAGTTGATAGAAGTAGAAGAAAAATCCAATTCAACATGGGAGACTTGGTGATGGTGCACCTAAATAAGTCTAGACTACAAATGGGAGTTCCTCAAAACTTGCAAAGAAGAAGGACAGGTCCTTGTGCTATCTTAGCAAAGTATGGTAATAATGCTTATAAAGTGGAGCTGCTAGAGGATAGTGGAGTGTGCCCTATTTTCAACGGTGCAGACCTGGTTCCTTATAAAGGACCCACACCTAATTTGGACTAAATTTTGATTGAAATTATCCAAGATGTGGATGAACTTCAATTACGTCCTACTACTGTGAAGAGAGTTGACAATATACTGGATACACAAGTCTACAAAAAGACTAGGAAGAAGGACTACAAAGAACATTTGATCAAGTGGCATGGTCAATCTGATGCTGGTGCAATATGGGTCAAAGAATTAGAGTTCAAGAAGTCGGGCATTGACCTCAACTTACTCAACCCAAGGGTGGATTGAAAGTTTTTCTTGGAGAGGATGGTGCAGGAGCACCTAGGCTAACCTACAATTCCTTTGTCATTTTGGCTTGTATCTGACATTAGCCAAGTCAAAGAAGTTGTGTGTTTGATTTGGACCTTAGAAGGTCTTGCAAGATGTAGACTAGGTGAGTTAGTGTTAGAACTAAGGTCACCAATTAGTCATTGTTAGTTGTTTTTGATAACTTAGCCTTAGGAGATTAAAGTTTGGATTTGAGTTGTTAATGTGTCCTAAACACATGAGAGATGTTATAAAGATTCTTTAAGGTCATTTAAGAAGTTATTTCTTCAAACTACATGGTTTAGAGGCCCTAGATTCTAGCTAGGCTAATGAATGTAAAAGATACCAATTGTCATGACAACATTGACAATTTATTGCAAATGTTGAATACAACTTGGCAACATTGGATAAACTAAAAGATAGGAGTGGGATATCAACTAAAAAGGCCTAAAAACATAGATAATGACGTCTAAGACTCTCTCAGGCCTGAATCTCAAGGTAGGGGGTATTGTAATTAAGTTGGTGAACAACACAAGAACTCTGCAATTCCGGTTATGTGAATATACTAAGCTTTTCAGTGTGACAGTACTATCTAATGGATTGAATGCCTTGATTTAGTGGTAGATTTGTGTTCATAGGATAGTTTCAAGACTTTTTCATTTAATGTTTTAGTTTTAGAGGGTTTCTTGATCTTGTCCTGACCAGTTTGTCTTTCTATTGCTCCCCCATGATATTTATAGTTAGGATTCATGAAGATTTGGTTTGTTATTTTTAATATCAAGCACTAGGTGAGCTTAGAGTGCCCGATTAGTGGTTTGACAGTTCATTGGATACTTATCAACAAAATAGCATAACAACTTCATTGGTATCCTTAATTTTCAGATTAAACTAGTCGTTGACTTGTAGCTACGTCTTCCTATTATTCATCAAACCTAGGAAGTAATCTGATTTCTCAAATTTAATATGGATCTTCTTAACCGAGCTCTGATACCATGTTTATGTTTGCAAACTTTGATCAAACTATGAAACTAGTATGAACAAATATGAAGAACAGAATCATGGACTCTTGTTATAATTTGTTCATGCAAATCCTTCTATCAACTATTTAAGGAATTATAATATTTAAGATTCCAATCCAAGTGTCTGAGAGGTTGACTACTCTGTTATTGCCAAGTTGTAGGGAGAGAATTTTTTTTTTGATTTTAATGTCTTTCCTCATTCAATCGGTCAATATAAATACATAACTCAAAGCACTTATGTATGGGCAGACATGATACTTCGATGAAGAGTCTCATTAAAGAGACATAATATCTAAAGTTAACTAATTAAAAGACCCAATTATGATAAGGTGTGACTAACCATCAAGTCTTATGTTTAACAGACATGTTAATGTGCAACAAACATTAAGCCCCTTGATTTGATGAGAAAATAACGTCATTTTCTCAATGCATTCAAGATCAAAATAATCAAGAATTTGCAACCTAATTCTAAGAGAAAGATAATTGAATATTCATTCTTGGTTCAATTAGATTTATTTCAAGGAAAATCACAAAGATTTTTATAATAGAGTGGATCGTATCAATGTGTATGTATGTGAATTCATATCAGTTCACATGGTGAGTTGATATGCATGCACACACATACGCATATGTTTTGTGAATTGATATTTCACTAAATTTTGATCGATGCTATTGTTTCTCAACATGCAAAGTTAGAGATTTTGGATGTTGCCATTCATTTTCCTTATAGTTTGTACTTTAATGAAACTTGTGAAAAGTGGTGAAGGAAAATGTAGTAGCATGAGGAAATTAAAATATTTTCCAGAATCTTTTAAGTGCAGTTGCACTGAAAATCATGGACACAAAATAGAGATAAAATTCCCAATATAGATTTGAAATATATTACCATTATATTACAACGATCTACTTCTCTTCCATACAAATTATATGTCTTACTTTATATTCGTAACAGTCACTCTCATACTTGTAAATTACATTGAAGGAGAATTCAAACATACTTACAAGTTGTTCAAGATATTCATACCAACCTGCAAGGTAACATCATTCAATTTTGTCAACCAAAAGTCTCTACTTTTTCCATACATATTGAAAGGAAAAATAGAAGGGTACAAAATTTGATCCTTCTTTAACATCATATCAAAGAAGGTCATTCTAAGACTTGTGAGACTCCATAAATCTATAATGTGTCAAATCTATCTATTATGGATTCATTGGTAGAACATCACCATCACCATCAAAGTCTAAATAGCATTGCATGGGACTACGAGAAAATTGTTTCAATAGTCTCTTCATGAGAAAATGAGAGACATGGTTGTTGACTCAGAAGTGTGATTAGAAAGTTTAGGGAGGTTCCACTTGAGATAGGTTTTGTAAAATACAGTAGTGGTCAAATGGGTCTATAATTAATTATAAATCTTATTGTGGTTAAGTGAGTGTAGTTTTTCTAAAGATGAAGGTTGTGAATACTTCATTAACCAAGATTAATGCTATTGAGTGGGATGAGAACGTGTTTTTTTGGTGCCTATGAATTATACAAATTAGAGTGTTGATCTATAGCACCTTGAACATATTGATAGGATGACTCAAAGAGATGTCAACTATGCCCATGGTGAAGTTAAAATACTAAAGAATGAGAATGTGGAACTCATACTTGATAAGAAGTTGGGTAATAAATTCATATAAGTGACTTAGTCTCACAATAAGAGGTCTAGATAGTAAAATACAATCTCTATAAAATACATCTTGAGGTATGTGTTAACACAACTAGCATTGTTGTCAAAATAGATTAGAAAATTAGATATAGTGCAAAGAGTTTGCAAAAATCTTAATATGAAAGTGCAAATTGGATTGGCAATAGATAAAGTTTGCATATAAACAATGACAAAAAATCAATTTTGCAAATAAATGCATAGAGCCATTACCTTGAAGTATGTATGAATGTAGTTCTAAAGTGTAGATTGAAACAAACTATGTGAACAGGGCACATTTGTAACAACGATGGTAGGAGTGTGAAGGCAAAGGGGGGTCCACTACAATAACAAGTAAATGGGTTGAATTCAAAAACATTTTTTTATTAATATTACAAGTATTTCATTAATACCTCTGTCACTGTGATGCACATCATGGCCTTCATCATGTACAGGTCTTGTGATAGGATTTGAAGGCTGCAGTGAAATGTCATGTGCATTGTTATACCTGTTGTTCAATCCTTTGGGTTGTTTATATGCAACAAAGGTGAATTGAGTGTTAGCATGAATTTTGATGATACTACTTTGGAGGAATATCCTAAGTATTGGAGAGTATTGATATCTTGCATTCATGACTATGTTTGTCATTGATGTCAACATAGCATGGTTTCTATAAAGACAAGTTGAGTAAAAAATAGAGATCTTAATGGTATGGACAATGGATTGATTATCTGGTGATGGGTGGTCATGGACATGTTCTTCACTATGTCTTGATGACGTGGTCAAGTGCGCAGAGTCTAAGTCAAAGATGTATGGAAGTTGTACCTGCTTTATAGAGAGCAATTCAAAGATAGAGTATTGGGAAAGTAGTTCTTGATGTTTGTTTTCTATCTTTCTTCTAAGATGTAAAGAGAAGATATGTAGTCAAGTAGTGATAGAGGACAGTCTGTTGGTGATTTCAACAAGTGTACAAGCCTTAGTATTGCACGTGTGAAGTTTTGTATAGACTATGAGATGACAGTGCTATTGTAATTGTAATTAATTAATTATCTTATTATAATTAATTGAGAAAGCCTCAAGGCCGACTCAAGGAATTATTTTGAACATATGGTATAAAGGAAAGATGTTTTCATATGTCATGATCATCTATTGAAGTGCAAAGTGTGAAAAGGAGCAAAGTGGTTGAGGAATGCGTGTAAGCGATTTCAAGGGATTATTGGAGATGAGTTTTGTAATCTAGTTACAAGATCAGAAGGGGCAGAGGTCTGGTTGATAGGATAGAAAAAGAGGAAGGAAGTACATTTCATTTCTGTTATTCTACAAGGAATAATACATAGATCATATGGACAATGGGTTCATTAATCTTTCTCTTGAAGTTCTTTGGACAGTGGGTCTAGTTGTCTTCCGCTTGACTCCTAATAGAGTTGGAATCTCCTAATAGGGGCTCTTATGTACTGAATGTATTCATAGACTCCTAACAAGGCCCTTCCTCTAACAAGGAATATTCATATTAGTACATCATCTTGTGGATACCATCCCATTGGGGTTTTCCCTCTGATCAAGGGTTTCCCTAGTTAACATATCTAGTATTTTTGTGTATGAGTATCGTGTTGTGGTTTTTGATTATATTTCTCATATGGTTAAAGTTTAATAAGGTTGATAATTGTGATATTAGTTTGATAATTGATTCACCCCCCACCCCCCTCCCCCCCTCTGAGTTGTATTGGTGGACTATATATTCTAACATTGAGATGCTATGGCATGGGTTGAAGTGGATGCATATGTGGATGGGGCGTGGTTGGATGTGGAGCATCTAGGAATTGAACAAGGAAGTTGATGACCCATTTTGAAAATCAGACAACAAAGTACAATGAGGGTATCACCATAGACCAACTCAGGCTCTGCTCAATGGAAACCCTCAACTCCGACTATGTTGATTTCTTGAAACCGAACCAAGACATTTGTGTTTGACTCGAAGAAATCGGTGTAGTAGGAGTTGAGGGTTTCCCTTGAGCTAGTCTATGGTGATACCCTTGTCGTACTCTATCATCCAATTTTCAAATTGGACCATCTACTCTAGTACATCCCACCATGCCCCATCCATATCCTATAGATGAACACCCTGGACTTGTTGATTGAATGAGTTTGCACACCTTACTATTGAACAAAACAAACCCAATCATTGTTGAAACAACAAGCTTTTCTCTTTTGATTCAGACTGATTCATACCTTTTCTCTTTTGGGGTCTTCAATTTTCCCTTCTTCCTTCTCCAATATTACCACAAAAAAGCATTGAATGAAGTCATCAATTGAAGGGTACAAAACATTTCAAGGAATTCAGCAAATTCAAGGCACGAAATTAACACCAACAGGGTTTTGTGGTTGCTTCTTCACTCCAACTTAATGTTTTTGGTTTATGTTTTTGGATTATATTGTATGTGCATGTGTTGGGATTTTGTGTGGGTTATAAAATTTCTTTTTTTTCTTTTTTTAAATTTCTTTTTTTTGTTTTTGTTTATGTTTTCATAGTGTTGAACTTATCACGCACATTAGGTGCTATCATTGAAATTGTGATGATATCGAGCATATTGACAAAAATAATAATAAATTTCAAATAACAAGTCCCTAATGTTGAAAAGTTTGGTAAAAAAAATCATGCCCTAATGTATTAGTGAATTTTGAGTCGGTTGAGGTGCTTTCACCAATGGCCCAGTTGATCTGTTTTCGAATCCTTTTGTAAAACCTCAAATTACCATCAAAATCTCCCTATAATGGGGAATGAGGAAGTCTAGCCTCATGATTCAAGTAGTGAATATTTCAGGTTGTTTATTTCACATTATTACATTTCTAGAGCATGTGTGTATTTCAGTTTTTAAGTTTGATCTTTCAGTATACTATAGGTCTTAGTATATTGTTTTAGTATGTTGATTCAACTAAAATGAATTGCTAAATCAATATTTATCTTTTGTGTTAGAAAAGATGTTTTATTTGATTTATAGATTTATTTCTTGTGAATGGATTTTGTTATGATGGGGAAGATTATGTGTGCGTGTGTGCGTGTGCGCGTGTGCGTGCATGTGTGTGTGTGTGTGTATTTTAAAAAGAACATTTAGATAAGTTGAAGTTACTTTTTAAAATTCTTTTCCATTAATGAATCTTTGTTGTCCTAAGAAAATTGTTTTACTATAATTTATATTAGAAATGGGAAAGCTTGGGTAAATTTAAGTTTTAAATAGTTAAAGCTCTCTCTTTCTTTATTGCAAACATAACATGAGCTTGTTTGTAATGGAGTTCAATAATCTTCTTGGGGAGAGAGTGGGGATGGAGGTGGGGGACACATCTCTAGATGGGGGAGTGTGTGTGTGTGTGTGTGTCTCTGTGTGTGTGTGTGTGTGTGTGTGTGTGTGTGTGTGTGTGTGTGTGTGTGTGTTTTAAAAAGAACATTTAGATAAGTTGAAGTTACTTTTTAAAATTCTTTTCCATTAATGAATCTTTGTTGTCCTAAGAAAATTGTTTTACTATAATTTATATTAGAAATGGGAAAGCTTGGGTAAATTTAAGTTTTAAATATTTAAAGCTCTCTCTTTCTTTATTGCAAACATAACATGAGCTTGTTTGTAATGGAGTTCAATAGTCTTCTTGGGGAGAGAGTGGGGATGGAGGTGGGGGACACATCTCTAGATGGGGGAATAAATATTAAGATGTAGAGGAGGAAGATAAAGATAAATACTTATATAGAGTGAGAGGATGAGAGTAATATAGAGAGAGGGCAAAACAGATATAGATTGAAAGAAAAGATAGAAAGAGATCTAGGGAGATATATAAAGATATATAAATGGGAAGATATGTTGATAGAGAGATGAGGAGATATAAAGAGGATGAGAGGGAGTGATGAACAAACGGACAGGTGCTTAAATGACCTTCTAAAACTCTATGATATACTTATGGCACACTAAGGCACAATTTCTAGTTATTATTTATTTAAATAATAAAGTATGCTTTAAATAATGCTTGCATTAATTAATAAAGTGGAGGAAAAGATCAAATAAAAGAATATGTTAATCAAAAAGGGCTTTATACTCTTCACTTTCCACCCTTGGAAAATTACGGCCTTTGGTGGAAAGTCAAGTTAGATAATGTATTCTAAGATTTTGGAGGCCTTTGACCAAGATTCAAGTGCCACAAGGAATTATGTGTGATAATCTCCTTGACATCTATATGTGATTGGTAAGATCAATAAAGCAATTGGAGTTGCAAACGAGTTGGAGAGTGGGTTAGATCGAGTACAATGGTGGATTTGATGTATTGGGGTGTATGTAGACATTTCTCAGTGATTGGGTTGTATAGATAAAACCTCTAAAGGGTAGTTGCTTTGTAAAGGGAGACCTAATTAACACATCAGGCCAAGGCAAATAGCCATAAACTAAGTTCTTGTTTGGAGGGGTCAAAACCCCATCTTGGCATATGACTCAAGTGCCCAAAAGGGTATTCAAAATTGTAGTTTGATCATTGAGTTGTTCAGAAGAATCCAAAGTTGTGATGCAGAAACCGAGAAAAGAGACCTAATTGGTACTTATGCCTAATTAGGACAGAAGTACCCTAGACACTGATCAGACCAACTAGGTGGTATAGTTAATTCAAATCTTTGTTCATTTGGCAATATAAGTAGGAGTGATCTAGTCCAATCTCTTGGAGGATAGGAGTCAAATCCCATTATAACTAGAACAAGGCTTAATAAGCATAGTGGGTTGCTTAAGGGAAAACAATGTGACAGTTGTATCAACATGAAATGATTGTTTGTTGATATCGGAGTTGTTCAAGGAGGGCGTAAGGAGGTTGCAAAGGGTTCCTAGATAAACAAGGATGTTGTGCTAGGATTGTGAGGTTGATGTTGTACGGAGGAATTGTTGATGAGAAGGAAAACCATTGTTTTCTCTAGGTAATTTGCACACGAGGAGAACAAAAAGATTTAATTTATTTAAGGAGAGACCTCTAAAACTAGAAACTAGAAGGAAGAAACACCATGAACCAACCCATAATTCCCTTTATTTGAAGTCCTAATCATTCCAGAAAATTACCTAAAAACTATGAGACAAAAGGAAATCATAAAGATCATATCTCATAGATTGCCCAACTATGGAAGCCAAAAATTACAAAGGTTATACTGAGCAAAATAGAAAAACATGGAGGAAATACATTGGAACTGAAGATTATATGAAAATGAAATCAATAGAAAAGAAATTGTGAATATGGACTCCCAACTTCCCAAAATCTCTAAACTTGTTGTCTTTTTTGAACTTATGTTATCAATGGTATACTTGTTGGAAGCATGAATGCTGATGATATTCCTATGGGGGAGTATTGTAGAAACATGATTAGATCATTATCATGATCATATGTTACATTCATGATTGTGTTGTCATTGATGTCAACATTGTAGTTTTCTGTGGTATCTGACAAAAGAATAGCAGTAAAGATCAAGTTGATATGGATAGAGCGTTGAGTACTTTTAGTAGCAAGGTTAAAGGGAGATTATACTATGTCTCTAGCATATGCAGCTAACCTTGGAAGCATAAGATATTAAGTCTAGAAGAAGTTATGCAAGTTTTGGTGAAGATTGTTCTGAGATAGAGTTTACAGAGGCATGTTCAGGTAAACTTGTTATATCTCTTAGTAGAGTTGTTATCCTGAGAATCCGAAGTTAAAAATGTGAAGAAGACATGTTGGTGATGACGTGGCTAAGCTCGCTCATCATAATGTTACGTGTACGAAAAGTTATTTAAGTTACAAGGAAAAAGATTAATGTTATCGCTAAGTGTAACATGTTCTTAATGTGGTCCTATAATAATTAATTGAGAAGGTGTAACAACCGACTTAGGGAATTATTTATGGATTCGGTATAAAGGAAGCACATTTTCCCTTATCATAAAAATGGACGTATGGAGGAATGTGAATGATTGTAAGCAACATAAAGACCGAAATGCGAAGATAAGCAGAGTAGAGCGAAGGTGAAGGAAACTTCGTTGCTGAGGTTTTATTGTGTGATTCGAAGTTGGATACTTGGATCCAAGGTTCTTAACCTGGTCTATAAGGTCTGAGAATGATGGGTCCAATTGACAAGATAGAGGAAAGAAGTTAAAGTAGAATACATACAATAATTCTACAAGGAATAGTTGAGAGATCAATTGGGTAGTGAGTTCAATGGTCTTGCCCGAGAAGTTGTTTGTACAGTGGGTCCTTCTGTTTTCCACAACTCCTAATAGGGTTGGCACAACTCCTAACAGGGTTGGAATCTTCTAACAAGGATTCAAAGTCTCCCAACAGGGACTCATTTGTACTAAATGTTGTAATAGACTCCTAATAGGGTTCATTCTCTAACAGGGAATATTTATATTAGTACATCATCTTGTGGGCATCATTCCCACCAAGGTTTTCCCTCAAATGAAGGGTTTCCCTAGTTAACATATATGGTGTAATTATCTATGTGCATCTTATTATGATTGTTTACTTTGGTTGAATGGATAGGATTGTTTAAGGTTGATAAATATTTTAATTATTGGATAGTTAATCCCTCTTAGATATCTTGGTGGACTATTGTTTCTAACTAATGGTATCAGAGCATCAGGTCCTTGAAGATAAAGTTTAACAACTTTGGGAAATCATGGCAAGAGATGATAGTCCTAAGTTAGATAGAGGAAATTTTCACACAGATGTTATCAAATTTCTGTGGCATTGAGTTTCTGGATAGAAGCACAAGTAAAGATAGATCCAGATTTGAAGAAGACATGAAGATCAATGAAGGAAACAAAACAAGAAGGTACGAAAATTTTTGCTTGTTGGATATGTAATAAGTTTGGTCATTTTTCATCTACATGCCCTAAGAGAGTAAGGAAAACTAGAAAGAGTTCACTTTTTGATGAAGATGAAGAATTTAAAGCAAGTATGGAAAGATTCTCAAATTATTGTGATAATAAGCTTGAATTGGTTAAGGAAAAGGAAGTAGCTGAAGAGATAGCTTTGGTAACTATTGTTGATCCAAAGACTAACCATGAAAATGTGAAAGTTATCATTAACAATGGTTTATAGAATGGGACTCTGATTGAAGAGAAAAGATTCAATCCTAGAGCAGAAGAAAGAATTGAGTTGAAGACTCTTGAATGGAATGGCATTGAAGAAAGAAGAAAAAGGTCAATAACAAAAGCAACAAGAGCTATGTTAGCTGAGAATGATGTATCTAAGATGTTTTGGAGAGAAGTTGTGAATACAATAGTCTACACTATGAACAGAGAGTGCAAGTCAGGAAAGACACAAACAAGACCCCTTATGAACTGTGATTTGGTCACTCACCTATAGTTAAGTATTTCAAAAAATTTAGCAGTAAGTGTTATATCAAAAGATATGATGATAATGGTAAGTTTGATGCTAAAAGTGATGTAAGGTATGTTTCTTGGTTATTCATTGAAAAGCAAGACTTATAGATGTTATAATCTGAGAACTATGAATATTATGGAAAGTGCAAATGTAAGAGTTGATGAGAAATTCAGGATACAAGAAAGAGTAGTTGATCACAATTCAGAGATGATGATGTTGTTACCAAACAAAAGAATGATGAAGTATTCTTTGAGACTAACAATGATTTATAGAATGAAGGAGAGCTAAGACAGGAACAAAGCTCAAAACCTTCAATAGAGCCAAGAGTTGAGATAACAACTCCTACTTCAGGTAAGAACATGACAAAGAATCATCCACCTGAGCAGAACATCGGAAGCAGAGATAAAGGTGTGATGACAAGAACTAGAATCAATGAAGAACTATGTTTGATATCTCAAGTTGAACCTAAGAATGCAAATGAAGCATGTAAAGATGACTATTGGAAACAAGCTATGAAAGAGGAATTGAATCAGATAGTAAAGAATGAGACATAGGAATCGGTTCCTAGACCAGCAGACAAGAATGTGATCAGAACTAAATGGGTATTCAGAAACAAGATGAATGAACAAGGTGAAGTAGTAAGGAACAAGGCAAGATTGATATGTAAAGGTTACTCACAACAAGAAGGAATAGACTATGATGAAACCTATGCTCATGTGGCAAGAATAGAAGTAGTAAGGTTATTCTTAGCATATGCAGCATATAAGAAATTCAAAGTATATCAGATGGATGTCAAGTTAGTATTTTTTAATGGAGAACTTGAAGAAGAGGTATACATAGAACAGCCTAAAGGTTGTCCTTTAACAAATGACAATGAGATAGTATTTAGATTGAAGAAAGCTTTGTATGGCTTGAAGCAAGCACCTAAAACTTGGTATGCAAGGTTGGACAAGCATTTGACAAAGCTTGGATATAGCAAAGGTATGGCAGATAGTAATCTCTATTGGAAAGAAATTGATGATGCATTAAATGATTTTGGTAATATTTGTTGATGATATCATATTTGGAGGAAATGATGATGAAAGTGGCAAGTTTGCAAAAGAAATTTGAAATGAGCGTAATAGGAGAAATGAAATATTTTTTAGGATTACAAATAATACAGGACAAAGAAGGAATTTTTATTTCTCAAACTAAGTATTTGAAAGATTTACTAAAAAGGTTTGGTTTGGAAACATGCAAACCTATTGGAAAACCTATAGTAACTGGACACAAGTTATCTACAAAGGATGAGACACCTACTATTGAGCAGAAGAAGTACAGATCTATGATTAGAGGATTGCAATATCTGACTCACACAAGGTCGGATATAGAAAATGCAATTGGAATTGTTGCAAGATTCCAAGTTGATCCCAGAGAAACACATTATGCAGTAGTCAAAAGGATATTTAGATACTTGAAAGGAACACTAGAGTTTGGATTGTGGTATGATAGATCTAATGATTTGACTCTATATGCTTATATCGATGTTGATTGGACAGGCAATATGGATGACAGAAAGAGCACCTGTGGTGGAGCCTTCTTTCTTGGAGGAAGATTGGTTTCTTAGCTAAGAAAGAAGCAGGATTGTACCTCACAAAGTACAACAAAAGCAGAATATGTTGTAGCAACAAACGATTATAATCAAGTTATTTGGATGAAACAGATGCTGAAGGATATAATGATAGAATTCAGTAAACCTATTGTCATACATTGTGACAACACAAGCACAGTAAATATGTCTGAGAATCCAGTGTTGCATTCTAAGACCAAGCACATTTCTATCAAGTATCACATGTTGAGAGAGAAACAACAAAAGGACTCAAGACATACTTGTGATAGAATATTTACTCCCTTGGAAGATTCCTATGATGATACTTTGCAAACATTTCTTGGCACCAAGCTCATCACATTGCCTAAGTCTAGCTCATATGGAAACCCATTCTTGGATATCTATTTTGCTTAACATCAACATAATGAGCATAGTACTTTAGATTGTATTGAGTTGAAACACAAAATCCAAGATCTTATTGATGATGGTATTGTTAATATGTCTAATGACTCATGTGGTGAGGATACTTCTCTTAAGAAAGATCATATTAATGAACCTATGTCTAGTGGTGGTTTCCTTTATACCTATGCTTCTTCCAACACTCATGCATCTCCCAACACTTCAAAGCTTTCCAACATGCCTCCATCAAACAAAGAACCTAGTGCTTTCCATATGCAATATGTGTACCCTCAAGGGCTGCCTCTAAAAGAAACTCAAGCTAACCTTCACTTGGTCACAAACCTTTTCCATGCTACTAAGCCTAAAGATCCTCAACCTTCATGCACTACTATGCCTACTCCAAACACTACTCCATTCACTCTTCGTTCTCCCTTGTCCTTAGAAGTGGCTCCATGTCAAGAGGACTCTCAAAAAGAAAAAGCTATAAATGTCAAGAAAGATCAAGATCACAAGCACCCTTTCATCTCTTTCAAGATTTTTCCCCTCGATATCCTATATCTTATCCACCTCCTAAATATGATGAAGACACCACTTCCACTATTTCCCTTAAGCTTACTGAAAATTATGAGAAAACTTCTCTTCATATGCTATCCAAAGATACTTGTCAAGATCAAATCGTCCCCTCATGTTCTACTTCTCCATATCCACTTCAAAATAATGCTCAAGCTTCAAATGATCCTATCGAACACATTGCTCCTATCAAAGCTACCCATGAGTCTATTAATGGCTTTGACCATGTTTCTCACTCTAAAGATGTTGATATCTCTTTCCACTATCCATTTGCATCTCCTAAGTCTATCCTTGGTCCTTATCCATCTAAGCTAACGCCTTCAGAACTTCCTTCCATATTAGGACATTAGGTTCGTTCATCTCCATTTTCTACTTCTAGCTCATCACCCATTTCTCCTATCTTACCATTTTCCACATCTCCTCTTACACCTCAAGGTCAATGAAAAGACACATACTTGAACTCTTCACATTCACCTTTCCATCTAAACCAGTCATATTGGCCTTATTCATCCACAAGTCCTGAGTCTTTTGGAAGCAATTTGGATGATCAACTCAAACACAAATGCATGAATCCATCTTCAAAAGTTCACTATGTCTCCTCTAATCAACATGTGAACGCTAAGAAAGAAAATGCACAAAAGAGACCACAAAGGTCCACTATTCAAAGAGCTAAACCAAAGAAAATATGGGTTTCTAAGACCATCATTAAAGAAATGTGCTCTAAAGTATCCAAAGGAAAATCTAAAGCTATCTGGATTCGCAAGTCTCTCTTGAAAGATTTGAATATTGAACATAAATCTACATTGACATTCAAGCTTCCAAAAGCTTCAACTCCATCTTCTTCTAAACAACCTCCTCAAAATCTTCCAAAGCCTTCCACTCCATCTTCTCCCAAAATTTATTTGCTACATCATACATCTAAACCTCATGCTATTTCATCCATGATTCCTCCATCATTCCAACACCCTTCAAGGTGTGTGTCAATGTTGATCTTGCCCAATATTTGAGCTACCCTCATGAAATCCTCTAAAGCTTACACTTGCTATACATGAACTCTTATCATCCATATACTCTTCCTACTATTATCTCCCTTCCATCACCCTATCAACATATTTGAATATACTTATGTATGGCCTTTCCTTATCATGAATTATCTTTCCTATAGGAGCACTATCCAAATTGAAAAAAAGATTTCCCTATTTCTAAAAAACCAAAAGTTTTTTTTTTTTTTAAGGCAAAAATATGCCTTGGTGAAAATCACTTATTGTGGCACCTTGGTAGAAAAGGTAAAGAGAAATAAAATTCATCCTATGATGAAAACTACTTCTTGTGGCACCTTGGATAAGTACCATGATGAAAACCTTGCAAACATGCATCATGCATAATTTTTCCACCATCCATCTATCCCCTTTTTTCCCTCTTTGATCTTGACAATGTTGAGCTATCCTTGCATATTGGCTATCTTGTTCATCGGCTTACCTATTGTGCTTTCTCATTCACTCATAACCTTCATATCCAACTTCATTCTTATTTTTCTATCACATTGCTATCCTATCTAGTTGACCCCTTAGTCTTGATCACAATAAAGAAAAACATGGTTCTTAGGCCTCTTGACATGACTACTCTTTTAGACTACTTGCTTTCATAGTCTTTCTTATTGGCTTCCACTACTTATCCTACATGTTATCTCCTTTCATGGATTTCTTGGCTTATCCAAAACCTGCTTCATATGGCTATCTTTCCCTAGCTTAGGTACTCTTGAGGAGTTAGTCCTTGAGGATCACTTTCACTTGCTTCATACTCCTTTGGTATCCATCTTTGATTATCCACCAACTTGTTGCTCTACCATATTCTACACCTTGCTATATATTGGGACAAATGGATGTGATCTTGCTTGAGAACTAGTGATCTCTAAATCATTCTAAAAAATCCAAAAAATCATATATGATGTTGAAAAAATTCAAAAAATCAGAAAATGTCTTGAAAAAATGATCATCATAGTGAAAACCTAACAATATGCACCTTGATGGATCACAAAAAAAAATCAAAAAATGCAAAAATACAAAAAAGTCCTAAAACCTAGAAACAGGTGCTACTTGAGACCCTTGCACCTATGTCTATCAGTCTCAATCACTTACTCTGCAACACATTTCCTAGCTTGGGATTGTTTCTTGTCCTCGTGTCATGGGCATAGCTGCTTAGCCTATTGAGGTGTCCTTGTGCATTAGGATTTCTTTGGCAACTTACAAAACAATGTTTCTCAACACTACCTACCCCCCAACTTGACATCAAGTGTTTCTCAACACTTTTCAGATAGTTTACCTACAGTCTCTGATGTCGTGATATTTCTCACTATTAGAATCAAGTCTTGAAGAAATGGCCAAGTGACTTACACACGCGCACTTAAACATTTGAATGATTGAGCTATGTTGATCTCTTCTTCTTCTTTTGTGTTATCTATGATGATTTCTTTGCTATATATTCCCTCCCTAATAGTCTTTCGAGGATGTCATTGACTAGAAGATTGGGGGCACGGGGCATATTTTTTTGATTTCCACTTGTGGGTATACTTTGTTTGTCTATGGTGTTTTCGAGCATTATGGTGTTTTCGAGCATTATGGTGTTTTCGAGCATTCATGCTCGTCCTACTTGACACTTTGACTAACAATGTATTATCCTTCACTGTTTTTGCAAGACTGCACTCGAGGGTTATCCTGACACTTATGCCTTGATACAAGTGTAATCTTGCTACACTAAACGTAGGGAATATAATCGCGTAGTTATCTTGACTTGCATGTCTCTGATGCTTAAATTGGATTTCCACATACCTATTTGATTTTGATCATATTCATATCTTCATATTTATACTAGTGATTATTGTATAATCTCATGATGTCCCTAAATGCTCAATGATGAAATTAGAGTCTAAATATTATGCATTTCTTGCTGGTAAACCACTTTGCATATTAGTTTGCATTTTAGGTTCACTTTTTAGGTTAGTCTTGCATTCCTGCATGTGGGGAGAGCTCTCTCTTCATCTTTTATCGAGCATGTTGGTTAACTACTTTCATATCTTCTTCACTTTCTTCTTTATCATGTCTTTCATCTTTATCTTTCGCTTCGTCTCTTTGCTATCCTATCATCACATATATATAACCTTTTGACCTCTTACATAATTTTGACACCCTGGATCCATTTTTAGAATCGAAATCAAAATCCAAGTTCATCTTGATAGTCAAAATCATATTTTAAAATTCTACCTTCTTCCGAGCAGTTAGCTAACCTTTTCAAGTCTAATCTTTGACTCTTTGCCAGGGCATCTTCATTTTTTCATGTCTTCATCATTTCTACGCTTCATATCTTCCTCTATTTACCTTTTTATGTCTAAAACCACTTTTCTACTCGATTTGACCTAATTTTCATGCTTTATCCTTTGTGGTCAACTCTAGTCAAACTAGGGCATTATGTTGTTCCTTAATAGTCACTCTTTGGTTCTAATAATCTATTTGTCATCTTGGACATTGCTATATCTCGATTTTCTCATATCTCGCTCGAATATGCATTTCCCTTACCTTATTTCGATTTCGGGTCCTAAGGGGTTAGAAATACTCTATCATCACTTGCTACAGCTATCTATTTCTCAAGAGCATATGATTGATCTTTTCATTTGCTCTCGATCTATCTACTTTGCTAAGTGTTAGCATTCTTCTTGAATTCTGACATTGTCTTTTTCCTAGTGTTCAATATTATCGCTATTAAGTTGTACATTCAAGATTTACTATTTCTTTCTACATTTCATTTTCAAAATCAGATATCTCTATCTATTGCTGCCTACTTGGCTTTTGTTTTCTTTGACGTAATGTGTTCCTAGATCGATCACGCATTAGTCAAAGAGGGGCAAATGTAATCACTTAATAATGGTCATCTAGACTATTAGTCTCATTCTCAACATTTTGACTAATTTAATTAATTATTTACCTAGACCAAAATGCTAATAATCAATTAATTTGATTATAACCTACAGTTTGACTATGCTATCCTAAGTTCATTATTTGATTAAAAGAACATGCCCCCTTTTAATTAAATAAAAGATCCCATTCTTCTAATCCAATTAAAAATGCACACATAAAGTCTTTTTTCTATTTTTCAAATCAAAAGAAAAGGCTTTGTGAGCTTTGTCTTATATTGGAAGTCAACTTCTATTTTATTGGTTGATTTACTTGTGCACATGAATCACTCCTATTTCCGAACTCCGTCATTGATCTTTCATCATCTTGACCTTGATCTCTACCGTCCATACGACTCTGAGAGAGAGAGAGAGAGAGAGAGAGAGAGAGAGAGAGTTTTCCTCCTCAAAGGATCCATCCACCTTTTGAATACTATTATGCTACAAGTTTTCTAACAGGTTTCTTTGGAGCTTTGTGAAGAACTTCCATTTTCTTGTCTTTATTCTATATTCCATCACATTCTAGCTTAATATCATGTTGCATGTTAGTTTAGTTTCTCTTTTGCAATGATTTATCTCACATAGATTAATTAGGTTGGTGGTAACACTCTCATCCTTGCTTAACATAGCTGCATTTTGCATATTCATACTAGTTTAGTCTACATTTGCATTGCATTATTGAGGCATCCTTTGTAGAACAAGTATAGTATGTTCGAAAAATCAGTTGGAAAGAAGTACAGTAGGAAAAGTAAGCATGGAAAAATAGTTTGATGTAAAGCACATTAAGGTATATCAATGGGGAGAATGATTTGAAAATGATAGATGAAGAGGATTTGAAAAGAATGGTTAACAGTCTTTTGCAACTGGTATTCTTGGAACTATATGTTTTTCATCTATGTTGCCATCAATGCCAAAGGGAAAGATTGTTGGAAGCATGAATGACAATGATATTCCTATGGGGGAGTATTGTAGAAACATGATTAGATCAGTATCATGATGATATGTTACATTCATGATTGTGTTTGTCATTGATGTGAAAATAGCATTTTTTTGTGGTATCTGATAGAAGAACAGTGGTAAAGATCAAGTTGATACAGATAGATCGTTAAGTACTTTCATTAGCGAGGTTAAAGGGAGATTATACTATGTGTCTAGTATACGCAGCTAACCTCAGAAGCATAAGATATTAAGTCTAGAAGAAGTTATGCAAGTTTCGGTGAAGATTGTTATGAGAGAGTTTCCAGAGGAATGTTCTGATAAATTTGTTATATCTCTTAGCAGAGTTGTTATTCTGAGAAGTCGAAGTTAAAGATGTAAAGACATGTTGGTGATGACATGGCTAAGCTTGCTCGTCATAATGTTATGTGTATGGAAAGTTATTTAAGTTGCAAGGCGAAAGATTATGTTATCGCTAAGTGTAACGTGTTTTTATTGTGGTCCTATAATAATTAATTGAGGTGTAACAACCGACTCAGGGAATTGTTTTATGGATTCGGTATAAAGGAAACACATTTTATTTTATCATAACAATGGATGTATGGAGGAATGTGAATGATTGTGAGCAATACAAAGAGCAAGATGCAAAGATAAGCAAAGCGAAGCGAAGGTGAATGAAACTTCATTGCTGAGGTTTTATTGTGTGATCTGAAGTTGGATCCTTGGATGTGAGGTTCGTAACTTGGTCTACAAGGTCTAACAGTGATTGGTTTGGTTGATAGGACAGAGAAAAAAAGTTAAAGTACAGAACATACAATTATTCTGCAAGGAATAGTTGAGAGATCAGTTGGACAATGAGTTCAATGGTCTTGCCCCAGAAGTTGTTTGGACAATGGGTCCTTCTGTCTTCCACAACTCCTAACAGGGTTGGAATCTTCTAACAAGGATTCAAAGTCTCTTAATAGGGACTCATATGTAATAAACGTTGTAATAGACTTCTAATAGGGTCCATCCTCTAACAAGGAATATTTATATTAGTACATCATCTTGTGGGCATCATTCCCATTAGAATTTTCCCTCTGATCAAAGGTTTCCCTAGTTAACATATTTGGTGTAATTGTCTATGTGCATCTTTTTATGGTTGTTTACTTTGGTTGAATGAATAAGATTGTTTAAGGTTAATAGATGTTTTAATTATTAGATAACTGATTCACCCCTCGCCCCCCAATTATCTTGGTGGACTATTGTTTCTAACAATACTGTGGTCATCAATGTCAAAGGAGAATTGAACATGATCACTGCCATCATGTTCTAATATCAAAGAAGAATCAATGCAGACAATATCTTTGACATGATTAATGTGAATTTGGACTAATCTTCATGGTGAATTAATGCTCTATTTTTTTACCCATATTGCTAATCACCTAATGAATTTTCACACCCACATCATATGAAAGTCTTAAATTAATTTTATTTTTGAGGACCCTTTTGGCCAGTCGACCAATCATGGTAGGTCTCCCCTTTTCGGGTGAACAAAAAACTAGCAATCGCACTTGGTGTACAATGGGTACGTTGAATACATATCAAATGGTAATAAAATGAAATCTTAGTCTTTTTTAATTACTTTTATGCACTCCATGAATTTGTAGTTATGGATAAAGAAATGATAATTTCAAATTGCTAGAAATCTAGACATAGTTGAAACAAACGTTTCAATCAAGAAGATTGTTAAGTTGTTATCAATAGGGTTGTGTTATGTTTTGAAAAGCGAGAGAGAAGGAATAGGAGCACAAATGTCGTTGTTTTCTATATATATATAAGAGTTAGAAATTACTCTATAACCAAATGATAATACATAACAATAAAAAAAATACAAATATTAAAAACAAAAAAATTGGACCATCAAGGTACCATTAAATCCCTACTACTTTATATTTCTTCCCCATCTCTTCTTATATTATTATTTTTCAAATTCTAAAATCAATTCCACATATATTAGTCAGACAATTATATATCTTTCATTTATGTAACTATATAACATAAACATATAATTTCATATTTTGTTATAATTTTAAATATTTACATTTTACTTAAATACAAGTCCCTTTAAAGGGACCAAGTCCCTCAGCTACTTGGGTATTAAGAAAGACATAAGACAACACGATGGTGGAACCAAGCAAAACCCCAAAACCCATCTTCCACACCAAGAGCAAAGGCAAACAAGATCCATCATCATCGCTCTTTCCCGCTCGTCATTAATAATTTTACAAATCACAGTTTAAATATTATCAAACAAATTAATTATCAAATTTTCATTATAAATACAGATTAATAACTTATAATGTATTTTTCCTTTAAGTAAAAAATAAAATATAACTTGATGAACTGTAATTTGATATAAATAGAGAAAAATAAAAACTATAAAATATTTTTCTTCTTTGTAAAATGTAATATTTATATAATTGATGTTATTTGCGAGAGAGGAAAATTATACAATCTAAATTTAATGGGATGGCAGCAATCAGAGTGGAAAACGATTTAAGGGCCGGTTATTTCAAAATATGTGACATTCTTCCAGATGAGAAAGATGAGAAAATGATATAACGAGTTTTTTTTTTAACTGGGAAACCTTTGGAAAAAAATATTCAAAATTCAATAGCTTTACTTCTTTTTTTGAAGGTATTCTATCAAATAGGTCACATCCTTGTCTGTGCTTACACATTTTGCGTACATGTCTGCCAAGGAAATTGCAACCACACCATCTGCAAAGTTTCAATCGTTTGTTGTGAGATGGATGTGTGTATCCTGTTCCAAAGCAGTCCTTTCCTGTTAGCTTTGTCTGCAGTGAATGAAAAAGAGTAGAAATGAAGTAGGAGAATGCCGCAAAATGAGCTGTAAGAGAGAAGTACAGAACTACAATATAAAACTAACACTAAAACAGAAGAGAAAAGTTGCTGAAACAATAGCCTACACAAATCATTTCCCTTTTCCATCCCAGCACTAACCTTATATACAAATCAAACACGTCAAGATTTTTAATAGTTCTGTTCAAACCATTACAATTCAATGGATGCCTGAAGCTCCCATTTTTGCCACCAGTTTGGAGTGCAGGTGCAAATACAAGTCATCAACAGAGCATGTCTCAATGTGGGTCCGAAGGTCTGTGTTTATTTTGCAGAGCATATCTGCTGCTTTTGTAAACACAACATCAAGTGAAAAAAAATCAGTTCCTCAGTGCTCTGATAGACTCCATACTATAATTTTGAAGCTCCCAAAGTGATGCAGGAAAAGAGGACTTTTGGCAAGGTTGTGGACTGAGAATTACACAAGCAGACAAATTTGCGTGTGAGCTTCTAAGCCTTTTCAACAATAAAATTTTGTGCTTCTCCTGTGATAATGACATTCAATGAGACATCATTGCTTTGGAATCCTGTTTCAAACAGGTCATGTACATTTTTGCAAAATAGATGAGAACGTTGGTTTTAAAGACTCTCTACATATCCATTTTTCACATATCCTAATCATTTCATTTCATTCTATGATATGACATATGTCTGAGAAATTTTGTCAAACAGCTCACGCGCCTTCTCCATGCTTCCGGATTTTGCCCGCATGCCTATCCATGCAGTTGCAACAAAAACATCCAACAAAACTTACCTATTCTTTATGCTTTCATGGACTTCTATATCCGGTTCAAAAGCTCCCATTTTGGCATGGGCATGCAGGATGCTGGTGAAGGTTTTGGATTCTGGCTCTACACCTGCTAATCGCAATAAGTGCTTCCAGTGTGTGGGTCCACTACACCAGCCCTCTGAGTAGAGAGATAAATTGCAAAATTTAGCTGAAGCATTGGAGTCTCGGGCATAATATATTGCAGACTGTGTTGTAGCTGAAGTGTTGGAGAGAGAAATTGTAGACTGTTGCTGAAGTGTAGGACTTTTCATCTCATAATCCAATAATGTCCCATTGGAAGCATTCTCATTACTGCTTGCTGTGCTAAAATAGAAAAAGTGAATTCTCATTGTATTGGGTTGTATTATCAGATCTGTTTTTTATTAGTAATCTCATTTCACTCTCTTGCGCTTTGAGAGCCTTCATGATTTTTATCTTTCATATGCATAGAAAGTGGAGAGTATGTTTCGGGCATTTTATCAAACAAGTCATGGGCACGGGTGGTTTCAGTGAAGGCTATAAAAGAACCCTAGAAAGGGGCACACCAGTTGTAGTGAAGGCAACCAAATTGGGCAGCAGTAAAAGTGCTGGACAAGTATTGAACAAGGTGAGAATAATGTCACTGGTGATTAATTGAATGATTGTAGGAAACAATGTTATGACTCTACCCCATGTGTTCAAATAGATTTGTTGTATGGCCTTTCATGCAAATGATGGGATATCTCTACCAATACTACAGATTACAGCCCTTACCATCGATCTACTCTATAAATGACTCTGCTTCTCAATGGTAATCTAAGCCCAAACTTGGATTTGCGATTGGAGTACTAATATTGGATTGAAATTTGAACCACATTATGTGGGTTACATCATTCTTGATAGGAAGAAATGAAGTTCTGCAAGTGCTACAGTGGAGGCTCCTGACTCAAGCCCAAATCTATCCGAGGCATATATTTTTAGTAGAAAAGGGGAAGAATCTGGTATACTGGCCAATTGGGTGACTTAAATTTGAACCATGTGAGCAAACCATTTAATCTTCAGGAAGGAGGTGGGATTCGAACCACAGAATATTGGGAAATAATCTTGTACTGTCAGTGATAATGTTTCACTACCATTGCCAAACATGAATCAGATTGTGCCCAAGCTGGTTTGTGAGGCCTCACCCTAGCCCATCATAACATTGCATGGCAGTTTATCTGCATTTCAGATACTTTATTTTTTGAGACCTTGTTATAGGTTGGACTTATTTTGGACTGTTATTCAGACTATTTGATACTATAGGATGCTTTATTTTTATGATAATTATTTATGATGTTAGAACTTATTGATGATGCTCGATGATTATTTATATTCATGTACTTGGTTGGTTATTTTATTGAGTATGGAATTATGTTTGAATGCAAAAAATAGATGGATTATATATTTGAAAATTATGAAAATGTTGTAAATGGACATATCATGTTCAGTTTGATTACGCTAGTATTATATATGCACAATGGTTTAGAAATGGAAAAATATTATTTTAAATTCGATTGAGAAATGGTTTATGTTTTGATTAAGTTATGAATATAGAATTGATTTGGGATGTATATATGCATATAATTTATTTATCTTGGACTACTGATATGCAGTTTGAGCGTGTAGGAAATATTCATGGTAAAACAAAGAACCAAGACTATACCTTTGTATCATCTGAGAATGTCACTGCTAGATCTAATGAAGAGATCTTAGCCTCGTTATTTAGTAATTCACTTTGTGAACGTAATGTGAATGTGTGTTTTAGACTAGATTTATTTTTGTGAAAGTTGACTTGTCACTCTAATGTAAAGTATATTTTATAGTGTCACTTGACACTTGTGATGTTATGTGTATAAGTGGCAAGTCAAATTGAGATATTGGCAAAAGACACCCAATCTTAATTTTAACCAATTAGAAATGTTTAAGTTATATCCTGTTGCATAGTATTGTCATGATAAGACCTCAATTAGGTGAAATTAGAATTTTAAGTTGAAGGTGACTTTAGAAGACCTCATTAGAGTCCTAAGGTGTTCTTTTAGTGAAATTAAGTTACCTATATGTTAGTACTATAAGTTAGGGCTCTTATTTTGACCTTATTAATGTAAAAATCACTTTTGTAACCTTTTTAAAATTCCATTTACCAAGTGTTGCGAAAATTGGAGTTATCTCAACCAACTTCCCACCTCTTTCACACTTGGTTGGAGTCTCATTCAAAGGAGTCACAAGTGGAGTAAATGTAGGAGTTTAGATGCCTATTAGAGTGGAATTTGAAATCAGTGGTTGTTCACCCACTCTCTAGTTTTAGAGATCTTGTGGAATTGGGAGATTGTCAAGGAAAATGGATAGCTCTTCTCAAGTTGTTCATTTGCATAATTTTGGATCGAGGTTAGTGGATTTTTCCATAGAAGGAATCTCATGTGTATGGTTATTTTCATTTTGTGATTGTAGCAAGAAATCTATGTGAATGCATGTGTATTGTAAATCTGATCATGTTCTAGGGTATTGGGTATGCTTGATTTGCTTTGCTTCTTTTCTAATTTGATTTTTGCAAGCATGATGTTTCATGGGTGTGGAGGGACATCACTCACCCTAGGCAGGGAAGAAGTTGCCTTCGGGTGAAGGGGTTAGTTGGGTCTTTCCTTTAGTGCAAAGTCTCTTCCCTGGAAGGAAGAGGGAGAAGCATGAAAGTATGAGCTTTATGTGCCAATACAATATTTTGCAGTTTGGGGGAGATAATGGGGAGAATTTATGCGAGATATGGTATTTGTTTTGTATGCCTTGTAAAGGCAAATTTGATTTTTGTATTTGGCTTCTCCTCATGGTTTCGGCACACCTTCACCCATCTTATTGGTTGCTATGGTAAAAAACGAGAGCTCAATGTTGTATCCTATAATTAGTGTATTGTGTGTTTGTGCTTGATTGTTACCCGGTTGGTCTTGGTTCTCTAAGCTTGGTGGGTGGTCTCATAGAGACCTAGGTTGGGAGGTGAGCTCTCCATGTGTTCTTGTTGTTTGTACATGTTTCAGGATGGATTTGTGCCGAAGAAAAAGCTTGGAAGATTGCATACTGTTGATGCTTTCCAGATGAAATATAATGAGTCCTTGTAAAGCTATTGTATTGTAAAGGATCATGCATTGATCCTCATTGTTGTAGTTGTGATTTAAAGAGATGTTTTCAAAAGAAATTGTAATATTAGAAGTAAAATTCAATCTTGTATATGCATATTCTCTCTGAATGATTTCTTGAAAAATGACTTTAAAAAGTTATTAAAAGTTTATTTCCTTGTATTCAAATGATAATTAAAAATGTTTTAATTATGTACTTGTGATCTAGCAATAATCTAAAAAATAATTTGGTATGAATTCTTTAAATGTTTAAGCAAATTGATAGTATGTATTGTGCGTGTCTTGTTCAAATTCTGGGCATGACATGGTTATTGGTGAAGATCATATGATATTTGAGGTGATGCAGAAATTTGACTTCTCGTTACTGTTATTGGCATTTCTTTGCAGCGTTGGGATTGGAATGGCTATGATTAACTATATGGGGCAGATTGGGATTGCCATTTCCATGTTCATGTCTCTCATCAGCATTGGGTTAACTTAACGGCTCTGGAGCAAAAGCAGTGTGGAGCAATGCTTACATGCCATCTAACGGTGTAAATGACTCTGATGGTCATCCACAGCTATCAAACGATTGGAACTGTTGATTTCAGAAATCAGTTCAGTACATTTCAGATAAGGGAACGCCTTTCGTGTAATAAATGTTCTTGCACTTAAATGGACTGACCTCCTTAGAATAATCATCGCTCGTGGGGAAATGAGACAAATTTATTTATCTTCATATGTGGCCGACCCCTTTTAATGAGTCACCTCTCTTGAGTGAAGAGGTGCATTTGTGTATTACAAAGGAAGATGTGTGGGGGCAGAATAAAGTAACCAATTTAAAGAGACATCTTCCTAATGTAAAGCACATTTGAAACAGAATTATGAGCAAAGTTGATAGAGGTTTACGTGCAGATGAAAGGAGATTCAGAAACAGATATAAAGGAGATCTATACGCAATTTCAATGACTATCATGGTTTAAGAAAGCAATATTCAAGAAGACGAAAGGTTTGCTCATTCGGAAGTTCATGCCTCCTAATATTACAGATTGGCATCTCTTGCTAAGTTGGTGCTTAGTAGTGGGGTTGGTGTCTCCAGTGGGTTAGTGCTAAGTTGGTGCTTATAGTGGGGTTGGTGTCTCCAGCAGGTGAGTGCCTATGAAAATTTGTAAAGAGAAATTTATTGTTGACTGAAATTAGACAGTACATCCAAGCAGTCTTTGTCTGTGGTTTTCTCCTAAAAGGGTTTCCACATTAATCTTACATCTCTTGGTAGATCTTGTGCAATTTCTATTTTCATGTTTGTTGAATTTTTAATAACCATTTTCTGCTTCCTAAGCTCAGCCAAAACTTGCTAATTGTAATCCTGCATTCCACAGTATAGTGAACCTTGCTATTAACTTTTCTAGCATCCTATTTCTCCTGTCCCACTTTGCAAGTAGTCTTAATATATTCCTCAAATCTGAAACTCGTCCCTTTTGATACATTCTTAATTGCTTAGGGTGCCTAGAAGTTTTGTTTGAGCTTGGGGGCTGTCATATTTCCTGCTGTTCACATTTCCACTCTGTGGCAATTTTCTAAGCTCCAGTATGATTGTTACACTTGCTGTCAACGCCTACAAATTACTTGTTTACATTTTCAAATGTATAGAACAGAACTCCAAACATAGGTAAATGTTGAACATAACATAACTCAGATTTTTTTATCTAGAATACATCACACCAGTCATCTGCCATTTTTGTTTAAATTTTGTGAAGTGCCAATGCTTTAGGTGATCATCAAATTTCAAATTGGGAAAAGGAACATAGGTTGTTTATAGAACATTTGGAGCATGCAAGCCAGCATTTAGAAAGAAATTGTTCTTGTAGCACCATTACATCGCTAACATGATAGTAGCAAGGCAAATTTCACTTTTCCTTACAAAGCATTCTTATTGTCTCTTCGCTTGAAAACATGCTTTATTGTCTTACTAAAAGTATGAAAATGGGATAGTTACATGAATGAATAGTCATTTAAGGGACAAACCATATAGGAAGATTTATATCTTAGATTGCATACATCCTGGGACAGTGATCATGCTATTTTCTGAGCAGTCTTCCCACTGTAAATAACTGTGCCAACTAATAACTGATTAACTGAGCTTTACAGGGATTCTCTGCTGATTTATTTGGTAGTCCCTGTGTCAAATACATTCCTGTTACACTGTGTCCCAGAGCAAATAATATTTACAGAAGCTAAAAAACTTTTACTCAGTTTTGAAAGAACACGATCCAGTTTTACAAAAGCTCAAATAATCATGACCCCATTCATGAGCTCCTAGAAACAGAACCCAAAGAGAAGAATGATTACTGAGACTAAGAAAATATAACCTAATTTATACAAGCTCAAAACTAAACATCTAATTTAGTAAAAAGCTCACAAAAAGTATAAACATATTAGCTATATTGCTGAAACATGGAACTTTTCTGGGCAATTCCAGGTACAAAACGTATTGGAATTCAATTGTGATCCAAATCTCCTGTGGGTTTACATCTGGGATTTGTGTTTCCAAATGACGAAATGTTTAGTGATTCTAGTTTGATCTTTTAGATATTTTTAAGAACTAGACTGCAGGTTAGTGAACTCTGAACTTATTTATCATGAGATTCTGACTTGATCTTTCTGATACAGAACCCTGAATTTAAATTAGAATGGTAAGTTTCAAAATTCAAAGTCAAAATTTGTAATGGATTTGTTTAACATATGTACTGGTATGTTGAATTTTCATGGATCTGCTGCAAATGTATTAAGCATTGCCTTATTAGGTATGTGTGTTCCAAATACAACATCTATTACATTCCAATTTTAAATACTCCTTTATAATGTTTGTTTCAATTTTAATTTCATCGAGGATGATGAAACACAAGAGGAATGGTATGTTACATCCCAATTATTGACCTAATTTGAAATATAGCCGTTAAGGTTCACATAAAGTCAGTTCACAATTAAATTGGTTATAATCCTGTGAAATGATAAGATGGTTAGTCGTTATAATTCATGTGAAGATAACATGTCAATTGATTATTTATCACAAATTCATGGAATTGAAAAGGCAGCTAGCCGTTATGATTATTTATAACTTGTTATGATAATATGATTTAATTGCAGAGAATTTCCTTGCAAGAAACACGTCGAAGAAGTGGAAGCATTGTTAAAAAAGAATTAGGCACAGTAGCATCACCATCACTGGGCAAATGGGTTGAGGACCTAGCGACTTGAAAACATGATACATCTATGGGACCTGCATGAGCTATTTAAATAAATAATTTGATAAACATAAAATAATTGAGTTAAAATATAAAATGTACTTCAAAGGATTTAATATGATCTTTCACCTTATTATTATAATAGATATATCTATATACGTACATATAGATATAAAAATGAAATGGCACCATTATAGTATAACAATTTGATAAAATGATGTCACCCCATTAATATATATATATATATATATATATATAAAAGATTATAATAATATTCAAAATATAATAACATTCAAATTATAATAATATTCGAATTATAATCTTCCAACTCTGTTCTTTCCATTTTAATATTCTTTGCTTTTAACTGATTAAACACTTAGCGTTTTTAATTGCCAAGATAATTCTTATGTTACGGTAGCCAAAGAGCCACCTTATTATATTATAAGAAATCAAGAATAGGAGTCGAGAGTATTCATTTTTAAGAACCCGACTTCCTCTTATTAGTCACGGTAATAATCTTTACGGTTGTGGAAGCCCAGAAGTCCTGATCACTCTCCTTATATGAGCCGTGTGTGTAGTAGGCGAATAACACCCGAACTCCTGTATGCAGTGACTTACATCTTACCAGCATCTTCTTCCACCTTTATCATTCCCGATTTCATATTTCTTTTGTGACAGATTCCCTGAAATATCATATTAAAAGCCTTGTTCAAGCAATACGTTTTCTGCACCTTGCCGTACAAGTATTCTGGTTGAGAATTAGAGATCATATGCATTGAAATGACGTTTCAAGCAATTGGAGGAAAGTTGATTCAAATCGATTTACCAACTTCAAAAAAATCCAAGGTTTATATCAGGTCATGTGTAATCATTCTAGATTGTGATATTCCAATGTTTTAAAATCGATTTTCCCTAACAGCCGGCTAGGCTTAGAGACTTCTTTCCTTTCCGAGAATAAGTTATAAGCTTGCTAAATATGCCATGACATTCTTGTTGATTTTTTTCTTCTTACCTATCATAACATCCAAAATCATCATAGAAAAAGTCGAATAGTATCTCTTAAGAGGGAGCTTTCTAAGTGCAATAAAACCTAGGCGAATTATTCTATTCGGAAATCAAAATTCAATAATATTTTCAATTGGTCTCAAGAACATATTTCTTTTTAGTCACAATTCATGATAAGATATACAAATCAATGAATCTTTTTAGAACTTATGCAAAGAGCAGATTGCTCAAAATTTCCAAACACCTGGGATTCACTAGTTGTATAGCCATGTAAGGTGAAAAGGTGGAATGAATCTACAAGAACGCAGAATATAAATTAGATATGATTAAATTAATTAATTAAACAATAACTTCTACAATCTTTAAGAATATCTTTTTCAAATCACAAATTGTGATAAGCTAGAACATATATGTTATTTATGAATTTGTTGGGAATCAACAGACAGAGCCGACTACTCTAAGATCTGAGCACCTAGG
This sequence comes from Cupressus sempervirens, assembly GCA_028749045.1. Taxonomy (NCBI): domain Eukaryota; kingdom Viridiplantae; phylum Streptophyta; class Pinopsida; order Cupressales; family Cupressaceae; genus Cupressus; species Cupressus sempervirens. The sequence goes on along the minus strand of CM053785.1, from coordinate 27,868,345 downwards.
ATTCATTGGTTGTATAGCCATGGAAAAAGGTGAAGAGGTGAGATGGAGTTTGCAATGACTTAAAAAATAAAAGTCAGATATGATACAGTAAATCTGGAATAATATCATTTAATAGCTCATGCATGGTGTTGTTATTGTAATCTCCTGTTGTCAAGTCAAGTGGTGTGGCTAGATACCAGGATGCTCAGTGGATGTTAAGACGATCCCTATTTATTCCGAGTAGGGAGGGCCTTTCTCATTAGAGATTGTGTAGGGATAAGTTATGGTCCGAAGTTGGGTGGTTAAACCCCTGACAATGTTTCACCTCTTCCCAAGTTGTCGGACGTACAACAAACAAAGATAAGCTATACATTCAATTGGTTATCGGAAACAAGTATTTTTACTTAATATATGCAAGAAAAAAATAAGATTAATTGAGTTTTATCATCATTACAGTTATTTTACATTTAGTTGCAAGAGAAAATTTATCTAATGGATTGTTATATCAATCTTTCATTTATATGAATAATAAATATGAGCATATCTTATAATCTTATATTATTGCCACAGTTAAGCAATTGGAAGGAAATGAATGATACAGTGGTATCTAAAGCCCTAATTGATTCAGTGGTCTCTAAAGCCCTAAATGATACAGTGGTATCTGAAGCCCTAATTGATTTAGTGGTATCTAAAGCCCGAATTGATATAGTGGTATTTGATGCCCTAAATGATCTAGTGGTAACTAAAGCCCTAAATAATACAATGATATGTGATGCCCAAATTTTATATACTGGTATTTAATGGTAATCGTCATTTGATTTCGATATAGCAGTATTGGATGGTAGTTGTTATTTGACATTGTTATAGTGGTATTTGTGGACTAACCTGGGTGGTTGCAGAAGCATCCTTAAAATGATTTCTTGGTTCAAATTCCATGGTATGTTGATTTTAATTTCTACAATAAATTCCTTGGTAATGTTTTAGGTTCTTAATTACAAAATTTTGTTTAACTATTTTTAACCATCAATCTCTTTCACATGAACATGACTGATATAATTGTCTTCCTATGAAAATGAAGTAATAACCGTAATTCTTTAAATATATTAGTTGTTAATTAAGATTCACAAAAAGTGGTTGTTACAACATCCACTTAGATTTGTATAGAGAATAGGCAATGAATAGACATGTCCCTTCATGGGACATGTCTATTCATTAATATAATAACAAATTAAATCTCTCTCTCTCTCTCTCTCTCTCTCTCTCTCTCTCTCTCTCTCTCTCACTCTCTCTCTCTCACACACACACACACACATCTCATATATAATTAATAATTATATATAGGGACTATCAAACATCAACACTCCCTCTTAGCTTAAAAGGATAAACATATAAGAATAAATATTACTTCAATGTAATATTACAAATAACAATTTTAAAGATATCTCATTTGATCTTTCAGAAAATTTCCACCATTTGATATCGCATTCGATATCATGAGTATTGGTCTTCCAGAATATCAACACATTCAATATTCACCAAATACTCAACAGGTTTTGATATCACATCTAATATGAAGAGTATTGATCTCCCAGAATATCAATGATATTCACCAAATACTCAAAAGGTCTCGATATCGCATCTGATATCATAAGTATTAGCCTCCCATAATATCAATGATATTCACCAAATATTTTTGAGTAATGGCCTTCCAAAATGTTAAGATGCAATATACTCACCAAACACTGTAAGAATGGCCGTCCAAAACATCGAGTGATATTCACCAAGTACTCTGTGAGTAATGGCCTTCCAAAACATCAAGACGCGTGATATTTATCAAATACTGTGTAATGGTCTTCTAGAACATCAAGACTCGTGATGTTCACCAAGTAATTTGTGTACTGGCCTTCCAAAATATCAATATGCATAAAATTCATCATGTACTCAAATTATGTTTATAAGGTATGTGCATACGCATTCTCATAATGCTTACCATATAAACATCCACTATGCAAAGTATGATCTATCATGATCTGCATCGACATTGTAAGATATCCATCATAATAGAAAATTAAGTTGTTGTAAGATCATCACCTTTCAATAACTTCTGCAAATACAAGTGATGACCATTTGGAAGTTGTCGTTTCCTCATAATGTACACAGGGGTAGGCCCACTAAAATCACACAGTCACGAGGTATATTCATGAATCACAGTCCTCTTGACTGCTACAATTTGAATTTATTGATCACTAGAGAATCCATCTCAATTTGGTTTACTCCCTTTGAATCAATATGACCAAGATCACTGGAAGTTGACTGAATCAAATCCTCTATTTGTCCCCTCTCTTTCAAGGTTGCCTCAAATGAAATGTTAGGCTCCCTCTAAATCTCAATTTCTCTCTTCTGACAGTGACATTCTCAGAGGAAAAGATTAAGACACATAACTCTTATATTATGTATTGAAAAATACAATCAAATAAGAGAGAGATTACTATAATACTCAAGGATAACAATAATATTAATTTTTCTAATAATGATAATGATATTAACAAATAATAATATCATCTCTATTCTCAAAATAATGTTTTGGCTAGAAAGATCATGATAGATTTTGTGAAAGATAATTTGGTTCCAATCATCTCCAAATTAGATTCAGCTAAGAAGATGTTTGATACCTTTAAGGAGTTATATGAAATCAATAATATGGGCAGGGCTCTTGCCTTGAAATGTTAGCTGCTACATGTGAAGATGTCTAAAAGAGAATCTGTGGTTTCTTACTTCATGAAAATTACCATGGTTACCAGGAGACCCATCTCCTACCCCTGGAGACGCGTCTCGGAGACCCCCAGTACCGAAGACACGTCTCTAGGTACCGGAGACGTCCCCAAAAATGTTTGGATGCATGAGGTTTTGGTTGCCATCTCCAAAGTCCCCCAACCAACAATTGATGTCTCCCACCAAAAATATTGAGCATAAGGCATCATAAAATCTCCTAAATCTTATCCTCTATCATCACCCCTTAAAAATTCGTTATTACTTATATGTTAGTAATTATAATGATAGCCACTATAGTTTTCCAATCAATTTGCTTAATTGCCTCTAGAAAGACTAGTCAATGATGTATAATTATTTCCTTTTCTTGTGGTGTTATGATCTACTAACAACTCTTCATTTAAAGAGATCACATAAATGGTAATAAGAGATATTAACATCAACTCAATTGTTGGAAATAATTGAAGCCACTGGGTATCTCCAACCTTCTCAAGTATCTTACAGGGACAAATCCATACGAACCTTCTCCAATTTCAGAAGAACAATACAAAAAATTTCATAGTCACACATCTCATATCCTTTGGCATCTAATATAAAATATACATTGAGTTTTGAACTCTTTCACCCTTCAACACAATGACTTTTGACTTTTGTGTATCTAAACTTAATGTTATAATATCACTATTCTTGTTTTCAAAGTTCTATGTTATGATATTTTCTAGAAATTATTAAATTATATTAAACAACAATTAACGTCTCCGAGTACCCTCGTCTCCTATTTTTGAAAATTAGCTGTACCAGTACTAGTACCAGTCTCCAAGGTCTCCAAGTACCCCAGTCTCCTAGTAACCTTGAAAATTACAGATCTAAAAGATCAACTTGCTGCCATAGGTGAATCTTTTGGTGACAAAGATCTGGTAATGATTGCTATGAATGGACTTCCTCGCTCAAGGGAATCATTCATTCAAGGCATCAGTGGTAGAGGTGAACTTCCTAAGTTTGATCATTTAAGAGGAGATTGTGTTCAAGAAGAATGCAAGTAGGAAGCAAGAGGTATTAATCAGAAATCCTTCTTTGAAGATGACCCTGTACTTTCTATTCATACATCTAAAGGGAAAAGGAAGGAAATTTTATGAGGTTTAGAGAGAAAGATCTTGATTCCTCTTCCGACATCAAGAAAAAGAAAGAAATCCCTCTCACATTCAATGCTTCATATGTGATAAGTTTGGCCATTATAACAGAGATTGTCATGTGAAACCAGAACCTTCTCTTGGAGCTGTTGTTGCAGATGTGAAGAACTCTTCTCCGAAGAAATATTTTTGCAAAATTCAGAAGGTTTCTTTTTGTTTCTGCTCTTTCCAGCAATATCCCTCTAACAGTAATACTTGGCTGATTGATAGTGGAGCCTCTCGTCACATTACTGGTTTTAAAGAACACTTATCAGACTTGACGGTAGAAGACTTTCCATTAAATGCCATTATTGGTGATGATGCTAGTTATTCTATTAAAGGTGTTGGCTCTGCTTCTTTTCAATTGGATTTTGGTATTCCTCTTCATCTAAGTGATGTTCTTCACATTCCAGATATTAAGAGAGATCTGATTTCCATTTCTGCATTAGAAGATAAGGGATTCAGTATAGCATTTTCTAATGGAAACATTTTGACTTGGAAAAAGAATTCTGATTTTAATTAAGCTTGTGTGATTGGTGTTTGTCATGATAGTCTTTATCATTTCTCATCTCATCCTCTTCAAGCTCTTTCTTTGTATTCATCTGATTCCTGTGAATTATGGCACAAGAGATTTGGTCACTTGAATTTCAGGACTCTATCTTCCATGAAGAATGTTGTTATTGGTCTTCCTCATCTTAATCAGGATATGAAGAAGTTTGCAAAGGTTGTGCCTTAGGTAAGAACATTAAGAGTCCTTTTCATAGTAGTGAGTCTAGATCTAAAGAAATTTTTTAAATCATTCATTCAGATTTATGTGGTCCTATGTTTGTTGCTTCTCTTAGTTGATTCTGGTATTACATTTCTTTTATTGATGATTTTTCTCGTAAGTGCTAGATCTATTTTCTTAAATCTAAAGAATCAGATGAAGTGTTGTCTTGGTTCAAAGATTTTAAGGCTTTTGTTAAAAACCCATCTAACAAAAGTATTAAGACCTTGAGATTAGACAATGGTGGAGAGTATGCCTCGGGAATCTTTTAGAATTTTTTTTTAAAAGCTAGGATTAAGAGGGAGTTTTGTGTTCCCTATAATACTCAATAGAATGGTGTGGATGAAAGAAAGAATAGGACTATTATTGAAGCATCCAAGGCAAAGATTCATGATCAAGGCTTTCCTATTTTCTTATGGGTCGAAGCCTGTAGAACAGAAATTCATATTCAGAATCATTGTTCCCATCAAATTCTTGGCAACCTTACTCTAAAAGAAGCTTTTCTTGGTATCTCTAAATCTTGTTGTCTATTAGTGTCAAACACTTAGTCCTCTACAAGGTAGAGTTAGTAGGTCATCACTGCGATCGAGCTACTTTATATAGGCCGAGTCATGTGAAAGACTTGTAAATAAACATGTATATGCTGAGCTCTATGGGAGCCAAGCAAGTCTTTGGTCACCGAGTATTTTTTCAATATACGCCAAACCTAGTGATTGCCGAGCAGTCAAAGCATATTGATGTCGATTTACACAAAAGGTGCTGAATACAGTTAAGGCTAAGCAACTGTAACAAGAACAAATCAGAGACTATATGTGTCGAGCAACACAAAATTGGCATTAAAGTCAAAAATGATACAAACTTTGAGGTAAACTGTTTTAGGCCGACACAAACACGATATTTAATATTTGTAGGTCGTTACAGAGGTTATTACACATTTATAACGTGGATCACAGATCTCTATGAGCAGTGATCAACCAATCAAATGAAGAGGCGAAAAATGGAAGCGTCTAGAAAACTCTTTAAGAGATCTTTAAATAGAGCAAAACTAAAACCTAATTATGGATGAGAGAAGTGTGTAACTGAGCAAGCTATTCGTGCAATCGCGGAGCAGATCAAGTGTGAAAGTGTGAACATTGCAAAGAAGGCAAAAGAGTGAAGTTTTGTTATTACAGAACAGAGGTAGCAACCTTATCAAGAAGTGAAGAACAAAACAGAGATATATCAGATTGAAGATCATATTAGAATTGAAGAGAGGAGATCTGTAATCAGCAGAAGAGTGCAGATCGAAGGATCAGGTACTGAATCATAACTAAGTCGGGGATAACCTCTTAACAGAGTGGTTTTAATAGACCTTTTGTAAATCTCTTAACCGAGTCCTTACTTCATTTTAAGTGTAAAATCCTCTCACAAGGTAAGTTCTAACAGTCTTAGCAGCCTTTAACAGGGCAAACCCCTCACAAGGTAGATCATCAAAAGTGATCAAAATTGTAACCCTAACAGGTAACTTTATTACTGCAATAGTAAAGATTTGTGAGTGTCACCCCACCTCATTTTTACCTTCACCTTGGAGGGTTTCTAAGTAACCAAGTCTTTGTGTTATGTGTTTACATTTTATGCAAGTAATTGATAGTTAGATCTACATGTTACAGCATTTGATTTTACAAGTTATGTTCTGCATGAATTAGTTATGAGATGGAAAATGTGGTGAATGCACTAAAGTTGTTTGAAGGGATAAAAGTTTTACAGATCCTGATTCAACCACCCCCCCCTCTCTCAGCATCTTGTTTCTCAATTAAGACTTCCAACAGCTTTCTCATGTATTAAATGAGATATAATTTATTTCATAATTTTTGGTCGTCAGATTTTTGTTCATATTCCTAAGGAGAAAAGATCTAAGCTCGAACCTTTAGGTAAGAGAGGCATCTTTGTTGGATATAGTGACTCGTCTAAGGCTTATAGGATCTATGTCCCAAGTCAAAAACAGATTGAGATCAGCAGAGATGTTACCTTGAAGAATTTAAAGCTTGTAAACTTTCAAAAGATTCGAATTTAGAAATTATTGAAGAAGATTTAGATGATCCTCAAGTTCCTTTCATATCTGATCCAGTTCCCCCAGTAGAGATTGAGAGGGAGTCTCCTAATGCAGATTTAAATTATGGTTCTCCTAAACTTGTAGAAAATTCAGCAGGTCCTAGTTCTTCTTCATCTAGCAAGAAACATCCTCTATGGACTAAGAATCTCATAGAAGAAAGTGAGCCTTTTGCTACACCTCGTGGCACATTTAGAGAAAGCAAGAGGCCTCATAAGTTTGTTGGTTATGTTGCTCTTATGAACGACATTATCACTTTAGAACCATCTAGTGTTGAAGAAGTTTCTAAATGGAAAGTTGGAAAGATGCAATGATGGAATAATATCAATCTATTCTTAAAAATGACATTGGGGATATATTGTTCCAACACCCAAAGGTAAGTTTGAAGTTCTTCAAAATGGTTGTTTAAAATTAAGCATTTTGCTCATGGTAGCATAGAGAAGTATAAGGCTACGTTTGTCACTAGGGATTTGTTGTGAGGTTTTCACATTATCGCCCCAAAAAAATTTGAGGACCCCCTTTCTCTCGGTTGCCTTGACAAATTTTTTCGGAGTTGTCCAAAGGGTTCAATTTGAAAATTTTACACCTTGGATGCCTTCGGGCCAGGAGGGATTTGATTTGGTTTATTTTTCACCCCGTGCAAAACTTGATTTTTCAAAGCATGTAATTTTATCCTTAGGCCAAACATAATTCAAAAAGCAACATTTTTTCGATGGTGAAAACGAATACTTGGCAGGATAAAATTGCAAATTTTGGACTTAGATGGATTTTTAAAAATTTGAAATAATTGTATAAACTTGAGCATTTTCAAAAAATGAATTTGTTAGATTTAGTCATTTCGGAAAATCTTGAATTTTTCAGTTAAAACGAAATTTTGATAGTGAAATTGAAATTGGAGTTTGAATTTTGACTGCTAAGGAAATGATTAATTTTGTTAAAAATAAAAAAAAATTGAAATTGCATTGCAAAATTGAAGTTGGATTAAATTGCAAAATCTCATTAAATTGGTTGAAATTTAGCCTAGAGGATTTTAGAAATATTAAAGGAAATTGGTAATTTAGAATTGAAAATTGATTTGAGCTTGCTAAATTCGATTTTAATGATATTTTAATTGCCAAAACATTATTAAATGAAAATTTTGACATCTCTTAGGCTTACCTTGTTTCTATTTTGCAATTTTTGATCAAAACTAGCAATTAAATGGGCCAATTTCACTACAGGCTAAGTAATTTTAATGTTGCATTTAAAATTTGGGTCATTAATTAAGGGGCTAATTTAATTTTGTTCTCCCTCCAGGCAGGTCAGCCCACTTGGAGAGGGAAAAAGTGTGGTATAAGAGGGGCTTCCCCTCCTCTTATTTTCACATTCCTTTTTTCCTCCTCCTTGGGTGTGCGATTTTCTTCTAAGGAAGGCGAATTTTAGCTTGGACAATTTTTAGAGCAGATCTGATTTTTTCCAGCTTGGGCGATTTTTGTTGGACTGATTTCTCCATCTTTGGCTGCAATTTCTCTTTTCAAAATTGGGCGATTTTATTTGAAGAAGAGACTATATGATTCAAGGTCTGATTTTGGCAAACGTGGGCAATTTCAAGGAAGTCGAAATTCTGATTTTCGCTAGGACATCATTATTTGCAAGCGGGATTGAATTTTTTAAAATCTAGTCTAAATTTGAAGAGAATCGGTTATTGGTAAAGACAGATTTAAAGTAAAATTCTATTTATTTTTAGAGGTGAAGATTGATTTAAAGGCGGATTCTATTCCTTGTTCTTGCTTGGTTCATTTCTCTTATATTCTTCTTGCATTCATCATCCACCACTTCATCATTCTATTGATAGATTGAAGTTGGGAGATATAAGTGTAGATTTCATGATAGGACACTTGGAGAGGCAAAAATACGCTAGACCATCCTAGGTTTGAAGTTGGGAGATATAAATGTAGTCCATTCTAAGAGAACGAAGAGGCAGAAATAAGTGGTAGTCCCACCCCTAAGATTGAAGTTTGAAGATTGATAAGTGTAGAGATACGACTTGGAGAGGTAGAAATAAGCTGTATTTCATCGATAGAAAAAAGGTTGGAGATTGAAAAGTGTAGTCCATATCATTTAGAACGAAAGGGCAGAAATAAGTGCTTAGGATGGTAGATGTTAGTGCAAGCAAGAACCTAAAGGGAACGAATACCAAAAAAGACAAGGAAGACATGACGCCTAAGACCACCTTCTCGAAAGTGAGGCGAATAAGTGATACCAATATCGGTACAATAAACATGATACAATTGAAGGACAGATTGAAGGAAGGACAATCCCCCATGGCGAAGAAGATCTACAAGAGCGGAATTGTATACGCGGCGGCCTTCCCTCCTACCTTGCCTTGTCCAGAATTGGTAATGGAGTGTGCATCCCGATTTGATATTGTTACCAAATCCATCCTTTTTTATGAAAGGAAGAGAGTGTTAGCCAACATCGGCAGAGAAGTGGTCAAAGAAGTATTTAATAGTCCCCAGTATAAAGGCATGGCAGTGGTAATGATGGATCAAGCATCCAAATTATTTTAAGATAATCACGAGGCTTATTTCATTCATCTAAAGCAGAATTGGTTGCACGAAGCCAAGAAGCGAGTTACCAAATCATCAAAGCTCACTAAGTCAGATTTCAAATCAAAATATGGCGATCTTATTGTGCTTGTCAGCCGAATCATGGGCGTGGCTCAAGGTATGCAAATTCGAGAACTGGATGTACTACTTTATTGATGAAATTGAAAATGGAAAGAGAAAATTTGATTGGGCTAGAATTATATGTGAAAATCTAGAGTTGCAACTTAGGACAATGCAAAATCAAAAGCAATTTTATATGGGATCCTATCTTTTCTATTTGATTGCGAGACTATGTGAAAATCCTAGACATAAGGCCTTAGGAGTAACTGGAAATGGGCCGGGGCAATGTTTGGTGCATGAGTGCTATCCACAGCTTCATTTGCACAACACCAAAGATTATAAGATGTTTTATGACGCATTTGCCATGAAGACAGTATGGATATTGCAGGGGACACCTGCTAGGAGACTCATCGGAAGCGGAAGCGGAAGCGGAAGCAAAAGTTAGGAAGTATGGGAGTTGGTTCATCCAATTTTCCAATTCACATATATTAGAGTGGCAGGAAGTACAATTTGTCCCATGAGACTTCCAAGGTACCCACCCGACAAGATAGTTTTGATGGAGTTGGCTAGGCAACTTGAGCATTATGACAAAATGGTGAAACTTAAAGGTGAGACAGGGATTACCTTCTATTTGGAATAAGCAATGATACTTGCCCCAATCCCGTCACCTTTGCAGCTGCGGAGAAAGAATTAAAATGGTATCATCTAGGATGGTATAGAGCAAGACAAGGATTCGATCCTAATGGTCTTATCAACGCATCTCATGAAAACACATTCAAACATATTCCTACTATGGAAGATTTTTGGGCCAATGAATGGGATGACTTTCATGTGAGAAAGTTAGCTTTCTCAAGATTGTCAGTGAGCATGATGAGGGAAATCAGATGGAGAGGTCTTGATATTTCCGATCAACTGAAAGATGATAAAAATGTGCTAAGAAGAGATTATGATACAGTGGATGGAACAAAATTGGGTCCAGTGGATTGGAACGATCATCGGGATCCTTCCTTAGAGGCAATTACAAGGACAGTTGATCTACACACCGAGTCGTGGTACAATGAGAAGTTAAGGCAATTACCGAGTTGGAAGGTACGCCTTACTTATGAGAAGATGAAACCGGAGGAAGAAGATCCAGTGGAGTCAATCGGACAGAAAGGTGAGGGTCGTAGCCAGCAAAAAAGAGTAGTTAAGAGCAAGAAAAGAGGTTTGGAGGTTGAGAAAAGTAAAGAACATCAGGAACCTCTAGCAAAGAAACGAAATGTAGCAACATCAAGGGAGAGCATAATTGAGGCTAGAGGCCAAGAGGATAATACAAGTCGACAAGGGGCCGTGGTAGAGGTGAGCTCAAATTCAGAATCAAGTAGTTACAATAACAGTACTGAGTTTTATCCTCTCTCAGAGAACCGACATGGAGATGATATGACAGTCACTAATGAAGAAGAGGATAGGCCAATTGATATTGAAGAAATAAGCCAGGCGCCCGAGGCCGTTGGTGATGCTTTGCTAGTCGAACCGAATCCAAATTTGGGGAGATGTACTGCACCACTGTGGTTAAAGCAAATTCTTATGCCAAGAGGCAAGGAGGTGACTTCCTGAACAGTTGAAGATATCCAAGGTTAGTGTAAAAGGGTGATAGCAAGAAACAGAAACAAATTGCAAAAACAGTGGCAAAGGTAATCAGGAGCGCACCAAATCCAAATTTGGGGAGATGTACTACACCACTGTGGTTAAAGCAAATGCTTATGCCAAGAGGCGAGGTGGTGACTTCCTGAACAATTGAAGATATCCAAGGGTTAGTGGAAAAGGGTCATAGCGAGAAACAGAAACAAATTGCAAGAACGGTGGCAAAAGTAATAAGGAGCAATGACGAGGATCACCAAAAGGTTTAGATTGTTATACCGAAGGTTGGCAAGGCAATGGATGAGATTGTAGCTCAGGAGTATGAGATAGTAGAGCATAACTTGGGAAAAATCACGGATGACATGGAATGTGAGGAGATCTAGGAAGGCATGGTTTCAATTAGAGAAAGGTTGAGGAAGGCAAATGAGAGGATTGCACAGTTGGAGGCCGAAAATAAGTATTGGAGAGATTGCCAGCTTATCCAACAGTTGCACCAGGCAACCCTTCCACAAGACAGTGGGAGCAACATAGAAGATATATCGGCTCAGCTGCACGAAGTCAAGGATTGGATCCATGATATAATTCAAGATGGGCGAAATTTCTTAGCTTCCTTTGTCTTGACATTCAGGTCATTGGTGGCTATTAGAGATAGATTCAGAACATTTGAAGGTGAGTGGAAGGATTTCCTTCCAATCAAGACTTGGCCATTCCCAGGCTACAGGCATTTATTGAGCTACTAGAGAGATATTTGGAGAGAACCAAGTTGGTAGATGGAGGAATGAGTACAGTGGAGTCTTGGTTTGTTGCCCTGACCATCAAATTGAGGATACTTGAAGAGATACGGTGTGAGATTGCACAATACAACCCAAGTGTTGACAATTCCATTTCAACCATGATGAGCGATGTTGGGGTTGCACTTGATTTTGAAGATATCAAAGAGGAGAATATAAATGAGACAAAGTTTGGATTGAGATTGGATGAATTGGGGAAGGTTGCCATCAAGAAGAAGCATTTGGGCACCCTTGCCTCCCCCAATGCCTTTATCGGATATGCGAAAGAGTATGAGAAGGATCATGAGAAGACACTGCAAGCAACAAGCAATATGATGAATTTAGTTGAGCTCAAGATGAAGCACACGCTTTGCCCTCCCATGAAGGAAGTCAACGACAGGCTAGCCAAGTTCGTTGCCTTGGCTAAAGAGATGAAAGAAAAGGGTAGAATTATATTAGAAGATCATTTGATGTAAGCCCACATGGCAATTTCTTCTTCTTCTTGGGTAGAATAGGTGTTTGATTTTGATTGGCTACCATTTTGGTGTCTTCTCATTGGTTGCCACTTTTCCTTTTTTTTCATCGGTCTATTGATGAGGTGGCACCTTCTCATTGGCTGATGGGGTGGCAACCCTAATTAGGGTTTCTAGGATTCGATCTAGATCATTGATTTTGCCTCTTAATCTCTACTGTCGATTGTAATTTTGGCCTCTATATAAGGCCATTTGCTCTCATTTGTAAAGGGTTGAAGAAAATTGCTGCTAAAATAATACCAAAATTGCTTTTCTTTATCATTGTTGTGACTTGCATGGTGATTAAGAACATTTGGTGTTATTGCATGGTTTCTACTTCCAATAGTTAAAGTTAGATCCTTTTGAAGTTGTTAAAGTAGATTTTATTTCAATAAAGTTGTTAAGAGTAAGAGTAATGGATAGTTGCATGGTGATATTAGTGGATGTTTGATAGGGATCTATAAACTAGGCCACTAGCATCCTAGCAGCTTGTTTTGAAGCCTTGCGTGGTAATCTAGTCTTTTTCTCTTGAATCATTGGATCTATGGAGGTAGAGCTGCTGGTAAGCTTTCATCAGATTCGATCCCCATCCATTTGGTAATCTTTCCATTCATAGGAGTAGGAGTAAAGCAGCAAGTAGTTTAGTAATTGGAGTTCATTCTTAGAAAGTTAGAAAAGGAGAAACACCATTGGTAGACAAACCCCCATCATCATCACCATCAACATCATTTGGCACTCATATACTTTACCAAACTCAGACATCATCACCATGACAACGAGAGTCCGACAATCCTTGAATGAACAACATAAGGCCACCTACGTGATTAACATTGGAGTTACTCTCATGTCTTCATGAGTATTTACTTTTCAAGAAAGGGATTGAGTGTTTGATATTCCATGTTAAATATTCAATCATTATATGTTATGTAGTGGTACAAAGCTGACATCAACCGGGTTTCTCTCAAAAGGAGGCAAGGATTATGAGGAAATTTTTGCTCCTGTAGCTTGCTATTCCTCAAAATGACCTATCATTAGTATTGCAGCAGTGAAGGGCTGGAAACTTCGTCAAATGGATGTTAAAACACCGTTTCTAAATGGTGTTATTGAAGAGCAAGTCTTTATTGAACAGCCTGAAGGGTTCATCATTCATGACAGGAATTCACATGTATGCAAAGTTCAAACTAAAAAAGGCCTTATATGGCCTTAAGCAAGCTTGTCGTGCTTGGTACGAAAGGATTGATAATTATGTTCTTAGCTTGGGATTTGAAAAGAATGATGCTGATTCAAATTTATATTTTCGAAAGAGTGATAGCAATTTTCTGATTCTTGTGGTTTATGTGGATGATTTATTTCTTACTGGTGATGATGGTCTGATTGTGAAATGTAAAGAGTATCTTACATCATAATTTGAAACGAAAGACCTTGGTTACTTGCATTATTTCCTTATTCTTGAGGTATTGCAATCATCTATAGGTATTCTACTAAGCCGAGGTAAATATGCTATAGATATTCTAAAAAGGTTTGGTATACTGGATTGTAAATCAATGGCCACTCCAATGGAAGCAAATCTAAAGAAATTGTATGAGGATGCTGCAGGTTCAGATTTGATTAATCCTATCATATAAACAGCTCATCAGTTCCCTCATGTACTAGGTTAGCACAAGGCCTGATATTTGTCATGTTGCTGATACTGTGAGTCAATTCTTGTGTGAGCCAAGGCATATACATTTAGTGGCAGTCAAACATATTCTGAGATATGTTCGTGGTAAATTGGGATTTGGTTTATTTTTAGATTCAAAAGCTGATTTATCATTGACAGGCTTTTCTGATTCAGATTAGGCAGGATGTGCTTCTGACAGAAAGAGTACTTCAGGATATTGTTTCAGCCTGGGTTCAGCCATTATTCCTTGGTGTAGCAGGAAGCAATCTTGTGTGGCTTTGTAGAATACTCTTTGGTCTTTTTGGTCAAATGGCTAAACCTACCATGATTATGTGTGATACTGATAATCAAAGCTGTGTAAAGCTTTCAATTAATCCTGTTTTTCATGACAAATCTAAACATGTAGAAATCGAATATCATTATCTCAGAGATATGGTTCAAACGGAAGTTATTGAACTCAAGTATGTCTCTACCAAAGAACAAGTTGCTGATATTCTGACCAAGCCTCTTTCTAGAACAAGAGTTTAACTACTTTCGAAAGAAGCTTGGTTTTGAGGAGAATGATATACTTGCTGAGAAAGAGTCTCAGCTTCAGTAACTATTTCATGGTGAGTACTTCTCTTGAGAGGAAGTCATATAATGATGCTTCTTGGTTCACCCATTGCAAGTAGACATGATGAAGGCACTTCACCCACTGCAAGTAGGCATGGTATAAATACAATCTTCTCAAGTAGGCATGGTGTATCCCATCCTCTGTGAGTAGGCATGATGAAAATGTGATGCATTAATACTTGTTTTCATCTTATAGGAGTAGCTATGATCAAATATGTTTTGATGAGATGACATTAGTTGTTGTGATAAAAATTCTTGTATTTTGAGATTGTTATGATGAGATAACAATAGTACTTTGTGTTTGCAATTGTTATGTTGAGATAACATTAGTTTGACATCTCTTGCTCTCTTCATCCTGATGATGGATCACTTGGTGTGATTCGAAACGTTGATGGTAAAAAATCTTTACACAATCGAATCCAGAAATATATCAGTTTATTTGCTATGGATTGTGGAAATTTAATCTCTTTAACATTAGTCTATCGTTATAATGTGATGACAGTAGTATGAATTTTGTGATGAACATGGAATTAACCACTTGACTGGTTGCAGCTTATTGCTCCTGTCTCATAAGGAGAAATCGAAGATCTCTGTCTTGCTAAGAGCGAGTATTGAAAATCTAGTGTAGCTTCAAGAGAGATCTTCTCTTTGTCCATTCCTTCTGTATCAACTTGTGAAGACACTGGTAGTTATTATCTTCAGGCATTTTTTGATATGCTCTGCTGAAGGCAACCATTGGTTATCAGTTTTGTATCAGCAGCTATGATACTCGTAGTTTAAATGTTTATATTTATTTATTATTACTGTGCCATCCACTTTTTGGCTTTCAATGTGGATGAGTCTACTGGGAGAAATCATATTTGTATTGCACGTTCCTTCCATGACATCTGTCATGTCTATGCAAGCGGCTCCTTCATATCTATTCCTCTTCTTGTGTTTGCATGTCAAAGATTCAGTTATGACTTTTACTCTTCCTGAGACTGTCCGCATCATGCCAGGTATTATATATCTCTGGTGGTGGCATCTATCATTATTATCGTGCGTGTGTTCTTGTATTCGGCAGTTGAGTGTTTGGAGTTTTGTGCTTTCAGAAGAGTTTTATTCTATCAGCGCTTGGAGAGTGGATGTGTTCAGATTATTCTTCATTGATAGTTTCTGGAATTAATTTCATTATGTGCGATTAAGGAGTTTTATCTCTCAGCCCAATATCGGGTGTTCTTCCTGGGTATTGCTGTCTCTGTCAAAGAATCATATTTGTTATTCTCTCATTTCTCTGAGATAAACTGTAAGGAGTGTTTACTGCTTCTATATCAAGCAGATTACTATTTTCAGTTTGTGAAGTTTTGATAGAGAATTTCAGACTTTTTAGTCTTTGTTGTCTTATCTTGATAAAGACTTTATATTGGATATTTCAGTATTTGACATAAATGCTTTGGAGATTCTTCTTTATTAATAATAAAGATATCATTTTGTGGGACTGGGTTGTTTCCCTCAGAAAGGAGGGTTTTTCCCAAGGTAAAAAGGTTCTCTGTGTGTTTTGTTTTGTTATCTGGTTCAAATTTGGCAGATAGCACCCCACCTCCATGGCCTTCTCAGAATGAAGAATTAAATGTAACAACAATTACAGTGGCAGAGCTCTTTATCTTCTCATTGTTGAACATCCTTGCATTGAAATATATTTAGTAATAGTTCATATAACTGTAAAATCAAATCTCAACTTTATGAATCCAAATATGTCATGATAATAATAACTGTATAAAACAAAAATTAATTTCTGAACTGACTGTTTACATAATTAGAGAATGGAAGACGGAATAAATCATAGTTATAAAAACACTGGAAAACAAAAAAACTTTCAAAATTAGCATTGTCGCAATATTTTTAAATTCTAATTCTGCATTGGCACATCAATCACAACTAATTGCACCTAACCATTGCTACAGTGACCTGCCATCAGCGGGAACTATAAAATGTCACTCAATTGGCACAAAAAAACTTCTAGGAGGTAAATAAGTATCATTTTCAAACAAAAAAATGATAATCATGAAAGTAGGGCTTAGCCTAATCTCTTCCAAGGTAAAACCCCTGAATGCAAAATACATTTAGTAAGCTGTATAATTTGCCCTATTTTCAACTATTGTACTTATTATTAAGGGTTTTACTTAAGCACTCCGAGGCCAATTCTCCAGTAAATGACAAACATTATTAAAAAAATATCAAAAGAAATTCCAAAGGAAAAATCCTCCAACTACCTGAAAAATAGCATTTGACACATTTATCAATAATAATAAAATATCCATATTTCAGACAGTTTAATTGCTGAACTCCCTAAAAACTAGTATTTAACGTTCCTTTACCATCTAATATTGATATTTTTCTCACCAATTGAACTCTCCACATTCTGAAAATAACAAAAATTGTCTTAGTTAGAGTTGACATAGTGAAGAGTAAGTAGTGTGTACCAGGAAGCAATGAAGAGGATGATGGTGCAGGCACAATATCTGCCAGATGGGATAGGGCAGTGTCACCATAAGCACATGATGACTGCTATCAACTTTCTATGCAGCTCCAATTGCCTCTACATCCACCATCACTCCTTTAGGCACAAGTCCCACTGCTATCGAAGTGACTACATGTTAAGAGAAGCATGCAGTCCACACCAGTAAAGCAGATAATTAATTAGATGGATCAAAAGGCAATATAATTTGCATAAAACTAGAATTTACAGCACAATTAACATGTAACTGCCAGTCACAATCAAAAGGTAATACAATTGGTATAAAACTAGAATTTACAGCACAATTAACAT
The DNA here is from genome assembly GCA_028749045.1 of Cupressus sempervirens. NCBI lineage: Eukaryota > Viridiplantae > Streptophyta > Pinopsida > Cupressales > Cupressaceae > Cupressus > Cupressus sempervirens. The sequence goes on along the minus strand of CM053785.1, from coordinate 27,850,942 downwards.
GGAACTGCCAGTCACAAGCAATGCTTGTGCTGTAATGATTAGTTATAATATTTTCAGATAAAAAATAAAAAATATGGCGTTTGTATGAATTTTAGTGCACGATTAATGTTGAAAAACAACCAATATCATTAGACGAAACAAAAAAATAGTTACAAAGAAAGTTAAGTCCGTTAGCCAATTTAGTAAAAGAAAGATGAACTGACATTGAATTGAGTCAGCATTAAATACCTTCCATAACAAGATGTTATAAGAGCTAAAGTGCATTTCAATTGTTATTGCCTTTAAGAGCTTGATCTGACTATAACCCGAGGAGGAGATACAGCATTTCAGCTTCAGGGATATTATACAAATCTTTCGAACATTTTAAATTGATTTTGCCATTGCTCATAGAACAGAAAACGTCCATACAAAAAGGTAATAGTCCACCTGGCAAATCAATGTTATGCAGGATTCAGAATATTTTATGTCGTGTTCCTTAATATCTTTCCAAGTTTTGTACTCTACATAAGGCTCGAGTAACAATTATTTTCTTTATTGTTCACCCCTAAGCCTGTTTGAATGTAAAATTAACTCACTTGTAATCAACACATTATCTTGCTTTGGAATCTTCTGAAGAAAAAAATCTTTTCATTACGTGCTCCTAATGTTTGCATTGATTTCCATTGCATTGACAAGTAAAATGGTTTTGGGTTCAGGCAATAAACCTTTTGCTCTCATCTCATTATAATATTTGTATGCCTCATTAAATTTTCCATTTTCATGGAGGCAATGGACCATCACAGTGTAAGATCGCTGATCTGGGCCCATACCCCTTTTCTCCATATCATCCCACAGTACAAGCACCTTGTCCATTTCATTCCAACCAAGTAACATTTTCAACATCAAATTATAAGTGTCACTGGTGGGCATACAGCCAGTTTTCACCATTCTCTGAAAAACCTTCAGAGCCTTCTCAGGTGTCACAGCAGCTTGAAAGAAATAATGATAGGTTCTAGCATTTGGAGTGCAACCGCTTCTTTGCATTTCATCCAAAAGCTCATAGGCCTTCTCCACACACCCAGCATCACAGATATGTTTTATCAAAGTATTATATGTCACTGTATCTGGAAGACAACCGTGTTCATTCATTTCACCAAAGACTTCCAGAGCCGCAGGAATTCCCTTCTTCAAGCAAAGAGCATCTAATATGGCATTGCAAAGTGGGACATCTGGAATGCATCCCTTGTCCCACATCTGCCCAAATAATTTCAGAGCTGTATTCAGTTTGCTCTTTTTTGCCAAAGCATTTATGTAAGTAGCGTATGTTATCAGATTGGGCTTACATCCATTTTTGTTCATCTCATTCCAGAACCTATTTGCCTCTCTCAAATTTGGGAAACCACACCATCCATTGAGAATTATGTTCCTGCTCTTCATATCAGGTTTAAATTCCTTTTGCTTCAGATTGAATAAAGCCTCTGCTTCTTGGACATGTCTAGCTTTGCAAAGAGCATCCAGAAGAACTTGAAACGCTGGTATATTTAGTTTCAAGCCAAACTCTGTCCGCCTGTAGAATGTTTCAATTGCTCTTTCTACCATGTGGGCACTTGCATATCGTCTTATCACTATACTGAAAGTTTCCTCTGTGACCAAAGAGGGGTTATGTTTGTGCATCTCAAACACTAGCTTCCACATTGTCACAAAACTCTTATGCTTGCCTAGAATGTTCAGCATTGCATTGTAAGCTTCGGTACCATGTCTATACCCTGGCTGTTTGTTGGCCCAAGAAAAGAAAAACATAGCAGAGTTCCAATCGTTTTTCATAAAAGAAATTACCTGCAGCACCATGTCCTCTGAAATAACTAGCCCTTGCTCATTAAGGAGCTGTTCCAGGTTACTGTTAGGATTATCTAAGATATTCTTGAAAAGTCTCAAAATCCTGGAAGAATCATTAACTGCTGAACTAGGATTGATGTTAGGTTTATGATTACAACGAGAGTTAGTCTTGATGCCTCTCTTAAGCACAGAGAAACTACTTGTTGGTGGATCAGCGGTTAAACTGTTGACAAGTTTATTGTTGTCTAGTCCTGAACACATCAGTTGATCTTCATCCATCTTTCCAAACCCTGGATTTACTGCTGTATTGAGACCGGACTTAGGATTAGGCATTAAAGTTCTCTTGAGCTCAACGTAGGCATTATTTGCAGCTGAGGTCCAATCAGGACTTAGGTTGCCACCAAATTTACTGTTCGGCGACTCAGCTACGCCTGAACTTACCAATTTATCATCATCTATCTCCCCAAGCCCTAATTTTGCAGTAATTGCAATAGAACCAGAGTTAGGGTTTGGTTTACAGTTATGATTCTGAGGATAGGGATGAGGCTTTTGAGGATTAATAATAAAAGTTCTATTAAGCATGGAGGTCTCGGTTTCTGCTAAGCGATCAGAACGTGAATACTCATCAATCTTTTTGCCGTCTAAACCTGAGTCGACCGTTTGATAGCTATTCACCTTGGTGTCTTTCGTTTTCCCCTCCCCAAACACAAACTCTGTGCTTTCAAGACTGCTCGCGGAAGTCAAATGCTTTGCAAGTGCCATGTTTGTGCAGCGTAGAATATTTGAAACGATCAATGCAAAGGCCACTCTGGCCTCATAACAACCAGAACCAGTCTGATATCTTCGCTCTCTGTAGGCAGAATTTTTCAGCAGAAATGACGAAACTTGTCCTGAAGCTGAAGAAATGTTCATTTTTCATAATTGAAATGAGAGGTAGCAACGAAATGCGCAGATTTTGAAAACCGATAACGAAAAATCAAATACTCATTTTAGTTCACGTAAATAGACAAACAAAGTAGTAGGTCTTACATTTTTTGACTGCAGGTGAATTGAGTAAAGAAGAAGAATGAAAGCCTAGTTGTATAGTGCTTACAAAAATAGAAACCCTGGCTATTTCTCTTCTGCAGCTCATTTTCCCTCTGCAAAACTTTCACTCTGCGCCAGGTTATTTTTCTTTTCCCAAACAAATTTAGTTATTGTTGCTTGAAACGCAATTAACCTACTGCAATTTGATTTCGAATTGTACCGCATGCTGTCACACAGAGCCCGCCAGATTAAGCTGCTCGAAGATACTGTTGGTTATATTAACTACAAAGACCGAGGACCCGTTAAGCTGCTACAACAATAAAACTAAGGCTGCGGTCTCATGGGAGCGAAGGCCAGAATTTTAAGAGAAAATTGGAGTGTTTCAAGCTTAAGGAATTTATGGTTTTTTATTTTTATTTTTTTTAAATTTCCTCTTCTTTTTCTTTTCAGCCGCAAATTACCCATTTGTTTCATAAATTATCTTATTTTATTTTTCATAAATTAAAATTAATCGTAGATGAAATAAATAGAGGAAATTTTGGTATATATTTATGTCTTATTATATTTGTAGGGTAATTAGTAAATGATGAGGTTGTGTAACAATTTCAATGGAGAAGTAATGATCTAAAAATTAAAAATGCACCCACTTACAAAGACCTAAACATGATTGAAATAATAAAATATTTGGTATGCTCCATTGCTATCAAGGTTGTTATGTTTGCAATCTAGTTAAAATGCATAAATTGGTTCAAGCCTTCCTATGAGAACAACCAACACAAGTCTAAATAGATTTAGTAGTATAACCTCTCCATCATCAATATATACAAAAGAAGTGAACCCGTAAACTATTCAAGGTAGCCAAAAATAATGGTCCAAAACAATGACCCAATATGGCTTCCGAACCAAAATTTCAATTTTCAACTTGTGTTTTCTGTAGTGATTAAACATGATTGTTGAATAGAATATCCTCTTGTGTTATTATAATGTCATAAACATCTCAACAACTTAGGCACATTCAATTTTATCTAACTTTTCTCTCATCAAATATGTGTTATGGTGTATATTCTTGAATATTATAAATTGGCAAACACACAATATTTAATACAACCTCCCTCTTACATGCTCTTGCATGTCATAATATAGATCTTCATAAAAAATTCTCACACATATTTGTCGCATTAGATGCTCTCAAAAGTTCCTACATATTATAACTAGTAACACATGACACATTATGCCAAAGCAAAAAAAAATGACATATTCTAAGAAGGATTACAAATAATAAGTAACCTTGACACTACCTGTCAAGATACTTAGGAACTTTCAAAAATTCTAATAAAGCACTTATTCTTGGGTAGTCTATCATAGCACACTCTTTGCTCAAAATATTAAAAACACACAAGCCTGAACAAGTTTTCCTAATTGCTCTATTGCTATTACTTTTCCTGAAATAGCTTCAATAGAACTTTTACTTTCAACAGTTTTTGTTTGTCTTTTCAAATGCACATTATATTCTAAGGCATTTAACAAGCTAGCATTGTTCCTTTGTTTTTCATCTCATTACTAAGATTTATTTTTCATAAACTTTAAAAATACTCTTATCTATGGTGTCATGTTTTAGTTGTACCCTATTTTCTATTTTATGATTCTAACTATAAATATTATAGGCACGTTCTATTAGAGGAGGCCTTTATTTCCACTCTTTATTGGTTGTTGAATGGATATTTTGACATATCCCACTCTTGACCAATTTCTTATTATGATTTTATTTTTCTCTTTGGTACATCATCATCATCTACAATATTTTTTTTTCACCCAAGTCGATTATCTCATTTGCACTACCTTGAGTATCAAATAGAAAACCTTCTTCGAGTTCATCATCCTTTGAGATATCAAGCTCTCTACCTTCTTGAATATTCAATGTAGGTTTGAATATTGTAGCTATGATTATGCACCTTCATCATTTTGACCACAAACATTGCCAAAGTACAAAGTCAAGGTTAAGGTTTTGCATTTCATTGGCCTCTCTTGGTCTTCACCACATTTAAGAGTCTTACCCTACTTCCCTATTTGGCATCTCCAATAAAATAAAGGCCACAAAAAAATAGCTACTTAATTAAGAAGGGATAATATAACAAATGATTAATTGGCCATAAGACCTACTATTTAGATGTTTAAGGTTTCCCTTCTCAATGATAATGAACTAAAAATTGCAAACAAATAGAGATGAATTTAGTATTATAACACTTTAAAAATGACCACTCACCTTTAGATTATTATTGAGTAGCACTACAGATTAGAAATACAATAGTTATTGTTCCCACTTTGAAATTTAGCTATTGTCAAATCGAGAGCTAACAGTTGACTAAATTGTGTAAAAATAAAAATAATATTCAATTGCATTTATATACCAGCCTATATTTGGTGAATTCAAGAAGAATTTTGATTGGCTTATCTATTTGGTGAATCTCACTTAATTATATGATGTCTTAAATATAAACATAGGGCAAATCAAACCTCCACAAAAATATATAAGTTAAATAATTTTCTAGGCAATTTATGGAGCATCCATTGAGATAAACTTATAATGTAATTGAAAAATATTGCAATGTATTAAGACATGCTTCCAAAAAATCCTAGACAAATTGTGTCCTCGTGCAATATAGAGCATTTTATGGCTTTTGGAAAATTGTGGCCAAATTTGTAGGTGAAATTATTAAATAGACCACTTTGAAAACATAGATTTTATTGGTCAAATATTTATATTGGTACAATTAATTAATTGACAAATTGGACAAATCAAAGTGAAATTGACCAAAATATTATAAAGCTTGGGTAAATTAGCCACCCTATTTAGTCCACATTTTATTTTCCATCTTAAAAATGTTTATAAAATATTCACCACTAATGTGTTATTTTATCATGTCATATTTGCAATAGAGAGAGAGGGAGGGATATGGACAAATATATAGAGAAAGAAACTCGAATAAATAGAGGGAGTAAAGTGGATAGAGTTATAAAGGAAGATAGATATAGATATGAAGAAGGAGGAGAGATTTATAAAGAGAGAAGAAGAGATATTATAAAGGTAGAGATAGATTTACAGATAATGAGATACAAATAAAAGGAGATATGGATAAAGAAATATGGAAAGAAAAAGATAGATAAAGGAAAAGATACACACACATGCATATGCATATACATATATACATGTACATGTACATATATACATACATACATACATGTGTGTGTGTGTGTGTGTGTGTGTGTGTATGTATGTATAGTGTGTGTGTATATATATATATATATACATATATATATATACATATACATATATACGTATATGTATATATGTATACATATATACATATACGTATATATGTATATATATGTATATATGTATATATGTATGTATATATGTATATGTATATATGTATATATATATATACATATACATATATACATACATATATACATATATACATATATATACATATATACGTATATGTATATATGTATATGTATATATACATATATACATACATATGTATACATATATACATACATATATACATCTATGTATATATGTATATGTATATATACTTATCTACATATACATATATATGTATGTATATATGTATACATATATATATGTATATATGTACATACATAAGTATATATACATATACATATACATATATACATAGATGTATATATGTATATATATGTATGTATGTATGTATGTATATATACACACACACACACACACATATGTATATGTATATATATATTTATATATTGTGGTATAGGAAGAGGGAGACATATCAATAGATAGAAGGGAGGAGATGAAGACATAGTTAGAGAGAGGGGGAAAATAGATAGATAGATAGATAAACATAAAGATCTAGTAAGGGACATAAAGATAACTCAGTATTTAGATAGAGATAGCCTAGTAGAGGAAGACAAAAAGGTATAGGGAAACAAAGATAAGAAGATAGATAAATAGATTTGGAAAGGGAAATAAGGAAATATTGTGAGAGGAAGGGAAAGAAAGAGGGAGGTATTCAAATATATTCAAGAAGATAAAGAAAGATGGAGATATAGGAGAGTACAAATGAAGGAAGAGGTAAATACAAAGAGATAGATAGGAGCGGAGTAAGAAGGTGGGGATGTATAGATAAAGGGTGATGCACATGTACCACTAGGTAAAAAGTTAGCAACATTAAAGAAACAACAATAGTATTCATAGATCCATGCATTTGTGAAGAAATCCTTGATCCCATTTCAAAGACACCAAATTTAATTCAAGAAACATTCAATAATATTCATGTATATGTTCAATATCAATATCCTCATATAAACATATTGGTAAGGTAGATCTGATATTTTCCTTTATTTAAACATATTTTATATTTAAGGTTGATTCCTGAAAAGGGGGTTTCCCAAGGAAAACCTCTTTATACAACTCTTTCCTTATTTTCTATGTCCATGTATCTATGTGGTGCATCTACCAAAGGAGATTAAAATGGAACCTACATTGTTGGTTAAAATTTTTGATAGATTTCCAAGGAATAAAATGATTGAGGCTTATTGTTTCCTAGTTCCTCCTAGAACAACTTTACATTTATATCTCAAGTTAGTATTGCTTTTAGTTTCTTTATGGTAATTACAAGTTCCTATCTATTTTATCAGCTTTTATTTCAAGAAACTATCTTATTTTAATCACATACATTACATTATTGCATTATTTATCCGAATCTATTTCATTCCCAATCATAAAAATGAAGGATCAATGCAATACATTTTTTTTTATTGGTAATGCGTTGAAGCCTAGATTATTTATTTATTTACTATTTTTTTGGTATTAATTATTATTGTGCATTAAACTTAGTATATTAGAACCCAAGACATCCTAGATTAGAGGCTCACAATTTATCATTGTGTTGTAGGCTCTTGCTTAGGATTAGTGCACTATATTATCACTTAAATCCTACTTGAGTTTATTTAGTCATCTTCCTTTTGATTACAAGTACATCAAGAAAAGGGGGATATCTTATTCTTATTGACATCACTCATCCCACTTTATTTTTATTGTTGTATGATATTTAAAGAAACAAAGAAATAAGTAAATAGATAAAATGATTAAGATACATACATACATACATACATACGTATATATATATATATATATACATACACACACACACACACACACACACATATACATATGCACATATATATGTGTGTGTGTATATATATGTGTATGTGTATACATATATGTGTATGTGTATACATATATTGTACATATATATGTACATATATATGTGTGTGTGTATACATATATATGTACATATATATGTGTGTGTGTATATATATGTGTATGTGTATATATATATATATATATATATATATATATATATATATATATATATATATATATATATATATATATATATATGTATGTATGTATGTATGTATGTATGTATGTATGTATGTATGTATGTACACACACATATACATATATATGTACAATATATGTACATATATATATATATATATATATGTATGTATGTGTGTGTGTATATATGTACACACACATATACATATATATGTACATATATATGTACAATATATGTACATATATATATATATATATATATATATATATATATATATATATATATATATATATATATATATATATATATATATATATATATATATATATATATATATATATATATATATATATATATATATATATATATATGTATATATGTATGTATGTGTGTGTGTGTGTGTGTGTGTGTGTGTGTGTGTGGAGAGAGAGAGAGAGAGAGAGAGAGAGAGAGATGTTCATAAAAAGAGATAGACAAACAAGTGAGAGATGTGGATACAATATTTAATTCTTACAAGTGCCTACATAGACATGTGACTAGTTATTAATTGATCATAAATCTTTGGACCAATGGTTATAGTTTAAACATAATATTGGATTATTTGTAATTGACGTGTATACTCATTTTATATTTTTATCACACATGCACAATCCATTAGTGCCCTTATCCCCTTCTCCTCAAGATAAAAGACATTTGAAGGATTGTTCATAAATCATGTGTAGTTCAACAATATTTGACATGTCATTCATGATTGCACTAATTACTAAGTTGGATTTTATAGAGGAGAGAGAGAGGAGAGAGAGGAAACTATATGGAAATTGCATAAGATGTGTTATTTTCCATCAAACATATGTGGGAAGCTACAATTTATATGTGTTGGTTTGAATTCAATTTGATTGATCTATTGTGCCTTTCTTCTCACATCTCTTTTTGTACTTGTTTCTCACCTTTGAATCTTAAATTTCTCTACATTAGTGTTTTCTTTATACCCATACTTTTTTTTCTTTAATTCGATATACAACCTTATGGTGATGAAGATAATATTTTGTAACTAGCCATGTAAAGTGCCCCTACCCATCTTCTTGGTAGGAATAACCAATTCCCTCTATCATATATTGAATTGTTGTGATAGAAATCTCAATTGACCAAGTACCAACTATAGTTGAAGTAAGAGAACGTTTATCCAAATCTTGAAGAGCCTCTACTTATTCATTTAATTTCATTTGGCCTTTACTTGAATCATACACTATTGTCTTTCTTACAACAGAAACTTCTTTAATCTTCTCCTAGATGTTGATCAAGGTAACTTGAAGTCTATTTATAAATTTCTCATGGTCTGTCTCCATATCACTGGTAGCTTTAGAGAGGGTTAATGTACTAACTATGATACTATCCAAATTTTGAATAGTAGGGGAGGCTTCATATTTTAAACCATTGGTTTACTTCAGATTTCATGAAAAAACAACATTCTTGTTATCTATCTAGTTCATAATATACTTGACAATATTTGGGTTATCTAAAACAAAGACCCCCTACTCAATTGGGGTGTTTCCCCTTCCTAATGGGAATATTGGCATGGATTCCCAAGTCCACATCATTCTTTATGCCATGCAAAAGAATGAATAATGGATATGAGGGCATATTCTAAAGTTTTCTAGGGCTTCTTCATCTGAGAGGGTTTTTTCTTATCCTTCTGTTAGTTGTGTGTAGAGTCGCCTAATTCTTTTCCCAAGGATCTCCTTCAAACCTCCCTCTACCTATATTTGTTTTAAGTCTTCTCCTCATCACTTTTGCCTTCTCCGCTCCTTGAAGTTGTTGTCACAAGCTTCCGTGGTTGTATTCCCCTTTCTTTGAACCGCTTTGAACCACTTTGAACCTTAACTCAAAGTAGTTCGAAGTAGTTCAACCTAATATTTTCATACTAATGCTTCTTCCTTTGGCAGGAAGTTCTCTTTATGTGGTGGCCTTCATTGAAGCACTTCGAACCACTTTGAGTCTCAATTCAAAGCAGTTCAAAGTAGTTCTTGATCAGAACAGATGGCGATAATTTGTTTCTAAAATACGGCGCGCCGCCTTTCCACAATCAATTAAGGCTTGTGTTAGATATCAAAAATCAAAAGATTTTGTTCTTTTTCCAAGGAGGAAGTTGTCATCATTAGGAGTGGGAGAAAAGATCTTCGACTTGAAGGATGATCGGATATTGTACGAAATCAATCATTGTTGATTTATGTGAAAAGGGAAATCATTAAATGAAAAGCTCATGCTACAATGTTTCGAACGTGCCAAGGTTGATATGAGGTGATATGTCATCATGTCCATTAATGATCCAGTACTTTCACATGCAAATCTTTCCTTTAATAAAATCATTCAGTAGCTCAGTAAACTACTTTGTAATAGAGAAGGAGCTGTTAAGGAAGGTAGAGGAAGTCGTTTGGTTTTCAGCGTAAAGCAGGTGAGAATTTAGACATCTTTGTTTTGTTCTACAAATTTGTTGTTTTCAAAAGGATTGTCTAGCAGAGGTTTTGCTTGTTTTGTTGAAAATGAAGTCAGTCTTGCACTTTTTCGGCAATGCTTCTAGCCTAGAATGTAAGAGACCAGTGATCTGTGATACAAATTTAGAAGGGGTAAATGTGGGAAAGCTGCAAACAAATTTTCTTGAGAATACCAAAGAGGTTAAGGGGTGCATGGAAGTGTTAACAAGTGGGTTGATTGAAGCCGTTGCCTTTCCTCCTGCTTTCGTAAGCCCTGAACTTCTGCAACTTTGCATTGACCATTACGATGTTAGGAGTAGAAGCATAATAGATGTGAATGGCAACACAATACTTTCTATCTCAAGGGAAACTATTTCATCTATTTTACGATTAACAGCAAATACCTTTGCCGCATTTTCACCCACTTAAGCTTTGGCTGAATACTAGGAAACCCCTAACGTTTTCCGAAACACCCTTGCCAGAAAATGGACCGAAGTTAACTATGGAGGTGGATCTAGGCTACCCAAAGTCATTACGAAAGATCACATGAAACCCCATATACATGACCTAGTTGTATTATTGCACAGGGTGAAGGGTTCAGCTTATGTGTACTTGTTTGAAGAATGGATGTATAGATATATTGAAATTATCTTGAAAGGGTAGTGGATGGATTGGGCGGAGATCATTGCCAATTCCTTGAGGAACCAACTCAAAAGGGCCAAAGAATCTCACGAGGATTTCTATATGGCTTCATATTTGACTTATTGTATTGTCTATACATGTGATCTCACTATCCTTCCACATCGGGTATGGAACAAAGAAATAACCATTTTTCAGTATTGTCCTTTGTTGCAGAAAGACCGAGTTTTAGAAGATTTTCGTAAGGTGCATGATGTAGTGTATGGAAGCGTTTATTTGACTCTAAAGTGTGTTCAGGTGCCACAAATTTCTTCTGAGGCACATAAGCTAGTTCAACAATATGGGAGTCATTTCATTCAATTTCCTAGGTTCACATATTTAAGAGTTGGAGGCTTTGAGGATGAACCTCTGAAATTACCCCGATATGCTCTCGATTGTTTCATTTTGGCCGAATTATGCAAACAGCTTTTCTCAGTCATTAAAGATAATCTTCCTCAGGAGAATTGGGAAATAGCTTTTCCTATCGCACTGGACTCCTTAGTTTGTGCTAACATGAATAATGCTTCCATCATTGGAAACAATTTGCTGGGATTCAATCTTGGTTTCTACCACAGTAGGAGAAACTTTGATAGTAGGGGATATGCAGCTCTAACCCTTGGCCTTGAAGTAAATCTTTCGGACACACCTCATTTAGAAGATATATGGAGAGACTGTGGAAATGAAGAAGAGGTCTTGAAGAAAGACCATTCTAGATTAACCATACAACAAATCAATTCGTTCAGATTGAAGTTCAAAACACAAGGAATTATTGAAGACAATTCATACTTAATTGAACCTGGTTGGGAAGAATCAAATGAGGCAAAGTTTCTAGCAGTAGACTAGAGCAAAGAGGAGGAAGATGATATTAATTTGAGAGCTAGATCCATATTGACCTATATAGATGACTGGCTACAGAGGAAGAAAGGAGGAAATATCAATGAGTCTTCTCCTAGGGTTATTTCTTCCCCAGGACCACTTCAATCTAACATTCCATTTTCTCAAATTGCAGGGGACGCACCGATTCCAGAAAAGAAACTGAGGTCCTCTCCCCATTCGCAAGCTACAACTCCTAGGACGAGATCCCAATCCAAATTCAAAGCCTCAAAGCAGCCTAGTGTTCAGAAACAAAAGATGACATCTCAGGGGCAAAGTTCAGATGATAAATTTGTTTCCCTTGATGAAGTAGATGGTGAAGTCCAATTCATTGAAGCCCCAAGAATAGATCAGCCTAAATTCTTAACTCCAACTCGGGACACTCAGGTAACGTCAACCACTTCCTCTGTCCCTTCGTGGTTGTCAAATTCAATCAACAAGAAACGAAGTCTGCAACTGGTATCCACACCAGTAAAGGACATAGTCACTAGATATGCGGCCAGAGGTTCTAAGACAAAGAAAGTAAAAATGGATGCTTGTCTCACCAAAAACCCGGTGACAAGAAAAATCATAGCAGAGGTGGCCACTTATAAACAAAAGAAAGAATCTGGGGAGATCGAGGATGAAGGGTTCTAAGTTACTTCCTTTGAATTAGGTTCTATAAATAGGAGTATTGGCAACAATTTCTTTAAGTTCTCTGCTGACCACATGCTCACACAATCAGAGAGAGATTCCAAGGAAAAGAAAGAGCTAAAGGCAATGGTGGTGATGATGGCCGCATATATTGATTCTCTGATCAACCTAGGCGATTCTTCTATAATTCAGGTTCCACAACCTTTTGACCCCAACTCTGTTGAGAGCCAGCAATTGATGAAACAGATGTAGAAGGGAAAATTGTTAACTGATGCTATGACTAACTGGGCAAATAACATAATAAATCAAGGAAATAAATTCATTTTTGAAGTTGTCATCATCTACTTCGAAGGTGAAATGCTTCTAGGGGAGATTCAAACCTTGATCCCAATATGGGAAACAGAATTAGCACGCTGTCAAGCTATGGTTCTACAGGTCTCAGAGGTTGAAAATTTTGGGGTCCCCAAATTCCTGAGTGAAAATACTATGAAGGCCGTGGACCCCTGCATACTTTTCATTTTGAAGAACAATATGTGTTGGAAAGAGTCCATTTACAAAGAGACCATCAAAGAAATACAAAGCATCGAAAGCAAAATCACCAGAATGCACGAGGAGCTAGTAAAGGACATAAATATTGTCAATCCTACGGGCATCTTACAATTTGAGGAAGGGAATATGGACACTAAAACGTTAATCAAGAGTTTCACCAAGGCAGTAGAACAGATCAGGGACGAAGAATCGCCGAAGGCCGATGATTTCACCTCCTTGGCAATCATTGAATCTATGTTGCGCCTTAATGAGAGCTTGATGCCACATCAGAACCGAAAGGTAAAAGAGTATAAGTGGCAGAAAGACGCATGCAGAGCCCGAGTGATGAGCTTGAAGAACCCATACTCCCATGCTATGCAGGAATTTGTATCCACATTTTGGAGTTGGAAGCTGGTGCATTAAACCGTTGGAGGAGAGGAGAAAACTGACGCGGATACTGGGAGTTGAACGGTCGCCGGTTGGGGCTTTTCTTTTTGATAACGTTTTTCTAGTTTAATAACTGTTTCTTGTACCAATCTGATAGGGCTGGGTTTTAATGGAGGCCCTTCGGGTTTGAAAAACTATAAATGTTGGGGCATTGAACTGTGTTTTTTTTTTGGGGAAGCAAATAGGGGATAGAAAATAGAGATTAGATAGCAATATTTTAACATAGATTTGATTTTGATAACAGTATTTTGGGAACCAGTATATGAATGTTTTGGCTTTCAAGGACTTGGTGCATTAAAGTTCGAATATACATATATGGAGAATTTCAAATTATGCTTTGAAACTTTGTGTTCAGAGTGTTGAATTATTATTACTTTGTGAATGTGATTCGACGTTTTGAAAATCCCAAACTGATGTTGTTTGATTGTAAGTTCTTTAAAAGTTTTTCTTTCATTCATTGTTAATCATACATGTTAAAATTTAAGCGAAAGTTCACTCTTTGAAGTGAATTTCCTTCTATACATTAGTTCAGTCTGTTCATCTTCGAGCAGTTCCTTTTTTATATAATTACCTCACTACCCAGTAGTAGCTGAGAGATCTTTATGCACTTTGGGAAAAGTGTGAAAATGATTTCAAATTTATTTCAAATCTAATAAGGGAGTTGTACCTTTAGAAATTCAGAGAGGAAGTGTAAAGTAAGATAAGAGTGCTTCCTCAACTGCAGTGAATGATTTTCTTCTTTGTGATATTTGGGTATAGAGTTAATTTGGTAAACCAATTAAAAGGACAAATCTGTTCACTAACAGATTTTTGGCGACTCTGCTGGGGAGAGTCCCTTTTTGAAAGAGCCTTAACCCTTAGATGCAATGTGTAACAATGGTTCTTCCACATAATGAGGTCTTCCCTGTATTACAACCTAACCTCCGATTTGAAGATACTCAAGAAGACATAATCTCAGACTTGGCTGCAACCGCTTGGCGAGTACGTAGGAGTGGTCAACAATACCAACAAGTATTAGCGGTTCTTGAAAGAGAAGAGGAAAAAGCAGAATTGTTGAGAGGAGTGCCAAAAGTTCAAGCGGCGACCGTTGTGGATAGATTGGCCTAGGCACCTGCAAGGCCTTGAACTATAAGATAGAACTGGCTACTCGTAGATACACGAGAGGAGAAAGGGAAAAAGGAATTCTTGATGAAAACTTTGAGCCATTGAAAAACCTAAAAATTTTGCCAGATTTTAACGACCCCAAAAAGAAATAGATCAGATCTCAAAGCAGACCTAATTCGCCACCCAGACCATCTCCTTTCTCACCGTTGGTACAATCTTTACTTCCGTTGAGTACTCTTGTTCCAACCTACCTATCAATCCAACCCTTGTAAGTTATCCCACCTAACATGGCCGCTAATTAGCCTTGGGGGCAGAATATATGTCCACTGAATTTAGGTGTGAATCCCGCAGCACTTCCTAAAGGCGCTATTGAGATTCTACCCAAATTTAGTGGAGATGGCAAGGTTTCGACAGATGATCATTTGAGTGCTTTTCATTCTACTTGTGCTGTCATAAGTGTTCCTACACAAGAAGTTGCTGTGAGACTATTTGTGCGGACTTTGATCGATGCCACTGCTAACTGGTTTAATCATTTGCCCCATCATTCCATTACTAGTTGGGATGATATGAAGAATGCTTTTGAAAATAGATTTAAAACCCCTGAAAATGAATGTTCTCTATTTTCTCAGCTCAGTCAAATGAAGAAAGACATGCATGAACCCATGAGGGAGTTTGTGGCTAAATTTAATAGGCTGGTCCAAAGAATTCTTACAACATCTAGGCCCAGTGCGAAAAATTAGAAGTCGTTCTTTATTAATGCTGTTCCGACAGATATAAGTTTTCACCTCATTAAAGATGCTTGTGTTGATTTAGATGCTGCTCATAGATTGGTTATTCAATTGGAAGATGAATTCATTAATGTTGGTAAGTGGAAGAGAGATGTACATACTCCCGGAACTGCTTCATCTTCTACTCCCACAGACCCAGTTTTGCAGAAGTTGATGAATGACATATCAATGATGAAGAGACAGTAGAACAAGATCCATAACCCATACCAGGCCCCTTACCAGGACATTCACAGACGGCAACAGCCTCAAAATTTTGGTAAAACACCCCTGTTAACTGCTCCTCAAACAAGATTACAAATTAAAGAAGCTCCAAAAGAAACGATGTGTTCATTTCATACAACTGCAGATCGTGATGAACAAGAATGCCCCGATTGGCTAAATTGTATCCAACTAGCAAAAAATGCTATTGCAACAGAACGAATGATCAAAAACAAGAGTATCAAGAAGGGAGACTTAGGTTCTTATTTCCTGGAGTATGAATCTGACTCTGAAAGAGGAGGCGATGTTTATACAACACTCCAAGACCCTGCTTGCACCATAATGACTAGAGGCCAATAGAATCAAAAATTATATTCAGGAATTTCCCCCAATGTATCAAGTTCTAAAGGTAAGGAACATATGCATGCTGATGAAATCAAGATTGGAGAATCGAAAATCTTGTCCAGAATAGAAACGAAAGCTAGTACGTCGACTTTTGATATTGTTGAATTTTGCAAAACCTCTTCCATATGAATTTCTCCAGCTAAATATCTAAAACTTAACCCAAAAGAATTGGACAAGTTGGTTCAATATGTAAAGGGAAGTCCTGCTACTAATGCCCATGTTACGGATGAGGTTTCTGAGGATCCAAAGACTATCGACAAACTCGTCTTTGTATCTGAAAGATGCGCTAAGGGCACTGAAACCATTGCTAATTCTGTTCAAAAAGAAATAGAGGAAACTAAGCCCAATCCATTTTATATATCTTTGTTATTAAATGCTCAGAAACTTAGTAATTGCATCATTGACTCTAGAGCATCAGATAACATTATGCCCCAATCGGTCGCAAAAGCTCTTGGTTTGGAGCTCACAAAGACCTTTGGGTACTACTATGCTATGGACAGGAAACAAGTACCCCTGGTTGGTCAGGTAAAAGATGTGCAAGCTGTTCTTTATGCTTGCCCTGAAAAGAGGGTAAAACTTACTATTCTAGTAGCTGATATCCCAGCCAGCTATGGAATGTTGCTTAGTAGAACTTTTTGCAAAGACATGGGGGGAGAAATTAAAATGGATTGGTCAGAAGCATATATTCCTGTGGGGAAGAAGAAAATAAAGCTAGAACCTAAACCCAAGCATAAATATACTGTAGTACCCTCTGATAATCCTAAAGCACAGATATTGTATGAAGAATGTCAGTTCAGAAATTATAATTCTACTTGAAGAGCCATGCAGAGAAGAACAGAGAGAAGAGGTAAGTTCAGAACACACTTTATGGACCTTAGAATTCAATGGAAGCTACTTGAATTCAGGCTCAGGTGCAGGCGTTGTTCTCATTTCACCTTCTGGGAAAGTTTTTCCTTTTTCTTTTAAGCTAGACTTTCATAATACCAATAACACTGCAGAATATGAAGTGTTGCCTCTAGGTTTACAGGAAGCCAAAGCTAAAGGAGTAAAGTGCCTCAAGGTGAAAGGTGACGCTAAACTCATCGTGAAGCAGGTGAAAAAATAGTTTTCAGTGAAAAATGATAGATTGAAACATTATAGAAATTTAGTGTGGGATGAAATCAAATCATTTGAAGCATTCTCTATTGAATTCATTCCTCGTGTTCAAAACACAAAAGCTGACTCCTTAGCTGTCTCAGCGTCACTACTGCTACCACATCCTGAATTCAAAAGTGATACTTATAGGATTGAAGTGATTTATAGACCTAAGGTCCTAGACAATGTTAATCATTGGCAGGTTTTTAATGATGATGCGCAATTAAAGGAATTTATAACATGCGCTAGTGATTTTGCTGAAACCTTCTTTGAAGGGTCCGAACATTGTGGTAAACCCATTGGGGAAGAATCAATGGAAACAGGCGAGGTGATTCAGCTCTCAGGAAACAGGATCCCTAAAGGTTTGGTTTCCCTTGAACATCTTTTTGGTAGAAAAGATGATAGCACTCTAAATAAAGAGGTTGACTCTGATAAGAAAGAAGAAGAACCTGACAAGATCAACATTGGGAATGCAAAAAATCCTAAGTGGATTTCTATAGGATGAACTTGTTCTATAAAGGAAAAGGAGAAGTTGTCTGAACTCTTAATTAGATATCAGGATGTTTTTGCATGGAGTTACAGTGATTTAAAAAAATTTAGAAACGACGAATTTGTGCATCATATACTGTTGAAACCAGGGGCTACCACCTCTAGACAGAAACTCAGGAATTACAACCCCAAAGTTTTAGAAGCTATTTTTTGAGAAGTGGAAAAGATGTTGAAGGCTCGTATAATTTACCCAATACATCATTCAACATGGGTGGCAAATATCGTCCCTATAATGAAAAAGAATGGGGAAATAAGAATTTGCGTGGATTTTAGGAATTTGAATCAAGCAAGCCTCAAAGACAACTATGCACTTCTTACTATGGACCACGTCTTGCAAACAGTTGCCAGATCTGAAGTAATGTCTATGCTTGATGGCTATTCAGGATATAATCAGATCAGTGTTGCCTCAGAAGATCAACACAAGACAACCTTCATTACTCCTTGGGGAACCTTCACTTATAACCGAATGCCTTTTGGTCTAATTAACGATGGGGCCACTTTTCAGTGTGCTATGAACTCCTCCTTCAAGGACATCCGAGATAGGATAATCGTTATATATCTTGATGATTTGACTGTCTATTCAAAAAGGAGGAAACATCATTTGAGAGATTTGGAAAAATTCTGGGTAGATGTAGACAGCACGGTATCTCTTTGAACCCTAAAAAGTCTGTGTTCTTCGTGGAAGAAGGTAAATTTCTCAGGCATATTGTTTCCAAAGAGGGCATAAAAATTGATCCTGACAGGGTGAAAGCCATACAAAAACTGGTTTTGCCTACCAATAGAAGCGACCTGAAATATTTCTTCGGTCAGATCAATTTCTTGAGAAATTTTGTACCCGAATTCTCTGAGAAGGTGAAATATATGCTGGGTATGATGAGCGAAAGACATCCTTTTAGATGGCAAGAGGAGGGTAAAAAGGCCTTCGAAGACATCAAAACAGCTATTGCAAGTGCCCCAATGCTGGTGAGTCCTAACTTTAAAAAGGATTTCATTATCTATTGTTATGCTTCTGAACACTCTCTATCCAGTATTCTAACTCAGCAGAATGATGAAGGAGAAGAGGCTCCCATTGCCTTTATGAGTGTTCCCCTGAAGAGGCATGAATTAAATTACACTCCTATTGAAAAACATGCATTCACTATAGTAAAGGCATTGAAACAATTTAGGTATTATACCCTACATTCTCACTCTGTCGTGTATGTACCTGAAATCGCAGTCAAAAGCGTTTTAACTCAACAAGAAGTAGGGATGAATAAACGGGCAGTTTGGGTGACTAAAGTCCAAGAATATGATCTGACTATCAAGCCTACTTCTTTGGTGAGAGGGCGCGGTCTGTGCAAATTGATAGCTGAATGTAGAGACACATCCCCTGATAAATCCAAGTAAGCCCCTGCAGTCTTACTGTTTAGCCTAACAAATTCTTGGTTCTCAGACATTGCATATTTTCTATCATACAGTGAATGCCCACCAAATATGAATCATAAAGAGAGATGGAATTTAAGATTGAAAGCAACAAAATATGTGATTTCAAATGGTGTTCTTTATAAGAGGGGAATCGATGGGACCTTTTTAAGGTGTGTGGACACAGAACAACAGAAAAAATTGTTAAAAGCATATCATTCAGAGGCTTGCGGAGGACACTTCTCATCCACTGTTACTGCTTTTAAAATTCTCAGGAATTGTTTCTACTGGCTAGGTATGTTCAAAGATGCTTATAAATTTGTGAAAAACTGCAAAAAATGTCAATTGTTTACTGGACGCCCTCAATTAGCAGCATTGCCACTCAGGCCTGTGGTAATTGATGAGCCTTTTCGACAATGGGGTATTGATTTTATCGGACCCATAAATCCTCCATCAAGTGCCGGACATACCTACATTTTAACAGCAACAGATTATTTCACTAAATGGGTGGAAGCGATACCAACAAAAAAATCTAACTCCCAAGTAGTGTGCGAGTTCCTGATGGAGCAGATTTTTGTCAGATTTGGCGTACCTCAGAAAATAGTTTAAGATAATGCCACTTATTTTTCATTAGAAGAGATATCTCTTTTCTATTATGAACATGGTGTATCCTTGGCTCATTCGTTAGATTACTTCCCACAAGGGAACGAGCAAGTGGAATCCAGCAATAAAAATCTAGTGGCCATCATTAAAAAATTGGTTTCTGATAATTCCCGAGATTGGCACAAGGGACTTTATGAAGCATTATGCCCGTGGATCAAATTACACCAAAAAGAGCCATTGGAATGGCTCCCTTTGAACTAGTATATGGGATTGGGGCCCAGATATCCTTACCTTTGGAGTTATTAGCTACAAAATTGCAATCAGTCATAGAGGATCAATTCTTTAAGAATTCATTGGAAAAAAGAGTCATGTATCTGCACAAGTTGGAAAATGAGAGATGCAAACTGGTTGACCATATCACAGAACACCAGATAAATGTAAAACGTATCTTTGACAGAAGAGCTGGACCAAGAAATTTCCTTAAGCATGATGAAGTACTCTTGTGGGATAAGAGGAAAGAACCAAAAGGAACACATGGAAAATTTGAATCCCTTTGGAAAGGTCCATTCTTCATTTCAGAGATTGTTGGCCCTAATACTTTCCGATTGAGATATCCAGACGGAACAAATATGCCTTTTACATATAATGGGTAGGATTTGAAGTTGGTCAAATTCTGAGTTTTGATGTTCCCTGCCATGTACATAGCAATTTTGTCGTGTTTAGTTCTTCTTTTTCTTCTTGCTTTCTTTCCCGTTTGTTTTTGTTCTGTTTTTGTTCCTCTTTTTCTGAGTTCTCTGTGTATTCTGCATACATAGTCCCCAGTCAGAGCCCCTGTTAGTTGTGTGTAGAGTCGCCTAATTCTTTTCCCAAGGATCTCCTTCAAACCTCCCTCTACCTATATTTGTTTTAAGTCTTCTCCTCATCACTTTTGCCTTCTCCACTCCTTGAAGTTGTTGTCACAAGCTTCCGTGGTTGTATTCCCCTTTCTTTGAACCGCTGAACCACTTTGAACCTTAACTCAAAGTAGTTCGAAGTAGTTCAACCTAAGATTTTCATACTAATGCTTCTTCCTTTGGCAGGAAGTTCTCTTTATGTGGTGGCCTTCATTGAAGCACTTCGAACCACTTTGAGTCTCAGTTCAAAGCAGTTCAAAGTAGTTCTTGATCAGAATGGATGGCGATAATTTGTTTCTAAATACGGCGCGCCGCCTTTCCACAATCAATTAAGGTTCGTGTTAGATATCAAAAATCAAAAGATTTTGTTCTTTTTCCAAGGAGGAAGTCGTCATCATTAGGAGTGGGAGAAAAGATCTTCGACTTGAAGGATGATCGGATATTGTATGAAATCAATCATTGTTGATTTATGTGAAAAGGGAAATCATTAAATGAAAAGCTCATGAACAATGTTTCGAACGTGCCAAGGTTGATATGAGGTGATATGTCATCATGTCCATTAATGATCCAGTACTTCCGCATGCAAATCTTTCCTTTAATAAAACCGTTCAGTAGCTCAGTAAACTACTTTGTAATAGAGAAGGAGCTATTAAGGAAGGTAGAGGAAGTCGTTTGGTTTTTAGTGTAAAGTAGGTCAGAATTTAGACATCTTTGTTTTGTTCTGCAAATCTGTTATTTTCAAAAGGATTGTCTAGTAGAGGTTTTGCTTGTTTTGTTGAAAATGAAGTCAGTCTTGCACTTTTTCGGCAATGCTTCTAGCCTAGAATGTAAGAGACCAGTGATCTGTGATACGAATTTAGAAGGGGTAAATGTGGGAAAGCTACAAACAAATTTTCTTGAGAATACCAAAGAGGTTAAGTGGTGCATGGAAGTGTTAACAAGTGGGTTGATTGAAGCCACTGCCTTTCCTCCTGCTTTCGTAAGCCCTAAACTTTTGCAACTTTGCATTGACCATTACGATGTTAGGAGTAGAAGCATAATAGATGTGAATGGCAACACAATACTTTCTATCTCAATGGAAACCATTTCATCTATTTTATGATTAACAACAAATACCTTTGCCGCATTTTCACCCACTCAAGCTTTGGCTGAATACCAGGAAACCCCTAACATTTTTTGAAACACCCTTGCCAGAAAATGGACCGAAGTTAACTATGGAGGTGGGTCTAGGCTACC
Organism: Cupressus sempervirens; assembly: GCA_028749045.1. Lineage (NCBI taxonomy): Eukaryota > Viridiplantae > Streptophyta > Pinopsida > Cupressales > Cupressaceae > Cupressus > Cupressus sempervirens. Next base: position 27,828,764 of record CM053785.1, on the reverse strand, counting down.
CAAAGTCATTACGAAAGATCACATGAAACCCCATATACATGACCTGGTTGTATTATTGCACAAGGTGAAGGGTTTAGTTGATGTGTATTAGTTTGAAGAATGGATGTATTGATATATTGAAATTATCTTGAAAGGCGAGCAGTGGATGGATTGGGCGGAGATCATTGCCAATTCCTTGAGGAACCAACTCAAAAGGGCCAAAGAATCTCGCGAGGATTTCTATATGGATTCATATTTGACTTATTGTATTGTTTGTACATGTGATCTCACTATCCTTCCACATGGGGTATGGAACGAAGAAATAACCATTTTTCAGTATTGTCCTTTGTTGTAGAAAGATCAAGTTTTAGAAGATTTTCGTAAGGTGCATGATGTAGTGTATGGAAGCGTTTATTTGACTCTAAAGTGTGTTCAGGTGCCATGACTTTCTTCTGAGGCACATAAGCTAGTTCAACAATATGGGAGTCATTTCATTCAATTTCCCAAGTTCACATTTTTAAGAGTTAGAGGCTTTGAGGATGAACCTTTGAAATTACCCCGATATGCTCTCGATTGTTTCATTTTGGCTGAATTATGCAGATAGCTTTTCTTAGTCATTAAAGATAATCTTCCTCAGGAGAATTGGGAAATAGCTTTTCCTATCGCACTGGACTCCTTAGTTTGTGCTAACATGAATAATGCTTCCATCATTGGAAACAATTTGCTGGGATTCAATCTTGGTTTCTACCACAGTAGGAGAAACTTTGATAGTAGGGGATAAGCAGCTCTAACCCTTGGCCTTGAAGTAAATCTTTCGGACACACCTCATTTAGAAGATCTATGGAGAGACTGTGGAAATGAAGAAGAGGTATTAAAGAAAGACCATTCTAGATTAACCATACAACAAATCAATTCGTTCAGATTGAAGATCAAAACACAAGGAATTATTGAAGACAATTCATACTTAATTGAACCTGGTTGGGAAGAATCAAATGAGGCAAAGTTTCTAGCAGTAGACTAGAGCAAAGAGGAGGAAGATGATATTAATTTGAGAGCTAGATCCATATTGACCTATACAGATGACTGGCTACAGAGGAAGAAAGGAGGAAATATCAATGAGTCTTCTCCTAGGGTAATTTCTTCCCCAGGACCACTTCAATCTAACATTCCATTTTCTCATATTGCAAGGGACACACCAATTCTAGAAAAGAAACTGAGGTGCTCTCCCCATTCTCAAGCTATGGCTCCTAGGACGAGATCCCAATCCAAATTCAAAGCCTCAAAGCAGCCTAGTGTTCAGAAACAAAAGATGACATCTCAGGGGCAAAGTTTAGATGATAAATTTGTTTCCCCTGACGAAGTAGATGGTGAAGTCCAATTCATTGAAGCCCCAAGAATAGATCAGCCTAAATTCTTAACTCCAACTTGGGACACTCAAGTAATGTCAACCACTTCCTCTGTCCCTTCGTGGTTGTCAAATTCAATCAACAAGAAACAGAGTCTGCAACCGGTATCCACACCAGTAAAGGACATAGTCACTAGATATGCGGCCAGAGGTTCTAAGACAAAGAAAGTAAAAATGGATGCTTGTCTCACCAAAAACCCGGTGACAAGAAAAATCACAACAGAGGTGGCCACTTATAAACAAAAGAAAGAATCTGGGGAGATCGAGGATGAAGGGTTCCAAGTTACTTCCTTTGAATTAGGTTCTATAAATAGGAGTACTGGTAATAATTTCTTTAAGTTCTCTGCTGACCACATGCTCACACAATCAAAGAGAGATTCCAAGGAAAAGAAAGAGCTAAAGGCAATGGTGGTGATGATGGCCGCATATATCGATTCTCTGATCAACCTAGGTGATTCTCCTATAATTCAGGTTCCACAACCTTTTGACCCCAACTCTATTGAGAGCCAACAATTGATGAAATAGATGTAGAAGGGAAAACTGTTAACTAATGCTATGACTAATTGGGCGAATAACATAATAAATCAAGGAAATAAATTCATTTTTGAAGTTGTCAGCATCTACTCCAAAGGTGAAATGCTTCTAGGGGAGATTCAAACCTTGATCCCAATATGGGAAACCGAATTAGCACGTTGTCAAGCTGTGGTTCTACAGGTCTTAGAGGTTGAAAATTTTGGGGTCCCCAAATTCCTGAGTGAAAATCCTATGAAGGCCATGGACCCCTGCATACTTTTCATTTTGAAGAACAATATGTGTTGGAAAGAGTCCATTTACAAAGAGATCATCAAAGAAATACAAAGCATCGAAAGTAAAATCATCGGAATGCACGAGGAGCTAGTAAAGGACATAAATATTGTCAATCCTACGGGCATCTTACAATTCAAGGAAGGGAATATGGACATTGAAATGTTAATCAAGAGTTTCACCAGGGCAGTAGAACAGATCAGGGACGAAGAATCGCCGAAGGTCGATGATTTCACCTCCTTGGCAAGCATTAAATCTATGTTGTGCCTTAATGAGAGCTTGATTCCTCATCAAAACCAAAAGGTAAAAGAGTATAAGTGGCAGAAAGACGCATGCAGAGCCCAGGTGATGAGCTTGAAGAACCCATACTCCATGCTACACAGGAATTTGTAGCCACGTTTCTGAGTTGGAAGCTAGTGCGTCAAACCGTTGGAGGAGAGGAGAAAACTGACGCGGATACTGGGAGTTGAATGGTCGCTGGTTGGGGCTTTTCTTTTTTATAACTGTTTTCTAGTTTTATAACTATTTCTTGTACCAATCTGATAGGGCGGGGTTTTAATGGAGGCCCTTCGGGTTTGAAAAACTATAAATGCTGGGGCATTGAACTGTGGTTTTTTTTGGGGAAGCAAATAGGGGATAGAAAATAGAGATTAGATAGCAATATTTTAACATAGATTTGATTTTGATAACAGTATTTTGGGAACCAGTATATGAATGTTTTGGCTTTCAAGAACTTGGTGCATTAAAGTTCGAATATACATATATGGAGAATTTCGAATTATGCTTTGAAACTTTGTGTTCAGAGTGTTGAATTATTATTACTTTGTGAATGTGATTCGACGTTTCGAAAATCCCAAACTGCTGTTGTTTGATTGCAAGTTCTTTAAAAGTTTTTCTTTCATTCATTGTTAATCATACATGTTAAAATTTAAGCAGAAGTTCACTCTTTGAAGTGAATTTTCTTCTATACATTAGTTCAGTCTGTTCATCTTCGAGCAGTTCCTTTTTTATATAATTACCTCACTACCCAGGAGTAGCTGAGAGATCTTTATGCACTTTGGGAAAAGTGTGAAAATGATTTCAAATTTATTTCAAATCTAATAAGGGAGTTGTACCTTTAGAAATTCAGAGAGGAAGTGTAAAGTAAGATAAGAGTGCTTCCTCAACTGCAGTGAATGATTTTGTTCTTTGTGATATTTGGGTATAGAGTTAATTTGGTAAACCAATTAAAAGGACAAATCTGTTCACTAACACCTTCATAGAGAGGGGTCCCTCTTATCCTTAGATTTAACCAAACTTGAAGCCGTAAATTCCCCTTTTCTTTTTTTTATGAGAGATGGGTTCCCTAGAATGCAAAACCACTTCATCAAAAGGCGTGTAGTCTAACCCCTCAACATCATAAATAATATTCTTTTGTAAGAAGATAAAGTAGTTGAGGGTCATTTTCTATTATTTAAATAAAAAATCTTGTCGCCATCTGAATCAAACTCATCTTTGTCTAAGGAACCCTCCTCACCAAAATAAACTATTACATTATTTTGAAACTCTATACCTATTTTGGGGGGCATAGTCCTTTGAATGTTAGGAGTTCTTGTGTCTCCCATTATGTGTAGGATCAGGGCTTCATGCATAATGGGAAAAGATGGGATTTTTGCATGGGCAAAAATACTATGATTCATAGAAGTTGAAAAATAATACAGTAACAAGATGCATTTCTTATAGAAAAAAAGTGATTTAGAATCATGAAATGACAATTGTAAATGCTAGTAAATTTACCATCTAGACCTTTAGACATCACATGATTAACTGTGCAACATCATCTTATGGGTACTCGAGAGAAGCCTTATCATAACCATCTTCATACTTTTTGAACACCTTCTTTCTTTTGCCTTGCAAAAAGAAGACACCCAAAACATGATTAGCACTCTTGGACTATCATGATAGAACTTTGTCCCTTCCACCAAAGTATCGAAGACCTTGGCAATCAATTCTTCATTAATATCTAGCTCGAGGCCACACACTCTCAAAGTTCCTTCATTCAAACCTTCAACACAAGATTTTATAACTTAAATATCCCTCTTATTGAGCTTTCCATATAGGTAATCAAGCCCCCAACAAAGAGCTTTGACTAGATCAATTCTATCTTCTGATATGTATCATAAACAATGGGTTCAAGCCCATAACGATCTCCCCTCATTATGTCTGCACAAAAATGATCTTCAACACACCAAAAAAATGGACATGAATAATGAAAATATAGACTTTAATACTATCACATACTTTGGCCAACTTGACATTAATGAGGCCCTAGTACGAACAACCATTCATAGACATATTACCATCATTATCAAGAAACAAAATCGATTAACATGTCTTAGCATCATTCCAAATTAATATTCGACTATCATTTGGGTATTATCATTAATACATCAAATCACCATATGTTGAGACACAACTCCTAAGTTGGCCAACCTCTTACTCACAAAGTTGTGTTTTTGGAAGAACTATAGTGATTTTATGATCTTTAAAGATATTTAATTTAATTCATTTCTCATTATAATTAATAATATAAATATAACTTTTTATTCTCATGACATGAATTTTCATGAACTAATACTCATATAACATAATTTACTAATTTTGACTCGAAAACTACACACTTAAATCCTAATAATAATATCACAATTTGATTTGTTGTAAGAAATATCTCCTACTTATCAATTCCAATTTTTTCGAGACAAAGTAAGATGTTGATTCTTCCCATCATTATATTGTTTAGATGAAAGCAACATTCTCATTCTAATGCATTACATAATCACTTTGTCATTATAATAGGAATTAAGAAATCTGCCAGTTTTAAGAGAATGCATAAGATTAGCCCAATAATAATTTTAATTGATAGAGAAGGGACTATTCATTTAAAAAATTGAACTTTAGCCAAAAGTGGTTTGTTTAGTCTTAAAAAAAGACAAGAATTAAATTCTAAAGGCGAAGTGATCATGGAGAAGGGTATCCTGTATCAGAGGACGTTGTGGTGCAACAAATTCACATTTAACTTTCAAAGATGCGATTCGAATAACTGTTTGGACAAAAAAAGACATTGAAGTAACATCCCCTTGCATCATTTCATGGAAGAACGCATTTGCTGTAATAAATTCATAAACCAAAAACATTGTGACAAAATATCAACTCAAGAGAGAGATTTTACGTGGACGAAAAATCCAAAGATAAAAGAATGGGATTGAAATGATGATGTGGGTGGTGAATGTATTATTAAGAGGCCGTCAATTCATGTTTCCTTTGAATGACCGGAGAATTGAAGTTTCATTTTATGGACCGTCAATTGCATTAAAGCCGACAGTGCAGTTGGGTGCTCCATTCGCGTGATAATGGGCAGAAAAATGTAGGCATGATGATCTTTCATGGGACAATCCCAAAGCAATGAATAAAGGAGGACTCTGGAAAAGTATGTGAGAGCGACAAGCAACATGGACTCACATGCAGCCATCAAAACTTGTTTCATGCATTACACTCTGTCAAGGATTACGACGTTTACCATTCATTTCTTGTTTCATCACTATTTCATGAAGATAATATTTTAATGCTGAAATTTATGTATAAATGATCAGTTATGAGGTTATAGGGCAGTGTCCTTTTAAATGAATTTGGCCCAATGCACATCCCTCAGCTTTGCTCTTCAATTTTTAATATAATGTGTTGTGTTAACATAATTTTATATTCACCAATAGGGGAGAGGACCCAGTTTTTGAACGTGTTCCAATAGTTGTGAATGGAGTTGTTCACTTGATACCTACACTTATTAACTTAATGTCCAATTTTTTTGACAACATTGTACCAATACTTGTGACTTTGAAGTTGTTAGTACAATGCTAACTATCCAAAATTGAATAAAATGTACCTTTAGTTATAAAAATTAACCAATAATGTGATGCCACATCAGCTATTCAACTATGGGTACCCTTTATGCACGATCATTGGTCTCACATTTTTTTTGGGCTGTTTTGGACAACTTGGCAAAAAGCATGTTGATGTGGCATCATAATAGGTGACATGGACTTGAAACCTTAGTTATAAGTAGGCGACTCGCCAAATAAGCTGCTGTAAAAAGCTAGGAGTGATTTAAAATTTTTATGTAGGGTTTTGATAAGTGCAAAGTTAGGGTGTTCAAGTACTAGGTCCTCTCCCCTAGTATCAATTATTTTTTATTCATTTGATAGTATTTTTTTATTCATTTAATTAAAAAATAGAATAAAGATGCTTAAGGTTAGACATATTTCTTAATCTTTATTTCTATGTTTGTTAACATTTTATATATATTTATTTGTATTTTGTTCACTTTTTACACTTTTTCATATATCATGATTAAATATTTATTCTATCTAGAGATATTATTACTCCGTCGTTTTCAAATAGGATTGACCACATATTTGTAGATTTGGCTTTTAACTTTCTAAATTCAAGTTCAAATTTTATCAATTTGCCATTCATTTCACCAATGATCATGCGTTGACTAAAAATACATTTAATAAGCTATTGATGCATTAGTATCTAGGGTCATTCAATTGCATTCATTTCACACTCTTTCATACTTGTTATGAGATCCCCTCTCAACTTAGATCACTTGAACATTCAAGGATAAATTATTAAAATAATTTTATTTAGGACATTAGAATGAATAACATCATTATCTATGACAAATTTAAATAATTGATTGTGGTTTGCCAATCCTTTGCATGAAGCCATAGAGTGAGCATCTTAGGAGATTTGACCTCAGACAATGCATATCCTAATGATAAAAAAAAAACATGAACTTATGTTTAAATATTACTAATTTTCTTCAAGTAAAGTTGACTTTAGCAAATCAAAGATATTATCGAAATAAATCTTCTATTCGTGATTGTTTTCCCTAGGAAGACTATATTTATTCAAAGAAAATACATCATTAACAATTATGTCATATTTTTTTGTGTTTCTCCTAAATTTAGATAAGTGTTCTCATTGCTATGAAACTATGGTCAAGTGGAAGGTCGGCTAATATAAGGCAGAGAGGTCGGTGAAGCTTGACACCGAGTAGATACGATGTTACCAAATAGAGAAAAATATCAAGTGAAGTTTAAGTCACCAAACATAATGATAACTGAGTGCAAAGATTACCGAGCATGGATATTACTGAGGGACAACATGCTTACCAAGCTATTCTCTCAGTATTTACCAAGAAACACAAGATGATCATGAAAGTTTGTATATGCATAGCATTTTATGTAGTTGAATCCTACCGAGCTAGAAAATGATTTATGAATATCAAGGAGATGATTAGACAAAATTTGTTGGGATTCATGCATGATTTTATGGATCCAATGCACAAGGGTAAACCAACAAAAATAAAGAAAGGAATATTGGTAAGGGAGAATAGATGATGATCATTGATTCATTTAACCAAAAATTCCAAAAGATTTCAAACCCTAATTATGTCATGTATGATGGAAGGCACAATAATTCTTTATAAAGATGGATCAAGGGTTAAAAGCACAAATCTATGTCACCTTTTAGGCTAGTTGAACCTATTTTGGCCAAATCTCATCTCTCTATCAAAACTCAACTTTCTTCAAAAACTAAAAATGCCCTTTTATAGATCTCAGAGTCAAGATCATCACCATATAAATTTGTATAATGTTTTGATTAGTTATAACATGTTATAATTCCAAAATATTGTAAGTACATTTTTTAACATTTGAGAAGACGCTACTTAAAAAAGGAAAAATAATAGTAAATCATATTAAAAAAATTAAAAATTATATTTAGTGCTAGAAGAGAGAGTCTTCTTCAAGAATATGTTATTTAAAAAGAAAAAAGGTGTAGATTTGATAGGAGAAAAAAACTATCAATTTTGATAAGTTCAACTTTGAGTACTCATAAGATGGAGAGAAGGAAGGACATTAAGTGGGATTTGCATTATAAAGATTTTTTTAAACTCAATTTTGATGGAGCTTCAAGAGGAAACCCTGGGATTTCAGGGGCAGGTTATGTCTTACGAGATTCTAATTCCCTAGTTATTCAGGCAACATTTTTCAGGATTCCAATTAGTTCTAATAACATTGTTGAGGAAAGGGCTTTACATTTGGGAATTGGTCTTGCAATTTCTAATGGCATTCGGAGAATCCACATAGAAGGGGATTCTCAAATTATAACTTCAGCTATTACATTAGGACATTATGCTAGTTGGGAGATCCACTACATTGTATAGGAGGTGAGGGTGTTACTTTTTAAATTTGTCAAATTCAAAATTTCACATTGCTTTAGGGAGGCTAATAGGTTAGATAATTGGCTAGCCAATAAAGGGGCTACTTTGGATAAAGGGTTGATTGAATGAGATCCAACATCATTAGCAAGTTCATTGATAGTTGATAAAGATTTGGCATGGGTGTTGGGTGAAGTCTCTTCATTTAGTATATGATAGATGACTAGGGGTTTCAAGCTTCTCACGTAGTATTTTGGATTTGAATTTGCTTCTGATTTATTTTTTGGGCAAATTCCAGTTGTTTCTCATTGAATATATATTGTTCATTCGACTGCGAAGGGAGGTTTTATTCACTGCTTCTTTCCTCCTGGAGTCTTTTAAATTAGTTTAGAATAAAATATAATGGCTTCGTCCATTTTTTACCAAAAAAAAAGGAAAACTTTGATTACTCATAACAAAGAAAATATACATCAAAAACCAATTTTCTTTTTCAACTAGCTATACATGTTAATTTTAAAATATTTTTAAATTAGAGAAAAAACATATCATTTGCATATACTTATTTGATGAGAACTACACCTTATATTTTTCATAGTTAAAAAGATGGCTAGGTCCATACTCAATTCATGAGAATTGGGGAGAAGATTCTTATTTTATAAAATAACTTTTAGGAGATATTCTGGAGTTGCTAGTTCATGGACGATTCTTGAAAAGATATTTCTATTGAAGTACTTATTTTTCCATGAACATTAGTTTTCTATATTTTGTAAATTTTTATATAGCCCTATGGTTCTTGTTTGTAGAAGAGTTTGGAGAAGTATCTAAGGGAAGTGTGTATGATGAATCTAAAGCTTCTATATCATATTTGATAGAAAAGAATCAAACCCTAATCAAGCAGATGGAATTATTGAAGAAAGATCAAGAAACTCAATCTGTGATAATGTATGAGATCATGGAACAGAAGAGGCAAGTTGAAGATGACAAGAGAATGAATGAAGAAAATAAGAGGAACATGACTACTAGAATGGATGGGAAAGAAACTGAATCTTAGGAGTTGATTCAAAATCAATATGGAATGATAAATCAACTACTTGGTGTTAATCATGAGATCACTAAAAAGATGGAAGAGATTGTTGGATTGAGGTAAGAGAATGAACAATTGTGAAATGAGCTAGAGTTGAGAAGGAAACCAATCACATACTAAAGAGATCTAAGGAAAGTATCAAAAAATTAGATGAATAAATAAGGAGTCAAAGAATAATGAGAGATACACTATAATGGGCTATACTAAGCCTTTAAAAACCAAGAAAGGAGAATCATCAAAGCAAGATAAGAGAAGGAATGTTTATTTCGATCCAAAACCAAAGAAGTCAACATGTTATTATTGTTGAAAACTTGGCCACATAGCCAATGTATATAGGAGCAAGATTGGTAAGACTAATGTTACTCCTAAGTTTGATGGTTTCTATTATAGGTGCAATAAGTATGATCATCAAGAATTTGAGCTCAAATCAATCATTACCAAAATTACAAAGAAAAAGAAGTTTGAAGATTATTTCTACACATGCACTAAGTGGACATAAGGCACAAGATCATAGATCATAGAAAAATAAAAACTAGAAACTGAGCAGATAAGGTAATACAATCAATAGGGATACAACACTTGGATTACATGCACAACATGCGGAAGATATGGATGCATTGTAGAAAATTGCATGAGGATGCACATGAGAGATCTAGCACTTGGAAGAATACTGATTTTTTTTGTTTTGTTTTGGTTTAATTGGTTTCGATTGAAACTACCTTCAAAAGTAGCTTTGGTTGAAACTTTTATAGTTTCTATTGAAACTATATCATTACTTTCTATCAAAAGTTTTTTTGCCAAAAATCTATCTTTCACGATTTTGGAAGAATTTCTTCCTCCAAAAAAGTGTAACCCACTATTGTGGGTTCACCCCATGGTATGTTTTCAATGTCATCAGATCAACCATCTAAGAAAAAATTGTAGGTACCAAGAATTAACACCTAATGACAAAGAAACAAAAGGAAAAGGGCTAGGTTGATTTCAATGAAATTCATAATTAGATGAAAAAGACATTGAGAAGGAGGACAAAAGAAAACATAATTACAATTAAAGCACTTTGTGACACCTCATCCCCAAACTCAGACTAATCCACAAGGGTGTGTATGGGAACTACATTTGTACTATGAAATCATTTATCAACCACTTAGATTCTTGGAATAATATCCATAATAACATATGTAAGATGGAATAACATAACTCATGTAAAGTTGAAAGACAATTTGGTTGGTGAGTTCAACTAAGCAAGATAGTAAGTTAGTGTTAATGCACTATTAACTAAGCATTATTTTGAGCTCGTTAAAGAAGCTCAATCGGTATGCAACCAAGTTGGAAAGAAGAACATTTATTGTGCCCTACCTAACCCTGAAGGAACTTTACCTATAAACAAGGATTTCAAATGATTCATTCTTACCTTGCTTACACAAACATTTCAAAGTGATATTAAGTGATTTTGAGCTATCATCGTGCATGATTGAATTTTGAACTATGTCCAGTGAATTGGTGAGAGATTTTCACTATTAGAGTGATCTGGAGGAAGGTTTGTGTGCACCCAAGAAAGTTCATCACTATTTATTAAAACCCTAGCTGATCAAATTTAAAAAAATAGCATCCACCTCTGCACCAGTGAAGACATCAAAGGTTGGGAAAAATAAATTGATAAAGAATGATGACTACAATGAGCCAAACTACCATCTATATCTTGAGATTGTAATGGAACTATTGAAACTAAAAGCATATTATCCATACCTTTGAGGGTTTAGCTCATTCATGAAAATTGAGCATATATTCATTGCAAGATTGGTGAAGAAGTATTTGAGGGAAGTGTGTCTGATGAATCTAAAGCTTCTATATCAAATTTGATAGAAAATAACCAAACCCTAATCAAGCAAATGGAATTATTGAAGAAAGATCAAGAATCTGTGTGAGATCATGGAACAAAAGACACTAGCTAAAGATGGCAAGAGAATGGATGAAGAAGATAAGAGGAACATGACTACTAGAATGGATGAGAAAGAAACTGAAATTTAGAAGTTGATTTAAAATCAATATGAAATGGTAAATCAACTACTCGTTGTTAATCATGAGCTCACTAGAAAGATGGAAGAGATTGTTGGATTGAGGTCAGCAAATGAACAATTGAGAAATGAGCTAGAGAGTGAGAAGGAAATGAATGAACGACTAAAGAGATCTAAGGAAAGTATCAAAAAATTAAATGAATAACTAAGGAGTTAGAGAATACTAAGAGATACCACTAGAATGGGCTATATCGAGCCTTCAACAATTGAGAAAGGGGAATCATTAAAGCAAGATAAGAGAAGGAATTTTTATGCCAATCCAAAAACCTAAGAAGTCAACATGCTATTATTGTGGAAAACTTGGTCACATAGCTAATGTCTACGAGAGCAAGGTTGGTAAGACTAATGTTAGTCCTAAGTATGATGGTTACGATTATAACTATAATTGCAGATCAAGAATTAACAAGATTACAAATAATAAGAAGTTTGAAGATTATTTCTACATGTGCACTAAGTGTACATAAGACACAAGATTGTGGATTATAGAAAAAGAAAATCTAGAAACCGAGTAGACAAGGTAATACAGTCAATTGGGATACAACACTTGGGTTACATATACAACATGTGGAAGATATGGACACATTATAGAAAATTGCACGAGGATGCACATGAGTGGAAGATTTGACATTTGGAAGAATACTAGCATTGCATCTTTTCATTGTCATCAAATCAATCATCTAAGAAAAAACTATAAGTACCAAGCATTAACATCTAATGACAAAGAAACCAAAGGACAAGGGCTAGGTTGATATTGATGAAATTCATAATCAGATGAAAAAGCCATGGAGAAAGAAGACAAAAGATAACAGAACCATAATTGAGGTAGTTGGCGACACCTCATCCACAACCTTAAACTAATTCACAAGAGTGTGTATGGAAATTTCATTTGTACTATTAAATCATTTATCAGCTCCTTAGATTCTTGGAATGATATACATAATAACATATGTGGGATGGAATAAAACAACTCATGTAAAGGTGAAAGAAAATTTGGTTGGTGAGTTCAATTGGGCAAGATAGTAAGTTAGTGTTAATGTACTATTAACTAAGAAATATTTTGAGCTCATTAAAGAAGCTTGATTAGTATGCAACCAAGTTGAAAAGGAGAGAATTTATTGTGCCCTACCTAGCCTTAAAGTAACTTTACCTATAAATAGGGATTTCCAATGATTCATTTTACCTTGCATACACAAACATTTCAAAGTGATATTAAGTGATTTTGAGCTATCATTGTGCACAATTGAATTATGAACTATATCCAATGAATTGGTGAGAGATTTGAACTATTATAGTGGTTTGGGGGAAGGTTTGTGTGCACCCAAGAAAGTTCATCACTATTTATTGAAACTCTAGCTCATGAAATTGAAAAACACCATCAACCTCTACACCAGTGAAGACATAAAAGGTTGGAAAAGTTGAATTGATAAAGAATGATGACTGAAATGAGCCAAACTACAATCTATATCCTAATATTGTGATGAAAACTAATGAAACTAAAAAAATATTCTCTATACCTCTGAGGGTTTAGCCCATTCATGAAAATCGAGCACATATTCATTGCAAGATTAGTGAAGTTGGTGATTAGGAGTTGTAGCAAGCTTATGGAGACTTATATGTAGATGGGATATTATAGAATGATCATAAGCACTTGTCCAGATAAAACATTTAACTTATGCCCTATATTTTTTGAAGGTTTTCAAGACTAAGTGGATCCACATTGTCCTTATCCAAGTATATGGATAGTTTATGTGGTTAGAAGGACCGATACAGATCACAAGGGATTTAATGCACATGGTTTTTGTTCTCACAAAAGGTTGCACCCTTGTCCAAGTTTTTACCTAAGGAAAACCTTTTGAAACATGGAAACAACCTCCAAGCTATGGGACTTGACTATGAGATTGAGTCTCCAGAGAAGGTCGACTTCCTCTGTTATCAGAATGCACTTAAACTACACTTGAAGAGAAAAGGGAGAAGAAATGCATGAAAGCAACTACCTAATCTAGTCTAAGGAGGTGATGCAGAAAAATAGGGTGTTGAATCCTACCTTTGCCCATATATGCACAACTAACCAACCATAACTTCAAAGAACACAGATTTAGCCCTTGTTTACTCTAACAACCACATGTACATTAGACAACAAAAGAATGTTATAGGAAGAAACTTTACTCAATATCATTCAACTACCAAAATGAATACAATCATGAAAATTACATAATATAGACAAGATCATTAACTAGAGGCAAAGAAGTCTTACACTGTGTGTTAATGGCTAAAAGAGGTACAACAAAGAGTTATAATGGCTCAGAGGCAAAGGGAATTTACAATGCACATGCAAAACGTACCAAGGAAAATAGAGAAGAATCTATATTTTTTTAGAAATTACAAAAAATGTGCCTTTATAGCTTAAGCATAACTAGATATTTCTAACATAACTACTTCACAACCACTACATCCAACCACAATTGCAAATTTGGAAAATATCTAATCCAAGTACAAAACTAGATGTTGGTAATTCACTTGTCCACCAAACAAAGCTATGAGAGATCACGAACGATGGTCATTAACTTTTGACTAAATAGATGGATCAAGAGGTGGCGATGGAGTGTTTCTTTGCATTTATCAGACCTAGGAAATGATGAAAGTGGTTGCAAAAGATTGAAAAGATCAGATTCATCATCAAGGATCTACTTCTGTTGTCATAATGCACCAAATTAGTTGTGTTACTTGGTTGACTAGAGTTAACCATCAAGCCTTGCAATGTGGACCAAACATCTTTTACCATTCTTCCACTATGCGAAGTCTTCATGCTTTGATCGCCCGTGATTGCAACTTTGCCACCACCTTTCTTCAATAATAGTTCTTGCTTGCAAAATCGCAACCAATTGGTTATCGCTACTTCATAGCCTACCCTTGGCATCTTTCATTAACCACCACAACCTTGTGAAGATCGAGATCCTAACTATAGTTCCATTGTCACCACTTTGATTCAAAATTCACCTTCTAACCTTGTGACCAAGAAAAATCAAAGAAATTGCTTGACTGCAACTCTAACCATAACATCCTTCTTACATGTTGTGATAGTGCACTAGCCATAGATCTAACGGTGAAAAATGCATCCTTGAAACACTGAAGATTTTTCCCTTACCAAACTGTCGTGACTTAAACCACAGTATGCCAAACTCACCCTACAACCATGCAAAAACAACGCAATCACCCTGTCGAGACCCTGAATTTGGTTGAACAAGCTAACTCTACGACGATGCGAATACAAGCAATTGTGCCTTCGCCACCTTGACCCATATTAGCACCTAACCCACTGTGACTATGTGAATTGCACAGTCGCAACTTGAAATGTTCTAAGGCATACATGAAATAAAGTCCTGAGACTTAAGATAAAGACATGACCAAAGTTTAAAATAGATCATTATGAAATATTTGAACATTTAAAAAAGTATGACAGTTAGATGGCTCAACATTTGAAATCAATTTGTTGGTGGGAAGGCATTTTTGGATAATAGTTTCTTGGTATCCCATTGTCAAGGAGGCTAAAGCCATGAGGGAAACATCGAGTCAAGATGGAGAAGGACACTAATGCAAGTTGGTATAGTAGAGGTCTCTAAGTATCCATGATAAGGGATTCGAAACAAAGTTTTCCACTTGTGTAATTTCCTACAAGACATTTTAGTTGAGCAAACCAAATAGTGCACTGTATGGAGCAATAGACTTGGCTTATAAGATTGTGAAGAATGGTTTCAAGATAGACCTAGTCAAGCTCCTACTGAAGAAATTTGAAGATATTATGAGGAAAATCTGAGTGGCCAAGATCAACACATTGAAATATGATTTGCTCTTAGTATGCATATTCTCTTATTTATAGAGTTATTTCCCTACTATTGGAGATGTGAATTGGGACACAAATAGGCCTATAATTTACCAAATCAATGATTATATTATTAGTTTGGATTAGAATTTTGAGAAGGTTATGAATGAATATGGTAAGCAATTTAAATCTAAAATGCAACATAAGTTCATGATTCCATCTCAGCTACAAGAAGACTAAAAAGATACTATTTTAGTTCTAGTTTCTATAAACACATGTTTGATTAAGGTAGTTGAAAAAAAAATTGCATGGTTAGAACTAATGGATTATGAGGTCAACATTGACCGAGCTACTCAGGCTATTGAAGCACTATTAAATGAACCTATTGATAGAAATTCCAAGCCATTTGGGATGTATAAACAAGCCAAGAAAAAAATAAAGATGGAAATATGGGTTCCCAAGATAGAGAAGAAATCCTTAAAAATGATTGATATAATGGAGGGTCAATTTGGTGAAGGTAAAGACATATTTGATTGAAGAGGAAACCGAGGGCCATGAGGAAGATGTTGGTGAAGAAGAAAAAGAGTAAAGAAAGGTAGATGAGCCAAAATCTAAGAAGGGAAAAAGGAAATAATTTGCTAAACCCCAAATTCCTAAGGCTACCTGAGCTAGAATGAGGTCAATTATTGCATCAATAACCCCGCAAAGAGAGGAAACGAAAAAGAGAGTCAAAATGAGTAGAACCAGACATCCAAGCCATTGAAGAAGAGAAAGACATAATAAAGTTTAATGATAATAAATTCTAGGTTGTAAAGAACTTCATACCAAAGATTATTAATAAAAACGCCGATGCTATAAGGAAATATCATGGATTTGGGTCCATGCATTTGATTTGGTATCATAACCTAGATGAATAAGACAAAATAAAGATTGAGGAATCTATTGTTGATCATATGTATACTTATAGGTATGCTCCTATTGAGACTACATATAAAATTCTAGAGGAATTATACAATAAACTGATTGAGAGATGGAGATATGCTCTCGACATGGAGAGACAACTAAGGGAAAGATCTCTAGTTTTAACTATGCCAAACTTGCCAGTACCTCAAATTATGGAATCTTTGGAAATGCACAAGAAAATATTTATAAAGAAGAAAAGGACATTCAGGATAATGAAAGTATAGAACATAAGAAGTGGAAGGAGAAAGAAATTTAAAATGTGGAAAAATATTCATCATTTGATGAGGAACTATTCTCACAAAAGTTTGCACCCTTGTCCAAAGTTTTTACCTAAGGAAAACCTTGTGAAACATGGAAACAACCTCCAATATGTGGGACTTGAACTGTGAGGTTGAGTCTCTAGAGAAGGCCAACTTCCTTACAATCACAGTGCACCTAACTATACTTGGAGAGGAAAAAGGAGAAGGAATACATGAAAGAAAATCTACCTACTCTAACGTAAAGGGTGATGCACCTAGATTGAATGGTTGCAACTCTACCATTATATGCACAACACATCAAATGAAAAGTCTAGATACATAGATCTTGGCTCTATTCTATTTTCAAAGAATTCATATGTAGGTTTAGAACTAGTCAGGTGCTAAAAGGAAAGACATCTTCACAATACAACAACCATTAACAACTTGGACACAATAGAAGAACCTTAAAACAAGAAAGAAACATTTAGAACAAGGAAATATACATGAATGAATACTGAAAGACAAGAAGAGGTAAGGAAGGGAAAAATTTCATTAATGGAAGGCAAGGAATACAATTACAGGGCCCAAGGGTATTGTAAGTAAACATCACAGAATAGGGTAGAACCCTTAACAAGTATTTACAACTACCTTTTATAGAGTTTAGGCATAATTCATAAACTTCTACCCTAAGGAAAAGTACAACTACCACCATCAAAGCTACAAAGAACAATCATGCAGATCAAGAAAATATGATCTTGGCACAAATTCATATGTAATAAAATCCAATATTTTACACAAAATAGAGCTCTGGGAAGACAGAAATGATGGTCATCAATGCATAACTAGAAAAATGGAAAAGCTAGATGGTGAAGAGAGTGCCTCTACATATTTTCTAGCACAGTAATAACTCTGGAGTGGTTGAAATCAATCATGAAGATCAGATTGTGCAAGAAAACCATCTCTTTCCCATAGTTGGCCTGACAATAAATAAAAATTCAATAGGTCAATTGAGTTCTACAATTGAGATAAGACATGTGGACCAATAGTCTTTTATCTTTTTGCCACTCCACAAAGTCTTCATGTGTTTGACCATATCAGATTAACTAACCACACCACCCTCAACTTAATCGCGACAGTTACCAAAGAATGTTGACCTAACCACCAATGTTAATTGCAGTGTTTATTTCCTTAACTGGGCCTACCAGGATATGTGGCCATTTGTCACTTGCTCGCAATGTTTAAAGTCCTTATAATTCTATAATGTGGGAAAGCGTTGATCATTGATTTACAAAAGATTGACGATTATGGAAAACCTTCATTATTACTACAATTGCCCCTCTAAACTTTCAGGCAAATAGACTACTCAACATCCAACATGAAAACACATCACCCTTTCTAGCAAATCAACATGAAGAAATTGGAAGGAAATCCACCTCAACACTACTTGGCATCCTTTCTAGCACTACCTTTTAACCTTGGTGACCCACACAGAAGAAAAAACCCAACAATCCACATGTCATAACATCACTTCCTTGCATTTTTAGAAATTCTGATAAAATATAGAATGCAGGAAAGTGACTACCAATAGAATTCTAGTCATATGCCAACTCACCTGACAACCTACCTGACACTTTTACTTCATCTACAACCCATAAGAAATAGGGCCCACGTGCTACATGGAAACAAGGCATTTGCCCACATTGTATAAAGACAGAGCAATTTCATAATGCAAGAAAGCGCCTGCCATGGACCTAAGTAAGATCTAACAATCTGAAAAGTTGTGGGCCAGAAAAAAATAAACCTAGCAAAATAGGAAATACAATAAAGTTTGTTACATTTATTTATCTCGTATTTCCATGGCACTTAAATATTTAAATATTGTGAGTGATGTTGGGTGGCCCTTAGACATTTAAATTCAATTTTTTGGTGGGAGGCAATTTTGGTTAACAATTTTGGTATGCAAGCCTGCTATGCATAAGACTAGTGGCGTTCAACATCCATTGGGCTATAGAGTCATAAAAATGTGGTTCCTATGCATTATGAAACCCTAACCCTACTCTGTGATAGCAAAACACTGAAAATCCTACCTCTAACTACAAAACAAGAACTCTGCAACTTCAAAACTTCAAAAAAACTGGCTATATCACAAAGAGAAAACCTATGCTTGGAATTTCTTGGAAAGTAGAAAAACAAAAAGGAAACTGCTCTACTATGTACATGATTTACATAAATGCAAGGTTAAACAAACCCATTGATTAGTTTCTTGAAGTAGCTCTCTTTCCTCACCAATTGATTTCTTCTTTCATACGAGAGGGTAGCTGAAAATGATAGCAAGTATGACAAACACATTTTTGCATGAAATACCTTCCTCCCAATGCTGAAAATAATGAAGCTTTCTAGCATTGGGGCATTACCTTGCAGGGAAAAACATTTTTGCTCCTCCTTGTGATCTTTATCCTCATGCTTAGGTGTAAGCATGACCGGGGGTAGCTTGTTGATTTTTTGTAGAGCTAGATACCTTATGAGGCATCCTCTTGATGGTGTAGGGCTAAAGGAATCATCCTTGACCACTTGATTCTGCTCTACAATGGTAGTATCTTGTTAGTTTGGAAGTGGCTCCTCCTCTTTTTGTGAATTTTTTTTTTTACATCTTGTTTATGAACCACTTCCTTGAGAGTAACTAGTATGGTGTGATTCTGCCCTTGCTATTGCTACAACTCATGATAATATGATGAAGGAGTTGGTTGTTTCATGTCCAAGGATGAACAAAACATCTCCAGCTCATCCCAAAAGGTCTCCTTATTAGAATCCTTTTGCTCTACCATAGTAATATGCATAGGATGAGGGACAACCTCATGCATATCAACATGTTCCTTCTTAAGTATAGATCTATCCTTGAGGCTCTCTTTTCCATCTTCCATATCATAGAGGACTATTTGCTGCAACAAATGGTTCTCTTCTTGCTCAACTTGCGGTAGATCCTCATTTTTTGGCAAGGGCTCAAAAGACACGACTTGTTCCTTGAAAGAAGGACCAACCTTTTCTCCTTCTTCTTCTTCCTGAACAAAGGAGGGAAGCTCTTAAAATAAGAGGATTGGATCCTCTTCCTTTTTCTCAATAGTTACCTCTTTGTCTTCCTTTGCAGGTTGTAACTCCTCCCCTAGTAGCTTTGTAGGTTTGGATTCACTCTCCCAAAACTCCTTATTTGGACCATCAGGAGTCCATACAACTAGTCCATCTTGAAATAGGGAAATAGTGATAGGTTTGTGGGGGTCATGACCAACCCAACTTTTTCTTACAAGGGGTGGAGGGGCTACAACATAAGGCTCTTATAATGGAGGGGGCTTCTTGAAGCTTGGAATAACATACTTTGGACAAGGGGGGCATCTGCCTCCTTGGCTTGAAAATGAGTCGACTGGAGCCTCATTTCCTCCTCTCTTGTTGCAGGAACTTGCCTTGCAAGATTCTCCTCAAAATGTCTCTATCTCTCCCTCTCTTCTTCTTGTTCTTGTTGGAGATAGGCCTGGTAGGCCATCTCCTCCTATTGTCTCTTTGCAACCTCAACAAGCTACCTATTAATCTCTTCAATTTGTCTATCCCAGGCCAATAGCTACTCATCTTGTTTATGAAGCTTGAACTCCACACTCTTTTGGAATTCCAACATCACATCCTTAAGCTCTTTATATGGGTATGTTGGGATTGGTGGAGTAGGGGTAGGAAGAGAGTAATAGTTTTGAGTAGCTTGGCTATGAGCAACTTGGGGCTGAGATTGAAATTGGAAATATGAGGATTGAGGAATAAAATTTTCATGATATGGGGGGGATCAGTAGTCATTTCTATGAAATGGTTCCATAGTTAGAGTTTCATAAGAATTACAATTTCATAGAAAACTTTGAAAAATCTCAAAAGATCAAAATTGATCTTTACATACTAGCACTATGTCTCTATGAAACCAAAAGATGTGCACTAGAGTTTCCATGGTGTTTTATTGAATGCCTCTAAAGGCTAATGGCATTGAGAAAAACACCCAAGCTCTCAATGGATCAAGCTCAACTGGCTAGCCAATGAACTTATGTAGTTGAATTTTCTTGTCCTACCAGGTGTGCCAAAAACTATTGTCACACAACTTTGCACCCTTGTCCAAAGTTTTTACCTAAGGACAACCTTGTGAAACATAGAAACAACCTCCAAGATGTGGGACTTGAACTATGAGGTTGAGTCTCTAGAGAAGGTTGACTTCCTTACAATCAAGGTGCACCTAACTACACTTAGAGAGGAAAAGGGAGAATGAATGCATGAAAGCAAATCTACCTACTCTAACCTTAAGGGTGATGCACTTAGATTGAATGGTTGCAACTTTTCTCTTATATGTGTAACACATCAAATGAAAAGTCTAGATACATAGATCTTTGCTTGATTCTATTTTCAAATAATTCACATACAAGTTTAGAATTGGTCAGGTGCTAAAAGGAAAGACATCTTCACAATACAACAACCATCAACAACCTGGACACAACAAAAGAACCTTAAAACAAGATAGAAACATTCAAAACAAGGCAAGATACATGAACGAATACTGAAAGGCAAGAAGAGGGAAGGAAGGGAACAATTTCATTAATGGAAGACAAGGAATACAATTATAGGGCCCGAGGCTACTACAAGTAAACATCATAGAATAGGGCAGAACCCTTAACAAGTATTTGCAACTGCCTTTTATAGAGTTTAGGCATAATTCAAAAATTTCTACCCTAAGGCAAAGCACAACCACTACCATCAAAGTTGTAGAGAACAATCATGTAGATCAAGAAATTTTGATCTTGGCATAGATTTAGATGCAAGAAAATCCAATATTTCACATAACATAGAGCCTTAGGAAGACAAAAATGGCAACCATCAATGCATAACTAGACAAATGGGTAACCTAGATGGTGGAGAGAGTGCCTCTACATTGTTTCTAGCACAAACATAACTCTAGAGTGGTTGAAATCGATCATGAAGATTGGATTGTGTAGGAAAACCACCTCTTTCCCGTAGTTGGCTAGACAAATTAGCAAAAGTCAACAAGTCAACTGAGTTCTACAACTAAGATAAGATATGTGGACAATAGTCTTTTATCTTTTTGCCACCCCATAAAGTCTTCACACATTTGACCATATCATATTAAGTAACCGTACCACCCTCAACTTAACCATGATAGTTACCAAAGAATGTTAACCTAACCATCGATGTTAACTGTAGTGTTTATTTCCTTAACTAGGCCAACCTGGATACATGGCCATTTGTCACTTTCTCACAATGTTTAAAGTCCTTGAAATTCCATAATGTGGGAAAACATTGATCATCGATCTATGAAAGATAGACAATCATGGAAAACCTTTGTTATTACTATGTCTGCCCCTTTAAACTTTTGGGCCCATGGACTACTTAGCATCCAATAGCATCCAATACAACAACAAGTCACCCTTTCTAGTGAATCAACATGAAGCAACTTGAAGGAAATCCACCTCAACACTACCTAGCATCCTTTCTGGCACTACCTTTTAACCCTAGTGGCCCACATAGAAGAGCAGAGCCACCAATTCACATGTCATAACATAACTTCCCTGCATTGTCAAAATTTTTGACAAAATACTGAATGCAGGAAAGTGACTACCAATAGAAATCCAGCTATATGCCAACTCACCTAACAACCTGCTTGACACTTTTACTTCATCTGTGGCCCATAAGAAACAGGACAGACATGCCACATGGCATCGAGGAGCTTGCTCACATTGCATAAAGATAGAGAAATTTCATAATGTGGGAAAGCGCCCACCATGGATCTACACAAGATCTGGCGGTCCGAAAAGTTGTGGTACTGGGAAAAATAAACCTAGGAAAATAGGAAATACAATAAAGTTTATTTCATTTATTTATCTCGTATTTCCATGGGACTTAAATATTTAAATATTGGGAGTGATTTTTGGGTGGGCCTTAGACATTTAAATTCAATTTTTTGGTGAGAGGCACTTTTGGTTAATAGGAACCATAAAAAGAAGACACTGAGCAACAAAAAGAATCTGCACAACATGATAATGAAGACATTATTGATATGGTTAATAAAGTGCTTGATAATATCCCACATATGGTGAAGGGCACAAAAGAAGAAAATATATAAATTATAGACATTACAGAGAATGCTCTAGATGAAAGTAATAGTAAGGATTGAAGAATGTCATGGACAATCTCGAGTAACTATTGGAAACTACAATTGGAATAACTATTATATTGTCATTGATGTCAAACCTTATTGACTAGTAAGACAATTTTCTATCTGATTTGAGTTCCATATCTAGATTGATGAAGAGGATTTGAGAAGTTGGACATAACAAAAACACCTAGAGGAAAGGTTAAGGTATGAGAGGAAACTACAATGAGAACTTGATTAGTTAGACTTTGACAAGATAAAATTATTATTTAATCATGCTACAAATGGAGAAGATAGGTTTACTAAAGCTCTTAAGAAGTGATCAAAAAATAACCAAATGCATAGGCTTGACTGAGAAAAAGAGAAGAAGATTAAGGAACTTGAAGCTTATGTCGAGTGAAGCTAACGTTGACCAAGCCATAGTATGTGCTTAGAAGTAATTTTGACTGAGAAT
The DNA here is from genome assembly GCA_028749045.1 of Cupressus sempervirens. Classification (NCBI taxonomy): domain Eukaryota; kingdom Viridiplantae; phylum Streptophyta; class Pinopsida; order Cupressales; family Cupressaceae; genus Cupressus; species Cupressus sempervirens. Next base: position 27,805,495 of record CM053785.1, on the reverse strand, counting down.
CAATATATGTGTTGAACAAAAATGATAGCAATGACCAAGTAACCTAGTGATGACCAAGCATCAAAACACAATGTTGGTCGAGGACAACATTTTGACAGTTTATGAGGAAATCGTGATTTCTAGCTGACACAATTAATTTCTTGGAATATGTAAAGTGTGTGGAAGATAAGGATGGATGACCTAGAAAATTTAATGCAAGGAAAGGGTTTGGTAAGAGATCGATGGAACAGTTTGAAAGAGAAGTTTCTACAAAAGAAGAGGACAAATAAGAAGGTGGACATATTCATTGTATGTGTTGAATCTGATCATAACCCTAAGATCTATGGTGATGTTTAAGTGGAAAAAGATTAGAATTACCTATTTAAGGAGGTACAAGGGCTAAACTAATAAGGTTGGAGTAGTTGTTGATGCTATCGATTGGAAAACTTAAACATGAGGCTGAGAAGAGTTGTAAAGAGGTGAAGAGTGGTTTCTTGAAGGGTTACCAAGTGAATTAGAGACATAGATGAAAATGGAGGCCAGTCAGTGGATCGACATTTGAGCTGAACTATGATCTATATTTGCAAAGTGAGTTGTATTAGTAAGATCAAAACCTACTGTTACTTTCTAACCATTGTATCAGTATTGAAATCCTTTAATTAAGGTTCGCCCAATTCATATGTAAGTCCTTTAATCAAGGTGACATTCTAATGGAGTGTTCTAAAGTCCTCTAACAAGGCCACTCCTAAAAGGGTGATTAAATCCTTTAACAAGGTTATATTTAACAATGTATTTTGTAACCTTTAACAAGGTTGGCTCTTAAAAGAGCTGACTTCAAGAGGTGAAAAGATTGGTGACATGTTACTGGTGGGTTTTCCCATATTGGGTTTCCATGTTAAATCATAGTGCCAAACTTGTGTGGATGTTATTTGTGATGATTTATTGTTAATGTTTTACATTCTGCAAGTTTGTTATTATTAGGAAAATGGACTGCTAGTTGATGTTATTGATAATTTTCTATAGAGAGAAAGATAATGGATGCTTAGATCTAAAGTAGTTGAACTGTTTATTTATTCAATTGGTACATTTGGACCTTGGATAACTGAATAACCCCCCCTCTTTGTTATTCTAAACATTATAACAACAACAACTTGAAGAGACTCCATTTATTGAGTCAACCACAACAAAAGTATCAAATGAAGTTACTATTTTAAAAAAAGTTCATGATGATTCATCCCCCAATTCAACAATTGATAATTAAAATGTAGATAATTCTTTTATTTCTTTCCCTAAGTTAATTTTTGAATTGATGTAGATGATGAAAATAAGTCAATCAAGCAATCTAGAGATAGAAATAAGGGTGAAGCACCCAAGGTAACTAAGCTAAAAGATGAAGAATATTTTACCAATGAGCTGAAAAAAATGGTACTATTGCTAGAATAGGCTCAACCACACAAAAAATTGAACAATATGCTGAAAATGGAAAAGATAATGAAAAAGAGAAAGAAAATACTAGACAAACCATCAACGAACAACCCAAACAACAATGAGAAACTCTTAAGCAAGTTACCAACACTAAGGCACCTGCATTATAGGGAGATAAGAGGAAAGAAGGTACACCTTCTAATACCAATCCACAAAAGACAAATGAGGAGAAATAGACTCTAGTGCAACCAATGACATCTCCGAGCACAAGCTTGATTACTTCCCATGATAACAACAACAACAAGAATAAGAAAGATCATGTCACCTTAGATGAAGTCATTGAGATACCTCAATGTGACTTGACCAAACTTGAGCCCAATGAATTAGCCAAATATGGTCAATTATGTATGAAGAAAGTTGTATAGGATAGGTTAAAATAGTAAGTGAAGAAGAAACAAGTCTTATTAGATGTCAAGGATATCCCACTACAAGTTGTTCGTGATACACATCCAGATGATAAGGCACAAATCATTGATCAACTTGCAAATCTTGTAGAGAAAGTGAATGCACTTGAAGTATATGCTTAGGAGAGATTGATGGAAAGAGCAGAGAAGAAGATGGAGCATAAAATAATGGAGAAGGTTAATGATTTTTATTGCAGTTTAGCAAGCTGAACTTTGTACCTTGAGCACTAAGTTGGAGAACGTATCGAAAGATATTATTCAATTTTTCTAGAAGTCATGTGATTTTCTCCACTTCAAAAAATATATTTTATAATTTTAAATAAATTATAACAAAAATATATATAAAATGAACTCGCATGTATCTTTCTTCTCTATCACTTCATTTAGTTAGGAGTCCTAACATATGTACTTGGTAGGAAGGGCCAATATTATGAATGTTGGATTTGAACTATATATGTTTGCAACCATGAGATTGATCTAGCAATTTATACTATTTGATGTTAAATCCTTAGTAGTAAAATAAATTTACAAAATGATGAGGCATATATTCTTGTACATAATGCAAGTATGAGACACACATACATGTGAGCTTGTGACAGATGATGAAGGACTAGAATAATCAACATTATGAGGCAAACATGTTGTAGTCTTCCTAGCCAGTAGATTTCTCAAGGTGTGAATGTCTCTAATTGTTTGTAAGAGGGCCTTGATAATAATACCAAGATGCTACACTGTAGGGATTTCACTCGGTGTGCCTATGGCCTTTTCTAACGAGCACCTAATCTTATGACCTAGTTTGATCTCATGCTATAGTAGTTAAATATTTGACCAAGGAAAAATTTAGCATGATTTTTTTTTGAAAGTATAACAAGACCTCCAAATTGTGGTGGAGTGGCCTATCAAAAACCATTCACTAGCAGTCCCAAAAGTGCTCACATAATGCATCATTTGTATACCACTAAATTAACAACTTGGGATTTTTAGGGTCCACTTTTAATCCTGTTTTGAAATTAATAAAAAAGGCTATATATATATATATATATAGTTGAAAGAGGGAAAATGTTGAAATCAGATTGATACAAGTATGATAAATGTGTTTCAATCATTTTTTTGTCAATGATGTCAAACCTGATTTTTGTTGGTATGACAACTACTTATATGATCTAAGTACTATCACTTGTTTGATTGATGAAGAGGATTTGATCAAAAAGATGTAACAAAAACACCTAGAGGAAAGGTTGAGTTATGATATAAAAGAGGAGTACAAGAATCAACTAAGACAGTGATATCATAGTGCATTGATAATATACTTAAGGTTACAAAGGCTGGTTACACTAATCAAGTTCAGAAGAACAAGTTAAAAAAAGTTTGTCTACCAAGTACTAGTAAACTTTAATTCAAGCTAACTGATTTTTTAGAGGATACCAAGCAACACAGTATGTGTCACCTAGACCAAAAGACAAAAATGTGATTGGGCCAAAGTGTTTATTCAGAAATAAGCTAGATGAGAATGGTGAAGTCATAAGGAATGAGGAAAGATTAGTCTACAAAGGATATGCACAAGAAGAAGGAATTGACTATGGAGAATTTTTTTCTCCTGCTATTAGATTGGAAGGAGTGAGAACTCTGTTTGTTTATTCTACATAAAGAGGTTTCAAAGCTTATCAAACTAATGTTAAATCTGAATTCCTAAATGGTATATTAGAGGAAGAAGTTTACATAAAACAACTAGAATGATTTGTTGATGTTAACAATAAGAACATGGTATGTAGATTACACAAAGCTCTATATGGTTTAAAACAAGCACCAAGAGCATGGTATGAGAGACTTCATAATTATCTTGTGAAGATTGGATTTGAAAGAACTAATGATAACAATAATTTGTACATGAAGACAAAGAAAGGTAAAGGTATTTTTTTATCTAAATTTTTTGTTGATGATATCATATTTGGAGGTCAAGATGCTTTATGTAAGGCTTTTGCAACTGAAATGAAGAAAGAATTCGAAATGTCTATGTTTGGAGAGATCAAGTTCTTTGTGGGTTTGCAAATATATCAGATGAAATATGGTATATATATCACTTAGTCAAAGTATGTCATGGAGATACTGAAAACTTTTGGATTGGAGGATTCCAAACCAGTAAGTATACCTATGGAAAATGGCCATAAATTATCAAAGAATGATGATTTAGCTGAGGTGAATCAAACATTGTACATGTCTATGATTAGAAAATTACAATATACAGTACACAACAGGCCTGATATTGCATTATCTGGTGGGATAGTTGCAAGATTGTTCTCTAATCCTAGGGAGAATCATTTGATGGTTGTAAAGAAAATTTTGAGATATCTGAAAGGAACAGAGGAATATGGTCTATACTATAAGAAAAATGAGAAATTTGAATTAAGAGCCTATACTGATGCTGATTGGGCTAGAAATATTGATGACAAAAAGAGCACTAGTGGATGAGAATTTTTCTTAGGCAAGAGGCTAGTTACATGGACTAGCAAGAAACAAAACTGCACTTCACAATCTATTGTTGAAGTTGAATATGTTGTTGCTGCAGTAAATTGTAAAAACACTATATGGCTCAAACAATTGCTCAAAGGTATAAAGGAAGAGATCATAGAACCAGTAACACTTTATTGTGACAATACAAGTGCTATAAATATATCAAAGAATCTTGTGATGCACACAAATATTAAGCACATTGCAATCAACTATCATTACTTGAGAGAATTAGTTTAGGATAAAGAGGTGAAGATGAAATATGCTAACACAAAAGAAAAAATTGCTAATATCTTCACAAAAGCATTACCTAAGGATGCTCATGAGTATCTAAGAGGTACACTAGGGGTGATACCTCTATCAAAGGCTATGTGAGTAAGAAAAGGAGTGACCTGCATCAAACAAGCTAATTGCCATATATTAAAATTTGATGCAGTGGATCTTAATTTAGGAGCTGCCTAAAGTAATCAAAGATTTGAAACTACAAATCAGTCACAAGCAAGGTGACACCGAAGAAATTAAAGAAGTTCATAGCTACATATTAAGATGTCAAGTCTTTGGCATTGTTGTCAAAGAGGGAGATAGTTACTATTCAAGGGAAATACAGGATAAGTGCACCAAGTTGTGGTGCCAAAAGGGGGGTATAAGTGGACACCTTTTTTCTAAAATCAACAATTTCTGAACTTCAACAAGAATTTGAAGATAGTTATGCTCAAAATTTTAAGATATGACAAAAAAAAATGTAGTAGTCCTTTGAATCTAGTTTCTAAACTACTATTTTTTTTTTTTCAAAATGATTTAGTTTTAGGTCCTCAAAAAAGGGGGCCACAAAAAGTGGTAATGTTTATTCCAAATTCTTTAATCACTCTGGTCAAAAGTTACCTAACACTATGTAGTTTATCCCAGATTTTTTTTGTAATTTTATAATGTGTATTTTTTATGAATTTTTTAATTAAACACATCCCAAAAATGTGAAATATCTATGTGCTCCCCCTATAAATGATTGAAAACTAATCTAAAATCAAAACTTCTTTTTTTCAAAGTGTGTATAATGGAGTCTAGTTTCTAAAAAACTAAGTTGATGCAAAATTTGATGAAGGAGCTAAAATCTACTACCCAATTAGTACATGTTGGTTTCTGACAAAAAATGGACATACATTCAAAAGAAATTATAGTTGAAAGGCTTGAAATAATTTAAATAAAAAATAAATTATATGGTTATATAGCTAATACAGAGACCTACAATGTCATGTAACTTGATTTTATTGATGCTCAACCATGAGGAAACTTGAAGGAGAGCACACAAGAAAAATCAATCAATTTTTGCATGTTTGTAGCAAAACACGTCTCAAACCAGTTTACAGACTCCAAACCTTTGGGTTGGATCCCCAAGGAAAAACCAAGCCTAAGGCTTGGTAGAATGCAAAGCTTTAAATAGCACATGCACCTTATAGTATGTGCATGCTATAACGTGCATGCTCTATTTAAAGCTTTTTAAAATTTGAGTCTTAATAGCGCGTGTGCACTTTAGTGCACATGTACTATTAAGACCTAAATAGCACATAGAGAGGGAAGGAGAGAGGTAGAGCAAGAGTGAGAGAGAGAGAGAGAGAGAGAGAGAGAGAGAGAGAGAGAGAGAGAGAGAGAGGAGAGGGGGGATGGGTGTGTGTGTGTGTGTGTGAGAGAGAGAGAGAGAGAGAGAGAGAGAGAGAGAGAGTAGGGGATGGGAGAGGGGTGGCAAAGAGTATGGGATGGGGGAGAGAGATTGAGAGTAGGGGATGGGAGAGAGAGGAAGTGTGAGAGAGAGTAGGGGTGGCAAAGAGAGAGTATGGGATGGGGGAGAGAGAGAGAGAGAGTAGGTGGTGGGAGAGGGTGAGGAAGAGAGAGAGGAGGATGGGAGTGTGTGTGTGAGAGAGAGAGAGTAGGGGATGGGAGAGGAGAGAGAGGGGGATGGGAGTGTGTGTGTGAAAGAGAGAGAGTAGGGGATGGGAGAGGGGGGAGAGAGAGAAAGTAGGCAGTAGGAGAGGGAGTGGGAGAGGGAGAGAGAGAGGGGGATAGGAGTGTGTGTAAGAGAGAGAGTAGGGCATGGGAGAGAGTGTGAGAGAGGGGGGATGGGAGTGTGTGTAAGAGAGAGTAGGGCATGAGAGAGAGTGTGAGAGAGAGTAGGGGTGGTAGAGAGAGTAGGGGATGGGAGAGAGAGAGTGAGAGTAGGGGATGAGAGAGAGAGTAGAGAGGGAGAGGGAGTGAGAGAGTGAGTAGGTGGTGGGAGAGGGAGTGGGAGAGGTAGAGAGGGAGGATGGGAGTGTGTGTGAGAGATCTAGAGAATAGGGGATGGGAGAGGAGAGAGAGGGGGAGGATGGGAGTGTGTGTGTGTGTGTGAAAGAGAGAGTAGGGGATGGCAGAAGGGAGAGAGAGAGAGTAGGGGATGGGAGAGAGAGAGTAGGTGGTGGGAGAGGGAGAGCGAGAGAGAGGAGGATGAGAGTGTGTGAGTGAGTGAGAGAGAGTAGAGTATGGGAGAAGAGAGAGAGGGGGGGATGGGAGTGTGTGTATGTGTGTGAAAGAGAGAGAGTAGGGGATGGGAGAGGGGGAGAGAGAGAGAGTAGCCAAAGAGAGAGTAGGATATGGGGGATAGAGAGTAGGTGGTGGGAGAGGGAGTGGGAGAGGGAGAGAGGGGGGATGGGAATGTGTGTAAGAAAGAGAGTAGGGGATGTGAGAGAGTGAGAGAGTGTGAGAGAGAGTAGACGGTGGCCAAAAGAGAGTAGAGAGGGAGAGAGTGAGAGTGAGAGTGAGAGAGAGTGAGAGAGAGTAGGCAGTGGGAGAGGGAGTGGGAGAGGGAGAGCGAGTAAGAGAAAGAGTAGAGGATGGGAGAGGAGAGAGAGAGCAAGAGAGAGAGAGAGAGTAAGGGATGGGAGAGAGAGAGTAGGCGGTGGGAGAGGGGGTGGGAGAGGGAGAGAGAGGGGGGATGGGAGTGTGTGTAAGAGATAGAATAGGGGATGGGAGAGAGTGTGAGAGTGAGAGAGAGAGTAAGGGTGGTAGAGAGAGAGTAGGGGATGGGAGAGAGAGTGAGAGTAGGGGATGGGAGAGAGAGTGAGAGTAGGGGATGGGAGAGAGAGTGAGAGTAGGGGATGGGAGAGAGAGAGAGTAGAGAGGGAGAGAGTGAGAGAGACAATAGGCAGTGGGAGAGGGAGTTGGAGAGGGAGAGAGGGGGGATGGGAGTGTGTAGGAGAGATATAGAGAGTAGGGGATGGGAGAGGGGAGAGAGAGAGTAGCTTGAGAGAGAGAGAGAGTAGGGGATGGGAGAGAGAGAGTAGGTGGTGGGAGAGGGAGAGAGAGAGGGGGGATGGGAATCTGTGTAAGAGACAGTAGGGGATGGGAGAGAGTGTGAGAGTGTGAGAGAGATTAGGGGTGGTAGAGAGAGATTATGGGATGGGAGAGGGAGAGTGAGAGTAGGGGATGGGAGAGAGTGTGAGAAAGAGTAGGGGTGGCAGAGAGAGAGTAGGGGATGGGAGAGAGAGTAGAGAGGGAGAGAGAGATAATAAATGGTGGGAGAGGGAGTGGGAGAGGGAGATAGAGAGGGGGGGATGGGAGTGTATGAGAGAGATCTAGATAGTAGGGGATGTGAGAGGAGAGAGAGGAGGGGATGGGAGTGTGATGCAGAGAGCACAACAATGGAAGCACAAATACAAAGGCCCAATTCCCAAACAACACTCTAGATGTTTCAAGGCTTGAATCTTATGGTTTGTTCTTCTACTACAAGTTTCTATCCCTCCTTTAAACCATTGAGAAGGTTCCAAGACTTGCCACACACAAGTAACACACAAGGTAACTTGATTCCAAATCAAGTCTTAAGGACAAATTTCCTTAAATTGGATAGAATAGGGATTTTATGGTTCTAAGCTTTACTACTATCAAAAAAGGTTAGAAACAACTTAGTCTTCACCCAACTAGGCCAAATCCACCCTTGGTTGCACTCCCAACAACCCACAACACAATTTGCAAGAATAGACCTAGAATCCTATTAGGTCTCCAAACTCTATTTTTTTGCCAATAACTTCAAAATCTCCCAAAGGACTTGAGGAAAAAATTATAGTTTCAAATACCCTTTTCCAAGTTCTTTCAAACCCCAAAGTTGTAGATATTGACTCCAATCTAGCATGTCTTAACCCTGACCAAGTCCACATGCCTAATTAGCTAGGTTAGGCTTGAGTTTCAAAGCAAGCGGTTAAGAATGGGTGCATAGAATCAAAAATCCACTTCCAAGATGTTCTACTAGCTCAAACAAGGGTGCCTTGTTTGATCATCAAGTCCCCAAAGTCTCGCCATCTCCCTAACTAGTCTGATTTCTTCAAAACTGGGTCTAATACATGGTAATATTTGACCTAGGGCTTGCTTCCAAAATTTTGTACCTTCAACTCCTATCCCAAAATTGCAAAAATCTTGTAATATACATCCCTAACTTGCTCCATGCCAATGGAGAAGAAATTCCACTAGTGGATTAACAAGTTAGGGTCATTTGAATGCCCAAGCCCTGGAATTGAGGGTTTCTCAGACCAATAGGTTAGAAAATTTGATTTCTTTTGAAAGAGAAAATATGGGAACTTCAAACCACTACCAAAATCCCTCAAACAAATAGCATCAACTTTTCAATTCACAAAGTTCATCCTTCAAGCCTTAATTTTCGTACTGTACTTGCAAAAATTAGAAAATAGCACTGAAACAACAATATTTTATTGGTTTTAAAGCAAGATAACAATTGGATCTTCTTCTCTGATCCATCTTTGAATGCCTTAAGCCTATATAGGATATTTCCATCCACTTAACCCAACTTTCAAATGGTTTGGACCGTTGAGCTTCCAAAACAAAAAGTTGCTTAGCAAAATTGCAAAAGTTGCTGATAACTTTTAGCAATTTTTGCGCTATAGCAAGAAATGTTGCAAAACTTGTAATAAATGTTGCAATTGGACTTTATTAACTCCTAGGAACCTTATTAGGCTTCCAAACTCCTAGACATACCCTAAAAAATATAAAATGATTAAAATATCCCCAACTAGGAAAAAATGATGCTCAAGGTTTATAATCACACCAAGGGGTCTTATGTCCTTTACAAGATGGATGGGTCATAGGGAGATCATTAGATCTATTCCTAGACCTTATTAAAAACATATAGATGAATGGGAGTTAGGTGATCTGCACCATACTCCCATGCACAAATGGAACTCTAGTCCCTGGAGTGGTGAAGTGGGAAGGATCAACTCCATGTTCTTTGAGAGCCTTCTCAGTCAACCAAGTAGCATCTGCTACTGTTTGTCCCTTCCATCGAACTAGGTAGTCATAATATGTGTGCCTCCTTGTTTGTTTGTTGATCCTCCTATCCAAAATAGTGTCCACTATTGGTTTTTGCATAGATGGTATGGTTTTTTTGAACACTTCTTTAGGATCCTCAAGTGTACCTGCATCCATATTAGTTGACATTGCACCTTTGAAAACATAAAGGTTAGAAACATTAAATATAGGAGACAAATTAATGTCAGAGGGAAAATTAATTTGATAAGCATTATTGCCACATTTTTTAACTATCTTGAAAGGGTCAATTTTCTTCATTTGAAGCTTAGTATGCATCTATTTTGGAAGCCTTGCTTTGTTAAGGTGTACCATCACCATGTCACCCACTTTGAACTATACTTCTCTCCTCTTTTTATCTACCTACTCCTTATATTTGATTGAAGAATCCTTCAACCTATCTTGCACTTGTTGATGAATCTCTTTCATAACCTCTGCAAAATCTTCATCTTGAGCACTTTTTTTCTCCATTTCTTTGATATCCCTGAGTTGCAATGTACCCCTAGGATGAGTGCCATATACAACTTGAAAAGTGTGAGGCCTGTGCTCCTATTAACTGAATCATTAAAGACAAATTCTGACTCAGGTAAGACATAATCCCATGAAGTTTCATGCTGCTTTGAAAAACACCTTAAGAGGTTTCCCAAGGACCTATTAACTACCTCTATCTAACCATCGGATTGAGGATGGTAAGCAGATGAAAAACACAAGTTAGTCCCTAACTTCCTCCACAAAGTTCTCCAAAAATGCCCCAATTTTTTTTGGATCTCTATCAGATATAATGGATAAAGGAAAACCATGAAGTCTAACAACATCCTTGAAGAAAAAGCCTACTATGTGGGAGGTATCATGAGTGGTTTTGCAGGCTATGAAGTGAGCCATTTTAGAAAACCTATCAACAACTACAAAAACACTATCACTGCCTGATTTGGTTCTTGGAAGTCCTACCACAAAATCCATACTTACTGAATCCCAAGGTTTGTGAGGTATTGGAAGAGGTGTGTATAGACCTGAATTTGATGTATTCCCCTTTTCTTGTTGGCAAATCAAACACCCCTCAACAAAATTTCTGATATCTATTTGCATCCTAGGCCAAAAGTAGAACCTCCTAACTTGCTCTAGGGTCTTATCAACTCCAAAATGACCTACCAAACTTCCACAATGCTTCTCCTTTAAAATGTTTTCTCTAATAGACCCCTTGGGAATACAAAATTGTCCACCCTTGAATAGAAGTCCTTCTTGTAGAATGTATTCACCAAAATAAGTGTGATATCTTTCCCCCATGGATTTTTAGACTTGGTATGCTTCCCTAAAGTCTTCAACTTGTTCATACATATCCTTCATTGCATGGATGCCAATGCTTTCTAATTGAACTTCTTGGATTGTCAAATTCTTCCTACTAAGTGCATCAACAACCTTATTGCTTTCTCCTTTCTTATGATTGATAATGAAGGTGTAAGCTTACAAAAATTCTATCCACTTCATATGTCTATGGTTTAATTTTTCTTGTCTATTCAAGAAACTTAAGGCATGATTATCAGTATATACAACAAATTCTTTAGGTAATAAATAATGTCTTCATTTTCTAAGAGATTGCACCATGGCATAGAGTTCAAGGTCATATGTTGAATACTTTTGTTTGGCCTCATTGAGCTTTTCACTAAAGAATGTCATAGGCCTACCCTCCTAGCTCAAAACACCTCCAACGGCCTTGTTACTGGCATCACATTCAACTGTAAAAAGTTTGTAGAAATCAGGTGGCAATAAGATAGGTTGGTCTGCAATCTTCTTCTTTAAACACTCAAATGAATCATTAGCCTCCTTAGTCCAAGAAAACACACACTTTCTCCCTCCTTTTATAGCATTGATCATAGGAGCACTCACACCACTAAAATTTCTAATAAATTTCCTATAAAAACTACACATGCCATGAATTTTTTTTACCTTTGATGGTGTGGTGGGAGGTGGCCAGTTGAGGATGACCTCAACCTTTGAAGGATCCATCTTCAACTCACTTCCTGATACCACAAATCCCAAGAAGATCAACTCTATCTGCAAGAATGAACATTTTTCCAAATTTATCATTAGTTTCTCCTCATGAAGTTTATGCAAAATGAAATCTAAGTGCTTTAAGTGTTCATCCTTGTCCTTACTAAATATTAGTATATCATCCAAATATACAACAAAAAATTTATTCAAGAAAGGCTTTAAGACTTCATTCATGAGTCTCATAAAGGTGCTAGGTGCATTAGAGAAGCCAAAGGGCATCACAAGCCACTCATAAAGGCCTTTTGAAGTCTTAAATGTTGTTTTCCACTCATCTCCACCTCTGATCCTAATTTGATGATATCCACTTTTGAGATACACCTTAGAGTAAATGCTTTCCTTCCCCAAACAGTCCATGAGGTCCTCTATCCTTAACATAGGGAACCTATATCTAATGGTTATCTTATTGATTGCCCTAGAATCTGTACATAACCTCCATGTGCCATCCTTCTTAGGTGCTAGGACTTTAGGGACTACACAAGGACTTATACTTTTTCTAATGAATCCTTTAGCCAACAACTCTTCAATTTGTCTTTCTATCTCCTCATTTTGTTTAGGGCTCATCTTGTATGCTTCTTTGTTTGGAAGTGTGGCTCCTAGGATGAAATCTATGCAATGACTAATGTCTCTCTTAGGTGGTAACATTTCTAGCTTGTTGCTTACAACTATTCCTCCATACTTCTCTAACAAGTCTCTTACTTCCTTGGGTCCTACATTAATAACCTTGGATTGGCTTTGTGATTGTTCAATGGGATGCTTTTGTGGTCTGACTACCAATACAAAGCAAGGAGTGTCCTTCTCCTTAGTGACTCTCATAAACTCCTTCTCACCTACCAACATCACCCCATTTGTAGTAGGTTTCCCATTATCTAGTAAAGGTGGCATGTTATATTCAACCCCATCCTTGGTTATGGTATAAACATTTGTTTTGTCATCATGCTTAGCACATACATCATATTGCCATGCCCTCCCAAGAATAAAATGGCATGCATCCATCCCTACCACATCACAAAAAACCTTATCCTTGTACTCCCCAATTTTGAATTCCACCTACACTTGTTCATTTATAAGTGTTTGTTTGTCTTTTGTCAACCATGATACCTTATATGGGTAAGGTGAGGTTTTGTAACCAATTTCAATTTGTCAACCATCTCCCTAGAAGCAACATTATCAGATGAACCAGAGTCTACTATAACCTTGTAGACCTTGTTGTTTACTTTGTAATAAGTCCTGAATGGTGACATTTTTGTGGTGGTTCTGCTGCTACAGATGCTTTCAACATTGTTGTTTGCATCATTAAAGATTCACCATGCTCAGGAAGTGTAGGCCTAGAGGTGGCAGACTGATATGATTTAATACTTTGGTTGTCTTCCTCTTGAGTTAATTGGACTCTCCTATCCCCTCCTTGTTTATTCTTTTCAGGACACTTAAAGGATTGATGTTCTACTTGGTTACAAGTGAAACATTTAGCTGTAAATACACTAGGTCCTCTTCCACTAGACCTTCCTCTGCTATTAAACCTCCTACCTCTAAATTCCCCTCTATTAGTAGGTTCATTCTCATTATGTGAACTACTAGCCTCCTCCTAATTTCTACTAAAGGATCCCCTTCCTTGGAACCTACCTCTACCTCTATTGTTATTTCCTCTACCCCTATTGTTTGTATCCCCTCTTCTCTTATGATTTTCATCTATTTTTAGAGCCATGTTGAAACATTGATGAACCAAACCAAGAGTAATCAAAGTTAATTCATCTTGAATACTATATTTCAATCGATTTACATACCTTGCTAGCTTCTATTTTTCAGTCTCATATACCTAGGCTGTGAGGATCAGATTGTGGAACTCTTATGTGTAAGTACTCACATCCAAGTCCCTTTGCTTATGGTTCTATTATTTTTTGTGCACTAGCATCTCATAATCATCAGGTATAAGCTACTTCTTGGTCTCAGCCTTGATCTTCTTCCAAGTGGCAATTTGTTCTTTGTTCTCATCCAATCTCTCATTCTGTAAGAAATTCCACCAACTCAAGGTAGGGCCTTTGAGCTTGGCTTTGGAAATTCTAACCCTCTAATTCATAGGGGTTGCATCACATTCAAAGTGGCTATCTAATGCCTCTATCTAGTCCACACACTCATCAGGGTCCAACTTACCATGGAAGATATGTAAGTCTCCTTCTCCCTTCTTTCCAACTCTCTCCAATGCTGTAAGGAAGGGTCTTTGATCTGTAGGTATATTGTCCTGATCTTCATTTCCCCCTATCTCCTCTAGTTCAAACTCCTCATCACTTCCCTTTCTCATTTTGTTCTTGAGTTTATCTAACTCCCTCTTCATAGCCCTATTTTCTTCCTGAACTACTTTGCTTTCTGCCATTTGCTCTTTGACTAGCTTGGCTAGTTCCACATTGGTGATCCTCAAGGGAATATCCCTTTTAGGTTCTTCTCCTCCATCAGCCATGATGTATCCTAATGGCATAGCATGATCAAAGTGGCTCTAATACCACTTGTTGCAGAGAGCACGACAATGGAAGCACAAATATAAAGGCTCAATTCCCAAACAACACTCAAGATGTTTGAAGGCTTGAATCTTATGGTTTTTTCTTCTACTACAAGTGTCTATCCCTCCTTTAAACCATTGAGAAGGTTCCAAGACTTCCCATACACAAGTAATACACAAGGTAACTTGATTCCAAATCAAGTCTTAAGGACAAATTTCCTTAAATTGGATAGAATAGGGATTTTATGGTTCTAAACTTTACTACTATCAAAAAAGGTTAGAAAATACTTAGTCTTCACCCAACTAGGCCAAATACACCCTTGGTTGCACTCCCAAGAACCCACAACACAATTTTCAAGAATAGACCTAGAATCCTATTAAGTCTCCAAACTCTTATTTTTTGCCAATAACTTCAAAACCTCCCAAAGGACTTGAGGAAAAAATTATAGTTTCAAATACCCTTTTCCAAGTTCTTTCAAATCCAAAAGTTGTAGAGATTGACTCCACTCCAGCATGTCTTAACCCTGACCAAGTCCACTAGCCTAATTAGCTAGGTTAGGCTTGGGTTTCAAAGCAAGTGGTTAAGAATGGGTGCATAGAATACAAAATCCACTTCCAAGATGTTCTACTAGCTCAAACAAGGGCACCTTGTTTGATCATCAAGTCCCCAAAGTCTCTCCATCTCCCTAACTAGTCTGCTTTCTTCAAAACTAGGTCAAATACATGGTAATACTTGACCTAGGGCTTGCTTCCAAAATTTTTTACCCTCAAATCCTATCCTAAAACTACAAAAATCTTGTAATATACATCCCTAACTTTCCCCATGCCATAGGAGAAGAAATTCCACCAGTGGATTAACAAGTTAGGGTCATTTGAATGCCCAAACCCTGGAATTGAGGGTTTCTCAGACCAACAGGTTAGAAAATTTGATTTCTTTTGAAAGAGAAAAGATGGGAACTTCAAACCACTGCCAAAATCCCTCAGACAAGTAGCATCAAATTTTCAATTCACAATGTTCATCCTTCAGGCCTTAGTTTCTGCACTGTACTTGCAAAAATAAGAAAATAGCAATGAAACAACAATATTTTATTGGTTTTAAAGAAAGATAAAAATTGGATCTTCTTATTTGATCCATCTTCGAATGCTTTAAGCCTATATAGGCTATTTCCAACCACTTTATGCAACTACTGAATGGTTTGGACCATTGGGCTTCCAAAACAAAAAGTTGCTTAGCAAAATTGCAAAAGTTGCTGATAACTTTTAGCAATTTTTGCACTATAGCAAGAAATGTTGCAATTAGACTTTATTAACTCCTAGGAACCTTATTAGGCTTCCAAACTCCTAGGCATACCCTAAAAAACATAAAATGATTAAAATATCACCTATTAGGACCAAATGATGCCCAAGGTTTATAATCACACCAAGGGGTCTTGTGTCCTTTACAAGATGGATGGGTCATAGGGAGATCATTAGATCTATCTGCAGACCTTATTACAAACATATAGATGAATAGGAGTTAGGTTATTTGCAGCAATGTGTGTGTGTGTGTGTGTGTGTGTGTGTGTATGAAAGAGAGAGAGTAGGGGATGGGAGAGGGGGAGAGAGAGAGAGAGAGAGAGAGAGAGAGAGAGAGAGAGAGAGAGAGAGAGAGAGAGAGAGTAGCGGATGGGAGAGATAGAGTGAGAGAGAGTAGGTGGTGGGAGAGGGAGTGGGAGAGGGATAGAGAGCGGGATGAGAGTGTGTGTAAGAGAGAGAGTAGGGGATGGAAGAGAGTGTGAGAGTGAGAGAGAGAGAGAGTAGGGGGTGGCAGAGAGAGAATGAGATGGGAGAGAGAGTGAGAGCAGGGGATGGGAGATAGAGAGTAGGTGGTGGGGGAGGGAGAGTGAGAGTGAGAGAGAGAGAGATCAGGGGATGGAAGAGGGGGGAGAGAGAGATTAGCTTGGATGAGAGAGAGTAGGCAGTGGGAGAGGGAGAGAGAGGGGGGATGGGAGTGTGTGTAAGAGAGAGAGAGTAGGGGATGGGAGAGGAGTGAGGGTGAGAGAGAGTAGGGGATGGGAGAGAGAGTAGGTAGTGGGAGAGGGAGTAGGAGAGTAAGAGAGAGAGAGAGTAGGGGATGGGAGAGGAGAGAGAGAGTGAGAGAGAGTAGGGGATGGGAGAGAGAGTGAGAGAGAGTAGGTAGTGGGAGAGGGTGAGAGAGAGAGTAGGGGATGGGAGAGGAGAGAGAGAGTAGGGGATGAGAGAGGAGAGAGAGAGTGAGAGAGAGTAGGGGATGGGAGAGGAGAGAGAGAGTAGGGAGAGAGAGAGAGTGAGTAGGGGATGGGAGAGAGAGTAGGTAGTGGGAGAGGGAGAGAGGGGGGATGGGAGTGAGAGAGAGAGTAGGGGATGGGAGAGGAGAGAGAGAGCAGGGGATGGGAGAGGGGAGAGAGAGAGATTAGGGGATGGGAGAGAGAAAGTAGGTAGTGGGAGAGGGAGAGAGAGAGGGGGGATGGGAGTGTGTGAGAGAGAGAGTAGGGGATGGGAGAGGAGAGAGGGTGAGAGAGAGTAGGGGATGGGAGAGAGAGTAGGTGGTGGGAGAGGGAGTAGGAGAGGGAGAGTGAGAGAGAGAGTAGGGGATGGGAGAAGAGAGAGAGAGCGAGAGTGAGAGAGAGAGTAGGGGATGGGAGAGGAGAGATAGAGTGAGAGAGTAGGGGATGGGAGAGAGAGAGTGAGAGAGAGTAGGCAGTGGGAGAGGGAGTAGGAGAGGGAGAGCGAGAGAGAGAGAGTAGGGGATGGGAGAGGAGAGAGAGAGAGTGAGAGAGAGTAGGAGATGGGAGAGGAGAGAGAGAGTGAGAGTGAGTAGAGGATGGGAGAGGAGAGAGAGTAGGGAATGGGAGAGGAGAGAGAGAGAGTAGGGGATGGGGGATGGTAGGATAGGGAGAGATTGTTTTTCACATAATGCATATGCACTATATGAAAACACCAAAAAATGGTCATAAAGTAAGTTTAGGTCCTTGTTGATCCATATTCTGCTTTTTTTCTATTGTGTATTCTGTTGTTCCAATAGAAAAAATAGGTTTTAAGCTGTTGGAAGTTAGCAAACACTATTTGAAAGATTTTTGAACATTCTTTCATTCTATTTTAAGCTAGCAAACACCAAATTCAATCATTGGATACACTATTTGAAGGCTTTTTGAATATTCTTTCTATAGAAAAGGTTAGCGTAGTCCTTTTAAAATATTCTTTTTTGTTATATAGAGACAAATTTGATTATAATTCGACATGTTGTTTAATATATAGTGAATTCATTGAAATTTGTATGTTTGAACGAATTTTTATTTGGACATGGTTAGAAATTTGGCAAGTTGTTTAATATATATTATGTATTCATTGAAATAATTGTAATTTTTATATGTATTTGAATGATTTGTAATTTACAAATTATAATAGTTTAGATGTTTGAATAATTTGACATATAGAAATATTCATCATGCGAAGGAAGAAATGAAAAAATCAAACAAATGAAGAGAGGGAAAGAGATTTGGCAATTAAAAGAGATAAAATGAAACTACTACGTGAACAAAGAAAATTGCAAAGCAATTATTAAGAATTGACTTTCGAAGAGGAGCAAGAACCACTGATACAAAGAAACAAAGAGGAAGAATTGGAAAGACAAAGAGAACGAATGAGACTGTTATGCTCAAGAAGACAATTGAATTGTGAAGCTACACCATCTTCCAATGTTGGAGTCATATCATCCTCTTATGTTGAAGAGACACTAATTTGTAGATCTGACGATGTATACACTTCATCATGTCATGTTGAAGGCACAACATCAACATATCAATTAGGTGATATTCCATATTTTGCATCTTATTGCCAAGGTACATCATCTTTGGTTCAAGGTATGCAAAACACTCAACCTTATGTTGATGTTAAAAATGTCGAGGGAATGGAAGAGATTATAATGCCTTCTAGAATTCATTTTAGAAGACCAAAATATTTGATTGATATTGATACTAACATTTTGAAATCAATGTCTGACAAGATTAGCTTGCATACTTGTCAAAGAAAAGTTAATCGTATGTGGAGATTATTCTTTGAAGAATTAAATATTATAGGTCAATGCCAATTATTTGTTGAAATCATGAGGAATTTGAAATTTAGTCCTATCATGAAGATTCTTGGGCTAAGAATGATGGACAATTCAAATGAAAAAAGCATTGTAAAGAATCTAATGAGTGCTTATGAAAAAGTGGGTTCTAAATCACACACCAAAGATAGTAATATCACAAGACAAGTACTTGCATCGACAATAGTAAGTACCCAAATGAAGAAAGCTCAACTCATGAGAAAGTCAAGAAAAAAATTGAAATTGGCAGAGGTACTCTAAGGAGAGCCATGCTAAGGCATGAGAGATTGGAAAATCCAACAAAAAATGAGTCATGGACATTTAACGGTAGACTACTGCGAAAGGATAAAAGAATTAGTGAAGCTTTGAAATTATTGATCGAAGATTATTGGAAAAATAACTCGTGTTTCCCCTAATCATTTAGATGTTGTAAGAAGGAGGATTGGTAGCCAAAATCATAACCCACATGCAAAACATTTTTTTGACTCAACTTAGACACAATTTTTTGGAATTTTTTTTGGTATGTATCCTCAAATTCGAATAAGTCAAAGATTTTTTGAGATGTGCAAACCTTTTTATGTGAAGATAAATCACACATACACAACTTGTTTTTGTAGGATACATATTGAATTTTCTAACCGTTTTGATGTTTTAAGGCATATATGTGTGTTTTGCATTGTAAGTTTGTTTTGCACGATTATGACATGAATGAGCCACCAAGATCTTCAAGGGAATTCATATCCAACATTTTATGTGAAATAAGGGACGACCAACAATTTTACAAGATATCATGCTTGGATGGTACATGCTTATTTGTGGTTCTTTGCAACTTTTATCAACTTGTGAACATATGGATAGTACACATGCAATTGAAAATGAAATAGTAGATTACGAAAAATATAAGATAGTGACATATGCTCTAAAAGATGGGAAATAGGGTAAAAGATGTGATTTAGTCATTGAAAAGATTCTAGTGTATGAGGTCATGAAGATTTTTTGTGAAAATATTATTTACGAGTATGCAAGGCATACACATAGAGCTCGATGGTTGGATTTGCAATTCAAGTTGTGCAAGGATACATTTCCATTGGATACCATTTTTTCAGTTGTAGACTTCGCAGAGAACTACACACTACAACCACAAAATGAGGTGCAAGCAAAGTATTTTACTTCTTAACAGGTTTCCATATTTGTTCACATAACATTCATGCATTCACCTACAAGTACAGAGGATGACAGGAAGATTTTGAGGGAGTACCATTTTTATATCAGCGATGATCAATCACATTCTATAGAGTTTGTACATGGTTGTTTTCAACTATTTTATGGAGATTTGGCTAACAAGGGCATACCATATCATTAGCACATTATTTGGTCAGACAATTGCACATCTCAATTCAAGAATGCATATATGTTCTATTGGTTGAGCAAGATGCACAGGTTGTGTAGAATTCAATATATGTGAAATTTCATAGAGGCTGGTCATGGAAAGGGAGAGCACGATGGTGCTGGTGCATGCATCAAAAGAGCCTTAGCTCATGAAGAACTAAAGTACAAAGATGGAGCAATATTGATAGATGCAAAATCCATCATCTAGTAGTGTAATGCTATAATGGGTCCACGTAAGGAAGGTGAGTCTATGGTTCATAGATTTTTTTGGTTGATAGATAATACTAAAATTGCACCATATGAGGATTGTTCCACACTAATAAGATCAAGTAGTTACACTCTTTTAGAAGCTCTAATGTAGGTTCATGGAGTATCCACACATGAAAAATGACATGCTATTGTCAACCATGTGCAAAGGAAAATTGGGATGAGTATGAGTCAATTGAATGGGTGGACAAATGGGATATATAGGTTTTGGACCCAATTGACACATATCATCCCCCACAAGCACTAGAAATGGTAGAGATGGATTCATCTATTGACTTTGACTGCTTGTCTGATCTAGTGCAACCTGGTAGTATATATATTTATATATCTTTGTAATTTCAATATGTAACTTTATAACTTTTACCTAAGTATTTTTTGAATTAATGACCACATTTTGTACATTTATCACTATAGGCCATGTTTTTGCTATTATTGTACCTAAAGACAATGAATAAGGGACATATTATTATTTGTGTCGTTGTGTCCAATCCAAAAAAAATTGGATCACTCCGTTATAGATGGTGAAGGTTTAGAGTACCATATCAGTGCGGTTGTTGTAACCAACACATGGCTTAGACAATATTCTATAAAGAACACTAACTTGTGGTTATTCAAGGATTGGCAAATAGAGAGGAAGATTCTTCATTATTCGAACCTTTTTGTCACATCAAATGTCCACTTGATAAAATATGGTGGAAAACCACATAATAAGACTCTTTGGAAAGTTTGTGAGTCAGACCATGAGACAATACTTGAGACATTAAAATGTAGATCAGATCCAGTTGGTTCATTAGATTGAATAGGGAGAGAGGAAGAGAGAGAAAGAGTGGTGCAGGGTCACCTTGAATCATTGATGCAAGTGGTAGGGTACTAACAATGAAGGTTGGGAGAGTACACCCACAAGGACACCTAAACAAAGTTTGAAAGCCCAAACAAGGGCCAAAACCCCGCACTTGCACCTTGACAACAATAAAGGCTTAATATATGAAACCTACTCTAGACATGGAACCTTGAACACAGACTTAAGGCATGTTGTTTTTACATCAGCAGGGGCATATGGATTGAATTTGAAGGCCTCAAATTGAGAAAAAGTCATAGTTCCTTCATTAACCTCTTGGATTCTTAATAACCCAAGAAGCAAGGTTATGGTCTGCAACTTAGTAAATGTTGAATGGAAGCAAAAACTAACCACCAAGACACCTCCTACTCCTAATATATTGTTAGATTCCAAAGTGCTGACATTGCATACACAAAAGTGCTGCATTAACATGTAGGGACAACAACTAAGGCCAAAGGGTTGATTAGGCCACTATTGCAAAGGAAGTACTATTTAGACACGTGCTAGAACCACCAAACCAATTAGACATGTTGAGGAATGTTTCAAATAGCCTAAATTCCAAGTTTGAGGCTTTGGAAATGACTTTTAAGGTCTCAAGTGTTGATTGTAGCAAAATAGTGAGTTGGTGCATATATGCTACATGCACCTAGGGCATCATCTTTCTCCCTTGTACCTACATTTTTGCAACTAAAACCAAAAAAATATCAAAGAGAATTAGGAATACAAGGACTTCACCAAAGGCCATAAAATTCCTATTGTGGAATCTCAAGTTATAACGTGATTTCCACCAAAACCCTTGAAACCCTTAAATTTTAGGCTATCAGCACTAAAATAGGAATAACTTGAGCTCTAAAGTGTTTCAAGACCTCAAACCAGTTGCACTTGAAAGGTAACTCAAAGATGCATCCAATCATACCAAGCTTTGACACCTATTCATCTATACAAGTCCATACCATGCAGAAAAACAACCCAAA
The DNA here is from genome assembly GCA_028749045.1 of Cupressus sempervirens. Lineage (NCBI taxonomy): Eukaryota > Viridiplantae > Streptophyta > Pinopsida > Cupressales > Cupressaceae > Cupressus > Cupressus sempervirens. The sequence continues at coordinate 27,783,663 of CM053785.1, read as the reverse complement.
ATGTAACAAAATATTTTATATTTTATTGATTTCAAAGAAAAATCTTACATTATACCTTCCACTCACCTGAAAGGGCTATATGAAGGTCTTCCCCAACTGATCCAACAAAATTTGAAAGGTTTTGACCATTGGGGGAATGATTACAAACAATTTTTCTTAGTTATGCAAATAGTTGCAAAGTTGCATAGCAACTTTTGCAACTTTTATTGCATTTTTTCATTTTTGTGCCTAAAAGGAATTTTAGCTATGTAAATGAGTCCTAATGGACTCAATACAACTATTAGACCTTAGATGACAAGCATATGCATTCAAAATACAAAAATGTGCCCTTGTGGCCTCATTGAGCAATGGGCTTATAGAACACCCAATATTGCTAATGGACCACACAAAAGGGTTAATGGCAAATATAGGAGTCTAAAATCATGACCTTGTTGAAAACATGGAAAAAAAACTAGAAAGAGGTCATGAATGACCCAAACAACTTGATTACATGAGTTCATAAGAGGGGTGCTTCTGCACCAATCATAGGGCCCTCACCTTTTCATTTTCATTGTGTTATGCTCCAAGTGAGCCTTGTAAGTAGAATAAATGTCATTGGACTTAGGTGTGGTAGTTAGGGTATTGGATGCCATTTAATGTCCTTAGAAGAGTCATTATTTTGGCCTAAAAATCAAGGCATACATTGCCATAGGGAAATGAGAAAAGTAAGGGATGAGTCATTAGCTTAGGGAAGGGTCCCTAGCATGGAATTGCTAAGGGATAGCCTAAATAATAAGTTAGAAGTGTTAAAACTTGAGTAAGCAAGAAAAATCCAAAAGTTGCTATATTGCAATTTTGCAATTTTTGCAAAATAATGATTTTGCAAGAAATTGTGGATTTTCCTTTTAAAATTTGAAGGAGGCCAATGTAAACCATAAGGATTAATGGGAAAGACCTAGGAGGAGATATAAATACTTTCCAAACCCTAAAATGAGAGAAGTTAATATCATTGTGTATGGTCAGCATGCGTTTTAAGGCATTTCTAAGTTTCTGAGTTTTAAAGAATTTTTGACATTGTTTTTGTAGACTATACTAGTTTCCATGGTAGATTGCGTTGTTTAGAACAATTTTGTTTTAGGAAGTTTGGTCTAAGGTCTAAGGTGTGTTTGTATTCCATTCCATGGTCATTGTTCTCTTTTCATTCATGTTTGGGGGTATGTTCCTATGCAAAGCACCAAGGCACTTGGTTTATATTTTGGTTTTCATGTTTTTTTTAATCTACTTAGGCTAGAATAAACAACTCGTGGGTGAGAAGTCCATGGTTGTCAAAGAAATACACCATTTTATATGCTTAAGGCACTTTACGCAATTTATAAGCAAAAAGTTGCTCATTAGGAAAATTCGGGATTTTTAATGTTTTTGGTCAAGAAATCCTAGGATTAGTTTTTTTAATTTGGTTTTAGGTATGTTGGAACCTTTTCCAAATCCTAGAAGTGGAATCAAGTGAAAAATGTAAAAATTGCACTTTTTGTGCAAAGTTGCATTATGGAAAGTTGTAAAAGTTGCTCAAATTTGCAACTTAGTGGGAAAAGGGTTATAACTATTATAATATTTGTTTTAACCATTAAAATAGACATAGGAGATATATATACCTCATTTTTGAGCTTTGGAGGGCATTGATGTACGGATTGGAAGAAGTTGTAAAGAAAGAAATTCAGTTTTGGAGTCATTTTTAATGTTGTTTGCACGTTGCATGACATGTATGGAGTTTCAAACTAGATGTGATGCATTTTTGAGATAGATCTTTGAATCAAATTTCTTTTTCTTCTGGTATCATCATTTTACATGCTTTCTAACTCAAGTTATTGCATTTTTAGTGAAACTAGATTTTTTGGACAACATTTTGGTGCACACAGCAAAAATGGGCCTCTAACTACAATTTCCTTGGTTGAAATTTCATGGCCACTTGGGAGATGGTAGTTAGTAGGGTCATTTTTAAGATTCCAGGGTTTCAAGACTGGAGGATGTGTTTTGTGATTTTTCCAATCAAGCCTTAGGTCAAGTACCATGAAGGATTTGACCTCTTGTAGCGTGTTGATTTGTGAATGGCAAGAGTTTGGAAATTGGTGAAGGATTGCGCATTTGGAAATACGTTATTTTAGTGTTTTAAAATGATGCAAGTGGCAGGGTACTAACAAGGTAGGTTGGGAGAGTACAACCCACAAGAACACCTTAACAAGGTTTGAAAGCCCAAACAAGGCTCAAGACCCCACACTTGCACCTTAATCACTAGAATGACTTAATACATGAAACCTACACTAGAAATAGAGTCATGAAACCAGACACTAAGGATGTTTTTCTTACATCATCATGGGTATACTAACTGGATTTGGAGACCCCAAAACAAAGAGAAGGCATAGTTCCTTCATTAACCCCTAGGGTTCCTAATAGCCCAAGAAATGAGGTTTTGGTCTGCTACTTGTATATTTTCAATGGAAGAAAGATGCTAAACAACAATATTAGTTGCTATTTTTGATGTATCATTAGATCTCAAAGTGTGGGGATCCTATAATCAAGAAGACTGTCATAACCTATGGGATAGCAACTAGACAAAAAGGGCTAATTAGGCCACATTTACAAAGGAGGTACGACTTAGACATGTGCCAAAAACATGAGACCAATTAGGTTAGTTGAGGAATGTCCCAAATATGTTGTTTGACAAGTTACAAATCAAAGAATGAAGTTTTGGAGTCTTAAAATGCTGATACAACAGTAATGTGTATCAATGCATACAAGGTATATGCATCTAGGGCATCATATTTCTGCTTTGTCCCTACATATAAAAACCTGAACCCAAAAGAATCTAAAATTGCATCAAAATTAAAAATATTCCACCAAAGGCCATAATTTTTCTATGGTGGAATATGGAGTTATAACCCAATTTTCTTCAAAACCCTACAAACCCTCAAAATTTGGGCTATTTGCACAAAAATAGGAATAATTTGAGTTTCACAAAGTCTCAGAACCTCAAACTAGTTGCATTAGAAAGGTGATTCAAGAATCTATCCAACCATACTAGGCATAGATCCCTAGGCATCTGTAAACATCCGTAACATCCAGAGAACTCACTAAAAATGCAAAAAATAGGGTTATTTTTATTGATTTCAATGCCAAAACATTACATTGTACCTTCCACCTACCTGAAAGGGCTATATGAAGGTGGTGCAAGGCACCACGGAAAATAGGTTTAATAGGTCCATAGGATAGTTAATCCAATAAGGTTTTTGTAACAAGACCAATTGGAAGGTCAATTGGATCGTTGGTGTCATTATAAACCAGGATACCACATTGAACCAAAGGTCACATTATGGAAATTGAGTTGTTTTGTGTGTAATAGGAAGTTTGGAAGTACTTAGATGGATTTAGGTGTTATTAGGATCATTAGGTAAGAATTTAGATGTCTAGGAGGTCACTAGCACAAAAATGTCAATGTTGTCATGCAAAAATGCAAAGTTGATGACAATATTTTATGCAAAATAATCAAAAAGTGGTTGAATGTTGGCCTAACCATTTGAATGATGGTTATGACAATTGGAGGCAAGGAATATGTGTTATAAGGATGTTCATGAAGAAAACATCATAGTGGTATGGATTGGTGAAGATTTATATTAATAAAGCTTTGATTTTCTTCCATTTTCTCTATTTTCCTAAGTTGTACGGATTTGTACGGATTAGGAAAGGTGATCAATTGACATGATTGGATAACCTAATGAACTAGGCTTCATTATATTTTGGTTTGAAGGTTTAATCTTTTCATTTGCTCAAGTTATTGCATTTTTTGTACAAGTTGCTTGTTTGGGCCTGAATTTAAGGGTTTTGGCAAACATGTGCCTCTAACTTGCAATCCCACAGTTGGAATTTGATGCCACTTGGGGGGATGCAAGTTAGGGAAGTTTATTTTTATATGGAAAATTTTTAGGTTTGGAGGATTTGGGTTGCTATTTTTGCTAGCAGGCCCTAGGCTAAGCATCTCCATGTGTTCAGCCTGGAAGTAAAGAAGAAGTGGCATTTAGACTTCCAAACTGATTGTTTGAACCCAAGTGAAAGGTGAAATGGATTTTTAGGAAGGAGAGGAAGAGGTCCATGGGGTTGATTTGATTTTGTGAACCCATTTTGAAGCACATGCTTTTGAAATCCAACCTAATTAGGCCTATTAGGTCTGTAGACCAAAGTGGAGTTTGGACATGCTGGAATAGAGTTAGCACTTGATCCTTTGAAGATTTCAAAAACTAGGTAAAGGGTATTTGAAAAGGTGTTAATTTGGCCTTTTCCTTTCAAAAGTTTGGAAGTTTGGCAAGGAAAACTAAAATTTGACCTATTAGGATTTCTAGGCCCGATTTTGGGAAATTGACCCATTGGGGCTGTTAGGACCCTAAAAATGCATGAATCCCAGTGGTATAAGCCTAGTGATGCTGATCCTAGCCTAAGTTTGAAGTTTTGAAACCTAGTTGCACATTTTGCCTTATTTGCCCTAGTTGAGGGCTAGTGTCCTTAAAGCCTAGATTGGATCCAAGTTTGCTAAGAGCCCTAGAAAGGGGGAAAGACCTTAGGAAAGTGGAGTCCACTTGGAGAGAGACAAGTCAACCTTTGGCAAAGTTTAGTAAACCAAATTGGCATCTTGTAGTGGGTTGGGTGCTATTAAACACCTAGGATCATGCCAAACTCGAGTATCCAGGCTTCCCAAGTCCTGTGAATGCAAGGCCATTGATGAATAGGAATTTCTAATTGAAGCATTTGTGGTGCTAGAATGAAGTGCATGCCTAGATTCTTTGCCTACTAATGAGCCAATTTGAGGCTTCACTTCACATTGCTCCGTGGACAATTCTATAGCACTTGTTACTTCTCTATCTAAATTTTTTGTGTCTATGTACATGTGCACTCTTTCCCAATAGTTGTAGGTTTTTTCTCTTCATCCTAAGTAATTGGCATACCCTGGATGGCACTAATATAACCATTTTCTTCTGAAATGTCCTTTTCTCTTAGATTAATCTCTTTATTAAGCAGGTTTTCTATATCTTTGTATATTTAATAGATGTAGCTAGTATCCAATTGCTTATTCATTGTCTTTCAATATTCATGAGAAACTAAGGCATTTGGTTACCTAATAGGTCCTAGGAATCTTAACTAGGGTCCTAGAATAGTCCTAGATGGACCCATTTGACCTACATATGTAAAGAGGAAAAATTGCTCAAGCAACTTTTGTAATTTTTGCAAAAAAGTTGCAAATGGAAGTTTGGGAATTTGTAACTATCCATGCTCGGGTATATGAGCATGGGAAACATGTTTTCGGAGGTTAGAAGGTTTCTAGTTAGATTTGCATTTTTAAGCAACTTTTACAACTTTTGCAATTTTGCACAAAAAGTGCAACTAATGCAAAGTTCAATAGATTTCACTTCTAGGAATTGGAAAAGGTTCCAAACTATTAAAAAACAACTAAAAACACCTAATCCTAGGCTATCTTGACCAAAAACTTAAAAACACCCAATTTGGCCTAATTAGCAACTTTTGCTCATATCTTGCACAAAGTAGCCTAGGTATACATATCTTGCTCATATCTCCCTCACTGTTCATCATGGGATCAAATAGTCTATTCAGCTATCTTTGAGTGGCTGGGTAAACCCTAGCCCCAAGCTCATCTCATCCCATTGAGTGCTTGAAAGTTCTCAGGCACACCAAACTAAAACATCCCTAAGAGTTACTAAATGCCATAGGGTAGTGATCTTTGACGGGGCATATATTAGAGCTTGTGCGAGGTATGGATATGATTCTAGGTGCTATAGGACCATGTTACAAAGACCACCAATAAACTCTCTCACTTTTTGAAGATCTTACTCTATTTTGATTTTGTGACGACATCTCAAGTGATACTAAAACTCATAGTGTTGGCTAGTACAAAGTTGCCAACTGCCAAATCTCCCTCACCGTTCATCGTGGGATCAAGTTGTCTATTCTATTAGCTCTAGGTGGCTAGGTAAACTCTAGCCCCAAGTTTGTCCTATAATTTTGAGTGCTCAAACATTCTTGGGCACACCGAATCAAAACGTCCCTAAGAGTCACTAAATGCCATAGGGCAGTGATATTTAATAGGGCATATCTCAAAGCTCATGTGAGGTATGGATGCAGTTCTAGGTGTTATAAGACTGTGTTGTAGAGACCTACAATAACCTCTCTCTCTTTTTGGAGATCTTACTTCATTTTATTTTGCGACGCCATCTTGGGTGATGCTGAAACTCATAGTGTTAGCCAGTACAAAGTTTCCAACTACCAAATCTCCTTCACCGTTCATTGTGGGATTGAACTGTCTATTCTATTAGCTTCGAGTGGCTAGGTAAACTCTAGCCCCAAGCTCATCCCATCTCATTCAGTGCTCAAATGTTCTCAAGCATGCTGAACCGAAACGTCCCTAAGAGTCACTAAATGCCATAGGGCAGAAATCTTTGATGGGGCATATCTCAGAGCTCGTGTGAGGTATGGATGAAATTCTAGGTGCTATAGGACCATGTTGTAGAGACCTGCATTAATCTCTCTCTTTTTGGAGATCTTACTCCATTTTGATTTTGCGATGCCATCTTGGGTGATGCTGAAACTCATAGTGTTGGTTAGTACAAAGTTACCAACTACCAAATCTCCCTCACTGTTCATCATGGGATTGAACTATCTATTTCATTAGCTTCGGGTGGCTAGGTAAACCTTAGCCCCAAGCTTTTCCTATCCTGTTGAGTACTTGAACGTTCTCAAGCACGCCGAACTGAAACATCCCTAAGAGTCACTAAATGTCATAGGGCAGTGATCTTTGATGAGGCATATCTCAGAGCTCATGCTAGGTATGGATGTGATTCTAGGTGCTATAGGACCATGTTGCAGAGTCCTAAAATAACCTCTCTCACATTTTGGTGATCTTTCTCTATTTTGATTTTGTGACGCCATCTTGGGTGATGGTGAAACTCGTAGAGTTGGCCAGTACAAAGTTGCCAACTGCCAAATCTCCCTCACTATTCATCATGGGATCAAACTATCTATTCTGTTAGCTCCGGGTGGCTGGGTAAACCCTATCCCCAAGCTTGTCCCATCCTTTTGAGAGCTCAAACATTCTCGGGCATGCCAAATTGAAATGTCCCTAAGAGTCACTAAATGCCCTAGGGTAGTGATCTTTGATGGGGCATATCTCAGAGCTCATGCAAGGTATGGATGCAATTATAGGTGCTATAGGACCATGTTGTAGAGACCTACAATAACCTCTCTCACTATTTGGAGATCTTACTCTATTTTGATTTTGCGATGCCATCTTGGGTAATGCTGAAACCCATAGTGTTGGCTAGTACAAAGTTGCCAACTGCCAAATCTCCCTCACCGTTCATCGTGGGATCAAACTGTCTATTTTGTTAGCTCTGGGTGGCTGGGTAAACCCTATCCCCAAGCTCATCTTGTCTTGTTGAGTGGTCAAACATTCTCGAGCATGTCAAACCAAAATGTCCCTAAGAGTCACTAAATGCCATAGGGTAGCAATATTTGATGGGGCATATCTTGGAGCTCGTGCAAGGTATGGATGTGATTCTAGGTGCTATAGGACCATGCTTCAAAGACCTACAATAAACTCTCTTTCTTTTTGGAGATCTTACTCCATTTTGATTTTGCGATGCCATCTCAGGTGATGCTGAAACTTGTAATGTTGGCTAGTACAAAGTTGCCAACTGCCAAATCTCCCTCACCATTTATCATGGGATTGAACTGTCTATTCCATTAACTCTAAGTGGTTGGGTAAACCCTTTCCCTAAGCTTTTCCTATCCTATTGAGTGCTTGAACATTCTCGGGCATGTCGAACCAAAATGTCTCTAAGAGTCACTAAATACCATAGAGTAGCAATATTTGATGGGGCATATCTCAGAGCTCGTGCAAGGTATGGATGTAATTCTAGGTGCTATAGGACCATATTGCAAAGACCTACAATAACCTCTCTCACTTTTTGGAGATCTTACTCCATTTTGATTTTGCGACGCCATCTTGGGTGATGCTAAAACTCATAGTGTTGGCCAGTACAAAGTTGCCAACTACCAAATCTCCCTCACCATTCATTGTGGGATCAAACTGTCTATTTTGTTAGCTCTGGATGGTCGGGTAAACCCTAGCCCTAAGATCATCCCATGTCATTGAGCACTCAAACATTCTCAGGCATGTTGAACCAAAACATCCCTAAGAGTCACTAAATGCCATAGGGCAGCAATGTTTGATGGGGCATATCTTAGAGCTCATGTGAGGTATGTATGTGATTATAGGTGTTAGTACAAAGATGCCAACTGCCAAATATCCCTCACCATTCATTGTGGGATCAAAATATCTATTCTATTAGCTCTAGGTGGCTAGGTAAATACTAGCCCCAAGCTCGTCCCATCCCATTGAGTGCTTGAACGTTCTCAGGCATGCCGAATCAAAATGTCCCTAAAGTCACTAAATGCCATAGGGTAGCGATCTTTGACGAGGCATATCTTGGATCTCATGTGAGTTATGGATGCAATTCTAGGTGCTATAGGACCATGTTGTAGAGACCTACAATAACCTTTCTCTTTTTGGAGATCTTACTCCATTTTTATTTTGCGATGCCATCTCCAGTGATGTTGAAACTTGTAGTGTTGGCTAGTACAAAGTTGCCAACTGCCAAATCTTCCTCACCATTCATTGTGGGATTAAACTATCTATTCCATTAGCTCTGAGTGGTTGAGTAAACCCTAGCCCCAAGCTTGTCCCATCCCATTGAGTGCTCAAACATTCTTGGGAATGCCAAACTGAAACGTCCCTAAGAGTCACTAAATGCCATAGGGTAGCAATTTTTCATGGGGCATATCTTGGAGCTCGTGCAAGGTATGGATGTGATTTTAGGTGCTATAGGGCTATGTTATATAGGCTTACAATAACCTCTCTCACTTTTTGGAGATCTTAGTTCATTTTGATTTTGTGATGCCATCTTGGGTGATAATGAAACTTGTAGTGTTGGCCAGTACAAAGTTGCTAAGTACCAAATCTCCCCCTCTGTTTATCATGGGATCGAATTGTCTATTTCATTAGCTCCAAGTGGCTAGGTAAACCCTAGCTCCAAGCTTTTCCTATCCTGTTAAGTGCTCGAACATTCTCGGGCACACTGAAGCAAAATGTCCCTAAGAGTCATTAAATGTCATAGGGCAATGATCTTTGACAGAGAATATCTCAAAGCTCGTGTGAGGTTTTGATGGGATTCTAGGTGCTATAGGACCATTTTGTAGAGACCTACAATAACCTCTCTCACTTTTTGGAGATCTTACTCTATTTTGATTTTGTGATGCCATCTCGGGTGATGCTGAAACTTGTAGTGTTGGCTAGTACAAAGTTGCCAACTACCAAATCTCTCTCACCTTTCATTGTGGGATCAAACTATCTATTTTGTTAGCTCCAAGTGGATAGGTAAACACTAACCCCAAGCTTTTCCCATCTTGTTAAGCACTCAAACATTCTCAAGCATGCTGAACCGAATCATCCTTAAGAGTCACTAAATGCCATAGGGCAGTGATCTTTGACAAGGTATATCTTAGAGCTCATGCAAGGTATTGATGTGATTCTAGGTGCTATAGGACCATGTTGCAGAGACCTACAATAACCTCTCTCACTTTTTACAGATCTTACTCCATTTTGATTTTGTGATGCCATCTCGAGTGATGCTGAAACTTGTAGTGTTGGCCAGTACAAAGTTGTCAATTGCCAAATCTCTCTCACCTTTTGTCATGGGATCAAACTGTCTATTTCATTAGCTCTAGGTGGCTAGCACTAGCCCTAAAATTGTCTTGTCCTTTTGAGTTCTCAAACATTCTCAGGCATGCCATAGCAAGAAGTTGGTTATGATCAATTTCTCAAATTTGCTCATTCTTCCCTTATTGCTTCCCAAGTCTTGAATAGGGAACATGATCGAGTAGTTTTGTGATGTTGGGTAGAAGTTTGTTCAATATTATAACCAAGTTGGAAAGATTGTTTGAAGACACTTACGAAGGTGGGAAAGGTAATTTTCCTTAAAAGTGTTCTTGTTGGGAATCCACTAGCTTTTGGTGCTGGGAATCCACTAGCTTTTAGTGCAAGCACTCTACATCATTTTGGATGCAATTTACATTAAAATGAAATAAATGAAATGTAATTAAAATAAACAATAAAAACAAGATATATATTATGATAACAAATACTGTCATACATGAACAAACATATAATATACAATGTCGCAAGGGGACAGGGGTACTTAGGGTACGGGTACAACTATTTTTTATAATAGGGGACGGGGGTACTTGGGTATGTCAATGCTTTTTCAAATCAAGAACAGTGATAAAGTTAGCAAATGTAATGTATTGTTTTCAGTTTCAGATTTGTTATGTGTTTGTAATAATAATTTATGATAAATGTTTAGATGCATAACATAGAAGGAAAAATTTAAACATGAACAAGAATATCATAAATCATATGACAATGACATATTGCAAAGGATAATTTTTTGGCTTTAACAGTGATAAAGTTTATTGTTGATCAATATCCTATCAAAGTTTCAAACTAATTAGGTATTGAATTAAGCTTGATAAACAAATAATAGAGAAGGACAACTTTAAACATGAACAAGATCATAAATCATATGACAATGACATATTGGAAATGATAAACTTATGCTTTAATAGTGATAAAGTTTATTGTTGATCAATATTGTATCAAAGTTTCAAACTAATTAGGTATTGAATTAATCTTGATAAACAACGAGCTGATACACAAACAAAAAACTAAGAAAATATATATTCAAAAATCTCAATCAAGGTCCTTAGCTATGATGCTCTCCATTGAGTACCCAATACTTGGGATACGTATACCTGATACTTGGGTATGTGGGTACGAGTACTAGGGGTGTGGGTACAATACCCATGCAACCTTAATAATAAATTATGATAACCAATAATGTCATACATGAACGAACATATAATATATTATGATACCCAATAATGTCATAAATGAATAAACATATAATATATTATGATAACCAATAATGTCATACTTGAACGAACATATAATATATTATGATAACCAATAATGTCATACATGAACAAAGATATAATATAAAATGATAACCAATAATGTCATACATTAACAAACACATAGTATATTATGATAACCAATAATGTCATACATCAAATATATGTCATACATCAAATATAAAATGTCATATATACATCAAATGTATATCAAATATGTCCACTGACATAAAATCCAACATATATGTCCATTGATGCCTATACATGTGTGTCTATCAACTATATCTTCTCCTTCCCACAAGGGGAAGGAAACAAATCCCTAGAGGTCTTTGGTCATCATGTAGAGGGAGATGATGGGGATGATGGGGTCTTCCTCACATGCTCACTCGTCCTCTTGTTTAGGCTCTTCTCTAACTTGAGCTGATACAAACAAAGTAGATATGAATCAATAATTTTTATACATTAGAATCAAAGATATGTACACACAAAATTAATTATTTTCTTACCACCATCAAATAGTCACTCTGTACGTCCACCTCAAAGGCTTGTGGATGATTGGGTGTAACAAGGCCCTACAACAATTCAATCAATATAATCACTTATAAATAACATTAGAAATTTCAATACTAACTATTATAAACAACAACTAAAACCAAGAAAATTCTTTCATACGTCAATCAATGGCTCTGAACTAGCCATCGCTATAGCAACTCCATGATCGATGGACTGCCAAAGATGAGGAGGAGTCTCAGATGTCAAGAGTTGCATGTCATATAATATAAGTTACATGTAACATGAAACATGAAACAAATATAATCAAAGGAATTAAATTAACATGAAACAAATGTACCTCTACAAAGCTCGTATCATGCCTAGGCTCAGAGTCCCTAGTGAATGTCGATGGTCTAGTAGAGAACTGATGCACATGCATAATTTTTTATTATCAATCCTTCATATTATTACTTAATAAATATATGTATTAATTTAAATGATTAAATCAATACATACCTCTGGACTCATCGACAAGATGAAAAATGGGGCTAGGGGATCTCTACTAGGGCCGCCAACACTCTGACCTTGAATTTTGAACAATGTCAATACATGCTAATTAATTAGTCATTCACTATACATACGAAATGTGATCAAATTAGTTTATTATAATTGTAATTTATCTGTGTGTCAATGCTAAATGTTTCATTCAGGAACTGATAAGCGACTAACCCATCATCCATGCTATCTCCAGCATGGCTGCCAAATGTGCATAAGGATCCACATGATGTGCACATGTGACCAAAATGCATAGAAGGATCCTCCTCAACTAATGGACTCGTGCAATGAATGAGGGTCTGTGTCAAAGCATTAATAGTCCCTAGAGTGCTGGCCTCTACAAGTTCCTTCATAGCTAAAAGAATAATCACATGCTCACCCTATGGCTTGACAATAGGTACCCTAACTACATTAGGGTCACAATGTGCACCCAACCTCTCAAATGATGACCCCCACCTCTACCTTGAGATTATAATATATCAAAATAATTGGGGGTCTCCCCAAGGAAAAATTCACAATACAATTTCTTTAAGAAATACATTGGAACCTCGTGATTATTGCAGGAAGGGGCATCAAAGACCATCCACCATCTATCCCAAAAATTATTTCTAATACCATCATGTATGCACCAATGGATAGGGAACCTTTTAGTTGTCTCTCTAACAATATTTTGTTCACCAGGCTTTTTAAACAATGTACAAATGCTACCTTTTGCTAATTTTTTTTTAAACATCTTGATATGATAATGTGTTTGCATAATATCTTCTTTGTTCATCCCTCTTAACATGCCAAATATCCAATTGACCACTAACAGAGTTACATGGGTCATAATGGACTCGAGGGAGGATACCAATTGTGCTCTCATTGGATTGGTTTGTCCACAATATTTCAACCTACCAGCGAGTGCTTCTAATTCATTTTTCCCTCTTTCTATTTCATTTATTATGCTGTCTTGTGTGCCAGGAGGAGGTCTTCCAATTGGTGCAGGTTGTGGAGGGTTTTGATTCTCATCTTGTGGAAGGTTTTTGTTTAGATTTTGTGGAGGGTTTTGGTTTTGATCTTGTTGGGGATTTAGCAGTTCATTATCCACATTTCCTAATAAGAAACCAATTGCAATCTAAATAAATAAATAAATTTAAACCAAAATTGAAAAAAACCTACAAAACACTGCAAAAGTATATAAAACAATGCAGCCCATTTATATATTTTTTTAGTTTTTTAAAATGCGCACGTGCTATAGTGTGTATGCGCTTTAAAAAACTAAAAAAAGGGGTTTCATGTTTTTGGCACCACAACTTGGTGCACACACCCTACAAGAAAAAGGGAGATAGTTTACCGATCAAGAGAAATACAAGAGATTGGAGATTGAACAAAGAGGGAGAAATCCTAAAACACATAGTATGAGGAAGATAGTATATCTATTGATAAAATCTACCTAGTAAGAGGGAGATACTATAGAAGGGAGATATAAGAAGTAATTCAGAGGGAGTTATAAAGCTGACACAAAAGAATTTTGTAACCTATTCAGAAGATGAAAGTTGCTAATAGAGGGAGCGATTTTAGTACAAGGAATTATTTTCTTTTTGGTATTTTGTTGGTCTTACTATTTTAACCTAGTCAGTTTGGTTGATCAGTTTAGTTTTCCATCAACGCCAAAGAGGGAGATTGTTGAAAGAGGGAGAATATTGAAATCAGATTGATGCAAGTATGATAAATGTGTTTCAATCATTATTTTTTAACTGATGTCAAACATGCTTTTTGCTGGTAAGGCAACTGATTATATGATTTAAGTACTATCACTTGTTTGATTAATGAGGATGATTTGATAAAAAAGATGTAACAAAACCACCTAGAGGAAAGGAGGAGTTATGATATAAAAGAGGAGTACAAGAATCAACTAAGACAGTGATATCATAGTGCATTGATAATCTACTTAAGGTTACAAAGGATGGTTACACTAAGCAAGTTTAGAAGAACAAGTTAAACAAAGTTTGTCTGCCAAGCTTGACCAAATGGATAGTAGGTGTTGAGAAAAGTTAGTGAAAGCCAAGCATAGAATCAGTTGGAGCCAAGTAAAAGTTTATGTTAGTGTATTCCAAACAAAACATTGGATGTTGAGTAAATTTTAGTTGATGCCAAGCACCAGTAAACTTTAGTTCGTGCTGAGTGATTTTTCAAAGGATGCCAAACAACACAATATGTGTCGAGCATCGGGAACAAGTTAATGCCAACTGTCAAACATTATTAGAAAGATCATGAATTTTATGGATCTAAGTTGACAAATTTGTTTTCTTAGATTGTGTGAACCAAGTGAAAGATAAGATTGATGAGCCAGTGGCACAAAATTCATGGTAAATCATTTTGAGGAAAATTCAAAGAGGATTGAAGGAGAAGTTTATAGAAGTGATATAGAATGAGGGGTAGATTCATTGAATCCTACCTAATCTATCCTAACACTACATTAGATGATGGATAATGAAAGACAAAAGATCTTAATTCTCTATTTATAGGGATGGCTATTTAGAAGTAAGGGTTGTCATGTCCAAGAACCTAAGGAAGACAAAGAGTGAAGGGTATTGCTTCATCAAGTGACCTAAGTGAAGAGTCTACATTGGCATGTTAAGCAAGAAGGCTTAAGGGTATGAATGCTTAAATGGTGAACAAGCTATCGGTGCTAAAATGTGTAAAAGCCAAGCAAAATGGAGGACTAAAATAGAGATATATAATTTGAAAATGGAGTTGTAAGTTGTAATCAGATCAAAGCCTTACTATTACTCTCTAATAATTATATCAGTCAAGGGTAAATCCTTTGGGTTAAGGTTGACCTAATAGTCATTTGTAAATCTTATAACTTGGTGATATTCCAAGTGAATGATTTAAAGTCCTCTAACAAGGCTCACTCCTAATAGGGTGATTGAAATCCTTTAACAGGGTCATTTAATAGTGTGTATTGTAACCTTTAACAGGGTTGGCCTCTCATAGGGCATCACTTCAAAAGAGTGAAAAAGAGTAGCAAGTTACTGGTGTTTTTTCCCAAATTTGGTTTAAGTTATTTGATAGTAACTTGCAAGTTTTTAAAGTGAATGCATAATCTTATGGATGCATGCATTATGAAAAATGTTTTATAGGTTCACTAAGCTATGAAATTTTTTATTTATACATCTAGACCTTGGATAACTAATTCAATCCCCCTCCCAATTATTCTAAAGAATTCTAACACACACACACACACACACACACACACACATACATATATATGGATATTCATATATATGTATATATATATGTATGTATATACATATATATGTATATATATACATGTATACATGTATATATATATACATATATACATGTATATATATACATATATACATGTATATATATATACACATCTTGTTACAAGCTAGGGTTGCCATTGCACCAAAATATCGACTTGTTGATACCCGATACAACCACTAGACTTATAAAACATAGGAGGTGGTTAAGCCATGTCATGAATCTCAAAAGGGAACATTGGTGGTTAGTCCAAAATTCCCCCCTTAGCACTACCTGAGGAGATTCAAATCTATGAGCAAGCTCTGATACTACTTGTTACAAGTTAGGGTTGGTGTTGCATCAAAAGATCAACTTGTTAATGTCAGATACAACCATTAGACTTATAAAACATAGGAGGTAGTTAAGCCATGTCATGATTCTTGAAGGGAAACATTGGTGGTTAGTCCAATAATATATGGGTATATATTTACATGTATATATGTATGTATATACATATATGTATGTATGTTTATATATGTACATGTATCATCTTAAAATGGAAGCACTTCCATGTTAAGAGCATTTATCCCTCTATGTAAGTGGTCTAGGGTCATGTCAAGTGCCTTGAAAGAGTCTTTGGATGGATCTGGCTGTTTCTCCCTTGTTCTAGTTCTCTCTCCCTTTTTCTTGCCTATTTCTGACAATTTTCTCTGTTAAACTAAGGACTTTGACTTTCTGGGTCAAGGTGGACCTTGACCCTGACCTAGGTCAAAGATGACCTTGACCCTGATCTAGGGCAAGGTCGACCTCATCCCTGAATCTAGGTCCAATTATCAATTTATGGGTTTTAGGATATCAGGCTTTAGAAATTTTCATTATTCCTGCTTCTAGGTTGGGTGTTTTGGGTTTCAAAAAGGTACACTCTTAAATTGTATTTAATCTAGGTCCATTTCTAGGGGTTAAGGTTAACTGAGATTTAATTCTCCTATGTCAGCCTTTTCTAGAAGTTTGTGCCCTAGATCTCTATATAAGGAAGCCTTCTTCTCTCATTTTGACATCAATTTACTATCCATAAGAGTGCGGAAGAAGACAATATATCAGACCATCCATTTTTTCAAGAAAGATCAAGCAAGCATTCCATCAAATGCTTTCAAGGAAGCATCCAAGTCATTATCTCCATTCAAGTTTTCCATTGAAGATCAAGGATTGAAGCATTCAACAAGATTCATCATTCAAAACCCTAGATCTATCCATCATGGTGGTGTGATTTTCATTCAAGATCCTTTGTTCATCTTCTCAATCTATTCATTCTTCTCTCAAGATATAGGTACATGACAACAAATTAAAGTGCAAATTTGGATACCCTTTTTGTCAAACTTGCAAGATTTGTAAATAGAATTTTTGTCAGAGCTATGCAAGTCAAGGCCATTTTGGGGCATAATTGTGCCTTTAGGTAAGATTGTGGCCTGCTATCTGGGTCAAGGTTGACCTGCCTTCACAAGGACAAAAGTTTTTTGAGTTTTCTCCATTTTGACATTTCTAGTCCAAAATAGGTTGCAAATTTTTTTGAAACTATACATGAACATAAGAATTCAACATTTTCTAGATTTACCCTACTTTGAGGTTAGTATTTTTATTTTATTCATTCAAGGTTTCAACTAATTACTTTCTATAGTAGATTATAGGATCTTTGCCTTTCTTCATATTCTTCATCATTTGATTCATTTGTGCATTGATCAATTCTTTGTGATTGATCAATTTGGATCGTTCCTTTTGGGAATTCGGGTTAAGGATATGTCCTATATTCCCCCTTCATACATATTTTCCTCTATTTCAATAAGGTAAACATTTTTTCACCTTATTCATTTTGGTGAAATTGACATGCTTACCCCCTGTCTTTTGTGGAATTAGATGCTCTATTGTGTTTTGCGGTGTTAAAATGTCATTTCATATTTATTAGGTCTTTTCTTGCATTAATATTAGATTTAGTTTATGCTATTTCATTTTAAAATTCAAAAATACAAAAAAAAATTCTATATATTCATTAAAATACAAAAATATTTCTAGCATTTCATTTACTATGAAGATTACTACGATGCTTCGGTGTGTGGTTATGTTATTTCTTACCCTTCTTTTAGCATCTCTTTACCATAATTATGATGTTTATGAGAGTATAATTCATTTTATTATATTCATGATCTTTCATTTTATTCTCACTGATGCTTTTGTGAATTTGATCAATACCAGTCTTCCTACATTCAAAAATTTCATTAAAGATTCATGTGGTAGACTTATTTTTCTTTTGGATTATATTAAGGATTTGGTAAATGATACACCATCTCTTAGTCTTCCTAATTCAAATACTATTATTCCTAATCTAATGCCTAATTCTCCATCTATTAATCCTCATTCTTCCTGTACTTATGATGGAATTCAAGCTCTAGTTCAGGATGCAGATGTGCAAGATTTCTTTGATTTACCTTCTCTGATTCATGTTGATATTAAAGGAAAGGGTAAAGAAAATTCTTCACAACCTATTATTCAACCTTATACAACCTTTTCTCATGAACATGATAAACAATCACCTCTTGTAGAAGCTTTACATGATATGTACACTACAAGATATAATATGATAACTAAATAAGGTTATAAAGGTTTGGGGCTTGGGGTTAATGAGCATGGTATTAAGTATATAGTTCATATCCCCCCTGAACCGGATTTACATGGTGTTGGTTGTTTGCAATCTCAATCTAAGGGGGTTGATGATAATCATCATCCTCCTCTTGATAAAATTCTCCCTACACCTACCTTGGATAATTTTGATATTTGTCAAGAGATGGCTAAAAAGGTGTATGTTGAATTAATGAATTCCAAAAAATAAAATTTTAAACCTATACTAAAAGATTCCTTATCCAAGTACAAATGTCCTTTTCATTATCATAATACACACTTGCTGATTGTAAACATTTCAAATTGTATGTTCACAAATGAGCTGCTTTAGGAATTATATCTCACTCATGCAGTTTCACAATTCCTTCATAATTTTTATATAGGGGATTCCCATCATTCTGATATAATATAGATCTCTTCTTCTATTTTCTTTGGATTGGGGGGCAAGAGGTGCATTTCCATCCAGTCTCCTAGGATCCATTAGGTCTTTTATTAGGCTTAATTGGTATTCTTTCCTCCTATTTTTCTGTTATTTTGTATAATGCTCTATTCAAGATATCTTTTCTATGACATTTGTTTGTAAAGGTATCCCTTATCTTCCTCCCTAAGGGGAAAGGTTCTTCCTTCTTTCTCTTTGTCTAGGTAACTACTCTCCTTAGCTTAGTGGAATTTGTTTATATTGTAATATAATTTCTTCATACTAATAGGTGTTTTGACTATGTATAATATTTTTATGAGAGGTTGTTGTCCTAGGTCATCACCTCTTCTCTATAACATAAATTATGTTCTTTATAAACTTTTACCCTTTCTTTGGTGTTAGAGTTATTTTCCTCATTCCAAAGATTCCTTTTCCTCTTCTTTATAGGAGGCTTGGTGATTGAATCTTTGTTCCCGTTTGGTTTATCTTTGAAAGATGATATTTTATCTAAATGCACTCCTCTATGGTGGGGGTATTATTGATAAGATCTCTTTCTTTGTGTATCCTTTTTCCATATGTGACATATCCTTTTCATGATTATTTGTGCTCTTGAATATAGGGGTTAATACCCTTCGCTAAGAACATAGTGTAAATTGTTGTTAATAGGATATCTCCTTACATTGTTAAGTATGTATCATCTTCCTCTTCCTCTTCCTTATCATCTCTACTAGAAAACCATGATAAGGAGGGTACATATATAGGGTCTCTCTTGTACTATAGTTTTTAATTTATAATATGCTAAATCTTGGAAGGTAACACACATAAGTTGCTAAATCCTAAAAAGAAACACATTTTTCAAATTTTCATATGGTAGATCTTCTGAAGGTAACACACATAAGTTGCTAAATCCTGAAGAGAAACACATTTTTCAAATTTTCATATGGTAGATCTTCTGAAGGTAACACAAATAAGTGCTAAATCCTGAGGAGACAAACATTGCTAAATCCTCTAAAGGTAACTAAATCCTAAAGAGATACACATTTTTCAATTTTCAACATGCTAAATCTTTCAAAGATAACACACATAACTTACTAAATCCTGAAGAGACAAGCATTTCATATTCATAGTGATACAAGAAGGTAGATCTATGGGTATTCTAGAAGCTGTTAGAAGACACATTACAATTGAAAGCATAGTTTGTGGGTGAACTATCAGGTTTGGCCACCTTTTGGGCTCTCCTTCTCTCTTGGTGATTCATGGTAAGGTGGGCATCTTCCTAGGTGAGGTAATCACTTTTTATTTTCTTTCCTTTCACTTTCATGGCTAGATCATGAAGCTATGTTATTTATAGTATTTCTCTTTTCTTTCTTATGTAATCATTTATTCTTTTATGCTAGATTTCCAAATATAATATTAGTATTAGAAATATTTCTTAGCAAGGTTTCTTGTGCTAGTTAATTTGGGTTTGTTTAGTACTAACCCTTTCTTTGGTTTTATTTTGGTTTTCTTTTTGTTTTTGCACCCTCATGCATGTATGTTGAGTTAGAATCCTTGGCATTTGGGCTTATGTCCTTAGCTAAGTGCTATTTTATCTCATTGTGAATCCACTTGGATTTCTTCTTTCTTCTCCTTTACCAAGAGTTTGCATCGAGTCCATACTCTTGCTAAAATGGGGGCTTAATGTATTGTCTTAAAATGGAAGTAGTTCCATGTTAAGAGAATTTAGCCCTCTAAGTAAGTGGTCTGGGGTTATGTCAAGCACCTTGAAAGGGTCTTTGCGTGGATATGATTGTTTCCCCCCTGTTTGGATTCTTTCTCCCTATTTCTAGCCTATTTCTGACAATTTTCTCTTTGAAACTGAGAACTTTAACTTTCTGGGTCAAGGACGACCTGAAGGGTCATGGTTGACCTCAGCCCTAATCTAGGTTATGGATGACCTTGATCCTAACCTAGGGTAGGGTCAACCTCATCCCCAACCTTGGGTCCAATTTTTATTTTCTGAGGGTTTCGCAATATCAAGCTTTAGAAAGTTTCATTTTTCTTGCTTTCGAGTTAGCTTTTTTGGGTTTTAGAATGGTACACTCTTAAATTTCATTTAATCTAGGTCCATTTCTAGGGATTATGGTTAATTGGGATTTAATGCTCCTATGTTGGCCTTATCTAGAAGTTTGTGCCCTATATGTCTATATAAGGAAGCCTTCTTCTCTCATTTTGACATCAATCTACTATTCATATCAAATGATCTATTATTTCAAGCAAGATCAAGCAAGCATTCCATCAAGTGTTTTCAAGGAAGCATCCAAGCCATTATCTCCATTCTAGTTTTCATTGAAAATCAAGGATGAAGCATTCAAGCCTTTGAAGGGATTTGGTTCAAGCATTCAATATTCATCATTCAAAATACTAGATCTATCCATCATGGTGGTGTGATCTTCCTTCAAGATCCTTTGTTCATCTTCTAAATCTATTCATTCTTCTCTCAAGATATAGGTATATGAAAAAAAAATTAAAAGTGCAAATTTGGATACCCTTTTTGGCGTACTTGTGAGATTTGTGAATAGAATTTTTTTTGGAGCTGTGCAGGTCAAGATTGACTTTTTGGGGCACAATTGTGCCTTAGGGTAAGATTGTGCTTCACTATTTGGGTCAAGGTTGACTTGCCTTCAAAAGAACAAAAGTTTTCTAGGTTTTCTCCATTTCAATATTTCCAGTACAACACAAATTGTAGAATTTTTTGAAATTGTACACAAACATCATAAATCATCATTTTCTAGATTTACCGTACTTCGAGGTTAATATTTGTCTTTTATTCATTCAAGGTTTCAAGTACTTACTTTTTGTAGTAGATTATAAGATATTCACCTTTCTTCATATTCTCCATTATTTGATTCATTTGTGCATTGATCACTTCTTTATGATTGACCAATTTGGATAATTCCTTTTGGGAATTTAGGTTAAGGAGAGGTCCTATATTCCCCCTTCACACATATTTCTTTCTATCATCCATATTTTCCTCTATTTCAATAAGGTGAACACTTTTTCACCTTATCTAGTACACACACACACAAAAAGATATATATAGCCTTTTTTTATGAATCTCAAATAGGATTATAAGTGGACCATGTTGTCACAAATGTTTTCACTCTTGCTTGAAGTTTGACCTACATGCAATCTTGTGAAATATGGAAACAATCTCCAAGCTATGGGACTTGAAGTATGAGATTGAGTCTCTGGAGAAGGCCAACTTCTTTACAACTAGGATGCAACTAACTACTACTTGAGGGGAAAAGGGAGAAGGAGATGCATGAAATCAAACTACCTATTCTAATTTAGAGGGGGTGATGCACCTAATTGAAATAGTTACAACTCTGCCCTTATATTCACAATACATCGATGAAAGGTCCAAATATACAATTCTTGAATCTATTCTACCTTCTAAGGAACCACATGTAGGTTTGGAATTGATCAAGTACTAAGAGGAAAAACATCTTTACAATACAACAATCATTAATAGTTTGAACATGACATATAATTTTAAGGAAGTAGAATATAAACATTCAAAGAGAGACAAGATACATGCACATACTAATGAATGGAAAGAAGAGCTAAGAAACCAACTATTTCATCAATGGAAGGCAAGAAATATAGTTGCAGAGCACAAGGCTACTACAAGTAGACATAAAAAAATAGAGAAGAACCCTTTACAAATATTTACAACTGCCTTTTATAGAGTTTAGACATAACTAAAATGTTTACATTGAGTTCAAACTCCAAATAGGTGGAGTTGAGATTGTGGAGGAGAGCAATAACTGAGGAACATAAAGGAAGTTTGATCAGATGCACATCTCCATCCCAAAATTTTGATCTTGCATGCAAATTGAGCCCTGAAGAGATAGAAATAACAATCATATTTGCTTTGGTTGGTAGATGGATTACGTTGGAGGTAGTAGGATGAAAACTGCATTTATTAGGCATGGAGAACACCAAAAGAGTTGTTGTAGGCAATCAAAGACATGTTCACCTGTAAAGAGCTATTTGATCTTTGTGTTCATGACCATGCCAAGTTATCCATGTCATCAAGTCAATTGAATTCAATAATCAACTTTAACATGTGGCCCTCTATCCTTTAAGCAATCTGCCACCTCACATAGCCGTTTTCTCTATTATGTCAACTTGAGCTTGCTCCTGTTCACATCTTCATGACTCATTTTCTTCACTGACTCTTTGTCCATGTGAAATGATGATGTCTTCATTTCATGCTTGATCACTAATTCATAGCTTAAAATCTCCTTAGTTCATTAATCATTGCAACTTTGCGATGGCCACTAAGTTGACCTTCTCACACCCTCATAATTTCTAGGACTTAACATTTCTTGAACTATGCGATTCCCTTATCCTTAACTGCATTGCCTCTTCACACATTCTAGACATAAATATTTCTTTAACTGTGTGACATTGCGAACACTACCATGGATGATTGCTAGTTGATTTTTTGACTTTGCAACTAGAAATTTTGATTGTAGATCAAACCCTGTGATGTTGCACCAATTGCTAACTCAAATACTTTAATTTTATATCAAAATTTTGTGACTTAAGCATTCAACTCATATCTTAACCCCACAAATGTGCGATAATGGGCTTTCACAACTTCACTTCCTAGACCAAGGTTTAGCATTAATACCTTGTGACAATGTGGAAACTACATAACTAACTACCATCACACCTTTGAAACTTAAATAATTAACTCAACAATTGACCCCTGTGATGATGTAAACAAAGCATTTTGCATCATCAACAACTTAACCCTGGGTAAACCTTGATTTTGTGTGAAGACATGAAAGCCAACTTTCACACCTTTTGAAATTGAAATCTCTATTCACCATGTTGACTTGTGATGGTGTGAAGGCCTCCTTGAATTGTTGATTGCCACACAACCACAAACTACTTAATTTTTCTAATTGCTACGACCCGATGATAACCACTTAATTTCCTTCGTCACAACCTCGCAACTTAAAGCATCAAAGCTTTTCGATGGAGTGCTATTGATTTAAGATCAATTGCATTTATCGACAATGCACTCCATTGAAGCTAATCATTAAATTTCCTCTTAACCCTACAAGATATTATGAAGGATCCATTATGAATCTGGCTAACCAAGACATGCATCATCTCATCACTTTCTCGCAACCTGAAACTAGAGTTTAGCATTTAATCTTACAAAAATGCGACCAAAACATTTCACTGCTTTGCAACCCAAACTTGAATGATAACCCAAATAGTTGCAAAGTTGCAAAGTTGACAACCAACTCATCTGATATGACTAATTTGATGCATGAAACTATACTGTTCAGTTTTGTGCACCCATTGAATGCCTAAAACTACACACCATTTTTGGCCAAAAACTATAGAAATTGCATCACTGAATGCCCAAAAACCACATAACTTATCCCATGGAAGATGTCTCTATCTGTGATGGGATAAATGGTAACAAATTTGTCAACATTTCTTGGTGACTTAGAGTAGATGCTTTCCTACTAATCATGGACCAGTGGCCTTAAGCAATCCATTGGGCTATAAAGTCATAAAAAATGAGATCTACTCTGTAAATAACTAAAAAAAAAAACTACAACCTCTGCAACTCGCAAAATTTCAAAACTTGCTATTTCTCAAAGAAATAGCTTCTATTCATGCACTTCTTGAAAAATAGGAAACACCTATTCTAATATGTACATGAATTTACAAACAAAATATCAAAGAAACCCATTGACTGGTTTGTTGGAGTAGCTTCCCTTCCTTACTAGCTAATTTTTTCTTCCATGCACATGGGCAGCTAAAAAGATTAGAAGACATGACAAATGCACTGCTACATGGAACACCTTTCCCCAATGCTAAAGATAATGAAGCTCTCTAGCACTGGGGCATTACCTTGTGGAGCAAAACATACTTGCTCCTCTTCATAGAATTCTTCCTCATGCTTAGGAATGAGCATGACTAGGGGAAACTTGCATTGCTGCAAAGTTAGATACCTGATGGGGTATCCTCTTGATGGTTTTGGGTCTAGGAAAACATCCTTGACCTTGTTGTGCTCTGTAATGGTAGCATCCAACTGATTTGGAAGTGGCTCCTCTCTTTGTGAAGAAACAATCTCCACCTCTTTCTCATAGTGCTCATGAGCCACTTCCTAGCGAGCTAGCAATATGGTGTGACACTCCACTTGTTGCTACTAAAGAATATACTCTTCATATATAGGAGATGATGACCCCACATCTATGGAAGAGAAAATAGCATCAAAATCATCCAAAAAGACATCCTCATCATTGATCTCCTCCATTATGTTTGCAATAACATGCATAGGTTGAGGGGCAACCTCATGCATATTACCATGTTCCACCTCAAGGAGAGCTATCCTTGGTATCCTTGCTTCCATCTTCCATAACAGGAAGGATTGTTTGTTGCAATAAATGTTCCTCATATGGGGAAGTGACTTGTTAGATAGGCACGAGGCCTCAAGCTCATAGAAATTGATCTCCCTTAATGACTGTGATGTCCCCATGTCACAACAATCTCTATGATGGCTTGGAGAAGAGAGAAACTCTTCTTCCTATACCATCTTCTCTATTGTGATATTGCATATAGGCTGAGGAGAAATCTCATGCACATTAATGTGTTCCTCCTCAAGGAAAATGATTTTCTCCTAATGTTCTTTCCTTCCAACCTCCTGCTACAACAAATGTTCTTCAATTGGTGGTTGCTCATTTGATGTATCTGATGTGGGAAAAGATATATCCACTTATTTAGGAACTATAAAGAAGGGACAATAATCATATTGGGGCTCACCATCATTGACATGTAGAGGTGTTTGAACTATAGGTTGAGGTTTATGGCAGCTTGAAGTAGAAACTTGGGGAGGGCTACTTTGTCTAAAACTAGCAAACTTCCTCCTTGAAGGCTCTTGCTCATCAAATCTTTGCATTTGGGAAAGCTTGAGTCTTGCCTCCTCCTCATATTTCTTCTATTTTAGTTTCTCCTCCTGCTACAACACATGGAGGAGAGCCTCCTAAGCCTCTCTGAAAATATCGATCATATCAGATACCACTTGATGTGCATAAGGGTTAGATATCCATGTCTCCTTGTTGCTACACATTCCATCAATCCAAGAAATCATGAGGACCATCATGAAAGAAAAGTTCTCACTACCTGAAAGTTCATATGGGTTATGAACTTCTTTGAAATTCCTTCCCAAGTTAGAAAAACCAAAGAGTAAACCATCTATATGGTTGCAGAGCTCTCCTAGCTTGGCCTTGGGATCATTATAAGATTTTAAGGAAGACTGGGCAAGTTGATCAAAACTAGGCTATGACTGATATAGGGGATGGGAGGATTAAGGAATAGCCTCTTCATGATATGGGGGAAAGTGGGAGGCATTTCTATAAAAGGGATCCACTGTAAAGATTTCAAATAAGTACCTTCATAAAAATCTTGAATAAACAAAAAATTGAGAAACATACTAGCACTTGGACTATTGAAACCAATAGATACATAGAGTCATCATGATGTTAGATGAATACCTCCAAAGGCTAATGGCACTAAGAAAAACACCCATTTTCTTAGTGAATGAATCTTCAAATTGGCCAACCAGTAGACTTATGAATTTGAATCTATCCCACCAGGCATGCCAAAAACTATTGTTGGAAAAGTTTTCACCCTTAGCTGAAGTTTGACCTACAGGCAACCTTGTGAAACATGGAAACCGTCTCTAAGTTGTGGGACTTGAACTATGAGATTAAGTATTTGGAGAAGGTTGACTTCCTTAAAATCAGGATGCACCTAACTACTTCTTGAGGGGAAAAGGGAGAAGGAGATGCATGAAATCAAACTACCTAATCTAATCTAGAGGGGGTGATGCACCTAATTGAAATGGTTACAACTCTGCCCTTATATGCACAATACATTGATGAAAAAGTTAAATACATAAGTCCTAACTCTATTCTACCTTCTAAGAAACCACATGTAGGTTTGGAACTGATCAAATGCTAAGAGGAAAGACATCTTCACAATACAACAATCATTAAAAATTTGAACGCAACATATAATTCTAAGGAGAAAAGAAATATTCAAAGAGAGACAATATACATGCATTGGCTAATGAATGACAAGAAGAGGTAAGAAACCATCTATTTCATTAATGTAAGGAAAGAAATATAGTTACAGAGCACAAGGCTACTATAAGTAGACATAACATAGCAGCGAAGAACCCTTTACAAATATTTACAACTGCCTTTTATAGAGTTTAGGAATAACTTAGATGTTTTCTTTGAGTTCAAACTCCAACTAGGTGGAATTGAGATTGCAGAGGAGAGAAACGACTGAGGAACAAAAGGGAAATATGATCAAATGCACCTATCCATACAAAAAATCTGATCTTGCATGCAAATTGAGCCTCGAAGAGACATAAATGATGACCATAACTACTCTGGCTCGTAGATGGATTACCCTAGAGGTGGTAGGATGAAAATTGAATTTATTAGGCATGGAGAACACCAAAAGAGTGGTTCTAGGTGATCAAAGACCTATTTTCCATTAAAGAGATGCTTGATCTTTGTGTTCATGACCATGCCAGGTCAGCTACATCATTAAGTCAACTGAATTCAATAGTCAACTTTGCCATGCGACCCTATATCCTTTAAGAAATCTACCACCTCATATAGACCTTTTCTTTATTATGTTGATCTGTGCCTGCTCCTATTCGCAACTTTGCAACTCATTTTCTTCATTGACTATTTGGCCATGCAAAATGATGATGTCTTCATTTCATGCTTGATTGCTACTTTGTAGCTTGAAATCTCCTCAGTTCATTAACCATTGCGCCTCTATGATGACCACCAAACTGACCTTCTCACACCCTTGCAACTGCTAGGACTTAACATTTCTTTAACCATGTGAAGCTGTAATGCCCTTATCCTTAACCGTGTCACCTCTTCACAATCACCAAACATAAATCTTTCTTTAACTATGCAACATTGTGAACACTGCCTTAGATGACTGCTAGTTGATTTCATGACTTTTTAATTGGAAATTTTGACTATAGATCAAACCTTGGAATGTTGCACCAACCAATAACTCAAGTTCTTCAATTTCATATCTCAACTTTCTGACTTAAGCATTCAATTCATATCTTAACCCTACTAACATGTGACAATGGGTTTTCATAGCTTCACTGCCTAGGCCAAGGCTTAGCATTAACACCTTGTGATAATGTGAAAACTACATAACTGACTGCCATTGCACCTTCACAACTTAAACCATTAACTCAGTAATTGACCCTGCGACAATGCAAACAAAGCATTTTGCATCATTGCCAACTTAACCCTAGGTAAACCTTGATTATGTGTGAGGATATAAAAGCTAGCTCTCACACCTTCACAATTTGAAATCTCCATTGACCATGTTGAATTGCGATGTTGCAAATACCTCCTTCAAATTTTAATCGCCACTTTGCAACCTCAAACTTCTTATTTTTGCTAACCATTGTGACCCAATGATAACTACCTGATTGCCTTCATCGCAAGCTTGCAACTTAAAGCATCAAAGATTTTAGATGGAGTAATATTGATTTAAGATCAACTACTTTTATCGATAGGGAACTCCTTCAAAATTGATCATTAACCTACCTCTTAACCTTGTGAAAATGTGATGAAGGATCCATTATGAATTAGACCCACAAGACACACATCATCTCGTTCCTTTCTCACAACCTGTAACTTGAGTTTAACATTTAATCCTATTAAAATGAAACCAAAGGATTTCACTGCTTGACAACTCAAACTTAAATGTTAGCCCAAACAACTGCGAAGCTGCACATTTGACAACCAACACATCCGATATGACTACTTCAATGCATAAAACTATATTTTTATGTTTTGTGTGCCCACTAAATGCCCAAAACTACACACTTTTCTTAGTAAAAAACTATAGAAATTGTATCATTGAGTTCTTAGAAACCACATAACTTATCCCATGGAAGATGTCTTTGATCGGTTATCTGTGATGGGATAAATGGTGACAAAATTGTTAGCAGACCCTAAAAATCCCAAGTTGCTAATTTAGTGGAACCTAAATGATGCATTATGTGAGCACTTTTGGGACTGCAATTGAATGGTTTCTAATAGGCCACCCCACCACCATTTGAAGGTCTCATTATACTTTATTAAAATAAATTATGCTAAATTTTTTCTTGGTCAAATATTTAACTACTATAGCACGAGACCAAACTAGGGCATAAGATTAGGTGCTTGTTAGAATAGGCCATAGGCACAATGGGTGAAATTCCTATAGTGTAGCATCATGATATTATTGTTGAGGTCATGTTACAAACAATTAGAGATATTAACACCTTGAGCAATCTACTAGCTAGGAATACTACAACATTTTTTTCTCATCATGTTGATTATTCTAGCCCTTCCTCAGCTACCACAAGATCACATGTATGTGTTGTTAATCTTAAATTGGTTTTGACATACAAGTGGCAATATACTTAATTTATTTAATTTGTTCATGCTGAACAAGTAATACATGCTGAGCATAAGTTGTTAGATGGTATATGTTGAGCGACAGATATTTAGTATGTGTCAAGTCACTCAAGTGTCAAGTAGATAGTATGTACCAAGTTATTTAGATGCTGAGTGGTCAATGGATGCTGAGTCATTCAAAGGTCGAGTTACAACATTGAAGTTTTAGTTGATGCCAAGCATTGGGGACTTCAAGTGCCAAGTAAGATAATTTTGACATAGTTGTTTGTAATCACACAAACTTCTATGTAAACCATTTTTGAGCCAACTTAAGGATTGTTTTGTGATCTTAGATGATAAGGAAAAATATTTATTTTGAATCCCTATGTATTTCATGCAACCAATCAAAAAAAGGGAAGGATTATGCGACAATATGGGTGAATCACAATCGCTGATTTGTACCTAACCCTAAGTCACCTAGATCTTCTCAAGGATAAAAAAACCTAATTTTTTTATTAATGTATAAAGAGAATTGGAGAGAAGTTTGCATGCACAAATAGAGCATTCATGGTGACTAAGGCATTATGAGTTGAAATAAATTGCAAAATCTTTTAGAGGAGAATAGTGGAAAGGAATTAGAAGACATCAGAGATACATTTGATCATAAAGGATCAAGTACACATCAGGAAAGAGGTGATCTATCATCAAGCAATAGAGTGCTAACTAAAGGATCATTGTTGAGACATTCTAATAGGTGAATCAGTCAAATATCTTAATAGAGTAGTCTTAATAGGTTGTTGTAAATCCTTTAACAAGGTGCTTACTTCATTGTAAGTTAAAGTCCTTTTACCAGGCACACTTCTAATAGGGTGTTGAAATCCTTTAATAGGGAAAGATCTAACTATCTTTTAAGCCTTTAACATGGCAGATCTCTCATAGGGTAGATCATGTTCCATGATCAAAACATTGTAACCTTCATTAGATACACTTTATTGTTGCAGCGGTGAAGATTTGTGGGTGTCATACCTACCCCAGTTTTATCTTCTCCTTAGAGAATTTTTGGGTAACCAAATACCTTGTGTCATACATGTGTTGAATGGTTTTACTTTCATGCTATGGATGTATATGCTTGATTTTGTATTTTAGTTTACATATATGAATTATGAGATGGATGTGTGGTCAATAATTTTGAGGTTGAACTTTTAAGTGCTGATTCACCCCCCATGCCCCTCTTAGAGTTTACTTTCCTAAATGTATTTCCAAAAATTAGTATTAGAGCTATAGTTCTCTAAAAGTAAAGCTTTGTATTTTGGAGGAAAGATCTTGGAGATGGAAGTCTACAAGTTGGGAAAGACTATTGAGAACTAGAATATTGAAATACGACTACCCTACATCAGTTGAACGAAGCAAGAAATGAGTTAAATCAATCATTGAAGAGAAAAAATGAAATAGCTATTAAAGAGAATGACACACATTACCAAGAGATTGACACTACTAAATTTTTTGTAGATGGAAAGACAAGTGAATTCGATGTAGTAGTTGCAGATCTGATGGAAAAGAATGGAACCCTAACTGAAGAGGTTAGAAATCTCAAGATAGAACAAGAAATCTGATTAGTATTGCTCTGTGAGGTGACTGAGAAGAAAAAGGAAGCTAAGGAGGACAAAGTCATGATTAAAGATGACAAAATAATATTGACCAATAGATTGGAAGAGAAAACATCATAGGTGAATAGGATTTCTCACATGCAGTTGGAAACATTGAATCAAATGATGATTACAAATCATGAACTAAATGGAAAAGATATTGAGATCACATCATTAAATTTACAAAATGATAAACTAAGAAATGATCTGAAAAGAGAAAAAGAGTTTGTTGAAAGTTTCAACAAACCTAGTGAAGCCATCAAGTACTTTGAGCAATTGATGAGATCTCCTAGGTCCAATAGTGAGACTATTGGATTGGGTTACACTAGTACTGAAGAAGGAGAACCATCCAAGAGTGGTGAAGAAAGAAGTAATTAAGGTAAGAACTCTAAACCTACTTGTTGTAATTGTGGTAAGATAGGTCATACTACCAATGTTTGCAAGAGCAAGACTACAAATCAGAATCCTAAGCAGAAGTTCATGGGTCACTGCCACAAATGCAACAAACAAGGACATTAGAAATACGAATGTAGAACCAAGACTATAAGCACGCAAATATTTGAAGGATATTGCTATAACTTCTAGAAGTATGGACATAGAGCATATGAGTGTAGATCCATGCCTAAATGATCATCAAACAAGTAGACAAAGGTAAAGCACAATGACAACTCTTATAATTAGGATTATAATACTAGGTATAATTGTCAATATTGTCAAGAGTATGGAAATGTTTCTAAAAATTGTATAAGAACACATTTCAGAAGTGACTACAAAATATAGTTGAGTCAAACTACATGTTTTAGCTATTTAAAGACGAGTTAGATAAGCAAGAATTGTCCAACAAGGTCAAATGCACCAAGCAATAAGTTCACCAAAGGCAAAGGAAAGAAAAATGTAGAGAATGTTAGAGATGAGACAAAAAAGACATGGAATAAAAAGGAAGATTGCAACACATCAAGTTCAGATGGGATCACTTCACCCAATGGATTAGGTGATCACACCACCTCCAATTAAGCAATCAAGAGGTATGTGTGTGACTGATATTTAAAAGACATACTATACATCAATTCCAAGGTTGTAGTTTTGAAAAGATTATATTTTCATGGAGAAATATGCAAAGTGTTATTAAGAATCTAGAAGAAAATCTTTAAATTTTGTCAGTTTTCATGTTACTACCAAGCATGAAAAAATTTCACTATGATTGCCGAGTGAAATGTTATATGATGACGAGCTATTACAAGGTGATGGTGTTGACCGAGCTCATAGTGGTTTTCAAGTGTGAGGAAACTTCATGGAAGCTGAGTGAGTTGAAATATCTATTGAAGCCAAGCTTACACCTATGTACAAGCACTAAGCATTAAATGCAAGGTTTTAAGGTCTATATGATCGATTTCTACTCATTTGACATCATTCAAATTTGAAGAAGAGCATGAAGAGCTAAAGGTGGATTGAAGAAATCATTCCAAGCATTTGCAAACAAGATTTAATAATTTCTTGACACCATCTTAATAGATTTACAAAGGTATTTATTATGTGCTGAGCTATGCAGTTTGATTTTTTGCAAACCCTGGGTTGTCATAATGGCATCTAGTTCTTCAACTACTAAGGTTAAAGAGGGTAAAGAAGTTTTTAATCTATAATTGATAAGAAATGAGATCAAACAACCAAACTTTAGAGCTATTCCTAATATTTCTTATAAGCAAGATCCATCTGGTGCATTATTGATGATACCACTACAAGTTTTAATGATTCAAGATGTGAGATGCAAGGTGAGTAGCATAGGAGACATGGAGATTACAGAAACCTAAGGGAAACTATGTGAAAATGGAGCATTGAAAGACAAATTCAAAATTTTAGAGAGAAAAGGGTTAACCCATGCACTAGATTTCCCCAACATATTCAAAACATAATGGATAAAGATAGTTCTGAGTAGAATTCATGATAATTCTGTATGGTTGGAAAATGGACCAGTGAAGATCACAAAGAATATTTTATACAGAGTAATAGGGTATCCAATCCTAGACTGACCTAAAACTATGAGGAGTGAAGCAAAAGAAGTTATTGAGAAGAATAGAGGGGCAATATGGAACAAAAGAGGAATGGAAATTGATACTATCTTAGATCCCCTAATTGCTTTTGCATTAAGGATTATAGCACACAAATTCTATCAATCTAGTAGGCTCAACAATGTACCTTGTATTGCTATTGATGTAGGCTACAAGATAGTTAAGAAGGACCTAGTTTTCTCATCATAAGCATGGTAGATTTACCTTTTGGTAGCCTCTCTTTCTTGAGATTTTCCCATACTAAATCTCCCACTTCAAATTCTAAGTGTCTCCATTTCTAATTTGCATGCTTCTTATACTTTTTAGAGGTTTATTGGAGTTGTGCTTTGACTTCATCATGGATTTCTTTTATGGCTATATCAAATTCTTCTCCTTGGGCACTAACTTGTTGCTATGAACTAATATCTCTTAACTCAAAGATTCCTCTAGGATGAATTCCATACACCACTTGAAATGGTGAATTTCTTGTACTTCTATTGATGGAGTCATTATATGCAAATTCAGCTTGGGGTAAGCTTACATCCCATTTTGCTGCATGTTATCTTGTGAGTGTTCTTAGAAAATTTCCCAATGTTCTATTAACTACCTCTATTTGGCCATCAAATTGAGGGTGCTAGGCTGATGAGAATGATAAATTGGTTCCAAGTTTCCACCATAAAGTTCTCCAAAAGTGTCTTACAAACTTTATGGTGCAGGAGCACCCACATAAAGTTATTTGGACGTGATTTCTACATGAGCTGACTTGAGGAATTCATCCCAATTTCATGATTAGGATAAGATCTTTTCTTGGGATTTGTTTAGACCATTGTGGGGTCATTCTTCCCTATTCTATATTGATCTAGAATTTTCTGTAAGTTGTATTGGTAGGAAGTCTCTTTGGGTCGATTTTCCTTTTTTAATAATCTAGAATCTTTCGTAGACCATCCTAGCAAGTATAAATAGAGTTTTTAGGTTTAGCTTTAGGTAAAGTTTTTGGATATGAAGTTACTAGGAGAAGTTACATCATTTGATGATGTGAGCTTGGATAAAGTGATTGAGTTACCAAAGTTTGATCTTGAAACCATCACTATTGAACAAATAGGCATACTTCAGGATGCACTTGCAAGGAAAAAGAAACAAGAACTACTTAGAAGGGAGATAAGGTAGAAGAAAGCATTGCAAGACATCAAGGATATCTTTCTCGATGCATTTAGACTGCCAGCACGACAATAACAAAGCCTATCATAGAGTAGTTAACCAACTTAGTTGAGAAGGTTAATGACATAGACCTGGATTCAAATGTGAAATTGGTTGAATGGTCTAACAAAAAGTTTCAAAATAAGGTTGATGAAAACATATCGTGTTATTGCACTATCACAAGTTGAGTTAGCAACCAAACTTGACAATGTAAAAAAGGTACTGGAGAACATTTTCTTTTTATACACCAAATTGTGCAATCCAACACTTCTCACATAGGAATTCAAGAGCCACATAATAAATTTGGAGAGTCTTATGTAGTCATCTGGTATAACTCTGCCAAAGTCTCCAGCCCATAGTGAGAAACATTTCTGGAATCTCCTAATCTCCTAAAGTTAATTAGTAGTACTACATGTAGATGAAGCGAACATAAGGGCTAAACTGATCAACATCCAGTCTATACTAACTCCACATACGGAGATATTGCATAAGGAACTATCCTTTGTTGAAACACTAATGAAGACATATACACATCTTTCTACTCATGAAGGCTTAGTACACCTTGTTTCCAAGTTGGCCATCCAAATCAAGTCATTGAAGGTAGCTTGTAACAATTGGGATGGTGCTTTGAAAATTATGCTTGAGGTCCATCGAACATTTTTGGACAAACACACTATAAGTGTACAACCCATGACATAAGTGTCAAAAGGGGGAGTATATATATAGGGGAGATACTATTTTTGGGGGAGCCACTATTTTTTAGAAAGGGGGAGTCAATGATAGAAACATAGTACACAGATCAACTTATGCAAATCTACTCAACAGGAGGAATGCTTTTGGTTTATATAAAAAACAAGACAATCAACTTAGGGCAAGTGATTGAATTTTGAGGTTTGACTGATGAATCATAAATTTTTTTGCAAAATTTTGAAGTTTTGAAATTTTCTATGAAAGTGGATATCATTTGATTTATGCTTGAAAGGTTTAAGGTTATTCATGCATGACCAAGTATTTTGCCGCTCATGTCAAAGGGGGAGATTGTTAATCTCAAATTGGTTTTGACATATGAGTGACAATATACTTAAGTCATTTACTTAGTTCATGCCAAACAAGTACTACACATTGAGCATAAGTTCTAAGATAGTATATGCCAAGTGACATATATTTAGTATGTGTCGAGTAACTACTAAGTGCTAAGTCACTCAAGTGTCGAGCAGATAGTTGTGTTGAGTTATTTAGATACTGATTGATAAATGGATGCTAAGCCATTTAGAGGCCAAGTTACAACATTGAAGTTGCAGTTGATGCTGCGTATC
The DNA here is from genome assembly GCA_028749045.1 of Cupressus sempervirens. NCBI lineage: Eukaryota > Viridiplantae > Streptophyta > Pinopsida > Cupressales > Cupressaceae > Cupressus > Cupressus sempervirens. The sequence continues at coordinate 27,748,497 of CM053785.1, read as the reverse complement.
ATGGCCTTCAAGTGCCAAGTAAGATAGTTTTGACATAGTTGTTTGTAATCACACAAACTTCTATGTAAACTATTTTTGAGCCAACTTAAGGATTTTTTTTTGATCTTAGATGATAAGAACAAATCTTTATTGTGAATCCATATGCATTTCATGCAACCAATCTGAAAAAGAGAAGGATTGCACATCAATATGGGTGAATCACAATCATTGATTCATACCTAATCCTAAGTCACCTAGGTCTTCTTAAGGAGGAAAAATCCTAAACATCTTATGAATGTGTAAGGAGAATTGGAGAGAAGTTTGCATGCGCAAAAAAAACATTCATGGTGACTAAGGAGCTATGAGTTGAGATACATTGAAAAATCAGTTAGAGGAGAACAGAGGAAAGGAATTATAAGACATCATAAATACATTTGATCTAAAAGGATCAAGTACACATCAAGAAAGAGATGATCTTTCACCAAGCAACAAAGTGCTAACCAAAGGATCATTGTTGAGACATTCTAATAGGTGACTCAATCAAATCTCTTAACAAACTAGTCTTAACAGGTTTTTGTAAACCCTTTTATATGGTGCTTACTTCATTGTAAGTTAATTTTTTTTACTAGGCACACTTCTAACAATCTTGTAAGCCTTTAACAAGGAAAATCTTTCACAGGGTAGATCATGTTTCATGATGAAAATATTGTAACCTTCATTAGATACACTTTATTACCATAGCAGTGAAGATTTGTGGGTGTCATCCTCACCCCAGTTTTACCTTCTCCTTGGAGGGTTTCTGGGTAACCAAATATCTTGTGTCATACATGTGTTGAATGTTTTTTCTTTCATGCTATGGATATATATGCTTGATCTAGTATTTCAATTTACATATATGAATTGTGAGATGGATGTGTGGTGAATGATTTTTAGGTTGAAGTTTTAAGTGCTAATTCACCCCCCTCCTCTTAGAGTTTACTTTTCTAATTGTATTTCCAACATTTGCATCCCATAATTGCATTATGTACAAGAATATATGTAATGGTATATATCATTGGAAAGGTCACTATGAAATTAAATTTCAATTCCTTTTTATGGTGCCTTCAACACATCATGCTGAGGAAAAACATCATTTTAAACCCTAAATTCTACTTTAAAGACCACCCAAAATGCCCTTTTCTAAATCATAGAAAAAATGAAAAAAATAAACTTTGATTTTTCTCAATTCTACTCAATTTTTCACTTTCATATTGCCTTAGGTCACCCAAATTTCCTTTAGAATTCTTTAGATAAAGGTCATGGTAGATAACATCTACATTTTGATGATTTAGGTGAGATCTTAGTATATTGAGAAAGAACCTTGGAATGTCTAGCTTTCTAGACCAACTTTGAAACAAGAAGGGATGCAAAAACTTATGCAAGTATGCACTTGGAGAAAAATTAGAAACAACCACATACATTCCCTTAAGGAAAATGTAGCATGTGAAATAACTCTCCTAGAAAATAAGAAACTCCTAGTCAAATATATACAAAATTTACATTATAATGTTAAATAAAACCATCAACTAGGGTATGTGCAAGATCATGGTATGCCAGAAAGTGGTGATGTGAAAATAAGATCCCCTTTTCACTTGTCCAAAAATATACTAAAAAACATGTTGGTTTTTTAGTAGGCATAAGTATTATTACACATGGCCAAACTCAAAGCCAAGGCACAAGCTTAATCAGGTATTATCAGACACCCATGAGTTAAAAAAACCTAAGTGACATCGAACACTTGCCATTTTTGTTTGGGAAAATGACTACTGCTTCATATATGTGATCTAAAATTAGGTATAGGATAGGTCTAAGTAAAAAAATCAAAATTTCAGAAGGTACATTTAATTTAATTTAAAAAAAAAAAGTTTTTTAAATGAAATTTGTAGTTTTTAAAATAAAAATCAGGGGCTATTTGATTTTATATATTATTTTTAAAAATTGATTGTAATTGCATATTTAATTATTAATAAAATTAGGAATGGACTCAAACAAACCAAAAATCCCTTTGAATGATCATGCAAATAATATACAACCACCTCCAAACAAACCACAACATCCTGAAAGAAATCCCTCACCTCTAGAAGATAATGAGTTTGGTGACAAGCCAATCCTAAAGCCTTGACCTTTAGAGAATCTCATATGAGAAAATCTAAGTCATATTAGAGTATTTCAGACTACATATGTCAATAGATACATATTACACCCCATGAACTCCATTCTTGAAAACATTGAGAAACTCATAAATAAACATAATGTTGTTTGTACTTTGGCATAATTCCTTGCATGCCAAGTTTGATGATGGTATTTATTACAATGTATTTATGGGATATAAGTGATACTGAAGATCAAAAATCCATGTAGAAATAACCAATTTAGTATCATGGAGGTCTTGAATCACCACATCTTGAGTGGTGAGAACTCAACATTCCTTCCAAAGCTAGAATAGCAAATCTAAAAGACAAACAAGAGTTTCATAGAAATGGCAGGAACCAAGAGAACATCTTGTAGTGAATCACCTTCTAAAGAGATAGTTCCTAAACCTGTGACTAAAAGGTATGTAGAATCACCAACTACAATATGTTTAGTAACACTTTGAGCAAGCGAGGTAACCAAATTAGGTGAGTGTGTCATATGGTGGGAAGCTTTGAAATCAAGAATCCAAGTAGCCGTAGATGAAAATGCTCATGCAGAAAGTGCATGTCCTTTCCTAAAGGAGGAGGAGGTGGCTTTGGAGAAGCAATACTGTGCTGTTGCATGGCCTCCTCTAAAGCCTCAAGATGTTTTGAACACTCGGAAGCTAGATGTCCTTCCTTGCCACAAAAAATCCAAGGATCACTTGTGTACATCTTAGTATTGAAGGAAGACTCACCAAAATTAGAAGATTTACCCTTTTGAGAGGTTTTCTGAGCAATTGATTTAGGAGTAGGCTTGGAGGAACTCTCATTGCCTACTAAATTTGTCTTGTGGTTTGGATTTTGCTTCGACTTCCTTGTAAATGTTTGAGCAACTAATTCCCATGTCTTTGATTTGGTGATAATATCCAATAGTGTAAGCTTGGACTACTCTCTAGTCAAACAATAAAAAAAAACCTCAAAAGTGGGCATAACAAATCTAGGACCCAAGGCATCCATAGTGGAATGGAAGGTAGAAGAGAAAATTTGAAAGTTTCCCTGAAGCTTGAAGAGAATCAGATAGATGCACTCCTTAACTATCTTCTCTTTCTCACATCCTTGTAACAAAGTCCTCTACTACTTGAACCTCATACGAAAGTCCTCAATAGAGGGAAAAGATCAGGTACAAGAGAAGTAAGCTCCACCTCAATCTAAAGTTCTATGAAATCATTAATGGTGCCAAACAAGTCATTAAACTTGTCTCACATTTCTTGAGGAGTGGAACACTCATCAAGATGAAACTATAAGCTATCTAAAAAACTCAAAGAAATCAGACCCATGCCTTCATCCATCTTATTCCTATGTTGTAAAGTTTGGTATTGACTTTGAAAAACTAGCTGCACTGTATCTAGACAAGACCAAAAATGCTTTGAACAGAGAAGCTGGTGCATATGGGATTTCCATGTATGATAATTATGTGGGTTTAGAAGTACTAGACAAGAAGAGAATCTCAGACATTGTTTTAGAAGGGGTTTTTGAAGTTTTCTAATATGTTGATATAATAACAAAAAAATAAATAAAAACACCCCCCATAATGCAAATACACGAACCCCAACTTACAAAAGGAATGCATATTTGAGAAAAGAGCAAAAGAGATTCAGATGTGAATCACAAATACTTGGTATAAAGTACTGGTGAAATGATAGAGAATCTGGAAAGTGTTCAAGAAGATCTTTCTGACACTTTTTCTGTATCAAAAAATGGAGCTATAACAAACAAGTTACATCCCATGGAAGATAAAATACATCAATGGACTTCAAGTGCAAAAATAGGTACCAAACAAGAAAAAAATCCAAAAAATACCTACACCATTGTCTCCCTCTCTCAACTAGCTTTTTGACACTTCTTTCATATCAAAAAAGGACCCCTGTATGCTCAAGATATTGCAAAACAATAGCTAGGGCCTTTGTAATACGAAGAATTTTTTCTTTTTATAAAAAATAAATAAAAATAAAATGACCACTCACTGGTGCAGTGGAGGTCAGATGGTGGAGCCACCAATAGAGTGAAACAAATAGTGCTACTATTGGAGGTCGCACTCGGGTGGCAAGAGATAGAGGTGGTGACAGTTTGGAGGTCATGCGGTGGAGTTGTGAGTGACAATGATGATTGGAGAAGGATGGTGCCAGATTTTGGAAAAGTGGGGCCACCACTTTTAAATTGCCAAGAAAACCACTAACAGTGGCAATGTTTTCACACCACACAATTTAAACCAAACTGTTGTGGTTTTTGGAACTGCTTTGAACTTGGAGAGCACATTTTAATTTTTTTAATTTTAATTTTTAAAAATTACATCTTGATTTGTGTGCCATAGGTTGTACGACCCTGGTATGCAATTGTTTTTGCCTCTCAAGTCAATTTTGTCCAAAATCAACAAACTTTATAGGAAAATAGCAGTTTTGATGCCTTTTGAATCCAACTATGAGGTTTGTTTGACCTCAAAGTACTTCAAAAATTAGAGACCCCCCTATTTTCACAAATAAATATCCAAAAAATAATAGATCTATTTTGTCAAACCCTTGTTCTTGTTTTTCTCCAAATACTGGACAAGCTACAATAGATCTAACTCTAATACCATGAAGAATTTGAGCAATACAAACCAAAAAGCCCAAACAATACCTGAATGCAAGAACCTATCATAGAGAAGAAAAAGACAAGAAGAAGCAAGGGTTTTTCTCTAAAAAATACAAATTGTATTATCTAAAATGAATAGAATTAGAGATAATTACAAAAGATAAATCCTTATAGAAGGTAATCGAAAACCTAAAAGGGAAACCCTAAGAGGTAAGTTTCATTTAATAATTACTAATTAATTATTAAATGAGAATGCAAAGTGCATAAAGTGAAATCTTAAGAAGGGAGTAAAGGTAATTTAATAAATGAAATGAAATTAATGCTTTACTCTAACACTATCACGTCTTCATCTTCCCCAATATTATACATCACCCTTTCAACTTTATTAAAATATTTTACAATTTGATATAAATTTGCACTAACCATTTTAATTTTATATTCTATAATTTCACTTGTTATTGGTTCTAATGATGCTTATCCACTATCCATCTTCTTCAAAAAATAATTATTTCCATCTTCATCATTTTCTTTATATCTCACAATGTCTTCTTTGAAATCCTTGCATATTGTTTCATACCTTTCTTATTTAAGTAAATAAATAAATCCAAACAATAGTTATAATAGCTTCTTCCTCATTAACTTGGATATTCCAATTTGAGTTCTCCATAGCTCCAATTGTCTTCATGCTTTAAATTTTTATTTTATATCATTTTTCTATTTCTATAAATCCTAACCAAGACTATTATCATATATTATTATTTTTTGCATTTCCTTCCAATCATTTTGTTACTACTTCTTTATTTTGTGGGCCTTCATCCTCTCCAATAATTATTTCTTAACATCTTCTTTTACATATTACTCATTAGTCCACCATCCCCTACTTTTTTTAATTTTCTTTTGCTTATCATTATCTCATCCACTTCTCACAAAGATATTAAATCACCTAAATCAACTATCTTACCTTTCTCTTTGCATGTATTCCCCTGATTCTTCTTCCAAGAATCTCCAAGAGGTATCAAAATATTTTTACTATGTGTTATTGCATCAATCAATACTTTGGTTGCTCCAAATTTATTTTTATTAATCTTAAAGTATTCAACATAATCTTGGATATCATTTTTATTTTCATAATAAAATATCTTCTTCTTCTTCTTTATCTTCAACTTTGGTTGCATTATGTGATAATGATTGTCCTATTTTCTTGAACTCGTTTTCACAAATTTTAGATGGATATCTTGTCATATCCTATTGGAATGTTAACTCTTCCTTCTTAAATTCAATATGTTTTTCAAATGTACTATTTTCTTGAGAGGTTTTCTTAGAACTATATCCTAAAACATCACTTATTTTTCCTTAACCTTCCAAATATTATTTTCTATAACTTTAGTATGATGTTTTCTTGTCAGATGGACATGCAGAAACATTTGATTGCAATAGGAAGAAGATGTAATACATTGGTACAAGAACTCCCCATGAACAAAATTTTAAGTTCCATAAATGTCCAATAAAAGGGGATAGGAAAGAATTTAAGTGGACTATAGGAGAACATAAGAGTTTTAAGTTGTTGACACAAAAAGTTATAGGATAACCCATTTTAGCACTTTTAGATCTTAATAAGGTGTTTCAAGCAGACCGTGATGCTAGTGGTAGTACAATAGGAGGTTTTTTGAGTCAAGAAGGTAGACTTGTTGATTATTTAAGTTAGAAATTGAATGATTTCAAAACTAAATATTCTATTTATGATCAATAATTTTATGCTATAGTTCAGGCATTGAAGAAGTAGAAACACTATCTTCTTCCTACAAAGTTTGTTTTGTATTGATCATCAAGCTTTTGTTGGAAATGATTGAAAAGATCATGAGGAAAGTTGGAATGATATATGGAAATGGTAAAGAATGTTCTCAATCATTATTTTGTCATTGATGTCAAACTTTCTATTTGCAGGAATGACAATTGCTTTAGTGATCCAAATACTATCAATTAGTTGATTGACAAGGAGGTGGCAATCAATAAGATGTAACTAGTACACCAAGAGAAAGGTTGAAGTTATGATATTGTAATGAAGTACAAGGATAAACTAAGCCATTGATGAAAAAGTGTGTTGATGACATACTATAAGACATAGAGAATGGGCACACTGAAACATATCAAAAGATGTAAGGTTTTTAGCTAAGACATCTGTAAAGCCGAACTAAAAGTTCATTAGAGAGTAGAAGCCAAGCAAGCTAGTAGGAGCTGAGCAGATTCCTAGTTGAAGTCGAGCAAGATCAATATCAAGTGCCGAGTAAACTTCAAGTGCCAAGTGATATCAAGTGCTGAGTAAACTTCAAGTGCTGAGTGATATCAAGTGCCGAGTAAACTTCAAGTATCGAGTGATATCAAGTGTCGAGTAAACTTCAAGTGTTGAGCAGATATAGGTGCTGAGTAACATAGAGATGCCGAGCACCAGTAAAACCAATAGTGCTGAGTAACATAGAGATGCCGAGCACCAGTAAAAACAATAATGCCGAGTTGCTACATTATTTTGAAAATCGAAAATTTGCCAGATCTAAGCCGACAAGGTTGTTATCTAGAAGTTTGTAAATTAAATGGAAGATAAAAATGATGAGCTGGTGGCACAGAATGCCATGTAAAACATTTTAAGGATACAACTGATGAAGTTTCTAGATGAGAACAAGATATGAGGTAGATACATTGTATCCTACGTAATACATTTTGAAACCCTATCGGAGAAGGAGAATTGAGTGACAAAAGCAAAAATTAGATTTCTATTTAAGGAGACATAAGTTCATGGAAAAGATAGTAATAGAGAGTGAGGTGGTCAAGCATGAAAGCATAAAATGCTGAAGGAGGTGCTAAGGAGGAGAGAGAGCATAGTTACTTTGTTTCAATAAGAAGACCCCAGATATGGATGCATTGGCATGATGAGTAAGAAGACTCAAGGAGACGAAGCTTGATAAGAAGATAAGCAATCAGAGCTAAAGTGATTGAAGCCAAGCATAAGGATTGAACTGAAAGTGTGATTTGAAATCTTCAAAGTATGTTGTAAGTTATATCAGATCAAAAGGCCATTATTGTTACTTTCTAGCAATTGTAACAGTTAGTTTAAATCCTATGGACTTAGGTTGGTTTGATAGCCATGAGATAAATCCTTTAACAGGGTGACATTCCAAGTGAATGTTCTAAAGTCCTTTAACTAGGCCCATTCCTAACAGTTTGGTGAAATCCTCTAACAAGGTCATATTTAATAGTGTGTTGTAAGCCTTTAACAAGGTAGGCTTTTAACAGGGCATCACTTTAGAACAGTGAGAATCAAGTAACATGTTACTGGTGGTTTTTCTCAAATTGAGTTTTCACGTAAATCATTGTGTCATGTGTTGATCCCGAATGCTTTATTTCTACATATTGATTTACTGTAACTTATTAATATGGTTGATTTGAGTTTGGATGGATGAAAAGTGTATGGATTTATTAAAAGTACAAAAAAAGTATTATTAGGGCATTTGGACCTTGAATAACTGATTCACCCCCCCTCTCAGTTATTCTAAAGAATTCTAACAATTGGTATCAGAGCTTTACTGCTGATTTAGTTTAAAGGAACTATAAGCATAAAAGATCAAAATGCCTAAGAGAGAAGTTCCCAAGCTCAACAAAGACAACTTTGTTGCATGAAAAAGTTTGATGAAGCTACATCTTGGATCCATAAGAGATTATGCCCAAAATTCAATTGTCACTGAACATGTAGATCCAACTGGTACTCTTACTGTAGAAGACATGAAAAACAAGCAGGAACACAATCAGACAATGCTGGAGATTGCCTCTGCACTCAACTATGCTGAATTTGATGATATCAAAGAATGTGACACTGCATTCAAAATGTGGAAAGCTCTATTAGACATCTATGGAGGAGATCAGAATGTACAAAGAGCAAAAAGAGAAAGTCTCAGAGGAAAGTTTGATGATATGAAAATGGAGGAAAATGAGAATGCTGCTCAGTATGGTGCAAGAATAAAAGAAGTGGTAAGTGCAATAAGATTCTTAAATGGTCAACTGGATGAAGATACTGTTAATAGTAAGTTCTTAAGAACCTTGCTCCCTATCTATGCTATTAGAGTATCGACAATACAAGAACTAAGATGTATACCAGGAAACAATCTAAGTTTTGAAGGTATAATATGTAGACTCACTGCTTTTGATTTATCTAATTTTGACAACTACAGACCAGAGAATGCTGAATCTTCCTTAAGGCTAAGTTATCACTAAAAGATGCTGAATAGGTGAAATCAAAGAAAGGAAGAAAAATGAAGTATGTATCCAGTGATAGTAGCATTGATGAGGAAGATGTGGAACAATTGGAAGCATTGCTCACTAGAAGATTTCACAGAGGAAAAGTAAAATTCAAAGGTAAGATGCCTATCATTTGTTTCAATTGCAATGAAGTAGGTCATATTGCTGCCAGGTGTCCACAGAAAAAGGATTACAAGGAAGGCAATAAAAACAAATTCAGAAGAGATGATGTCAAGACAGATTACAAAGAAAAAGGTAAGAAGTGTTATATTGTTGAAGAAAATTGTGATGACAACAATGATGAAGTTGTTTATGTAGCCATGAAGGATCAATCTGATGAAGAAGAGCCCACAACATTGGTAACATGTACAAACAAGAATGACAGGTGGGTCATAGATAGTGGATGCTCACATCACATGACAAGAGACAAAAGTAAGTTTGTTAACTTTACTCAGTATGATGGAAATAGTGTTAGATTTGGTAATGATGCTCCATGTCAAATCAAAGGAAAAGGTTCCATTAAGCTCACAGAATAAATTTCATGTGATAATGCATACTATGTTGAAAGATTAAACTACAATTTGCTGAGTGTCTCACAGTTAGGCAATATAGGATGCAAAGTAGAATTTGGAAACAAAACTGCAAAAATCTATGATACTGATGGTAAACTGATAGGAAAAGGAGATCAAACAAGGAGTAATCTGTTTTACCTTGATATGGATGATGTTTCTTTTTTTATTGCAAAATTTGATGATGAATGGTTGTGGCATAGAAGATTATGTCATGTCAACTTTGACAATTTGGTCAAGATCAGTAAAATGAAGAAAGTTAGAGGTTTACCAAAATTGAAGAAGCCTGATAATATTATGTGCAAACAATGTCATCTAGGAAAGATGATAAAGTCAAGTTTCAAAAGAAAAAACTATACATCCAAAGAAGTACTTGAACTAGTTCATACTGACTTATGTGGTCCAATGGAAGTACAAAGCTATAGAGGAGATAAATACATAATGTTGTTTGTTGATGACTATTCCAGGATGATGACTGTTATGTTCTTAAAACAAAAATTTGATGCTTTTCAAATGTTTAAGTGGTATGTGACTAGAGTTGAAAAGGAAACAGGAAAAAGCTTGAAATGCTTAAGATCAGACAGAGGTGGTGAATTTACATCAAATGAATTTGAGATATTTTGTAATGATAAAGGAATCAAAAGACAAATGTCAGCTCCAAGAACTCCCCCACAGAATGGAATTGCTAAAAGAAGAAATAGATATGTGATTGACTGTGCTAGAACATTAATGATGGAAAAGACTGTTACTCTAAAATACTGGAGAGAAGTTGTAAGTGTAGCTGTTCATACACTGAACTGAGTACAAGTCAAGAAAGGTACAAATACTACACCTTATGAATTATGGTATGGTCACTCACCCAATGTAAAACATTTCAAAGTATTTGGTTGCAAATGTTTTATCCTTAAAGATGCTAGAAATGGAAAATTTGATGCAAAAAGCGATGAAGGCATATTCCTTGTTTATTCCACTAGAAGTAAGTCATACAAGTGTTTGAATACTAACACTAATAAAATTGTTGAAAGTGCAAATGTAAACTTTGATGAACATACAGAAGTCCAAGCTAAAGAACCAAAAAGAATGGATGAATACAGAACCTTTGTGTATTCTTATGAAGGAATGAATGATGAGGATGATTTCAATCAAATTGAAACTCAACAACAAGTTTTAGTTTCAGCCGACTCACAACCAGTGAATGCCGAGTTGCATTCAGAAGCCGAGTTGCAGAATGAAGAAAATGCACAATCTGATTCTGAAATCAGTACAAATGAAAGAGTCATAGAACAACCTGAAAACTCAGTACATAGTGACCCTGAATCAGAAATATCAAACATGGAAACAAGGACTGAACCAAGATTATCCAAATATGTAAAAAGACATCACCCTGCTGAATAGATAATTGGTGACAAAGATGCAAGACCAATGACAAGGAACAGACTAAGACATTAATCATGTCTAATCAGCAAATCTGAACCTAAGACAGTATATGGTGCATTACAAGATGATGACTGGTACAAAGCTATGGAAGAAGAGATTGATCAAATAAAGAAGAACAAAACCTGGAGTCTGGTTTCTAGACTAGTTGACAAGAATGTGATTGGCACCAAGTGGGTATTCAGAAGCAAGCTAGATGAGAATGGTGAGATTACCAGAAACAAATCTAGACTAGTATGCAAGGATTATGCTCAAGAAGAAGGAATAGACTATGGGGAAATATTTGCCCCTGTTGCTCGAATGGAAGGAGTAAGAACTTTACTTGCATATGCTGCATCTAAAGATTTTAAAGTCTATCAGATTGATGTAAAATTTTCTTTTTTAAATGGCATACTAGAAGAAGAAGTCTACATTGAACAACCAGAAGGATTTGTTGATGAAAACAATAGGGATATGGTTTGTAAGCTACATAAAGCACTCTATGGTTTGAAACAAGCACCTAGAGCATGGTATGAGAGACTTCACAAGTATCTAATACAAATAGGATTTGAAAGAACCGATGATAACAACAATATTTACATCAAAGCAAAAGAACGTAAAGACATTATTGTATCTGAAATCTTTGTGGATGACATAGTGTTTGGTGGAAAGGAAGTGCTTTACAAAGGCTTTGTTGACAAAATGAAACATGAATTTGAGATGTCTATGTTTGGAGAAATCAAATTCTTTGTTGGATTGCAAGTACATCAACTCAAACATGGTATATTTGTGACACAATCAAAATAAATCAAAGAGATTCTTAAAACATTCGGATTAGAGGAGTCCAAACCGGTCAGCACACCAATGGCAACAAGAAATAAGCTGTTCAAAAATGATGAATCAGCTGAAGCCAATCAAATAATGTACAGATCCATGATTGGAAAACTACAATATGTTGTACATAGTAGACCAGACATAGCATTAGCAGTTGGAATAGTGGCTAGATTCTCTACTAATCCTAAAGAAAATCATCTCATAGTAGTAAAAAGGATAATGAGATATCTTAAAGGAATTGACAACTTTGGTCTATACTACAAAAAGAATGGAAAATTTGAGCTCAATGCATATACAGATGCAGATTGGGGAGGCAACATTGATGATAGAAAAAACACAAGTGGAGGTGCATTATTTCTAGGCAAAAGGCTAGTTACCTGGACTAGCAAGAAACAAACATGCACATCTCAGTCCACTGCAAAGTCAGAATATGTGGTAGCAACAGTCAATTGCAAAAACATTGTGTGGCTCACACATCTATTAGAAGGAATGAAAGAAGAGGTAACAAAACCTGTGATATTGTATTGTGATAACACAAGTGCTATAAACATATCTAAAAATTCAGTAATGCATGCAAAAACCAAGCACATCGCAATCAAGTATCATTATGTTAGAGAACTGGTAGAAGACAAATAAGTGAAGTTGGAATACATTCACACAAAGGAACAAACTGCAGATATCTTCACCAAACTGTTGCCAAAGGTTGCTTATGAATATCTTAGAGGCAAGTTGGGGGTAATACCCCTAACTCAAGTAGTTTAAAGCAACAAGGAAGCTGCCCTGCATCACCAGCAATGAATCATTGAAATATCAGAAGAATGATGCAGAGGATCACAACAGGAGCATAAACTCCAAATCAGTCACAAGCATGGTGATAGAGGGAGAAAACAACAAGAAGCCAAAGCTCATATTTTTCATAATAAAGATGCTACATCTTTGGCATTTATGTCAAAGAGGGAGAAATGTGAAACCTGATCAATACAAAGCAAGAGGGAAATATATATGAAACAGGGAGATATATGAGATTAGCTAGTAAAGATGAAGCTAGCAGATTCAGTAGCAGATAACATATACAATCTTGGTGGTAACTAAGTTGATCAATTGATCAGTTTAGTTTGCCATCAATGCCAAAGAGGGAGATTGTTGGAAATGATTGAAAAGATCATGAGGAAAGTTGTTGGAATGATATATGGAAATGGTAAAGAATGTTCTCAATCATTGTTTTGTCATTGATGTCAAACTTGCTATTTGCAGGAATGACAATTGCTTTAGCGATCCAAATACTATCAATTAGTTGATTGACAAGGAGGTGGCAATCAATAAGATGTAACTGTAGACACCTAAAAATCCTTTAAAAAATAAAGTATTTTTATTTTTTGAAAAAAATACCTGACGACATCATCATTAATTAATTTTTATGCCATTAAATCTTTTTATCTTAATTAAAAATATTTAATTAAGGAATCCCTCCCAAAAATGTTTAAATCTTATTTAAACATTATTTCCTTATTTATTAATTATTTAATTAATAAATTGACCAAAAATCCTAAAATAAATAAAAAAATTATTTTTTGGCCAATTTCCTTATGACCAATAACCTCTTCCAAAATCTTCTAATCCTTCTTTAATTTTGATTAAAGGCTAATCCCATCATTTCCTAGCCCTAATCCCAACTCAAAATATTTAATTAAGATTAAATATTAATCCTCATGTTTATTAAATTTTTTTTAATAAATATCTCCTCAACCCAAACCCTTGAAATAAATAAAACTTTATTTATTTCCTAAAAATCTAATTTATCCTCATCTTAAGAAGTTCTAGACTCTTCTAGAAAGTCTTCATCCTCATCCTAGGAAATTCTAGACTATTCTAGAAAGTCTTTATCCTCATCCAAAGTCTAGACTCTTCTAGAAGATGTCTTTAAACCTAATCCTAATCCCCTCCTAACCTTGTCACATTCTCTAAACATGGGTTAAAACTTACTAACCCAAGCCAAAGTTAGCAAATATCTCCTCCTTCACCCACCCTCATTAAATGCCATCCACTTGCCTATCCCTAAGCTAATCCTAAACCATCCTAATCCATCCTCTAATCATTTGCACAAGCCTAAACAAGCTTAAAACCTTCTTAATCAAGTCCAAGTCGAAATTGCTCTCATCACCCTCAAAATATCTCAACCATAAAACTTTATGAAGTCCACTAGGTCATAAATGACTCTTACAAGCCCTTTTATTGCTCTTACAAGTCATTATGAGGGTCTTTATGAAGATTTTATCCCTTGAGCCTCCTTTGTTGACTCATCCTTCCCCTTTCCTCCATCCTCTCACCATGTGACATGTGTCACTCCTTGATTGGCTATAAGGAAGCACAATCCATGTGCTCTCTTCTCATGCAATCTGAGCCCTCCATGAGCTTTTTCCCATCCTTGCATCTTAGCCCTCAATCCCTCAAGCCTCTTGCCTATAAATTGGATCCTTCCCCTTTGCAAAATAACACAATCCATGAAGTAAAGTTATAATGCTATTTTGAGAGCCAAATCCATACTAAAGCCATCTATCCACACCAAAAATCCACAATCATCCATTGAAGCCTTTGGAAGCATATTGAGCATACATCCTATCTATTTAGACAAAGCTACTCAGCAAGAGAGCTTCTCATTGAGAGAGCCCATTAATGACTCATATTCTCAATTGAGAGCTCATCTTAGTCTATCTTGAAGTTTATGAATTTTGTTTAGTTTATAGAAGCTTTATTTAAATTTGGTTTCTATTAGCATACTAACATTTCTCATATACATTTTGGCACGCCCGGTGGGACCCCGCATGGGTCATCTTCATTAGCTTTTTTAGTCAAGTTTTGTATATCATTTGCTGATTTTGGCTAATTTTGCTTGTTTTTGTGATTGGTAGGATTGTATAAATTGATTTTCTAGGTCCACATGAGCATGAAGAAGACAAAGGAACTCATAGTCTATCTCATAGTATTTGCAGATTTTTCAAGCTTATATGTGGACAAAGCACTTGGAATTCTTCTTCCTCTTCTTGTCTATATTCTTCTTATTCCATCTACTTCTTCTTCTTCTTCTTGTGGGAGATCTTGGCCATTTTTTTTTTAAGGAAGAAAAATCATACACACTTCTTTTTAGTGCTTAAAATGAACCCCCAAATCATACTTAAATCCATTAAAAAATTAAAAATTTGCAAAAAAGAAAAAATCTTTTAACAAGTGAAACTAAACCAATCTAATCATTTTCATCCTTGCAACATCAAGGTTTTAGATGCATTCATGCAAAGTTAGGAACACTTCATTTTTGGGAATTTAAAAAGAACTTCAAGTTTCCATTTCAAAAGGTTCAAAATCAACACTAAGTGCACACTAAAATCTAAATCAAACTCAAAGCATCAATCAAGGATAAAATGAACCTCATTTGCAAATATGTTAAAGTTCTTTTAAAAATCTCATGAAAACTAAGAGTCCTAAATGGTTGCCAAAATTGTCCTAAAAAACTTTGTTATTTGTTCCAAACAAATGTCTTGTTGCAAAATCTTGAATGTTTCTTAGGTTTTTCATGCATCAAAACAATCTAGGAATATCATTTTTGGGCTCAAAACATGCAAACTAGAACACAAAATCTTGAATGAAAAGCAAAGTCCAAAAGAGTCATTTTCACTTTTGAGTCCAAAACAATCTTGAATGATCTAAGGTTAAAACAAAGCACTTCAAAGTTCTTAAAACAACACACAAAATTTCAATCTTGAATGCTCAAAGGAAAAAACTTGAATGTTTAATCACTTGTCTTTGAATGCATGTTGCTAAACACACTCTTGAATGCCATGGATTAAAATAAAATTTTTCTTGAATGCATAATTAAAACAACAAATCCAATCTTGAATGCCAAGGATCAATTAACCATTGCAATATCAAACACTTCATTTGGAGCTTCTAAAATTGAACAAAACAAATCTCCTTTCCACATGCAATTTAGGTAAAGTTTGATTTTTGGACATTTAAGAAACTTTGTTAAGTTAAATAAAAATTTACAAAAATCAATTTGAGTAGTTCCTTGGACTCACCTCTTTTCTAATCACCCATTAATTCAACCATTGGTTGCAATCTCAGCGCCATTTATGGGGATGGGTCTACTTGAAAAAGGTGTTAAATGTTCCACAATCTAACTCACTCACTTGGTCTTTGAACGTTTGCTTTAACTTTATCAAAATTTTTAAATGACCAAAACTCTAGATTAAATTGATCACACTTCAAGTTTGGGCACTAAAATTGAACAACTATTGACGTGGAGGGCCTCCGGGCGTGCGCTTGAAATCGAATCTCACACACCATTGTTTTGGGCTTAAAATAAACTCACACTCAATCTTGAAGAAAAATCAATCGATACTTGATGTGGAGGGCCTCCGGGCACACGGGTTTACCTTCTTGTTGACCCTAACTCTTCTTCTTGTTCACATTCTTCGATCAATTTTATTTTTGTTGACGCTTCAAAGTTGGAATAAACATTGTATCTTAAACATGAGTGCTTGCAAAGTCTAGATCATAAAACTTAAGCGTCAATTGGTAAAAGAACAAGCGTGTTTTTTAGCCCAAGATCATCCAAGTCTTCTCTCCCCTTGTCATCTTTCGAGGCCATCTTGGGTGCATAAGATTAGGATAAAAAATCTTGTCTTAGCTTTTTAGGAGGCCTGCTTGGGAATTTCATCACCCCTTGGGACAAACTCAACTCCAGCGTTCCGGCGGAGTATAAAGATCAGGAGGTGAATCCAAAGACACCTCTCTTGGGATCAAAATTTTGTCACTCAGGCTAAGCCTCAAGGAACTTTATACCCTTGAGAAGTGAAAGAGGAGAAGTGGGTTACCGCTCCTCTTGGCTGTGTGACATCTTTTTGGTTTCATCTACGGATTTGGGCCTCACGTACCTTGCGTATATCGAGGACTCCCTAGCTAAACCAAATTTCATCCTTGTAGAAAGCTTCCTAGGATGTTGGTGTGTTTGACGTGCTTGCTGAAAACTTTTGTCTGCTTGTTTGTTCATAGCTTTTGAATGAATGTTTGCCAATTTTGGTCGAAATCCTAGAAAAGTAGAAATCTCCCAGCTCAAGGCATACTTAGCGTAGTCATTGCCTTATCAAAAAATTATCCAAGCTCCCCCGCTGCAATCGAATCTATCTAGTTCTTTGCCTTAGAACAATCCCAAATCCAAAGTCCATCCAAATCATCCCCCTAGCCAGCTAGCAACCCAATCCAAAATCACCCAAGCCTTTAAAGAGTTGTTGTCACTTTGCCAAAATTTTCTATCCAATCAATCTATCCTACCAATCAACCAATCTCACCAAGGTTATCCCTCTGACAGAGCATTGTCTAGGGTAATCTAGCTTTGTCACTTGCATCCCTCATCACCTTGAGCTAAAGGTTGGGATCCACAAGTGGTCAATCTCATGTCATGCCCATAGGATCATTAGTCCATCCTCAAGTTGACAAAGCCACCACCAAATCTAGCGCATAGGAAAGAAAAACTCTCACCTTTTGACAACATGCCCTTGAAGTCTTCCATCGACAGGAAAGCCAAAAATCTCCAGCCAATCCTCCTTAGGTCTGTCATGCAACTTTGACTCTCCCTAGGAAATCTTTCATCAGCCAATCCAAAATCTGTGCTTAACCCAAATCCAACCATGAGCTTCCGTGTTCATCCATACGCAAGACCCCATCCCCATCAAACTCATCATCAAAGCATGAAGTACCAATCCTATCATGATGTGTTTGGTCGCATTGTCCTTGCTCCCACCACCTCCTATTCCAATGATGATGAAAATCTTGTTGACTATGACGGGTATATTGAAAGCCTTAGAAACATTCCCCCAAGCATCCCCCAAAATCCAAGAGTTATTCCAAACTATCTAGTCATGCCATCTGATATTCCAACTTCCCCTCCATCACCCCATCAACCAAGCTTCCAATCTTCCACCCCCATCACACTAGCTATTCCTGTCAATCCACCTCCACCTTCGACACACGAGTCTCCAAGGAATCTCCTAGAGAAAATACAAGAAAAGTTGCCTCCAATAGTCGATAAGCCATGTCATCTAATCCAACCATGTGAAGTAGTCAGTGATGAAGCTTCCCCATCTATAATATCACCTCCATCTCCCATAGCTATCATCCCCATACCATCCATCAAATTGCTTAAAATCCTTCTACTTCCCGCAAGCATCAAAATCCCACCACCTGTCAAATCCCTCCAAATCCTATCCACATCGCCTCCAAGCATTTCCCAAATCTCTCATAATGACCCTTATGCATCCATCTTCTACTCACCCATCTCCACTACTGAATCTCCCATCTATCCATCCACTACCTTTGAAGAATCCATCCCTTCACTTCCTATCGCACCATCCACTCCAAACCAATCCTATCAAGATCCTGCCCAAAAGCATGTTGACATCCCCCAAAGCATAAATGAAGATATCATCGTACCATGTCTTCCATCCATAGTGCAGTCACCATCTCCTCCATCTCCAAAACCTCGAGCCATATCTCCTCCACTACAAGATATCTTGTCATCCCACCAGCTACATCAAGATCCTATCCTTCCATCTCCCCCGCTCCATGCTTCCATCTTACCACCTATCCAAGCTATTCCACCATCTATAATCTACCCTCTTGGTTCACTTACATTCATCCACGGTGGCCCTCTCTCAGCAAAAGAATTAAGAATAGTATCTCCCCATTGCAATACACCTAATAAATCACTTCTACCATTTTCTGCAAGCAAAAAGTTTCCTCAGCTTGTTCAAATGCTCAATCGATGGCATTATCAAGGTCAAGGTTTAGGACCACAAGAGCAAGGAATCAGAGAGCCTATTATTGCACAAAAAAATCTAGGATTTCATGGTCTTGGATATGTATCCAAAGGCTCACCATCTAAAGGTTTTGGTACACCACACCCCCAAACCAAGCCTATCTCCAAGCCCACCATGCCAGCCTCCCATCACTCCTTCAAGAAATCTTATGTCATCCCCCCTCCACCATCTTTGCAACCCAAAACAACCTACCATATCCCCCCTTCATCCGCTAAATCCATTTTGGGTCCCTATGTCCCAAAATCTACCATCCTCCATCCTCCTATCAGCCATCATAAAAATCCTATTCCATCTATTCCTATGCAAGATCAACAAAGGCACATATCAGGGCACATCATCCATCATCATCCCCCTACATGCTCTTTCATATCCTCTCCATCTCACAAAGCTTCTCCTAACCATCTTCCCAAAGCTTACCACAACAATGTGAATGCCAACTTCAAAATGCATAAAGCTAAAAATCCACATCCTAGGCAATCATATGTCTATTCTAAAAGACATACTCCAAAAAGGCAAAATCCAATCAAAGAATGCAAAACAATGCAACAGCCTATGAAAAGAAAATCCAAAACCATGTGGATCCCCAAGAAAAAAGTTGAAACCCAATGCATAATGGCATCCACCATTGCTAATCCCCCATCTAGTGACTCATGTCCCCCATCTCCTAACTCCATCTTGGGTGCCTATATCCCCAAGCACGCTTCCACAAATCCTCCATCACGTCCGCATCTACCATCTATCCCCCATATGCTCTTTTCACACCCGTCCCAACATGTGCCAATGTTGCTCTTGCAAGCATCCCCATCTCATGCTCCTTTCCAACCTTTTCATCCCTCCATCTCTTACCATCAATCCCATCTAATCCAATCTATTGCATAAATCACACATCCGGTGTACCAACAACTAGCAACAAAATTGAACATTCCAACAGCTAGTGAAAAATCCCAAAAAAGCCAAAATAGCTGAAGAAAGCCAAAATCATTCCAGCTAAGAGCCAAAATCATTCCAGCTAAGTCCAAAGTCAAAAATTCAAAAAAAAGTAAAGAAAAATAAAGCGTCCACTGGTGAAAACTTGGCAATTCAAGCGCCTTGGACAAGTACCATGATGAAAACTTGGCAAACAAGCGTCATGCGTAATCCCGCCATCCCTAGCTTAGCCTATCACCCTCATGCTTTTGGTCATCTCTTGACATCCAACTCCATCTTCCAATCTATCCACCTATCCTCCACCCTAGATCTTCCATCTCGCACCATCCACTAATCTCCTGCAACTTCAGCCAATCATCCCAGCTATCATCCATCTCCCTAGCCCCTTCAGCTTTTTCCATCCTAGCTTTAATCCTATCACATCCATCATAAGACCTCCTTCTGCATGTTATCTTCTGATTGGGGGCACTATATTCCTTGGAGATCTTGTCTTGTCCATCCTCCCTTGTCATTGGTATCTAGCTCTAGGCTATCCTCATGCAAACCCAATGTCATCTCTTTATATCCATCATAATCCTAGCTATCTACCATCCTATCCATCCATCTCATCCTGCTCCTCTAGCTATCCTTGGTCACAAAATCTCTCCTCATCATTGGATGCATCCTGCCAAATCCATATCTTTCACTATCACCCCACCCTTAGCTTTCGCATCTTGCACAACATCGAACCATCCCGCTATCCTCTCATCCTGAGCTTTTTATCCATCTGTATCATACCTATCATTGGTCTGTTAGCTTGTACCATATCTTGATTAGCCTGCTTGTAAATATGTTGGTCTGTCAGCTTGTACATCCTCTTTAGCTTAGTACCGTTGTATCTATCCAACTTTCGTGTTCATTCCTCCTTGATTAGCATCTTGCACACATCGCACAACCCTTGGTTAGCTATTCCAATGCATCCTTTAGCTAGATCTCCTGTCACCAAAGTGTTATCCTTCTTAGTTCAGCTTGCCAGACGCATCACTCATTCAAATCCACTAGCTTCGGTGCTCTCTGATAGGTCCTTGCAGGATATAGCTTTCTTCATGTCTGATCTTGGTCTGTTAGTACCTTGTCCTACCCATCTCGTTGGCAAATGGCTCTCTTTTGGATTTTCACTTTCTTTTGATTTGGGATCTTCCCTTTTGGGTCTTGAAGTATCTTTTCCAAGCAATCTCCTTGTTCCCTCCTCAAGGTTGTCACGATCTTCCATATCATGGTATGCTGCGAATGGGGCAATTAGAGCGTAAGGTCTTGATCAGGTCTTTCGTTTGTTTTTCTTTTCTGCTTGTGGGTTCTCCAGTGTCGTTTCCACGCTGCTTCCTCTAGGATTCATGTGTGATGCTGGGGCAATCCTTGTGTGTTTGTTTTGAGTTAGTTTGTCAGTCCTCTGGATGGTTGGTGAAAAGACCTTGATGTTCTTGGTAACCTTGGCAATTAACCAATAGTCCTATAGCAAATCTAGTGCTCAACTACATGGTGGTACTTCTCTTTGAAGTATCCCCCCGCTCAAAAAGCTTCAATGATTTTCCTTCATCTCCATTATCCCCCATCCATATCCAGCATTCGTCTCGCCTACCCCAGCTGATGCATCAGTATCTCTTTGAATCACTCATCACTCTTAGCTTTAGGGATCCACAATCCTAGTCTTAGGGATCCACCAATCCAAATCAACCCACCAAGCCTCATCTTTCAAAATCCACAATCCTAGTCCTAGGGATCTCCGAAACCCATCTTCCGCCAATCTAACTCTTTGAAATCCTGTTGCATCCGCTTTATAATCCCCTCATCCATCTCCCTATCCTATATTCTTTTTTATAGCGCTCCGCTCCTTCATCCTCTGCAATCCCTGAGGTCTTAAGCTTGCTTCCTCTTGTGCATCTGATTCTCCTTTATCATTCTCCCATAGTGAGAGTTTGAGCTAATTCAACCCCTTCTCTTTGCCAATCTGAGTTTCCTTGCTCATCCGAGATTCTTAAACTTTTCAAGAAGCCACCGAGCCTCGCTTTCCCTCCCCGCTGCCTTCTTGAGGGGGCATCTCACAGTCCATTCTCTCCTCTTCTGCTCTAGCCTTGGGCATCTTATTTTCTTATCTTTGATGCCATGCCACTTGTGGCATCACATCAAAGAGGGGCAAAATGTAGACACCTAAAAATCCTTTAAAAAATAAAGTATTTTTATTTTTTGAAAAAAATACCTGATGACATCATCATTAATTAATTAATTAATTAATTTTTATGCCATTAAATCCTTTTATCTTAATTAAAAATATTTAATTAAGGAATCCCTCCCAAAAATGTTTAAATCTTATTTAAACATTATTTCCTTATTTATTAATTATTTAATTAATAAATTGACCAAAAATCCTAAAATAAATAAAAAAATTATTTTTTGCCCAAAACTTGGCCAATTTCCTTATGACCAATAACCTCTTCCAAAATCTTCTAATCCTTCTTTAATTTCGATTAAAGGCTAATCCCATCATTTCCTACCCCTAATCCCAACTCAAAATATTTAATTAAGATTAAATATTAATCCTCATGTTTATTAAAAAAGTTTTAATAAATATCTCCTCAACCCAAACCCTTGAAATAAATAAAACTTTATTTATTTCCTAAAAATCTAATTTATCCTCATCCTAAGAAGTTCTAGACTCTTCTAGAAAGTCTTCATCCTCATCCTAGGAAATTCTAGACTATTCTAGAAAGTCTTTATCCTCATCCAAAGTCTAGAATCTTCTAGAAGATGTCTTTAAACCTAATCCTAATCCCCTCCTAACCTTGTCACATTCTCTAAACATGGGTTAAAACTTACTAACCCAAGCCAAAGTTAACAAATATCTCCTCCTTCACCCACCCTCATTAAATGCCATCCACTTGCCTATCCCTAAGCTAATCCTAAACCATCCTAATCCATCCTCTAATCATTTGCACAAGCCTAAACAAGCTTAAAACTTTCCTAATCAAGTCCAAGTCGAAATTGCTCTCATCACCCTCAAAATATCTCAACCATAAAACTTTATGAAGTCCACTAGGTCATAAATGACTCTTACAAGCCCTTTTATTGCTCTTACAAGTCATTATGAGGGTCTTTATGAAGATTTTATCCCTTGAGCCTCCTTTGTTGACTCATCCTTCCCCTTTCCTCCATCCTCTCACCATGTGACATGTGTCACTCCTTGATTGGCTATAAGGAAGCACAATCCATGTGCTCTCTTCTCATGCAATCTGAGCCCTCCATGAGCTTTTTCCCATCCTTGCATCTTAGCCCTCAATCCCTCAAGCCTCTTGCCTATAAATTGGATCCTTCCCCTTTGCAAAATAACACAATCCATGAAGTAAAGTTATAATGCTATTTTGAGAGCCAAATCCATACTAAAGCCATCTATCCACACCAAAAATCCACAATCATCCATTGAAACCTTTGGAAGCATATTGAACATACATCCTATCTATTTAGACAAAGCTACTCAACAAGAGAGCTTCTCATTGAGAGAGCCCATTAATGGCTCATATTCTCAATTGAGAGCTCATCTTAGTCTATCTTGAAGTTTATGAATTTTGTTTAGTTTGTAGAAGCTTTATTTAAATTTGGTTTCTATTAAGCGAGAGTGAGGTGGTCAAGCATGAAAGCATAAAATGCTGAAGGAGGTGCTAAGGAGGAGAGAGAGCATAGTTACTCTATTTCAATAAGAAGACCCCAGATATGGATGCATTGGCATGATGAGTAAGAAGACTCAAGGAGACGAAGCTTGATAAGAAGACAAGCAATCAGAGCTGAAGTGATTGAAGCCAAGCATAAGGATTGAACTGAAAGTGTGATTTGAAATCTTCAAAGTATGTTGTAAGTTATATAAGATCAAAAGGCCATTATTGTTACTTTCTAGAAATTGTAACAGTTAGTTTAAATCCTATGGACTTAGGTTGGTTTGATAGCCATGAGATAAATCCTTTAACAGGGTGACATTCCGAGTGAATGTTCTAAAGTCCTTTCACCAGGCCCATTCCTAACAGTTTGGTGAAATCCTCTAACAAGGTCACATTTAACAGTGTGTTGTAAGCCTTTAATAGGGCATCACTTTAGAAGAGTGAGAATCAAGTAGCATGTTACTGGTGGTTTTTCCCAAATTGGGTTTCCACGTAAATCATTGTGTCATGTATTGGTCCTGAATGCTTTATTTCTGCATATTGATTTACTGTAACTTATTAATATGGTTGATTTGAGTTTGGATGGATGAAAAGTGTATGGATTTATTAAAAGTATAGAAAGAGTATTATTAGGGCATTTGGACCTTGAATAACTGATTCACCCCCCCCCCCCCCCCCCCCCCCCTCAGTTATTTTAAAGAATTCTAACAGCTTTGCAATATTTAAATAGTTAAGAAAAATTGAACCAAAGGAATTTGAAATGGGTTGAGTTTTCATATAGTTATACATTTGTTTGAAACATAGGAGTGGGAAGTCTAATAGAGTTGTAGATTCTCTTAGTAGGAGACAACTTTTTTTTGATAGAGATGAGGATTGAGGTTTTTGGGATCAAGGAACTCAAGAGTTTGTATCTGCAGGATCCTTATTGATGAGGAGGCTCCTTCACGACCTAGTCCTACTCTCTTCTAGGAATCCACAAGGCTCTATACAAGACATTGTTAGGGTTCAATCTATGACCCTACACTAGGATAATTCTTATCTCAATTCCCCTTCCCTCTAAGGATCTCCCAATCAATTTGTTCCTTGTAAACTACCTTCACAATCTTGAGTCTCTAACCCCTCATTCCACTCACCAATGGCTTCACTATGGTCATGTGAGCTTGTAATGCTTCTCCTTTAGTCTAATTCACTAGGTTGGAAGTTCTCTTGCATGGATAATGCATCAATCTCCTACCAATCTCCATATACCCTCTTGATAGGGCTAGTAGCCTTTTTGCCTAGTTAGGTATCCTAATGGTTTTTTCTACAAATAGCTCTCAAAAAACCTTAACAAGGTCCTAGACTAGTCATGTTTCATGATACCTTTTTGGAATATCTTTGATGTTTTCTTGGTTTCTAACCCTCAACTTATCCGTACAACAGATTTCTCAAAATACTCCTATTTTCAAGGGTTTCATGGGTTTGCAACAGTTTGTCTATCAAATATTCAAATGGAAACCTAATGGACTCAACTTCCATCCAAATCCTAGTCTAAGATCCTTTATTTAGTAATCTACACATTCACACTCTTGATTGGCACAACCTAATCCATTCATCACTGCTTTTAATAACCTCTACAAATATCCTCAAACACCTAGCCGAGGACAACAGTCTCACCTAGGGCTTGAATGTAAAAATAGAATAAAAAACTTTAAATAGCTCCAAAAGACATATTTACTATGTATATATAATTATCTTCTTTATTTTAAGAGGCTATGGAAGTTAAAATGTTGGAATTCAAGTCAGAGGCATTTCTTCCTAACCTACTTTGTATAGGACAATGAACATATCATTGTGAAGAAATTTATCAAACATGTATCAAAACAAATTAACTTGCAAATCCAATGGTACTCCAAGAATCTCGAAGGTAAATTATAGCTATTCATGCAACAAAGGTTACCTTCTCAATCCATTAATGTGTAGATGGATGGCTTGCACATGGACTAAGAATAAGTTTGCTTGCATGTATTACTAATTGTTTCAAATAACAACTTTGTACACCAAGAACACTAACCCTTTCCTTAGGTCTATCATAATCTATGTGTGTCAACTTCTTATATGGACCTCCAAATATTTTTAGGTAGTTTGCACTCATTTTGACAGTGTTGCTATGACAACTTTGGAAAGTTGCAAAGTTATCATGAGCAACTTTTACAACTTTTGCATTCCAATGCACTCTAGAATAAAATCCTCTACCAAGAAAAATTTGGTTCGAATCAACTATTAAATGCATTTAAACTCATTTTCACTTATTTTGGGGTCAAAGTCAACATTTGACCATCTCGGACCTATCTAGTCAACTAGTGCAATTACAAGCCTATATGAGCAACTACCTAGACATCCATGTGCCAATGACCTATGCAACCAATAGAAATAAATAAAAAACTCAAACTTAGGAATATGAACCATCCCTTATTCACTTGTGGTCTTGCCAAGACTACTACAAACCAAAATTTTTCTAGAGTTTGACCAATTCTCTAGGTTCTCCTGCACCACTTATTTTGGTGAAGCTTGGAAAGCTTCCATAGAACCTATTACTCTTTATAGGAAAAAGTTGTTGGATGTCATAATCTGTGATGGTTTATTGTTCAAATGAATTCATCTATGCATTCTAATAAGCTCTATGAGAGAGAATATCATCAAGGAGAAGCATAATGGAGGAATGATCGAGCATTTTTGTAAAGATAAAACCATTGCTTTTTTTGGTGAGATTTATTATCAGCCATAGTTACAAGAAGATGTTAAGAAGTTGTAAAATTTTTTAGAGTAGGTTAGATGGAAAACAAAGTGAAACATAATACAGGGTTGTATCAACTAATACCTCTACCAGAGAAGCTATGAGAGGATGTCAGCATGCATTTCATAGTTGGTTTACCAAGGACTCAAAAAGTGTGCAATTCAATATTTTTAGTAGTTGAAAAAATTTCACTCCCTTGAAGAAGAATAATTTGTTGCGGTTCATGTGGTAGAGTTGTTTTTCAGAGAAGTAGCGAGACTACATGGTTTTCCAAAGTGTATAATCTCTAATTGAGATACCAAGTTTGTTGGGTATTTATGGTGTAAATTGTGGAAGAAGTTGAAGATAGATTTTAAGTCCAGTGAGAAGAACCTCCTTATAGCAATATCGTGAGAATGCTCGAAATAACAGAATACAAAGTGATAGCAGAACTCAGAATAAATCTACTGATCGCAGGCCACTTCGAGGGGGTAACCTCCTTTGAGCAAGCTCAATACAATAAATTCGTCCGTGCCCATCAAGGGCCTCAACCTATTCTTATATACTGGGTACGATCTAGAAAAGTAATACTACCTATGCATGTGGGATAATAAAATAAACTCACGAGACGACTTACAAAGCATATGCGTCCAACAACTCTACTCTAACAAAATAAACAGAAGGAACACACAGGTTCCTAACATCCCCTCTCCCTTAGAAAAAAGCTTTGTCCTCAAAGCTTAAGGTGTGGAAATTGTTGTTGAATCTGAAGAAGGGGTTCCCAGGTAGCATCCTCTGGTTGCATGCCATGCCACTGAATCAAGACCTCAGAGATGGAGCGAGAGCGAAGCTGGCGAGTGCGCTGGTCAATGATTGCCACCGGCTCCAGGATAATGGATCCTTCCGTATCCATTTCAGGGAGAGTAGTTTGTGCTCTGACAGTGGTACCCAGAACTTTCTTTAGACAAGAAACATGAAAAACTGGATGAATGCGGGAAGAAGGAGGAAGTTCCAGTTTATAAGCAACTGAACCAATCTTCTGCAGAACCTGATAAGGCCCATAAAATTTTGGGGCCAGCTTATGACGCCCTTTCAGCTTTAGGGAGGATTGTTTGTATGGCTGTAGACGAAGAAAAACCATATCCCCAACTTGAAATGAGCGCTCAGAACGGTGTTGATCTGCTTGCTGTTTCATCCGATTACGGGCCATGTGAAGATTATCCTGTAAGGTACGAAGAATCTGATCCCTGCTGCGGAGAACTATGTCAACTGCCTGGACTGGTGAGCTGTTGGGAGTGTAGGGAAGGAGCACTGGAGGTGCCTGACCATAGACTGCTTCATATGGAGTCATTTTAGAGGCAGTGTGGTAAGAGGTATTGTACCACCATTCAGCTAAAGGGAGCCACTTGGCCCACTGATGTTGTTGTTCGGAAGTGAAGCAACGAAGATAAGTTTCCAAGCATTTATTGACAATTTCTGTTTGACCATCAGTTTGTGGGTGATAGCCCGAACTCATCTTCAGTTTGGTGCCAGTTTTCTGAAACAGTTCAGTCCAAAAATGACTGGTAAAAGTTGCATCACGATCAGAGACAATGGAAGAAGGGAGTCCATGAAGACGAAATATCTGGTCCATGAAGATTTGTGCAACAGAGGAGGCAGTATAGGGGTGGCTGAGGGCACAAAAGTGACTATATTTCGAGAGACGATCAACCACAACCAAGATCACTGTCTTGCCACCGGATTTAGGAAGCCCTTCAATGAAATCCATAGAAATATCAGTCCAAATCCGTGTAGGGATGGGCAATGGTTCGAGCAAGCCAGGAAGGAGGGTCGTTTCACCCTTGTGGCGTTGGCAAGTATCACATTCAGCCACCATCTGTTGAATCGTCTGTTTCATTCCTTTCCAAAAGAAGTTTCTCCTTGCTCGCTCATAAGTTTTGAGGAAGCCTGAGTGCCCTGCTGAAGGAGAAGCATGGAGTTCATAAAAAATAGCCTGATGTAGAGCTGGGTTCTGAGGAAGCACTAGCCGACCCTTGTATCGAAGAGAAGCACCATCCCAAGAGTAATGTGGTATAGCAGAAGGATTATTGGCTAGCTGGTGAATGATTTGAGATAAAGAAGAGTCACTGTCATAGCCCTGCTGAACAGACGCTAACCAATTGGGAATGGGCTTAGAAATAGCGGAAAGGGAAGCTTGATTATCAAATGTGCGAGAAAGAGCATCTGCCACAATATTCTCCTTACCCTTCTTGTAGGTGATCTCATAATCATACCCCATGAGTTTGCTGACCCATTTCTGTTGTGTAGGAGAGGATACCCGTTGTTCCAGGAAGTATTTCAGACTTTGGTGATCGGTTCTGATGCAAAAATGACTCCCTAAGAGGTATGGCCGCCACTTCTGTACAGCATGCAAAATAGCCATCATTTCTTTTTCATAAGTAGAGAGGGCTAGATTCTTACCAGAGAGGGCTTTGCTAGTGAACGCAATAGGATGGTCATCTTGCAGGAGAACAGCACCCAATCCATTGCCGCAAGCATCACTCTCAATAGTGAAGGGTTTGGAAAAATCTGGCATCGCGAGAACAGGTGTACTGCACATAGCCTGTTTCAGTTCTTCAAATGCAGTCTCAGCAACAGGGGTCCAGGAGAAGGCATCCTTTTTTAACAGAGCTGTCAATGGTGCTGCAATTTTCCCGTAATCTTTGACAAACTTGCGGTAGTAGCCAGTCAACCCCAAAAAACCCCGAAGGCTCTTGAGAGTTTTAGGATGCGGCCAAGTTTTCATGGCATCTATTTTTGTAGGATCCACCCGCACTCCATGGTGTGCAACAATATGCCCGAGATACTCCACTTCCTCCTGGCCAAACACACATTTAGATAGTTTTGCACAGAGTTGATGATCAGAGAGAAGTTGCAAGACAAGCTCCAGATGATGGAGATGCTCAGCCCAAGTTTTGCTATATATGAGGATATCATCAAAGAAGACCAGAATGAATTTCCGGAGGTATGGTCGAAATATGTTATTCATCACTGCCTGAAATGTTGAAGGAGCATTCGTGAGGCCAAAGGGCATGACTAAAAATTCATAGTGACCATCATGTGTGCGGAAGGCAGTTTTAGGTATATCCTCCTCATTAACCCGAATTTGATGATACCCAGAACGAAGATCTAACTTGGAGAAAAAATGAGCCCCATGAAGTTCATCAAGAAGTTCATCAACAACTGGAATGGGAAACTTGTCCTTTATAGTGAGATGATTAAGTGCTCGAAAATCAATGCAGAGTCGCCATGACCCATCTTTTTTGCGAACAAGCAGAACTGGAGAAGAAAAGGAACTGGTACTAGGGCGAATAATACCTTGCTTCAGTAAGTCACGGACAAGTATCTCGATTTCGGTCTTCTGATGAAATGGGTAGCGGTAGGGCCTGATGTTGGGCGGAACACTGCCAGGAAGGAGCTGAATACGGTGGTCCTCTGGACGAGAAGGAGGTAATCCCACAGGTTCAGCAAATATACCAGAATACTTGTCCAAAATGTGTTGGAGATCGGCAGGAGTGCTAGAGACTGCTGATGGCTGCATCTGAATGGAATGGAGCTGAGCGATGACACCATGTGAATTCTTCTTAAGAAGTTTTTCCATACGGTGTGAACTGATGATGCTGAGAGACCCTGGTTGTAAGCCTTTCAAAGTGTGTTGGTGCCCCTCGGCTGAAAACTGCATCCAAAGTTCAGCAAAATCCCAGAGAATGGGGCCAAGAGTGCGTAACCATTGGGCACCCAAAACCACATCACAGCCACCTAAGGGTAAGGCAAACATGTCAGAGCGCATGTTATAATCTCCAATAGAGAGACGCACATTGCGACATTTCCCTTTACAAGGTAAAGTGCCCCCATTGGCAATCATGACTTCAAAGCTAGAGCAGGGATGGATAAAGCAATCAGCCTGTTTGGCTATTCGTGGATCAATGAAGTTATGAGTGCTACCAGAATCAATGAGTATAGTAAGAGGGATCTTCTTGAAGAAACCCTGGACCCGCATGGTTTGTGGAGTAGTGACTCCTGCCAAAGCATGGACAGATATCTCTGGTGGAGCTTCTGGGGAAGGAGGTTCAGGCTGGTGAGGCTCAACCTCAGCATCCACTGTTTCCTGAGCATCTACATATTCTTCCAGTTCTGGTGGAGAATCCACATCCAAGAGATAGAGCTTTTGCTGAACACATCTATGGCCCCGAGACCATTTCTCATCACAATTATAACAAAGCCCTTTGTCTCGCCTAACTCGCATCTCTGTTTCAGACAAGTGCTTGATCGGAGTAGTTCTGGGAGCTGGTATGACTGGAGGGTTGTGAGAACCTGTATTTCTGAATGGAACAAAATTAGATCTGGAGCGTTGTAGAGCACTAATCTTGTCTTCCGCTAACTTAGCCAACCCAAGGGCTTCCATCATTGTAGTAGGTCGAAACATTTTGACTTCTGAGCGAAGTGCATCCTTCAGACCACTGACAAAACAACTACGGAAGAATTCATCAGACAAGCCCTCTGTGTGATTAGCTAATTTTTCAAACTCTGTCTGGTATTCTCTTACAGTGCCTGTTTGACGCAGTTTAGTGAGTGCTCCTGTGAAATCATCAAAGGAACTAGGGCCAAAGCGCTCCAAAATGAGGGTGCACAATTCGCTCCACGTTGGGCCTACATTAGCCTTGATGTACCAACGGAACCATTGAAGAGCTTCATGTTCCAAATGAAAAGATGCAAGGGAGACTTTGTGGTTATCCAAAGTATTATGCAAGCTGAAATACTGCTCTGCCCTATAGATCCATCCAGTCGGATCAGAACCATCGAAGCGTGGAAAATCAAGCTTTGGTCCACGGAAATTGCCAGAAGAGGACCCAGTATCTCCTGAATGGTTTCGGCTCATGGCTGACTGCTGAAAGTTAAGACCCAGAATTTTGTCATCCAGATCTTGAAGTCTGGTTTTGAGGGATGCAATTTCCTCTTCCATGATTTTTGCTCCTGTACGCGTAACAACCATAAAACAAGGTTTTTTTTTTTTTTATTTTATTTTTTTTTAATTTTTAATTTTTAATTTTTTGAAATGGGTAGAAGATGAGAAACAAAAACTTTTTTAGTTACGGCAAACTTGGATTTGGGTAAAACTCATATAGGAAATGGGTGTTCGACGGGTGGTGGGAGACTATCTGGGGACAAGGGAAAAAGAAAAATGAGGGTTTCAAGGGTAGGGAGGCGAAATGAGGCGAACAGTCCAAGAAGGATAAGGGAGCAAAATGAGGAATTGAATCTTGTGGCTCAGTTTGGTGGCGATTGGATGAGAGGTGAAAAAGATAGGGCAAACCCTAAAATTAGATAAATGAGGGATTTAGGGCTTTGATATGTAAAATTTGGGGTTGGGTCGCCAAGGAAGGAAGTATGCGAAATGATATTGCAGACGTTCTGCGGAAGTATGAGCAGAAACAGAAAGCAAACAAGGAAGCTACGACTAAAAAACAGAAAAAATTTTACTCTTTCGACTTAGAAAAATTCACTCACAGACAGAACAACTGAAAAGAGTTATTGCAATAACAAGAGATATTAGAAGTGAGAGGAACCTGAAGGCCACGACAGAAAAAATTTGATGTAATTTCCACCCAGCGAGCCCAAGAGAGTGCTCTGATACCAGATGAGAAGAACCTCCTTATAGCAATATCGTGAGAATGCTCGAAATAACAGAATACAAAGTGATAGCAGAACTCAGAATAAATCTACTGATCGCAGGCCACTTCGAGGGGGTAACCTCCTTTGAGCAAGCTCAATACAATAAATTCGTCCGTGCCCATCAAGGGCCTCAACCTATTCTTATATACTGGGTACGATCTAGAAAAGTAATACTACCTATGCATGTGGGATAATAAAATAAACTCACGAGACGACTTACAAAGCATATGCGTCCAACAACTCTACTCTAACAAAATAAACAGAAGGAACACACAGGTTCCTAACATCCAGTTCATTACATCATCCATAGAGTGGCTGATAAACTTGTCGAGATACTTGGTTGGAGACAAACCAAGATGTTCGGATTTTATTTTACCATAGGAAAAATTTATGTATAATAAAATTGTCACCAAGAGTACTGGTAAATCACCATTCCATATTGTGTATGGGAGCACTCCCATAAATTCTTATGAAATGAGGAAGGTAGGTGAAAGACAGATAAGTAGTGCTGAAGTAGAGGATTTTGTTGAACATTTGAAGAACATCCATGAGGAAACGAGGAAGCACATTACAAGGATGAGTACACAATATAAGGCTAAGGTAGATGGGAAAAGGAGATATAAGGAATTTTAGGTTGGGGATGAAGTCATGGTTCATTTCATGAAGGAGCATCTTCTAGTGGGTGCATATAATAAGCTAAAAATGAAGAAGTTTGGACCATGCAAGATATTGAAAAAAAATGATTCTAAAAATAGCTATGAAGTAGACTTGCTTATTGAATTGAATATTTCACCAATATTCAATATTTTATATTTGATATAATATTATGAAGGAGGCATTGAAGATGAGTTCACAAAAGCATAATGGAGTATTCGAGATACTTCAACTACAAAGGAGAATTCAAAGAGATATTGGATAGTTGTGTTGAAAGGAGTACAAGGAACAAACCATATAAAGAGTATTTGGTCAAATGAAAAGGAGGCCAGTGGAGGATTCATCATGGTTAGAAATGGAGGAGGTAAGTGTCTTGGTTTTCCTCTTAGTACTTGATATGTGATAGGGTCACTTCTCAAATTACGTTAGGTGTTTGATGCCAGAGCATCTTGGGTGTAAGGGAAATCTTGCATCACCCAAACATATTTCAATTTCTAGTTCTGTGTTTTCAATAAGGGCTAATCTAGTGTAGTTTTTTTTTGGATTAGTAAGAGGTCGAAGCCAAGATTAATTATTATATGTTTTGATTAATTATTATTATTTATTTATTTAACTTGAGTATATTCAATCCCAAGACCTCCTAGATAAGAGGCTCACAATTTACCATTGTATTGTAGGCTCTTGCTCGCTAAATCCAATACATAATTTTTACTTTTAGAAGTTTGCTAATTTTAGTAAGTTGGTCTTATGAGTTCAAATTTTACTAATTGTATATGTGAATGTTCATCTTAGATATATCATCTCGTCATATGAGTTTGATTACCATATCATATGTATTAGTGCAGTTATTGTAGATTTTTGGTATGAATTTTGTCTATCCAAACTTTAGGCCCAACAATGAAGGCCTAAATGGCTTTAAAATGAGGTCAAACCTCAACATATGGATGTTTGTGCAATTATAAGATGTAGAATAGGAGATTCCATTTTTGAAAAGGGGTTATAATAGCCAGTCGGATTTATGGTTTGTTAGTTATGGTCTTCAGAAGTGGGTCATTCAAAAATGTAATTCATAAATTGTCTTGAGTCGGTTCTACATAATCAAGTATAAAAAAAATATATAATATGAGGCTATTCAACCTCAAGAGTTAGGGATTAGTATCTAGAACCTTCCCAAATAGTGGAAAATACATATGTAAGGAAGGCTTGTAGGTTGTCTAGGGAAGTTCTGGGAGATAGTCGTAGCTCTATCTTGCAAATTCTTATAAGGAAGTCACTCATGTGGGTTTGCATATTGCAATTATAAATTCTATAATTCCACACTTGTAGAGATAATAAGAAGCCCATACCTTTTTTCTATCAAATTGTTGTTGTTCCTATATTTTTGTTGTGTGTATGTGGCATTAAGGGGATTTCTATTGTGTGTTTGTGGTATTAAGGGGAGTAACCTCCATCAAATCTATCTAAAGTTAGATATACAATTACTTTGGGTTGGTTAGAGAATACAAAAATGCCTGTTACAAGTAGAAATATAAACTATACAATATAAATTATTTAACAAAAGTATTTCTTTGTAATCAATATTTCAAGAACTTTATTATTCTCCATGTCACTTGAGTATGTTTAGGAATAGATGTAGAATGAAATAGTCTAGGAAAAAATGTAGGGATCTTATGGTTATGATTAGAGAGGCTACAAAAGGAAGAAAAAAAGGGTTAGATCGGACCTAATATAGAAATGTGCTCCAAGTCGGGGGTGCACATACACAAGGCTTCAATAGATTAGAGGAATTAGTGCTACACAAAGGAATCAAAATTAAACATAATACCAAGACCATCTCTTGTTAAATAATTATTTTGATACATACTTTAGTATAATGAGTAATTTTATGTTGTTTCTTATTTTCCAATGTGTGAATTGGATTCTTTTTATGTTTTAATAATTTCCAATATATAGTGATTTATAATAAGAGATAGCCTTTGTACATTTTTGTTGTGTTAAATTATATGAAATATTGAAGGTTAGTTGAGCTCTTAATGTTGTTTATGTTATTCTTTATTTTTTGATAAGTTACTATTGTTCAAGATGTGTTGTGCGAAAATTGATAAATATGGTATTTTAGCTCTTATCCCTAAAGGTGTATAACATGTTTCATTTATCTAAGATTAAGGAAATCTTATTAGTATTCCTTATAGTTTTGGATTTTTTGTCATCATCTAGCAGGAGAGATAGTGCAAATGTTCTAAAAAAAATTCTACCATTGTAGAACTATAAATACATTCACAAGGAGATATTAAACACTTAAAAAGATTATACTACATAACATATGATATATTGCATGAAATTTTTTTGTGGGAAAAAATACCATATCCCAAAAGCACAATATTTTGTATTACTTTTACAATAGTTACAATACAATAGTGACATATTGTTTCTTCAATGACCAATCAAACAACACTCTCAGTCAAATTTGACCACATAAAACTTCACTTGCAAGTGTAACATATCCCATATTCTCCATGACCATCTTTTATAGAGAAATATAATTAAGAAGTAAGCTTCTAGATGAAACACGAATATGAGGTCACAAAATTTTTGGCACCATTTTTCAACCAAAAAAAAAATATAAATGACACATATATGTCTCTTAATGGCTCGCCACTCAAAACTCCTAAGTTTTTCTCTCAAAATTAATGATTTGGAATATGAAAGATAATCTTTCACATCTTCCATCTATCATAAGAATTCACCATATTTATATTGTCATAACTTGTAACTTACAATACAACAAAGAGTAGGTGGGTGGATGAAGAGAATTAGTTGTATACTTAATCAAACATAACTTATCAAATCCAAATTTAGTAATGAATAAAGAGAACAATGTTAAGAGATAGAACATACACAATGGCATATTGATTTGTTAACTACGAACACCCTTGATCAGAGGGAAAACCCTAGTGGGGATGGAACCCACAATATGATGCACTAATATAAAATTTCCTTGTAAGAGGATATAACTCTATTGGGAGATAATTCAATATAATCAGTACATATGAGTCCCTACTAGGAGACTTTGAATCTCTATTAGGAGATTCTGGCCCTATTAGGAGCAATACAAAATTCATCTAAACCCATTGTCAAAATTGCCTCAATCATTGTTTTACAAATAGATCTTCAGGATAACATATCCATTTAGAGAACTAACCAATAAAACAACCTCTTCGCCAATATAGATCCTTTGAATTTCTCAAACCAATATCATCATAGTCCTCCACTCTTCTCTTATCAAATTTACTTCCTCAACATCATCCAAACATCAATTACACAATCATAATAAGTGCATGAATCATACTACAACTAAAAGAAATAATCTTTCCTCTCTACCTTATCCTAACAACTAATTAAGTTGACACTTTGAGCTTTCCCAATATATAATTAATTAAATAGGACCAGCACAACATTTTGTATTACTTTTACAATGGATACAATACAATAGTGACATACTGTTTCTTCAATGACCAATCAAACAACACTTTGAGTCAAATTTGACCACATAAAACTTCACTTTCAAATGTAACATAGCCCATATTCTCCATGACTATCTTTTATAGAGAAATACAATTAAGAAGTAAACTTCTATATGAAACAAGAATATGGGGTCACAAAATTTTTGGCACCATTTTTCAACCAACAAAAATTATATAAATGACACATATATGTCTCTTAATGGCTCGTCACTCAAACCTCATAAAATTTCCTCTCAAAATTTATGATAAATTTAGCATATGAAAGATAATATTGCACATCTTCCATCTATCATAAGAATTCACCATATTTATATTGTCATAACTTGTAACTTACAATACAACTAAGAGCAGGTAGGTAGATGAAGAGAATTAGTTGTATGCTTAATCAAACATAATTTATCAAATCCAAATTTAGTAATGAATAAAGAGAACAATGTTAAGAGATTGAAATTACACAATGACATATTGATTTATTAACTAGGAATACTCTTGATCAGAGGGAAAACCCCAATGGAGATGGAACCCACAATATGATGCACTAATATAAAATTGCCTTGTAAGAGGATATAACTCTATTAGGAGATAATTCAATATAATCAGTACATATGAGTCCCTGCTAGGAGACTTTGAATCTCTATTAGGAGATTCTAGCCCTATTAGGAGCAATAAAAAACTCATCTAAACCCATTTTTGAAATTGCCTCAATCATTGTTTTACAAATAGATCTTCAGTGTAGAGAACTAACCAATACAACAACCTCTTTTGCAATATAGATCCTTTGAATTTCTCAAACCAACATCATCATAATCCTCCACTCTTCTCTTATCAAATTCATTCCCTCAACATCCGAACATCAATTACACAATCACAATAAGTACATGAATTATACTACAACTCAAAGAAATAATCTTTCCTTTATACCTTATCCTAACAACTAATTAAGTTGATACTTTGAGCTTTCCCAATATACAATTAATTAAGTAGGAACTCAATATATTACTACAATAAGGTCCCACATGCTACAATACACTTTACAACTTCCAAAATAAATCTCATTAGAGAAGTGAATCATTAGGGAACATATCACATATTACTTTTTAGAAACATCCACAAAACAATCTCCACCATCTTCTATCACAAACATATCACCAAAAATAGATCTTCAACCATGATCTAAGCTTTCTCAACTTCATTCTATGCCACTTACCAAATACAACTGAAATACCGGTAAATCATTTCTAGCACACTGGCCTATAACTAATCTTCACTAAATCAATTGCAACTCATCCAATCCTTCTCATGAACATGTATGAACATAGATGTAGCATCTAAATATATATCCCTAAATATGAATCTTATCCCACATAGCTTAACTTCCCATATTCAAATCTCATTAATCAAATATGTCACTCTTATGTACATAAACTCTATCTATCACATACCTAAACACAAATATATTAACATTGATGAAAAAATTGTCATGCTTGCACAACACATAAGAATCCAACCCAAGTTCCAACCACTCAACTAAATCCTCTTAATCCTAATATGCTAAAAATACCCCCCATTGACATTGATGGAAACATATGATCAAAACCATCAACCCAAAAAGAAATTCTACTCTCTAAACAATCTCTCGAAAACATCATTATCAAAACATAATTTTCTGAATATCCTCAACATACATGCTCTCCCCCATGAATATTACTCTCCCCCATACATATAAGATTTTTTCATGTGCTACTCTCTTCCATTGACATAAATGACAAAGGTGCCATTATGCCAATCTAAGAATCTAAAGTGCTAGATTGTTATTTACCTATCAAAGCAATTTTCAATCTCCTCCTAATCCTAATGTTCTAACAAAAGATACTCATTCATATCTCATAACTATCATACGAATTCACCATATTAAATATTATCATAACTTGTAACTTACAATTACAAAAGAATCTTTAATTATAACTTGAATATTATTTGCTGATCATCCTAAAACTTCTTCTGTATGCAAAATATATCTTTTTCTATTGGATGAATATGTCATAGGTTGACAGTTGTGAAGATCCTCAAAGTGGGATTCCTAAGTCCACATGTGCAATATACATTTCATACAATCATCACCAAGTAGGATGACACCCAACCACTGGGTCCTACTAGTTGACTAGATATTTATAACAAGTTAAATAAAAGAAATAATAAATAAATAAAATAAATATTAGGATTTTCAAAGGTTGAGACATCTTAATCCCAACAATAATCATATTTTTTACTTGTTCTCCAATCTATACCAAGCTTCTATAATGTATCTTTGTAGATATGATTGTACTATTGAACATAACATGCTTATGATTATTTTATGACATATTATATTATCAATATATTCTTACATGATGATGTTTATTAATAATATATCTAATAAGAATCTTCTTCAATGTAGTACTTGAATGATTACTATTTTTTTTACTTTTTATTTAATTCATCATGCATCTTAGATGCTCATTAGTAGGGAACATACATGAAATAAAATAATATGGAAGATGAATCTTCATCCTTTATGGGTCACTTGTTCATTAGTTTCTTGCATTTAATTTATACATCTTAGAGCTTTACATAATTAGAGAATTAATCCATATTTATATATTCAAATGCACCTCAAATTGGGGAGAAAATACTATATGAAAAATGCACTCTCCTTTAATTTTCATATTTGGTTACACGTGTCCATTTTGAGGAAATGAATGCATACTTTTACTTGATTGCATCTATCCTTATGCATATGTTCATATAAAATCCTAATCTAATTGACTTATTTGTTTGAATCTAATAATGAATATCATATTTCCATGTTGTTCCTACCATGTTGCCTAATTTAAGTCAAGTCCACACAACTCATTGTTGAGATATTGACCTACTTAAATTGCAAAATAAATACATATGTTTACTTTGTGGCCCAATAAGTTGCTTATATCTTAATTTTTTACTACTTGGTGTTATGCCCATGTAGAAAAAGAGATCAAATTAGAATCATTTTAAGAAATGAAAAACCAAAGAATAGTTCAAAACTAGAATGCTCAAGAACAATTATTCACATTTTGAATCATTGATATTTGATAATATATTTATCACAACGTATATAATCTACACCTAATAATCATTCTAAAATTCACACAAAAATCTAAAAGTGTATTTGATAATATATTTACCACAACATATATAATCTACACCTGATAATCATTCTAAAATTCACATAAAGATCTAAAAGTGTATTGTATCGCAATGTGTTCTCAAATATTCCCATCTTGTCAAGATAAAACTAGAATAATAAAAGATATCATTGTCTAATAATAGTTTGTTCTCTAAAAGTACACAAGATAAAATAAAAAGTCATTAAAAATTGAATTTAGAAACATAAAGAAAATTTACAGAAGAAGTTAATCCATTATAAAATAATAAAAATAATAAATAATAAAAACCTTTCGGTTCTTAACCATATAAAACTATCCAAATTCTCCGATTCTAAGACAGATATACTTCGTCATCCTCATCAACTAACACAGATTGTTTTATTATAAAACCAAACAATCTTTCTCTTTACCTGCTACTACTTTATAATAAAATTGTACTTTGCATCTAATATTACTTCACCCACAAGTGAACAACTCATAGAGCCTTAATAAATTGGAGTTTAATTGTATATTTATTCCAGTGAAGTAGATTACAGCTAAAGGATTCCTTTATTTCCTTTTCTAATCATATAAAAACTCTATAACGACTGGATAATAGGTTTTCCCACTCAAAAGTTTCAACGACCCCAATATAAAAATACCACCAACTCATATCCTTCGTATGGAATATTGCCACTAAAGTTCATTAAGAATTTTAACTCAAATAAAAAATTGCAATTTCAGATTTCAAAATCATATTAAATTCAAGCTTATCTATTGTTTTGGTTGTTGCAGAATAAGCTGCATTTGGCAAGTTGCTGTAATGCATTACAGCTAAAAGTTGGTATATATTTTAAGGTTTTCGTAGCCAGTATCAGAATGGACGGCCACAGATTCTTCAAGATAGCACCTTAAATATGGATCACAAAAAAAATTGTTCCAGAATTCTTATTACTCGTCTTTCAATATGAAAAGAAAAATATACTTTGTTCCATTAACTTTACTCACTTTTTCTTATGATTCACGTTGATGCAAAATTTCATGCTTCTTTTGATCCACAAGAAGGAGGAAAAAGAAAAGATCATACGAGACAATTTTGATTGGTATTATTTTAGTTTAATCTTTAGTGCTTGATATTTATTTTGTCAAAATTTAATGACAGTTCTTATACTATTCATTTATTTATTACTTTATTTCTTCATTTTCTTTAAAAATTAAGGTAAAATAAAAATTAAAAACTTTTTATTATTATGTTTATAGAAATTTAAAAGGTTAACAATAACTTATTAATAAAAAAAATTAAGAATAAGCATAAAAATGGATCAAAGATTTTTATTTGCTAACTTTATTTCTTTATTCTATTTAAATTTCATTTTTTCTAATAATTCAATCCAATAAAAATAGTAAAATTCAATTGATAAATAAAAATAATAATAACAAATAATACAGTTTAAATAAAATGATAATTCTATAAATAATAATATTAGCATATAATTTTTTCCTAAAATATCACTTTGATCTTTTATAATCTACATTTCTCTATCTAACCTGGACTTTAACCTAGACTTTAAGGATGTCCTTTTATACCACCCATCCTTTCTCCATGATGACATTGATAGAAATCTCATAACCTGCTTTTAGCCCACAAGAAAAAAGGCAAGGGAAGAGGCCATACCTTATATAGAATAACTACAATCAGTAGAAATTCAGGCAACAAAAAGCTATTCAACTGACACAACGATAAACTGGCTATATTTGCAAATTCTACCGTGCAGGCATGTCGAAAAAGAATACCATGATCAATCCTAAGTCAGTGTCCTGCTATTAATGGTGGGAAAATGACATGGGATAAATCAGTAACGGCCATTCAACTTAAACTAAAATGCATCCTTTTTAAGTCTTTAAAGATATATTCAAAAAGTTATGGTTATACTCTTGAATGTAATCAAGAGCCTATAAGAATTAACATGACTGACTTATAATGTTCATCAGCAGAATTTGTACTGGAAATGTTCTCAATGGAGGCTCAGATTAATGGAGTTATGTGACAATATTTATGATTGAGATCAATTAATCAATGGTAATAATGCATGTCAAATCAAGATGCACCTCAACCCATTTAAGAATAAGACTGTTTTTCTAACAGATCAGAAGCTGATAAACCAGTCATATTGATCTTGTTTTGACAAGAAATCTTGTATATAAAAATCAAAATCACTTACAAAGGCCATGTCTTACTGCTTACACTGCAAGCACATTGGGATTGTTCACACATTACCCGAGGAATAACCAGAATTGAACATCAGCTGCAGAATTCAGTAGTAAAAGATGGCATTTTATTTGGGATATCTTTGAAAGAAAGATAAAATAAAATTCCACAAGTATTCGAAGGAGGAGGAAAAGAAGTGACCATCTTAGACAATTTCTCTGATACCATTGCCCCTTATTAGCAACAAAACCTCTGGTTTCAACTTGTGGTTGATAATAGGTAATATGCAAAGAAACTATGGGCCTGACCTATCAAAGAGAATACCACATAAAGAGAAAGATCAGGCAGATGGGATTCTTCAGATATTATCTAAAGACAATGCCATCCAGAGGAGCTGTTGCTAGTATATTCATGGTGGGTTTTGATCCAAAGGCAAGGTAATAATATGTTTTTGATAGTACCCATCAGACTGAAAATGGCACCAATAGGTTCTAATTGTTGAGGGTCGACTTGATGGTCAGCACTTTCTTGGAGATTTGTGTCGATCCTATTAAGTCTTGGCATTTGTATCACGCATTAACAATTCGACCTTTTGATGCAAGAGCAAATGCTACCTACACTAACTTCTTTTTGCCATTAGTTGGGTGTTCATGGCGATGGCAATGGCAAGGAATTTTCTTCAAATGTGACCTAAAAATGGTACCAAGAGATGCTCTTTTCAATCAAGATGGGTGCTGGTTATCATTGACAGAATTCACATTGACAGAATTGACTAGAGATTGCAAGACCTCTACCTGTATTGTAAGAGATCTGATGTAATCTGCTGTTTCTCTGAGCAAGCAAGAGGCCTCCATTGATTCCCCACCCGGAACAAGCATTTGCAGCCGCCTTGTGCGCCTATCAAACATGCGAGCATTTGATGATGATGAGAAAGGTGGTCTCATGATTCTCTTGGAACAAAAAGCTCTATATAAAGATAAACTACTCTGCCTTGAACTGCCTCTCAAGCGATGAAAATTCTGATTGTGCTGTTGCATGTGGGCATGTTTAAGCCTGGACTGGTATATCAAACGAGATTGGTGCCTGGCCCTCTTTGCAATTATAGCTTCGAATTTGGAAGGCTCTAGAATTTTCCTGAGAGCGGGTCTGTTTATCTCATCACTTGAGATTCTATTGAGGAGAGCCCGGCTCCAAGCTGAACGGTTTGCAGTGAGAGCAAGGGAAACATCTGCTGCCAGCTTTATAGTGCGACTCGACCTCGGGACCTCTCCAATTAATTCATCTCCATCACCTTGACTGCTGCTTCCATTGGGCTTTCTGATACATTTGAGAGCCCACATAAATCTTCTTAGATAAATCTCTCTAAAACTCTTTGAATCTCCTCTTGAAGTCATGGCTTACAAACCCTAATCTTGAACCAGATCTAGGGTTTTCTTTCTCTCTCTCTTTCTTTCTTTCTTTCACATTTAAAGCCTTAAGAGGGGTGCTCCTGCTTCATGAACAGCACACCGGCTCTGACAAAAAGGCAGAGAAGAACTAGGAAAATCTCTGATGAAAGCGTGGAAAGCCATAAATACGGAGACAGGGAACAAGTGAGGAAGAAATAAATATGGAAAGTAATGAATGAGGAGGAGGAAGTGGAGGGGTGGACCATGTAGGCACATGCAAGCACATGATGTACCCATTACACCCATCTTGTAATTATTTCTAATACTACTTATATTCCACCCACTCAAACATTAAAGACTTCCTTTGTCTCTACTTTTCTTGCCTTCCCCATGGATCCACAGCTTAGCCCTAATACTGTTAACTTCCTTTTTCAGATTTCATTGTCAAGTCCTTCAAATTATATGGGCACCATTTTTATAGAGCAATGGTGATGCTTACGTTGATGTGGGTCTTCTCCTTTGGGGGGCATGCAAGACCCACAACCATCCCACTAAGCACGCCTTGTTTGCCTACTCTAACACTCCATGAAACCACTCTTGCCTTTTCCTTATAATCTACTTACTGCATATTCACCATGTGCTCTCTTTCTTTCTTTCTTTTTGGGTCTATCATTTTACTTGTTTTCTTACTGCAAATGTCTTTCTGTTCGGTGAGAATCAGAAAATATCTTTGGCTTTGCAGGGTCCTCTCTTGTTGAGTTTTGCAAGAGGCAACAGCTATCGCCTAGCTGTCTTGGACAATTGCTGTACAATAAATTAAAATCAGTGTCGTCTTGAGTTTGTCTGGTTGCCTCCTCACTTTCTAGCCACAAAAAAATGTAGTGTTATAATGGATCCTATGACTCATTTAAAACAACAAAGATAAAAATAATTACAAATACGTGAAGGGAATTGAGTGCATTACATCACATCTCTACCACATGTTCTTATAATTTAGGTGATGTTCTCACAATTTAAGCTCGGACAAAGTGGCTATCACACCCCCATGACCTGGTATATGCAGAATTTAGTTTAGTTTTTCCAAGTAAAATTAATAGAACGCTCATAACCAGTTCTGAGATTT
Organism: Cupressus sempervirens; assembly: GCA_028749045.1. Taxonomy (NCBI): domain Eukaryota; kingdom Viridiplantae; phylum Streptophyta; class Pinopsida; order Cupressales; family Cupressaceae; genus Cupressus; species Cupressus sempervirens. The sequence continues at coordinate 27,704,617 of CM053785.1, read as the reverse complement.
TGAGCATAATAATTCATATATATCATTAAGCATAGTCAATATCAAAATGTGCAGTAGTACTAATATTGTTTGTACAATTTGTTTATTAATCAAGTATGTCTATTTAAATTTAAATTTAATAATTGAGATATATTAAGTATAAAGCTTATAAAAATAGAACTTTTAGTATATAAGTAATAGTAATATATATAATTGTTTTCACTCTACTAATCTATAGATAGATAGATAGGTAGAAATAAAAAATCAATGATTACTAGTTATATATTATAACATCATTCTACTCTTTTTGTCTCCAAATAAACTAATTAGTCTTGTGCCTTTCACCTTCTTAAACTAGGTCCGCAAATAAAGTTCTCCCTTAGCCATAAACTAGGTCGTTATAATGTATAATTTTACATAGTATAATAGGATTTTTTGAAAGATTTAAAACAAAAGCATGTAGATATGTCAATTAACTATTAAAAACCTTCTTCAAATAGTTGCCTTTAATAACAATTTTTTTTTACTAATATAACAAGACTATTCTTCTCCATTTTCCTCCAAATAAACTAATTAGTTTTTTTATATTAAAACAATGCTTTTCACCTTCATAAACTAGGTCCACAAATAAAGTTTTTCCTTAGCTATAAACTAGGTCATTATAATGTGTAATTTTGCATACTACAGTAAGATTGTTTGAGAATAAATAAAAAATATATGTAGAGATCTTAATTAGCCATTAAAAATCTTCCTCCAAGGTTTTCTTCAACAAACAAACCAAAAAATATATTAAAACTCATAAGAATGAGTCACATAACCCTTTAGAGAATACAAAATTGTTTGGCAATTAAAATCCCATTAGGACAATTTACACAACCTTTACTAGATATGAAATCCTTAGTCAACAACACTCTTATTATAGAATTAACATTAGTTCTAATATGACGACCTCAATAGTGTTATGAAGACTCATGAAGTGGTGTTGGAAGGCTGAATTTTGGAGTCCTTTACTTTAACATCGTCATGGGCTCCATTGCTTGATACAATTTTCCATTGGGGATCTGTTTTATCCCCACTCTTCCTCAAATGTAAATTAATTTTTTTGTTGAATTTTTCGTTGGAATGCACTATATATCTAAGGTGTGCATAACTAAAGAGAATTGCATGCTTTAGATTGGTCTTTCCCCTTTTCATGTGATTGATGTTACTCTAGGGATACATTCTTGATCTAGGCAATGACCTCCTTTTGTCATAATAAATTATCATTTGATCCATGTATTGCAAAAGTTATTGAGGTTTTTGGGTATGCAATATTTGAGCTCAATTTTGAAGGCTTAAACAACTCTAAAACAAGGTTGAACCTTAGTTGACTAAAGAATATGCAAGTCAAGCACTATAGATCAGGAGTTGTCAATTCTAAAAAGAGGTTATAATAGCCAATTCGAGATAATTTGTAGAAGTTATGGCCTTGAAAACTTGGGCTACCTAAAGTTATAATTTGTAATTTTTTTGAGTTGACTCTATGTAATAAATATGAAAATAATAAATATTTTGGGGTCAGCCTGTTGGAATGTTTAGAATAACTGAGAGGTGCAGGGGGCGGGGGGCAGGGGGTGAATTAGTTTTCCAAGGTCCAAATGTAAAAATAATTTTTTTTAGTACTTCAACTTATACTTATGCATGCATTGATCATTCAATATCTTAAAGATATGCATATTGTTGTCCTAGATCAAAATAACTTTGCAGAAATGTAAACATGCAATACCACAAAATTAATCACACATTTTGACACAAGGATTTTACGAGAAAACCCAATTTGAGAAAAACCACTAGTAACATGCTAGCAATTCTCACTCTTTTGAAGTGAGCCCTATGATGAGCCAACCTTGTTAAAGGTTACAATGCACACTGTTAAATGTGACATAGGTAAAGGATTTCAATCAACCTATTAGGAATGAGCCTTGTTAGAGGACTTTAGAACATTCCATTAGAATGTCACCCTATCAAAGGATTTACAAATGACTGTTAGGTCAACCTTAGTCTAACAATTTTATCCAAACTGATACAATTGTTAGAGAGTAACATCATGACTTGATCTTATAATAAAATAACTCACTTATAGCTTACAAATCTCACATTCAGTTCTCCATTCTGCTTGGCACTCATCCTCTTCATCTCTAATAACTTGTTCACCCTTCAAGCATTCATTCTCTTAAGCCTTCTTTCTTTGTATGCTAACTTCAGACTCTTCTATTTGGCCACCATATTAAGCAACACCCTAGACTTCTTGTCTTTCTCAGGTTCTTGCACATGACACTAATTACTTCTAGCCTGCTATCTCCTTATATAAATGATTTAGGTCATTTTCTGCTTAACCAAAATTTTCCATTTTAGGGTTAGGTTAGACTCATTTAATCTTCCCATCTTTCCATTTTATTCTCTCTAGAAACTTCCTCTAAAATCCTCTTTGAATTCATCTCAAAATGGTTTATCTTAAATTTTTTGCCACCAACTCATCATAGCTATCTATCTTCCACATGCTTCACATAATTCAATAAATCAACTTTCTCAACTCAAATTTGTCAAATCTTTGATCTAACTCATTTTACCATCACTTGACAATAACAAGCTATTTTCTCGGCAAACATTGTCTTTTGATGCTCGGCCAACATTGGGTTGCTTGACATATACTAAGTCTTTACTGGTGCTTGACAAATACTAACTTTATTCACTTGGAAATAACTAGATTTCACTTTGCTTGACACATACTAAACTTACTGCTTGACTTTAATTAACTTTCTGCTTGGCCTACACTTACTTTCTACTTGGCTTGCACTTACTTTCTGCTTGACTTCCATTGTTTGCTTGACTAGGCTTGACAAACACATTTCTTTACTTAGCCTTCTTCTAGTCTTTGCTAAAGTAACCTTTCATCATAGCCTTAAGTAGATAAACAATACACTATATCATCAATGTTTTTCTTGGTGTTAGTGCTCCTTTTATACACCATACAACTCAACCTTTCTCTAGGTTCTCTTGTTATCCTTTCTTTTCAAATCCTCTTCATCAATCAAACAAATGATAGCATTTAGAACAAAGTAAGTAATTGTCTCACCAACAAGTGGTAGGTTTGACATCAGTGACAAAATAATGATTGTTCCATGATAGGTTTCAATAATCTTCTTCACTTCAACAATCTCCCTTCAACAATCTCCCTCTTAGGCATTGATGGCAAACCAATACCAACAACAATACCAAAAAGATACTTTATATCTTTTGTTGAAATCTCTCCCTCTATCAGTATGTGTTCCTTCCTCTAATTTTTTATCTCTCATTTGGTCTTGGCCCTCTTTGGTAATCTTTCTCCTTCCTTCTCTAATCTAACATCTCTGATTTCTCTGATATCTCCCTCATTCTAATATCTCTATTTCCATCAATGCATTCCTAGTAAACTCTCCCTCTTTGACAACAATGCCAAAGGCTTGTAATCTATACATGTAGATATGATCAATTTAGTTTTATCCCTCTGTCACCTTGCATGTGACTGTAAAAATTCTATTTCAGCTCCTTCTTTACTTTAGGTAGATCTTAAAGTAAGATCCATTACATCAAGTTGTAAAATATGTCATTCAACTTAGTTGATGCAGAGCACTACTCTTACTTCTTAAGTATCTTTGGATAGGGGTATCATCCCTAGTTTACCTCTAAGGTATTCATGTGCATCCTTAGGTAAAGCCTTTGTGAATATATCAACTTTTTTTTTTTTTGTAAATTCACATATTCCATTGTCACTTATTTGTCTTGAACAAACTTTCTCAAGTAATGACACTTGATTACAATGTGTTTTATCTTTGTATGCATAACATGGTTCTTAGATATGTTTATAGCACTTGTATTGTCATAGTAGAGTACCATAGGCTCAATAATTTCCTCCTTCATTCCTTTCAGTAAATATTTGATCCATACCACATTTGTGCAATTCACTGCATTAGCCACATATTCAGCTTCAACACGAGATTGTGAAATACAATTTTGTTTCTTGTTGGTCGAAGTAACCAATCTTTTTCCTAAGAAAAATGCTCCACCACATGTACTTTTTGTAAGGAAACTTGGCAATAAAAAATATAACCGTTTCCACATAACCCATAATAGATCTGAAATAAACACAGAATTAAAATCCACATGCAAAAGAATAGATAAAATACCCACAAAATTGTGACACAAGATATACCCTGGGAAACCCTCATTGAGGGAAAAACCCAGCCTCAGCATCCATCATCATGTATTATTTAGCAAAAATAACCATTGCCATACAACCATGGAAGCCTTCATGGCCATAGCCACAACCGAGCAAACTATGTGAACAAGCATGAATCCACACATCCCATGCCATGCTTTCAACCTTCACAAATGCTCCCTTGGCTAACCTGTCAAGCCTTGTCCCGCTCGACTCTTGCCTTTTGTCTTCTCCTTGTCACTCTTACTTTATTTTTTTTACAACAACTACCCTTGTGGTTGCTTATATAGTAGCAAGTCCCACAAAACCACTAAGTGGTATTACATAAACCATGTGCTAAAACCATGTGCTACCTAACCCACTGACCCCACATTTAATATTGGGCATTTAATTCTTTTCCCCAATATTAAATAATTACATGAAATATTATCACAATGTTACAATACAACTCATCAAGAATATTCCATGGGAATCTTTCCATGTTGCACGTCCATCTAGGTACAATAAAATAACAATATTATGCAATGTGTGCAACACCCATTATCTCAACAATCTCCCACTTGTTGTATACATTGCATAGGGTCAATATGTAGCCACATAAATGAATAAGGGAACAATCCCTCCCAGCACATCCACCATCATGGATCAAAATATACCAAGTGCTCCATCCTGGTACCCGCAACAAAATCAAAGTATCCAGCATCTTGAACATGAATGATCTCACCTCCTATTATGCCACTCCCACTAGACATACATAGAAGCCATCCAAAGAGAAAACCACCCAACCTGTCACATTAGAAGATCATAAAATCCTGTACCAACTAAAATTCCAAGCACAAATAACCTGATCCAAAGGTAATCACATGTATCCGTAGTTGTCAAAATATCCATAGCTGAACTAGCACCCACAACAAAGTGCCAAACCCATCCAACTATCCATACCTCAAAGGTATAACAAGTGAATCTCATATCACCGACATATCCAATCTATAACCTACAATCACAAGCTTCAAGAGCAATACCTGCCACATATATACCAAGAAGCTCCCACTGCAAAAGATAATGTCAAATCTATAACCAATCCACTCACAACATCTCAAAGAAGTGAATCCATGTAGTATCAAGGACATCCACAATACATAAACTAATATCCTGCAAGAACAACTCTCATAACAAGTCTCTAATGCTCTCCCAAGTTCACCACAACCAACAGAGGAAAGAGATAAGAAATAACCATGTCATCTCTCACATGACATACATGAGCACAAACCAGTGATCACAATCGCCAACCAATCTCAAATCCAATGTAGGAAAAAAAAATTGAACATCCAAGAAGATAACCAAGATCAGAGAAACCATGCAAATCATAACATGTATCATGTCCTTCTACACACACCTCTAGATGTAAACTGTGCAAGTATGATCTCCTCCATAAAACCCCAACAAGAAGCCTCAACAACACCCAAACCATACCATATAGCTAATCATGGATGTAAGCCTCTCACAAGAAGATCAAACTCAATAAACCCATTCCTAAACCAAGGAATAACCATTCCTAATCCAAGGAAAATGCCCAATATAAAACCATCTCCCAAACTCAACCAGCATAACAACATATGCACATGGAGATAAACAATGCTTAACCATCTCTCAAATGAACCCTCCAGAACTAACTCATGTACCATAGCTCAAGATCCATATCCATGAAAGACAAGCATAAATATAATGCAACTGAGATAAACAATGGGCTATACCTCTGAAGTAGCAAACGACCGAGTAGACCAAGAGTGGGGAATGAGAATGCTCATCAAGATACCCAAGTCTCCAACCAAGACTCATCTAAGAACAATCTCCTCTCAAGTCCATATCAGGTGACTGCCCCTCGGACTTCCTGCTGAAACCATCAACCGTCCCAACAAATACTTCTCTAATCCAAGAGAAATCAGCATCACCACCGTCTCTAAGTATCCATGAGCACCTATAACCAATCAATCCATGCCAACTCCAAATGCAACATAGCAATATCATGAAGTATCCAGCTTATGATCAGTGTACTCAATACCAAGAAACTAAACCAAGATCAATGTCAAAGTTCCAACCATGGCCTCAGGAACATAAACATGACAACATGATCTAAACCATCTCAACCAAAGAGATAACATGCTCCACATGAACATACTATAACATGTCACAACTCTAAATGCGTATCAAGAGTATACCATGACATAATAATGAAACCATCCTCATACCAAGGATAACATGCCAAATAAAAGCATAAACCACACCTTTGCCAAGAACCCTGTGAGTCCTCAAGATGCAACCATCTCCACACACCATGAAGAAAAACCATCTCCACATACGAGGAAGAACCATCTCCATACAACATGAAGATAACCAAGAACTCCATGAGTCTTCAAGATCTAACCATCTTCAAACACCATAAAGATAACAAGTGCACCATGCAAATGTCAAAGATGCTTCTGCAGCAACAGGATCTAAGACAAACCTCCAACATCTGCAAACACTCAATAAATATATCAATGCCAACAACTCCCACTCAACTGTGGTACCAAGTCACCTATGACATTATAAAATCCATCTCCTACTTGAAGATCCAAACTAAACCAGGAACTAATCCTGCACTGTCACCCCATCACTATCACAAGCTCCCACTAAACTGTGTATCCAAGCTATCCATGACATCATGATGAAAAAACCCATCCTCTAACCATGAGAATCAACCAAGTCATCAAACCATCAAAGAACTCAAAGTGCACATCATGAGCTCCTCAAAAGAAACCAAATAACCATGATCCTCAACCAAGAAGATATACCACCATAACCAAATCAGAAAATCCAAGCTAATGAACGTCAAGGATGTACCTATATAACCAATCATGTCATGCCAAAATCTATGACACCATGATCACATCCATGAACTGAGCATCTGGCTCTCAGTATGTCCAACCTGTCAGCATAGTCAACCACAATCCTCCACCATGACTGTACCTGGTAACAACATCACATCCCTTCTACATGAAGAAAATAGTAAATCATGTGACTTAGGGCATAGACAACCCAAATCCAAGCCACCAATCTAAATATGCATTAATAATGAAAGATCAATGGGCAAAGACAACCCATAACCAAGCTATAAATGCAACCTGTAAGTATAGTCTGCTTACAACATTGCACAACTTGTAGATCCAACAAGTCATCATACATATCTAAACCAAACACTGATAACCATATCATCATGATACCAATCTAAAATATGAACTGAGTATACAATGACATCAAATCTTAAATCTTCAATGCCATAAACTCACAATGTTACCATAGTCAAAATATACCTATAAATTGTTCAGATTAATATATCACCAAATGAATCATGCCAAACCTACACCAAATCTGAACCAATGTGTAGAGCTCTCCAAGAGCTTTCCGTTGACTACTCGAAGTCCAAAATCCGACTCCGTATGCCCAAGTTATGCCCTAATCCGTGCTCAAAATAAATAACATCTGAATTTAGGGCTCTTAAAACCTAACAAAATATCAAAATCATAGAACCAAACCTACACCATGTTGTAGTGCTTTGAATTAGCTTTCCAACGCTTGTAAGAACTCTGAAATCCGATATTCTGAGAGAAAGTTATGGCCATTTTACTAAGATAGCCTTTTTACCATTTCTAGTACGGTTTTTCATTTTTAATTTTTTTCAGTGACAAAAATTCCGACGGGATTAAATTTGACGGCCATCATGGGTTGAAACCAAAAAAACTCTTTCATTTCCTCTGAACATGGCCAAACTAGGGCATATTATATATCAAATTTTATGGAAATGTCAACCCAAATCCAATGGTGAGGTTTGTTTTTACCCAGGAGGTCATTTCTGCATGCTACCCCCCAAAACCCTCATTTAAATGAAACATCCGAAAAACCTTTTTGTCCAACAATTTCACATGCCCAAATATTTTAACATCCCATGATAACAGCAAACCCAAAACCCTCAGATCTGCAATAAAACATTCATATAACTTGCCCTTTTCTTTTATCCTCTCATGCATTCCCATGGATTCAATCTAGGGTTACAATAATAAAACCATAGCTCTGATACCACTTGTAAGGAAACTTGGCAATAAAAAATATAACCGTTTCCACATAACCCATAATAGATCTGAAATAAACACAGAATTAAAATCCACATGCAAGAGAATAGATAACATACCCACAAAATTGTGACACAAGATATACCCTGGGAAACCCTCATTGAGGGAAAAACCTAGCCTCAGCATCCATCATCATGTATTATTTAGCAAAAATAACCATTTCCATACAACCATGGAAGCCTTCATGGCCATAGCCACAACCGAGCAAACTATGTGAACAAGCATGAATCCACACATCCCATGCCATGCTTTCAACCTTCACAAATGCTCCCTTGGCTAACCTGTCAAGCCTTGTCCTGCTCGACTCTTGCCTTTTGTTTTCTCCTTGTCACTCTTACTCTCTTTTTTTTACAACAACTACCCTTGTGGTTGCTTATATAGTAGCAAGTCCCACAAAACCACTAAGTGGTATTACATAAACCATGTGCTAAAACCATGTGCTACCTAACCCACTGACCCCACATTTAATATTGGGCATTTAATTCTTTTCCCCAATATTAAATAATTACATGAAATATTACCACAATGTTACAATACAACTCATCAAGAATATTCCATGGGAATCTTTACATGTTGCACGTCCATCTAGGTACAATAAAATAACAATATTATGCAATGTGTGCAACACCCATTATCTCAGATAGCAATTGTAGGGCCCACTTGCCGTTGCACCAAAAGCCATGACTATTAGTGAACATGGAACACCACATAATTAACCACCTGTGGGCAGGGGAGCGCGTTGCATCACCCAACACTTTTCCTATCATCAATGTTTCCATCCCAATTAAGATCTGTATAGGCTCTCAAATCAAACTTATCATTTTTCTTGTGGTATCTAGACCATATTCTTCTATTCCTTTCAAGTATTACATAATCCTTTTAATAACCATTAAATGATTCTCCTTAGGATTTGTAGAAAATCTTACAACAATCCCAATAGCTAGTGCAATATCAAGTCTACTACGAACTACATATTGCAATTTTCCAATCATAGACCTATAGAATGTTTGATTTACTTCAACAGAATCACTAGTTTTGGATAGTTTGTATCCTATTACCATAGGAGTACTAATAGGTTTTGAATCCTCCATACCAAAAGGTTTCAATATTTCCTTCACACACTTGGATTGAGTGATGTAAATACCATATTTCATCTTAGATACTTGCAGTCTAACAAAGAGCTTTATTTATCCAAATATAGAGATCTCAAACTCTTTCATCATTTCATTTGCAAATATCTCACACAATGCATTTTGTCCTCCAAATATGATATCATCAAAATATATTCAAGCTAGTAAAATTCCTTACCTCCTTCTATCTTCAAGTATATATTTCTATTTCCATCAGTCTTCTAAAAACCAATCTTCACAAGATAGTTATGAAGTCTTTCGTACCATGCTCTGGGAGCTTGCTTCAAACCATATAAAGCTTTGTACAGTCTACACACCATGGATCAACAAATCTTTTAGGTTGTTCTATGTAAACATCCTCTTCTAGTAGACCATTCTGAAATGCTGGCTTAGCATCCATTTGATAAACTTTAAATCCTTTGTAAGTAGAGTAAGCAAGTAGAGTTATTACTCCTTCCGATCTTGCAACTAAGAAAAATGTCTCTCCATAGTCAATTTCCTCTTCTTTTGCATATCCTTTGCAAACTAATCTTTCCTTATTCCTTGTGACTTCACCATTCCCATTCAGTTTGTTTCTGTACACCCACTTGGTTCCAATAACATTCTTGTTCTCTAGTCTATGTACTAGTGTCCATGTTTTGTTCTTCACAATCTAATCAATTTTATCTTTCATGGCTTGATTATAGTGTTCATTTCCTAATGTATCCTTCAGTAAATTAGGATCATGCATTCTTAAGAAACATGTGTCATTTATCAACCTATTCCTTGTCATTGGTCTATCTTCTTTATCTCCAATAATTTGTTTAGTAGGGTGATGTTTTTTGACATATTTTGACAACCTTGGCTCAATTCTCCTTTCTCCAATGAGACTTTCATGAAGTTCAATTTTAGATTCACTATGCAATTCTCTATTAGGTAACTTGACATTCCTTTCATGTTAACTAATCTCAATATCAGAATGTACCTCGACTTCTAATTGCAATTCAACTTCTAAATACAACTCAGATGTTGAATTCAACTCAACATCCATTGTATGTGACTCAATAGTTACTAATTTTTGTTGATTAGCAACTTGGTTTGTAGAATTATCAACATCAATAGACATGTCTTCATAGTAGTACATAAAGATTCTGTGATTTTTAGGTTCCTTCTTTGGTTCATCCTCATGTACTTCTGTATATTCATCAAACTTTACATTTGCACTCTCCACAACTTTGTTAGTGTTAGTATTTTAACACTTATAATCTTTACTTCTTGCGGAATAGCCTAGGAATATACCTTCTTTAGTTTTGTCATCAGTTTTATCATTTCTTTTGTTCTTAAGAATGTAACACTTTCACCCAAATACCTTAAAATATTTGACATTGGGTGAGTAACCATACTATAATTCAAAAGGTGTGGAATTTGTACCTTTCTTGATTTATAATTAGTTCAAGGTATAGACAACTATACTGACAACTTCTCTCCAGTATTTCAAAGCAATATTATTCTCTATCCTTAGTTTTCTAGCACAATCCATTTTAGAAACCTTGTGAGAGAACTTTTAGTTCTCCAGTTTTGAACTTCAATTTATTGTCAAGTCAAGTCTAATTAGGTCAGTGTTCATGTCTAGATGATGACTAGGAAGGATTTCTATCTCATCTCCCCTCATTCAAAGCTCAACCAAGTGGGAAGTCAATGCTTATTTTTCTATTAGGTGTGTCTAGGAGGGTGGGTAAGTGTCAAGCATATCCCATAGATGAGAATAAAGTTGTCTATTTGATAAACTCAATGTATGTTCAATAAAGACTCATCCTAAAAGATAGGTTCAATTGGAGAAAGATCACATGAACAGAAACGAACATGGAAATAAGAAGATAATGGTACAAGGAAATAAGTTAATCTCTGAGCTTGAAAGGAACAAAACCAAGGTCACCAGAATCAAGCACAAGTTTGTGGAAACATGTTGACGTGAGTACAATTTGACCAAATGTAGAGGAGGCAACAATAGATTTTAGAAATGCTCAATCTTCTTAGCAATGGTGAACTCCCTGGTCAAAAGTGGCAAGAACAAAAGTTAAATCAAATAAAGGATTCAAAAAACATCTGTAGGTCCACGGACCACAGGTTGAAAAATAAGTTTCCCTTAGACATTAAGTTTGGACCATCAGATTGGATACAGATTGATGGATATGACTTAAAGATCTAACTCAAAGTGCCTTAAGTGTGAAGCTAACTATTTTGCAGATCTGATAGTGCTCATATCTCCACAAAGGAAGATGCTCATCAGATAATGTTCACTATGTGATGGGAGCCATAGATTTCCCTAGGCTTACAAAGGATGGTCCTAGTTTGACAATGGCTTAAATCAATGGATGATGCTCTACATGATGTATACCATGGAGCAGTTGAAAGGTCAATAATGAATGAATAAATGCCATGTACATAGACTGTTGTCATATTATATTTTCTTGTAGCAAGAAAATTCTATCACCATAGGTCATAGAGATCAAACTTATTGCTAAGTGTAGGAGAGAAAACTTAGTTACAACAATGGGTGATGAGAGATGTCCATCGCCACAACCTTCAGTGATCATCACCAAGTACAGGAGATGAAAGTTAGTTATACTGACAGATGATTAAGTTATCAAAATAAGTCATAGTAATTTTAAGATTGAGCTTGTGGTCCACAAAAGAGAGTTTATTGTTATATCCTACCACAATCATCCCATTGGAGGCCGGATTGAGTAGTTAGACATTGTGGTGATGAGCGATGAAAATGAGACATTGCTATATGTTAAATAGCGATAAACTAGCAAGACGCTATTTTCATTTCGAGAGTTTTCAAATAAGAACATGAAGACCCCTGCGACCCCTAAGACTTGTTTCCATGTTAGGTAAGATTAGTATTCAACATTTTCTACTACCTTTTGTAACCAATAAATGGTTTCTTGCTGTTAGTCATTCTAGTATAGAAGATGAATCAGTTTTGTTATTTTTTGTAATGCTCCATCTTTGATTTCTATATGTATTCTTTTGAAAATCAATAGAAAGGTCAACTAATTTTTAGTGTGAAGTACTTCATGTTTTAGAGACAAGATTAAACATGTTCTATGCCAATAATTTACCGTGCCATTACACGACCCCTCTGAAGTTAGATTAATATCAATGAAAAAACATAGTTTTGTTTCTTTATTTTAATACAATGAACTAAAAGCAATTAGAGTATTTCTTGAAGTTGAGGGAGATATTTTTGTGTTGTTTAAGGTTGGATTAATTTTCATGTTAAATTTGATCATTTCATTTTGCATCTCATACTTTATTGCATTGCCAATGCCGAGGAGTCATAAGATGTGTGGATTTTTGGGATTGGCTAGGTTCAGGATCTAAAACTCTCTACTTGAGTTAGTTCTATCTAGGACTTGCTTGGTTTTTCTCTTCCATTCTCAAGTCAAGAACATATCTAATTAGTTTAAGAAATTAAAAAATTCATTGAATAGCATTCATAAGGGAGCTGCACATTTCAATTTAGAGGAAATCTATCAACTTGATGATGGATTATCCAACTACTGGTAGATGATCATCTCTTGCAAATTTGAGCATTCAAGAGTTTATAGAATAAGGACAATCTATTTTCCAACAAATTTTTGGTGACTCTATTGGGGAATTTGAATAGTCACGAGACAAGAAAAAGGTTTAACATGAGGAAAAATGGTGCTACCTCATGAGAATGTGTTTCCTATACTCCAACTTAATCTTAGATTCCAAGATGACCAAGAAGATATCATTTCTTCTTGTTAGTTTGTGGTGACTAATTAGGAAAGTACTGTACATACTTCATTATTTTTTTGGGCCCTATTTTATCAAGATTTTGGGCTGACATATGATTATTAATTATAACCCTGAAGTGATAAAAATACTTGTATATAAGGGCTTAGGGTTAGGGATTGTTTCATTGTTGTGATGCAAAAATTGGTTCTTGCGGCAGTATTGAGCTATAAGGGATTACAGATTGTAATCACTAAATCGTAATAATATCAGACTTGCTATTTGGTGGACATAACCTAGGGATTGGGTGAACCTTGTTAAATTTTGGTGTCTTGTGTTCTTTTCTGTGTGATCTATTATTTTTTGATATTGTTTATATTTGCATGTAATTATTATTTCTATTCATGGTTTAATCCTAACAAGTGGTATTAGAGTGAGTTTGTTCTTTCAGTTATGTTCTGCAAGAAAGTCTCATGGTTAAGTGGGAGTGATGGCAGATGAGTTTAAGTTGAGTGTCGACAAGTTTAATGGGCACAAATTTTAGTTATGGAAGATGCAAATGGAAGACTATCTAAATTAGAAGGATTTATTGAAGCCATTGGAAGGCATAACCAAGAATCAGGGATCTATGCCAAATGACTAACGAGATTTTTTGAACAAAAAGGCACTTGGAAGCATTTGATTATACCTAGCACCATCAGTGGCATTTAATATTACAAAAGCAAAGATAACATAAGAGTTGATGCAAACCCTTGCAAAATTGTATGAAAAGCCCTCCGCTTCAAACAATGTATTTCTCATGAAGCGTTTATTTAATATGAAAATGATAGAAGGTGGATCTATTATAGATCATTTAAATAAGTTTAATACTATTACTACTTAGTTATATTCTATAGGTATCAATTTTGATGAAGAAAGTAGGGCTCTCTCAATTTTGTGTTCTTTGCCTAAAAGCTGGAATGGCTTGGTAATGGCAGTGAGTAATTTTGTTCTTGGTTCTAGTGCCCTAAAATATGATGATGTGATTGGTGTTATTTTGAGTGAAGAAAATCATAGGAAAACCTCAGGTGGATCTACATCAGGATGTGCTTTGAACATACAAAGTTGAGGCAAAATGATTGAGAGAGGAGTTAATTCCAGAAATTGTAGGAAATCAAGACTGAAGTCAAAGGGGAGGATGTCTCAATCAAGAGGACTGAATGGCTACTGGTACTATGTGAAACCAGGGCATAAAGAGAAAGATTTTTTGACTTGAAAGGAAAATGAAGGAGATAAACTAGATGGAGACAAGGGGGAAAATGTGGTAAGTAACAAATCCAAAGAGGATGCTTTGCTTCTATCTTTAGAAAGTGTTGATGATTCATGGGTTTTAGATTCTAATGCTTCATTTCATGCTACACCTCATAGAGGTTATTTCATTGATTATGCCCAAGGGGATTTTGGACTTGTTTATTTGGGGGATAATGAATCCTATTAGATTGTTGGAAAGGGAAAAGTTAAGATTAAGTTTCAAAATGAGAATCATTGGCTACTACATGAGGTAAGACATGATCCAAGGTTGAGTAGGAATTTAATTTCATTAGGGCAATTCGGTGATGAGGGTTGTGTAGTTATTTTTAATGATAAAAATTGGAAGGTTTCAAAAGGTTCCCTTGTAGTAGCAAAAGGTGTGAAAGTAGGAACCTTATATCTTTGTACAAGTCATATTGTTCCTTCTACTTCAATTATTTCAGAGAAAAATGAATGTTTAGGAACAATTGCTATAGTTGAGCAGGGAGAACATATAGTTGTTGTAGATTCAGATACAACGCTGTGGCGCAATAGACTTGGGCATATGAGTGAGAAAGGTATGAAAGTACTTCATTCAAAGAAATTTTTACCAGGTCTAAAATGTATTAATATGGATTTCTGTGAAAGTTGTGTGTATGAAAAAAAAGAGAGAGTGAGTTTTGTAAAGACTGGGAAGGAAAATAAAAAGGAGAAATTAGAGCTTGTGCATATCGATGTATGGGGATCGGCTCAGGTATCTTCCCTTTGTGGCTCTCATTATTATGTTGCATTCATTGATGATGCAACTAGAAAAGTATGGGTTTATTTCCTTAGAAAGAAATTTGATGTATTTCAAACTTTTAAGAAATAGAAATGCTTGGTTGAAAATGAGACTAGTAAGAAATTAAAATGTCTTCGATCTGATAATGATGGTGAGTATTGTAGTCATGAATTTGACTTGATTATTTCTCCACTAACGGTATTCGTAGACATAAAACTATTCCAAGGACTCCATAGGAAAATGAAGTGGTTGAATGCATGAATAGGACTATAATGGAGTGTGCAAGGAGCATGAGGTTGCATGTTGGGTTGCCATTACACATGTGGGTAGAGGTTATCAATTCTACTATATATTTGATTAATAGAGGTCCCTCTACTCCTTTGGGTTGTGGTATTCTAGTGGAAGTATGGATTGGTAAGAAGGTGAGTTATTCTTTTCTCAAAACCTTCAGTTGTGAAGCATTTGCTTACATAGATTCTGAAAATAGAACCAAGTTGGAAGCTAAGTCAAAGCAATGTATATTTTTTGGATATGACATTAATGAATTTGGTTATAGGATTTGGGATTTTGAAAATCATACAATTGTAAGATCCAGGGATGTCATATTCAATGAGAAAGTGTTGTACAAAGATTTGTTGTAACAACTTGAGAAGAAAGAAAATGATTATGTAGTGTTGGATGATAATCCAAAAGATGATGTTCCAGCCATTCCTCATGATGTGCAACAACCAAAACAAAAAATACCACACACACTAGTGAATGTTAGATGGTAAACAAGGAAAATTCGACCTCTAGAAAGATTTTCTCCCTCTTTGTATTCTATTTTACTAATAGATGATGGTGAACCTGAATGTTATGATGAAGCTATGCAGGTGGATATTAAGATTCAATGGGAGTCTTCCATGAAAGATGAAATGAACTCTTTGCTGAAAAATAAGAATTGGGATTTATGCAAATTTCCTGTACGTAAAAGGGCTTTACAAAATAAGTGAGTTTACAGGTTGAAAGAAGAGGATGGAGGTAAGAAAAGATTTAAAGCTAGGTTAGTTGTAAAAGGATTTGCACAAAAAAAGAGCATTGATTTTGATGAGATATTTTCTCCTATTGTTAAGATGATTTCTATTCGTATTGTTTTAAGTAATGTGGCTACTAAAGATTTGCATTTAGAGTAGCTTGATGTTAAAAAAACCTTCCTTCATGGTGATTTGGATGAAGAGATATATATGGCTCAGCCATAGGGATTTGAGGTCAAAGGTAAGGAGAACTTAGTTTGTAAATTGAAGAAAAGTTTATATGGCTTAAAGCAATCACCTCAACAATGGTTGTTAAAATTTGGCAATTTTATGCATGAGGATGGATATAATACGTGTCATTCAGATCATTTTATTTACTTTAAGAGGTTGGATGATGATAGCTACATTATTTTATGTTTATATGTTGATGATATTCTTGTAGCTCAGTCTAACATGGATCAGATTGAGGGGCTGAAACACTAGTTAGGACATGCATTTTCTATAAAGGATTTGGGGGTAACAAAACAAATTCTTGGAATGAAGATTTGTAGAGATGGGAAGAATAGGAAATTGACACTATCTCAGGCTGATTATGTTGAGAAGGTGTTGTAACATTTCTCTATGGAGAATGCTAAAGCTGTCATCACACCTTTACCTAGTCATTTGAAGTTGACTAGGGAGATGTGTCCCAAGACACAAGAAGAGGAGGAGAAGATGTCAAAGGTATCCTATGCTTTAGTTTTAGGAAGCTTGATGTATGCTATGGTATGTACAAGGAAAGATATTGCACATGTAGTGGGAGTCGTTAGCAGGTATATGAGTCATCCAAGAATTTAGCATTGGAATGGAGTCAAATGGATTCTTAGATGTTTGATAGGAACATCCAATAAGTGTTTACACTTGGGGGCTCTACTGCTAATTTATAGAGCTATGTTGACTCAAATTTGGCAGGGGATATGGATGCCAGGTAGAGTACTATAGGTTATGTCTTTACTGTTGGTGGGGCAGCCGTGAGTTGGGTTTCTATGTTACAGAAGGTTAATGCTTTATCCACTACATAGGCAGAGTATGTTATTGCTATAGAGGTAGAGAAGTAGATGATATGGCTTCAGTTCTTCTTGGAAGAATTGGGACACCCTCAAAAGGATAATTATTTGTTTACAAATAGTTAGAGTGCCATTCATCTTGCAAAGAATTTAGCTCTGAATTCAAAGACCAAACACATATAGTTGTGGTACCATTTCATTCAGTCAGTTTTGGATGATGAAAAATTAAAGTTGGACAAAATACATACAAATGACAATCCAACAAATATGCTTACAAAGGTCATAACAAGAGAGAAGCTGAACTCCTCTTTAGCTTGGATTGGTCTTCTAGACTAAACAAGAATAAAATAACAATAGAGTCTAGGGTGGTTTGATCTAGTGGGAACCTCATGGAGTAGTGACATAGCTATAGGATCAGTCTCCAAGTGGGAGATTGTTGTTTAGTGTGGACCCTGATCAGTTCCCAAGCGGGAGATTGTTAGATTATGGTGACTGATCATGGAAGTACTATACATACTCCATAATTCCTCGATGAGGTTCAGGGCTAGGTTGGGCCTTGAGTAGGGGTTTGGAGCCAACAACCCCCAATATAACTAGGGCCATTAGGTTGTGATTGTCTGGGAGTTTGGGTGCAGAGCCCCCAGAAAAGTTTTTTGTTGGGTCCTATTTTATCAAGATTTTGGATTGACATGTAATTATTAATTATAACCCTAAAATAGTAAAAATACTTGTATAAAAGGGCTTAGGGTTAGGGATTGTTTCATTGTTGTGATGCAAAAATTGATTCTTGTGGTGGCACTGAGCTGTAAGGGATTACATATTGTAATCATTGGATCGTAATAATATCAGACTTGCTGTTTGGAGGATGTAGCCCAGGGATTGGGTGAACCACATTAAATCTTGGTGTCTTGTGTTCTTTTCTATGTAATCTATTATTTTCTAATATTATTTATATTTTCATGTAATTGTTATTTCTATCCGTGGTCTAATCCTAACAAAATGAAACTAAGGATATTAATAAAAGATATGATACATTAAGTGTGACACTTGAAGTCTATACAAATTTTGGATTGTACGGTAACCTGAAGTATTTTTGCAAATATTTTTGCTGAGGTGTTTTCATCAATGAAAAAGAGGGAGATTGTTGGAAACTACAATTAGAAAAATTATTGTGTTGTCATTGGTGTCAAATCTATTGGTGAGACAATTTTCTATTTGATCTAAATGTCATGTCTATTTGATTGATGAAGAGGATTTTAGAAGAAATATTTATAACAAAAGCATCTAGAGGAAAGGTTGAGTTATGAAGAGGAAACTGTAAATAGACATTTGATTAGTTAGACTTTGATTAGACAAAGTGATTGATTAGTGATGTTTCAAGAGGAGTAGACAGTTATGCTCAAGTCTTGAAAGTGTGAGAAAAGATAGAACACTTATGTAGACTTGAATGAGTAATAGAGTAAAAGACTAAGGAATTTTGATGAAAATGTTGAGAGATGCTAGTGTCAACCAAGCCATAATAAGTGCCAAGTAAATTCAATGTTGACCAAGCATTAGTATCAATTGAGTGACAATGTTCATATCGAGCAAGACGTCTTATAGAAACTGAGTAAATCACTGATGACCGAGTGTTAGAACTTAGTTTTGGAAGAGGAATAACATTTTAATTATTTGTGAGGAATAATAATTTCCATCTAACTAAGTTAATTTCTTGGGATATGGAAAATGTGTGGAAGATAATGATCAATTAGTTAGATCATTTAGTTTCAAGAGAGGATTAGATAAACAATCTAAGAGATAAATTCAAGGATAAGTTTCTAGAAAATGAGAGATAAAAAGAACGGAAATTAGATACATTGTCTCTGATGGATTGAATCACGACACCTAAGATCTATGGTGTTTATTAAGTAGAAAAATATTCGAACTACCTATTTAAGGAGGTATAGAGGTTAACTTTTAGTATCCATGCGTGAGAGAGTCTGGAATACAGAGTAGCTGTGTGCATGAGAAGGAGTTCAAGAGAGTTGGAGCTGTTAAATTGATGTTGTTGATTGGTGAATATGAGAAAAAGGCATAATTGAGTTGAGAAGAAGTGAAGGGTGATTGCTTGAAGGCTTGCCAAGAAAATATGAGATTAAAATGACAATGGAAGCCAGACAGTGAATTAGTATGAGGAGTTGAACATAGATCTGAACATGCAAAGTGAGTTGTACTAAATAGATCAAACCTATTCTTACCTTCTAACCATTGTGAACAATATTTGAAATGCTTTAATTGAGGTTGACCTAATAGTCTATGTAAATCCATTAACTTGGTGACATTCTAATGGAATTTTGTAAATTTCCACTAGCAAGGCCACTCCTAATAGGGTGATTAAATCCTTTAACAATGTCACATTTAATAGTGTGTATTGTAACCTTTAATAGGGTTGGCTCTTAATAGGGCTCACTTCAGAAGAGTGAAAATTGGTGACATGTTGCTGGTGGTTTTTCTCAAATTGAGTTTCCATCTTAAATCCTAGTGTCAAACTTGTGTGGATGTTATTATAATGCTTTATTGATTTATGTTTACATTCTGCAAGTTTTGTTATTTTAAGAATAGTGGACAACTAGAAAATGTTGCAAAATAGTTTATAGTAGAGACTAAGAAATGGAATGATAAGATTTGAAATTGTTTAAGTGTTTTTTTATTTCCTCAATGGTTACATCTAGACCTTGGATAACTGATTCCCCCACCCCCCCCCGCCCCTCAATTATTTTAGATATTCTAACAACATACATTGACCTTTTATTTTTCAACTGTCATCATGTATAGTGCATGGATAAATCCAATAGGTACAGAGTTTAATCTCAATCTATAATTCATCTTGTATCTAATTACATTGTTTACAAGTCTAACATCAACTTCCTTAACCATATCTAGCTTCATGTTTCTTTGACTCGATAGTTTTCTCAAGTTAGTTTCCACTAACTTCTTAACATTCTTAACATTTAGAAGGTTGCTTCCCTCATTGCTCAATCCAATTAACTTGTGAATCATTTCATTGTCAATCATAATAATTATGTCTCCTACCCAGAACATATCTTCATGTACACAGTTCATAATTATCATTATCCATTCATGGTTATCGAATTTCATAAATACCATATTCCTTGTGATGTTTAGGTTTTCCAAATGTTCAAACCCTTGTTTTAGTGTTAGATCATTATTGTACACTAGGTTCATGTCTTTATGAATGTCACTATTTCCTATCAATTCAAATTTGCAATAAATGTACGGATATATGTCTTCAATGTGGAAAACCCTATTAAACACTTGTGAAAATGCTCCCGATGGGTTGTCTTCTAATGAAATATATGGGTGCTTCTTAAACTTGTATCTAGGTCTCTCACTCACATCACAAATAGTTGGGGTTTCCATTTTTTCCAAATTAAACTTCAAATTATGACTGTACAAGCAATAAATACCTCAAATTCATGAAATTAGGGCTTTCTAAATTCACTCTTAATTTTTCTTTAAAACATTTCAAATTTTCTCATAAATTTGCTCCAAGGACTCCTTAACTTGTGTGATCAAAAGGTACTAAAAAATATGATTTCAACCTTTAAATAACTCATAATTAACTTTTGCATTGATTGCACAAGTACATAGGTAACAAAAAGTTGTTTTTAGTTTACCAGTAAATTTCTTTACTTCGCGCACTCAAATATAATATCTAAATCTCATGCACTCTTAACCATAACTTCCTTACATCCTTCTCTGCCTCATAATAACTTTGTAAGTCTCAATTGCTTCTCTAAAGTTTCCTATATTGTTCTAATGCTAATTTTGTTATATTAGTTGATGAAATAAATTGCTCAATCAAATTGTTGTTAATTAGTAACCATCACTAACTTTAATATATCTTCAGCTGCTTCATTTTATTGACTTTCCAACAGAACATATGAACTTGATGGTTCCTTATCTTTAAAAAATGATTCATTAAGTTTCCCTACAATATATTTCATAGTCTCTTTCTGATAGTTACTATTATACTCATTCCTTCTATTGTTATTTATATTTCTTCTAAGATTTGGGTTTCTCATGTTTTTCCTCATTTTGTTAGGTATTCTCATATTGTTCATCCTAAAAAAATTTATTGTATGACCCATGTTGCTACAAATATGCCAAACTATAACATTATTTCCATATCTAGGTCCTGACTAATTGATCTACACTCTGTAATCTTTATCTATATGCCCAAAATTGTAGTACTTATATCACATAATTTTATTTCTTATAATATTGGTTCTTCCAATAGGTCTATTAGCTAAAGGGTTAGTACCTCTAAACAATCTACTATTATCATAATTGAATTTAGGTTTCTTACATTCAATAGCTCTATGACCAAAAATACAATAATTATAAAATTAACGTGAAAGGGGTTTAATTGACTGACTTGTACAGTCCTTCTTCATGTGACCAAATTCATTACATGCATAAAATCTTCCTCTAAATTGGTTGTTTAGTTTTTAAAGTGATTTAACTTGTTCTGATTGTTGAGGTACATCTTCAAATTGAGTTGACTCGACCTTGTTCATATCTTCATGCTTATGTTGTTGAATCATAGTATCTAGATCCTTTGTAAACTCATTTTTCTTAGATGATTCCCCTTCAAAATATCAAGGACCAGTCTTGTAATAAGAAGGTCTCTATATATAGATCTACTCATCAATCTTCTTAGCGATAGAGTACAACTTCTCAAGATGCCATTTAGATTGTGTTAACTCTCCTTTCATAATTGTATTATACTTCTCAAGTTATGCATAATGTAACTTTGATGATTCAAGTTTAGATGTCATCTTTGCAAGTTTAGACCTTAGATCTGCACTATCAAATCTCAAATCTGATTCAATCTTCTTATCATCATCTATTGAGCTGAAATTTATATTGGTAATCTCTACCTCATGTTTCAGGATCTCATTCTATTTCTTAAGCCTTGAAACTTCTTTTCAATATTTGATCTAATTTCTAGACTCTTTCTTAGATCTGATGTATTCAATCTTTTCCTTTAGTTTTGTAATGTAGTCTTTAGTATCTTCATACTTGTGTCTCAAAGTATCTTTTTTTGAAAGTACATAAATCTATTCATGATCTTATTCTAGGTTCTTTTGTAACTGATCCATATCCATAAATATCTTACTGAAGGTGTTAGGCCTTGTTTTAGTAACTTTTCTCTGATACCAATTGTTAGAAATAGGAAATACTGTGATGGGGAGGGCGTGGGGGGGGAGGAGGGTGAATCAATATTACATAATTTTTTTCCCAATTATGGATATCATTAATAATAGTATAACTTCCATATGAAAGTAAATCAATTATGATGAATTGTAAACACAACCATAAAGTAATGCAACACATAATGCCATATTTTGTTAACTGGGGAAACCCTAACCAAGTGAAAACCTTAGTTGGGATGATAACCAAAAAATAATCCACTAATCAAAAGTATCTTGTGAAAGATATTGGCCCTATTAGGAGTCTATTACATTGTAGTGTCTCTATCCTTGTTACAGGACTAGGCATTGTTAGAAGCCTCAACCCTATTAGGAGTTATTATTACAATTTAACAAGTATGCAAGATGAGCCCACTACCCAAACATGCAATATACAATAATGTTCTTCAATACAAGAGATAAGTACAAAACCTCTCACTGCTGTTGATATCTTCAATATATGATTTTGCCTTTTGTTACTCTTTACAATACTAATCATATAATTTTACGATCTAACATTAGAATTCACATCTTGAAACAATATTATAATCGCTTGCAATTATACTTTCACATTCACACAACTTTGCATTTCAAGTTATACCCTTTATACTATATTTCTCTATATTATCGGCCTTCATTACTTTACATGTTTGCCAAAATAAAAAATTTACTCTTGTTGACTTAGGGTTAACATCTAGGACATTGTCCCTAATTAGTCAAGTAATTATTTTGATAAACAAAATAATTCCTTAACTTAAAATATCCATTTCCTTATCTTTACCCTGACTTGTTTGTTCAATATTGTCATTGTAAAACTGGTGCATCTTTTTTTGTACTGCCCATACATCCTTGTGTACTTAACTATAGCATCCTCATACTATGTTATTTTTGTACCTAAGTGCGACATGTGCCAAAAATACCTCTATGAATTGTACTGATCAAAACTATTCTTATGTTAACATATAAACTTTGTGGTACTTAGACAATTTTCTAGGTACTTACATCAAATCTTAATCTCCACATTTTTCTCACTTAAGCTTGACTATATATTTCCATAAATGAAAACCTTACATAATCTACCCTAGCCAAATTACCAACATGAAGGCACCAATGACATTAGGGAATTTGGGGTTAGCCTCTTGGACATGCTAAACTTTTAGGGGTCATAATTGTTAGGGATTTCAAAGGTGCAAATCTTTAACATCTTTGAAGCTCTAAAAATGTTATGGAGTTAGGAAAATTTGAGTGGGGAAATTATAAGATCAATGATGTCAACGATGCAAGAGAAGTTAAACTCTAACATCTCTTAAGCTGTAGTGATGAATCCCACTTTGGAGAATGACTCAAATGATTTAGAAGATGGGGGATGTTACAGATGGGAACCTATGACAATTCTAATACTCTAACAAAGACTAGGAATTATATACAACATGGCACTCAAAAGAATGAATCAAACTCTAGCTAACAAAAACCTAAGCCTAAGGAATACAAAGAATAAGAAAAATGAAGATCTTGGTGATGAGACATAGAGGAAAAACTAACTAGAAAAACCTTAATTAAATGATGAGAATCAGATCAACCATACACTACTAGGGTACAAACACATAGATAGAAGCAAAACATAGAGGATAATAGAGATACCAATGGAGATTAACACATAAAACATAAAATGATCTTGGGAAAAGGAAGACTTTTGTACTAAACCTCAACTACTTCTGACAAAAAAAAGCTAGAAATTGAAGTCCCAGAAAATTAAAAAAAACAAACTGTGTAGAATGATCAAAACCTTAGGCAACATGCTCATTTATAGTCTTTGAATCAAGTGATGTCACCCTTAGTAAAGTTCCCACTACTTTGACATGTCAGAGACTTAGGACTTGCCAAATTATGAGAAGGTTGAAGGTTTGACTAAATGACCTTGAAAACCAAAGGATTGGAGTTTTGGGTTATATCATACATTTGACTACAAACTCTGAAAAGGAACTTGAAAGACAAAAAAACTTAACCTATTATGGGTTAGAGTTTGGACCTCTCACATATTTGAGATGTCTAAAAAGACTTAAAAAAGGGAAATAAA
This sequence comes from Cupressus sempervirens, assembly GCA_028749045.1. Classification (NCBI taxonomy): domain Eukaryota; kingdom Viridiplantae; phylum Streptophyta; class Pinopsida; order Cupressales; family Cupressaceae; genus Cupressus; species Cupressus sempervirens. Next base: position 27,679,914 of record CM053785.1, on the reverse strand, counting down.
AATCCTAAGGCCCTCAAAGTTATAAAGGCACCTCCAACAAGTCAAAAATCTCTAAAAAACAAAGAGACTTAACAAAAGGAAAACTATCAAAAAGAAAAAAAGTGAAGAATCAAAATTAACTAATGGGAAACCTAAGACATGATTTGACTATCAAGAACACTCAAAAGTGGACACAATATGACACTTTGGGAAAGAAAATGCCACCAAATAGAGATTACCAAAGAAAGAAAAGAAAAGAAAAAGGGGGTACCCCATCTCACAAGAACTTGAAATGGATCTTGTATTATAGAACCATAACACTAAGAAATTCAGAGGAAGGTAGTTGGGTGAATTATTCCTCGATTCTATGACAAACATGTCAGATACACCATATGACTACCTTTGATACTCCTTAACTCAACCAAAAGGCTCAAGTAGTCCAAACTAAATGTCCAAACTTCTCAATAGCCCACAAAGGTTCTAAGGGCCTTAAATTGACTAAATAAACATAAACAACTAGGTTCCAAAGCTTTAAGTTCTCAAATCTTAGGAAAACTCAACCACCCCTTCCTATTAGATCTACTAGCCTAATTAGGCCTCCAACAACTAATTTTAATTATTTTCTCAAAAGCCTCCCAAATGACCTTAAAAAAAATTACACTTCCGGATACCCTTTTGGAAGTTTTAAAACATATCTAAATCTCTCCCTATGATATATTTTACCAAATCCCTCAAAAAGGTACAAACTTTACTATTTTTAGGCCTCAAATAGGCCACTCTTCTAAATAAAGTTGGTGTTAAACTCCTCACCAAACCCTATATCTATTATTATAACCTCAAAAAATCCTTAATTAACCAAGTTTGCAATTAATTTGGTGTAATATATTTAGCAAATACAAAAGCCTCAAATTTTGGATTCAAACCCGTACCAAGCCCTCATAAAATAGGGCATACTCAATCTCCCACTTCCCACCATTTCTCAGACTCAACCAAATTTCTAACATATCTAGGAAATTTTCTCATTGTTTCAAACATAAATGGTGGTCTTGTTTGGGTAGAATGATTATTGCTATACCCCTACTAGCAATTTGATGACCATATCAGCACATGACCACAATGATCACCAATATACATACTTTTTATGCAACATAAATGTTAGCACTACTAAATTTGATTAAAAATTTACCATTGAAAGTCCATCACAATTATGGCATCACAAACTATCATCATCATCACAATTCCAATGATAAGCTGTCAGAATTGTGACGATGTCAGGTTACAATGCCATAATTGCGACAAACCTGCCATGGTAATTTGGTATCAAATGTAACAGTGTACTTAATGTCTAATATACATCATAAAATGATCATTCCATAATAAATAACAATCACATCCATGGAATGACCACTGAAATCATAAAATTGTCAGTAAATTATTATAAAAGATACAAATTCCTTAAATCTATCAATATCAATTTATTAAAATTCTTGTGAACTTTTTTTAAGACCATATTCAATGCTTTAAATGGATAAAAGTATACTCACAAGTATTCAAGGGTTATTAGTGAAACCAATTACTCTAATTTAAATAATGCACATGGAACAAAGTTTGTAGAAAAATATTAATATTTCTTATCAAATTCACTATCATGGTATTACAAAAATTAACAATTCAACTCCAAGATTTATGTCTCAAGACTTCATTAGGATTTATTAAAATGATTTACAACTCCCACAATTGATTCTAGTCATTTTTTGATAATTAGATATTTTGAACAATGCTCAAATTATGATTATTGCCTAAACTAGGGACTGGTCATTCTTATTTGAATTTGAAATTGTAAAATTAATTATTTTAACTCCTAAATGACTTTCAACTCCTTTTTCTATGCTATTCTCATCCTTTAATTGTAACAGATTTCCACAATCCATAAAATTCTGTATTCGCTTCTGGGTGTGATTGTGTATGTTTTTTTAACATCAACGTTTCGGATCATACTCTATGATCCATCATCAGGATGATAAAGAGAGCTAAGAAACAAAAATGATATGTTGCAGACCAAGCAAAGCAATAAGAGGAGGATCATTTTATTGCTTTGCTTGGTCTGCAACATATCATTTTTGTTTCTTAGCTCTCTTTATCATCCTGATGATGGATCATAGAGTATGATCCGAAACGTTGATGTTAAAAAAACATACACAATCACACCCAGAAGCGAATACAATATTCTCATCCTATTAAGCCCCTTTTACTTTATTTGAGGATATTTAACCCTTTTCTATCCATAATCTCATTCTATTACATCTTTTAGGTCCAATAATCCTTATGGGACCATTTTGATAATTTACTATTACATTGAAATTATTACATTCAAAATCTATTATAAGTTTAAATACATCATAAGTGACACTCAGAATCTCCTGGAATCCATCTTGTCTTCATGGTTTGTCCAAATGCCTTGATGCTTGTATAGGTGCCCCTGCACCACTATATATATATGCTAAAATTGTTTAAATGTTAGTTATTATGAAATATATAGTGCAAGACTATTCTTAGTCATTGTACCTCTAAATAAACTAACTAGTCTTAAATGCATTGAGTATAATACATTGAACCTCCATAAGGTATCTTCATAAATAAAAATCTCTATTTAGAATATATAAGATATCCATAATGTAGAGTTTGGCATTTTATAGATGTGATGTGAGGAAAAAATACAGAACATAAAGAGATATTAATTGATCATTAAGAACCTGTGAGGGTAAGTTCCATAACCCTTTCTTGATATTAAATCAATTGATAATTAGAAACCCTTATAGATGCATTGAATATACCCTACAAGAGATAAAATCCTCATGCAATAAATATCTTGCTAAGCTATAGAAATAATAATATTATTGGTTGATCTTATCCTTGAGTTGGACGAGTTTTGCCAATCTAGATAATCCTCCTTCATCCTATCGACAATATTGGAAATTGATTTAATAGTTTCATGTTGTCTCATGATTAATAAGTAGCCAAAGCAAAGAGATGGGAAGAAACAATTGGAATTGTGATCCAAGGGTATATATAAATGCCATCAATTAGTTTGCAGATGATTGGTCAAGTGTTGTGAACACCTTCAGTAGATAGATGGACTAGAGATGATGCATTTTTTAGAAGGTATAACTTGATGGGACTGCCTATTATCAATGCATGATGAGGTAGAAATTTTGATAGCTAGAATAGTTAGCTTGATGGCTATAATTCTTCCTTTTTGTAACTATTGTATAAACACTGATATACTTGAGTATCTATGTTCATAGTAATGGAAAAGCCTAAAATTTTGTAGTGCTCTATGTAAATGACTATAAAATGACGAAGGTATTGATAGGATATAGATTTGATAACAACTCTTTGAAAGTGATATTTTTTGATGATGTAAAAGATTTTAAACTACCTCAACATAAAAATATGGAATATGACACGCATGAAATAATCGCAGAGTTTCTACAATTTGCAATTATAATACTATTGGAGTGAAGGGCTTTTCCAACCATAATTTAGGATTAAGTTCACTTAGTAGGTTAGTCTAACTTAACCTTACTATTAAATGTTAATAGTTAAGTTCAATTTTGCAATGAGACATTTTTTTTGTCACACAGCATTTTTTTCTACCTAATATGGAAACACATGTCTATAGAATGAACCTCTTTGACTAAGAGCAAGGAACTAAAGGGTATGACACTTTTCACAAAATTTATTAAATGCATACAAACATAAACTATTTAAAAAATTAAATTGTGCTTAAATGTCTTTGAGTGTAATGAAAAGGAAAGACCTTCCCCTTCACTTGGTTTAGGCAAAATAGAAAGCAAAATAAAAAATATACCACATAAAGTTGAAAAGTTAATTAAAAAATAACTGAAAGATTGGAAAAAGGCCCAAGTAAACTCAGTATTTTAACATCCATTTAAAAAACTTAAGTATCAATTATGTTTTCCTAAAAAGTTTTTGTCTCCAAGACAAAGACTAAGACAATGATAAGGAGAATGCATTGGGTTTAGGAAAGCTTGTCTTGCTGTCCTTGGGGATTAGACATTCTTTCTTTGTTTTACAGCGAGGAATGATGGACCATCAGTCAGACATTCAAGAATATGATTATGTCAACTCTGTGAACAGTGCCACCTACCATTCCAGGGTCATGCCTACCTCAACAGCCTTTTCCTGTTCGTTTGATTGACGATTAAATGTTACATTTATGGTGTCTTGGTATAAAAGACTATCAATCATATCTCATATTAGAAACAAGATAAATATAAAGTTCATATTATCTTGTTAATAGCAGCTGATTTCTTTCAACTAATAAAAACGATACCAGGATTTACGAGAGACATGTAGCAATTTTCCTAGTTTAAAACATAGTAAAATGTTTGGTACAATAGCATTGATAATGTCACCGAGAAAAGGGGAAAACTGTCGAAAGCAAAAAAAATAATGGTGGGGGAGAAAGCAGTCATCATCTTTGCTTGGGTGGAGGATAAGAATAGTTTTCAAATAATAATAATGTGCATGTGCTTCCATGTGCCGACTCCTCAAATATTATTTCTCAATATGATGCCATTGAAGATCTTGTGATCAAAGCAATTCTCTACTGCTGTTCTATCCAGTTAAATCTTTGAAATGTGATATAATGGTGTGGCCATGGACAATTTAACGTCTTCATATAAACCAGTAGTAAAGAGAGAAGGTTCTAGCACAGCTGCGTTGTACAACGTTGCTATTGACCTATCTTTCTCCACTTGTTTTTTAAAACCTTGGTTGTACTTCCTTGTTTCAATAAATATAGTCATTTGCAGTAGGAAATTCTTTTCCATTGTTTGATCTGCTCTTCTAGGTATTTGGTATGGGTTATAATTTATAAACTAAATTGTTCCCTAATCAAATGCATCAGACAAAGCGTACTTTGAGAACCGGTTTCAACTTTAGGAAAGTAATGTTTTAAAAAACAACAATGAATTATAACAATGGATTATAAAATGTAACAAATTTATACAGATCAATTTAACATAAAATAGTGTTAAATTTTCTTTAGGTCAGAAATATTTCTTAAATTGTATTCATCATAGCCATTTTAAACAGCCATGACATTGAAATTTAATATATAATATATTATGTTATTATTTTTTAATATTAGATTATCATATAGTTAAATTTTCAGTAGTCTTGTATTATTATTCTACAAAACTTACTTTACAATAATAGTAATCTTCTAGCGTTCTTAAGCACTATCAATTTATTCAAAATCAATGACTGATATTTTTTATAATTTTTAATTAATTAATAATACAATTAGATATACATTCTAAATTCATTTTGAGATCTTTAAACATAAATAAAAGGAAAAATATTGAAAACTTATTGCTTTCATTTTAAGTTAAACTTGTTAAGGACCATTCTAGAATGAGATTTATGGTAACTACTTGATACTCATGATTATTAAATATTTTTGATTTCATTCTAATGATAAATTGGAATTCTTTCCACATTATTGTAAAACGTTTTCTAATACAGGGATAGAATCTTATTAATTGAACCAATTTGCCACTTTAGTATCTTTTGATTCTTGCATACAGTCGAACTTAGATCTATTATATCTATGAAAGTGAATACAGTTGAACTTGGATCTTGTATAGACAATATATGATTGAAATACTTCAAAATTAATAATCATTGCAAATCCTCTTTCAACCATTCAGAAGAAAACAGTAACATTGAAGTATAGACGTAGCAGGCTTGTTGACTTGTCAAGTCAATAAGAATTAGTAATATTGCTAACCTTTCATACACATCCTCGGGAATGCTGGACCTTTATTGCCTGAAATAGCATGATTTTTCTCGAGTCTAACGGTTCTGGAAAATTGTCCGCCTCTTCATCTGATTTTTTTTACTACACAAATATTTATTTTGCTGATTTTTTCCCTCTTCATTTTTTTATTATGTTTTCAGGAAATTGACCTCTCGTATTTAAAATAAATAAAAAATCTTAAACGCTTTTGAAGTGACAAATATTTGGTTGATGTTTTCAATCATATTTTTCATCCTCTAAAAGTTGTCATCCCAATATTTGGGTTCAGATAGCGTATCCTGCTCGTAATCTACAAGAATCTCTTCAAATGAATTCGGAGCTCAAGAAAAAACTTTATACCCTTGGAACAAGAAATTTGGAAGGCCTTTTCTGTACACGGAGGAATTCACCGAGAAAGCAGGCGATTTGTCCTACAATTGGGTCCACATTTCGTACTGGAGATCCTATGAATTAGAGCCAAATTTCAGTATATTTCGAATGTATAGGATGTCATAGACTAGATAGCTAATGGAATGAGCACCAATGTAGCTATCCTAGTGTATAAAGAGTTTGATTACATATTCACAAACTAGAAAAAGTGGGATGCGGCTATCTTCTTTACGAATTGTACTATTGACTAAATTTCAGAAAAAGGAAAACACAATGAATTGTTTTGAAATTTTCAACATTTGATCTTCATGGTCTGTATATTTTGTGATGGAAAATAACAATTTTTTTGAGAAAATTTTGCTATATTTTTGTGAATTTGAAAAAGAATCATGTTTGATTTTGATTTTTTTAATTTTTGGTGCAAAAAGTGCACCTCGGACTAAAGATGGTTCATTCAACAAAACTAAAACACTAACATACATATAGATGAAATACTAGAATGAGTGTAATTTTTGCACAGGGCTTTGTTGTTACTATTTTTCTCTTTAAATGATAGAAAGAGGATTTGCAATATATTATTAATTTCTGTAAATATAAAATCAAACAAAGAAATGGAACAAAGCATAAACATACAAAATTTATTGTGGTTTGGCAAAACTTACTTACATTCTTGTATTAATCAACTAATACTTTTCATGGGCTACACATAGCCATTATATAGAGCTCTAAGAATACAAAGAGATGTGGGAGAACAAACAGTCATATCTTCATATCCCAACAATATCTCCCATGAAGTCTACCTGGTACAACTATGTAGCACGACATTCCTTACTTCATATTTCGAATCTCACAAGGCAACCAAACGTTGAGAAGATCTTAACTTTGTCAGAATCTATTCCAGTACACCCAGAATGAGTCTTCTCCAAATCAAATCAGAATCAAAATATCTCCTCAAGTCTCTTCAATCTCCCCCCTTCTATCAAAGGAATATCATATGGCTGAGAGGCTGACCACAACTCATCACTTGCATGCACAGAGGAGTCTAAGGGGAATTTTCTTGATATTTCACTTGTATAAAAATTGCTTGTAATTGCAACTATGCCATTATTCCTTAGCAATTCATTTCCATTGTCTTGTGTTGAGGGGCTAACATTGCATATGTGCTTCTTCACGTCACAAACCATAGTGTCCTCAGGACTCACATAGGGGCTAGTGTTATCCTCATAGGTATGTGGAAAAAGTCTATAATGATTAGCAACGATTGAAATTTTCTTCTTATAATTATGGTTTGTGTATGACATTATATAATTTCCAAGCGGCGTGATATAAATAACTTTTCTACACTCCTGTAACATAAAATTTCCTCTCCAAATGCAACTGTGATCCAAAAATTTGATGTCTCTTAAATCGACCATGTCGAGCTTTGGAGCGTCGATGACATTCAAGATAACATTAACATCAAGTGGGAAAATCTTTCGTCGCTACTGCAAAGGTGCCCCAATCTTGGAGGGAGGAAACATAACACCAATTTTCTCCATTGCAAAGTTGTGTTGATCTGGTAAATCAAGTAGAGCCTGCATATCGTGTAAAGGACAACATAATTTCTTTTATATTCAAAATCATTACTTGAATGATGATTGAAGAATCTGAAACACAGGAAAAAATAGAGTAAAACATAACAAAAAAAGAACACAAAATTTGACATACTAAAATACGAATATTTTATTCATGACTCTCAATACACATAAATACACAACACTCATGATGATTACACATTCTTGGCTGTCCTTAATCATTACATTATGCAGTCTTTTATAGAGGTTGCAACCTCTTCTCATAACATTCTTTTCTAATTTATATTCCATGCATTTATCATGCATTATTTAATGCACTCCACAAGCATTATTTCAGTAACAGATAAATGGCAGTTCACAATCTAAAATAACCATATAAGTTGAGATGTGCATGCACAATATTAAATTACAATTGATCTTAATAAAATAAACTTAGAATATTTACTTTCACTCCATCAAATTGCATGGAAGGAACAGTGAGGCTGCTACAAGCTAGAGTTGTTGCACTAAAAGATAGACCTATCAATGCTCAATACAACCACTAGAACTATAGAGCACATGAGGCGGTTAAGCCATGTCATGAATCCCGAAGGGGAGTGTTGGCAGTTAGTCCAACAACCCCCCCTCAACATTATCCGAGGAGATTTTAACCTCTGACCAAGCTTTGATACCACTTGGTACAAGATAGGGCTGTCATTGCATGAAAAGATCAACCTGTCAATGCCCGATACAACCGCTAGACTTATAGAGCACATGAGGTAGTTAAGCCATATCACAAATCTTGGAGGGGAATATTGGTAGCTAGTCCAACAAAAGATGAGTTTCTAAAACTAGGAGTGGCAGTGGAGTTGCATGCAAACTATTGAAGCATCACTTATGTCAACACTCCCCCTTGATGCCAAGATTCAATCACATAGCACTTCAAATAAAAGTCAATGAATTATTTATTAATTTTTCTCTTTGAAGTGATATCACAAGGTTCCATCTTCCCCACTTTTTTCTAACATAAATAAGACTCTTGATTTTTCCATGTGTTAATAAAAAAAGTAGTCATCAACTACTTCACTCAAAATTTGAGACCTTGATCCACCACTATCACTTTTGACATTCAAGCATTGATGTTTGTACAACTTTTTCAACATTTATGTGACCTTTTGGCAACAGGATCCATTGATCCATCCATAATCAATCTACATACAACTTTTTGTGTATTGTCCATTGCAATCTCTATTCCAACAAGTCTTTTCACTGCAACTCTTCAACCCACAGATGCTAAAAGGGTGAAGATCCCAAAATTGGTCTACTAGATTTCCTTCCCTATGGCAATGGGAATAATGCACTCTTTTAGTTGATTTCTCTAAACTTTTCATACTAGCAACATTAGATCTATCTCACTTACCAAATCCAAAGCCTTCCAATTTTGGCCTCCAAATGGGCTGAATGGGCTCCTTCATGCCTTGCTCATTCTTTCCTTATTCACTTCCTTTGAATCCCATTTATGCATAATCTTCAAACTAATATAATTTATAAAACATCCATTGTTATCGTCATAACAATTTCAATCTATTAGTAAGAAAAGTGACTGAAGATGAAGTTAAAAAGCTAGTCTTTGCTATAGGAGCCTTCAAGGCCCTAGGCTTTGACGGATTCCCCCCGACATATTTTTAGGAGTTCTGGGAGATTATGAAGTATGATCTTGTTCAATTGACAAGGGACTTTGTTAGAATTGGTAGAATTCTTAAAGAGTTAAACCAATTTTTCTTAGTTTTGGTGCCAAAAGTTGATGAGCCAACTCAACTGGAGGATTTAAGACTAATAAGCCTTTGTAATACTATCTACACGATCATATCCAAGGTGGTTGTGAATAGAATAAAACCTATCTCAGATAAGGAAATTAGTATTGCTCAAAATAGTTTTGTCCCTGGTCAAAAAATCCTAGATGCTATGATCACCTCTCATGAGGTCCTTCACTTTATGGAGAGGAGTAAGAACCTAGGTATGGAAATCAAACTTGATATTTCAAAGGCCTATGATAAGGTGAGAAGATAATTTCTAATTAAAATTCTTAGACAATTTGGGTTTGGGGAGAATTTTACTACTCTTATTGGGGAAATGATGAACACTATCCAATTCTTATTTTTGGTTAAGGGATCCTTGGGAAAAATCTTTTAGGCTAAGTGTGGACTCCAACAAGGAGACCCATTGTTGCCTTATCTATTCATGATGGTTGCATATATTCTTGGTAGAAAGATCCTGACTATGGCTTCTCGACATGAAATTTTTGGTGTCAAACTGACTACGACCCTCCAACCTGTGGTATTACAAAAATTTGTTGATTATACTTTTTATACAAAATATCCTCCATAAATAAAACTTTGAAAATATACATGAAAGCGTCATGACAACGTATCAATTACCACAAAAGTAAGCTCTACTTGTTCAATACGAACTTGGCTCTGTAACAAAGAATTACTAGGGAGTTGCAACATCAGGTTGTGAACTTCCCTGACACCTATTTGGGTCCCCCCCTATAGTCAAGGAAGTTAACCCCCAATTCTGGAATACTATGGTGGAAAGGATGCAGAGGAAGTTGGAAGGATAAAAAGGTACAGTTCTAAGCAATGTTGGTGAATTTCAACTCATTTCAGTCTCATTATAGTGAATCCCTATCTACTTTTTGTCTTTATTCAAAATCTCTAGTTAGTTCAGAGATATACTTGAGAAGGTCTAGAGGAATTTCTCATGGTTGGGAATGGAGGAGAAGATGCAATTGAGTCTAGTTAGTTTGAAAAATGTGTGTAGACCTAAGTCCCAAGGGTTTTAAACCTGAAGAAAATTGGGGATCTAAATAAAGCCCTCATGATGAAGATTGGCTAGAGATTAGCCCAGAATTCAGCCTCTTGGTACTAAATCATGAGGGCCAAATATTTGGGTTGTGGGACTTGCAATCAAGCCCTCTTTAAGGAAGGTCTCCTAGCTGGATCAAGGATATAGATTAACATTATTAAGATAAGGAAACACATAAGGGGAAGTATTGGAGATGGTAATTTGGTTAGATGGGTGGGTGATGCTCCTTTGATTCACACAAAGTTTTCTACTTTAAAAGAGTAGGGGGTGACCAAGCATGTGAAAAGACGATGAATTATATCTATAATAAGGAGTGGAAGGATTTTAATATGGACAATTTCAACCTTATAGATAAGATTATGTATGAGTCCAATTAAGATCCCTTCTGAAAGATATTTAAATTTCCTCCTTCCCAGAGACTAATAAACTTATATGGGAAAGGAAATCAGGCAGGAACTATAGTGTTAAATTGACCTATAATAGCATAATTAGGGAGGTGGGGAATAAGGAGTGGAAGAATGTTTGACATTCCCACTTTCCCCCCAAAATCAACTTCTTTTGGTGGTCTGTTAAATCCATAGTAGCATTCTCACTATTGTTAATATTGTGAGGCGTGGTTTTCAAATGGGAAATCGATGTGTTCTATGCTATAGGGAGGAAGAGACTATCCCTCATATTGTAATCCACTATCCTTATTCTATGTAGGTCTAGCAGAGAATCCTTGGCCAACTTGGGATCTCGTGGGTTTTCAATAGAGTTGTTGACCAATTCATCTTTGGGTGGAAATATTCCTCATACCACCCACTCATTAAAATGATTTGGAAGGATATTCTTAGATATGTGTACTAGAACATTTGGAAGGAGAGGAATAACCATATTTTTAGATATAAAGATACCCCTTAGAAGTGGTTACTCTTGAAATAACAATGGGTGTGATCAGGGAGTGTGCTTTAACTTGAAAATTAAAACTGCCCCCCACCCCTCCACACATATGGAGAGGAGTTGGGAACAAGTTTGGGACATCTCTCTGCTAATTGAGAAATTTGATAATTCAAGGATCCAAAAAAGATTGAACATCAGATGGAAACCACCTCCCTCGAATTGGTGTAAATTAAATTTTGATGGATCAAGGAGTTGCAGTTGGAGGAATCATTCAGAATGAACATGGAGTCTATATCAAGAGATATTCAAACTAATGTGGGAAAGTTTTGAGTAATGAGAAAGAGTCCTTGGAACTCATATGGGGGTTGGAGTTAGCGCATAATATGATAATTAAAAATTTGATAGTGGATGGAGATTCATTGTTAGTAGTTGAGGCTATTAAGAGAGATAATAAGATGAGCTAACATGCCATATTGACTATTAGAGATGCCCAATTTCTTCTATATAAAATTAATAAAGTTAAAATTCAGCATATCTATAGGGAAGGAAACCAAGTGGCAAACAACCAGGTGGGGTATAGACATGAGGCTATTAATGCGCAAGTTTGGTAAAATAAGTATGATCTTCTAGTGGTGATTAAATTACTAGCTCAACAAGAAGCCTTTCCAAGTAATGCTGTCCAATTTAATTAAAAATAAAAGGATGACTTCCATTATTATGTGTTTAGTGATGAGTACTTTTGGGATCACTAAGTTATTACCTAATATGGAGGGATGGGCCATGATAGCACTAACTTTAGCGAAAGTGCTAGCGTCGATAAATTATTATGGAGTTACCTCTTCCTTTAATTTTCTAATTATAACTTGTGATAGGAAATAAAATCTTGGCAATCAATGCAAGAATTGGGATGATATTCTACTACATCCAAGAAAGGTGCTTTCCAAAATTTGAGGCTAGCTTTTAAGGGGGAATTATGAGAGCATTATGACCTGGTGGCTAGGGAATACAATTTATTCCAAATTAAATTGTGTGAGAACCAAGTGTTTGACAAACATTTTTGGCTTTCTCTTTTTCAAGTTGCATTGTTTAGTGTGTGAAGGCTTCACTATGGTTTTTTTGGGTAGACTATTGAAGTTGGTGAAGGGTATGGTAGTTGACCTGAAGGAGGGAGAGGAGGACCTAATAGTTGAGCTTGAGGAGGAGGAAGTTATGGAGGGTGCTAATGCAAGGACTGAACTACCTAGAATTTAAGAGGTTGTTCAAAAGGATAAGGTGGTGTAAATGCATTTGAAGGAAGGTTGTCTTATTATATTTATGGAGAGTATTGAAGGTCATGATGAGATGGTGACCTAGCAATTTGTAGACTCATGGAAGAACTAGTGGGTCAACTAACATAGCACAAGGTAGGAGGATCCTCAAAGGAGATGTCCTAGCCCCCAACAAATAACCATGTAGTGGAAACACAACAATAAGAAGCAATAATGCAAGATCTGATACCAAATTACAATAATATATTCATAAAATATAATTGATTACATGCAATGTGCTAGGCTGTAAGGCCTTCCCAGTTACGGCCAAATACAAAGCAAGTAATAGTTTTGCAAGATCCCTCAAGATCCAATCCAAACACTAGCTAGTCTAGATCCACACTCTGGTAGAAATCGTCAAGGAAGATCTCAACTTGTGCTCGCAAGCTCCCAAGCAATCTCCTTGTTTCACAAGCCTCTGCTACTAGCTCTCTTCCAAAATGTGCTCTTTTAGCTCCTCCACTTCTCCACAATGGATAAATAATGATTAAGGACTTCCTCACAACCCCTAATTATACCAATTGAAGCCACAAACCAGCTCATAACACAAATTAAATACAAATACATAAATTAAATGCCACAAGTTGGCTTGCAAAAACAATTAAATGCCCAAAATTGACATCTAAGTAAAATCACTATATCTCCTAGCTCCGAATGAATTAGAACTCATGCTTCAAACCGTAGTCATTAATCTAGGCCTTCTTCAATCCATAAAATTTTCATCCTCTAACTCATTGTGGAAAATTAGTTACATGGCCTGAAATAGGAACCAAATTCTCCTCCTAGACCATGCCGAGCAACCAAAGACCATATCGAGTAACCAAAGACCATACCGAGTCCCCAGACCATGCCAAGGAACCAAAGACCATGCCAAGAAACCAAAGACCATGTTGAGTCCCTAGACCATGTTGAGCAACCAAAGACTATGCTGAGAAACCAAAGGCCATGCCAAGTCCTCAAACCATGTTGAGCAACCAAGGACCATGCCGAGCAACCAAAGACCATGTCGAGTTCCCAGACCATGCCGAGCTCCACAACACTTAACCAAAATCTTTCCAAACATGTAGGATTTCAAGCAAACCCAAGATGCTCTTGCATCATTAACATTGATAGGGTCTCCTTTGAGGTTACGTATTAGCTAATTGCTAACACTATTGGTATAGTGTTGGATGTAAAAAAATTGAGGAGACATGCTAGGGTGGTAGATCTGAAAAGCATGGGGAAATTTTTCCATTATGATGAAGCCCCTATTCATTTCTGTAGCAGATTTTCCTGTGAAAAGATCTTGGAACCCTGGAATGTGGTTTGTCTCATCATGTGATACATAATCATGGAAGATAGAGTTAAGGTGTGTTACTACTACCACATTCCCATATTGAATCATTTTATGAATAAGAAGTACATTTACTTTCCCTATCTACTTCTACATTCTATGGAAGATTGTGTGTGAAACATTAGGAAAAAAAGAGAGAAGGGAAAAAAAATTCTATTTTATCACCAATCCTTGAGTTTTTTCCTCTTTATGTTCTACAAATTCCTTCATCCCCAAATCCAAAGATAGAGCCCTTCGCCTCTAAAAATCATTGATATGGCTCAAAATTCCTCCCCCTCCACCCAAACCCATAGTTACAGGGATCTCATTGCTTCTTCTTGGAACATAAAAATGGAAAAAGTTGAGGTCCTTTATGTCAAGAGTATTGGTACCACCATCAGGAAGGGAACTAATAGATCGAGAAAAAGACTTAGAGAGAAAATTCCCTTGCCCAACCTTGGTTTGGTTAAAACAAATAAATCTACCTCAATAGATAATTCTGGGAGAAAGTCTAGCCCTAGATCTAAATGAAAAGCTAGTAGAAGGAACTATGGGGAGAAGGAGGGTGATGAAATAGAAAGTGAAGCTCAAGATGATGAATGAATGGAGGAGGAACTAAAAAATCACTTTTCCCTCTAGGATTCCTAACACCTTCAATTGGAGACCATTACCTTGGATTTTTATAAAGGGGGGAATGTTAGTGAACAAGGTATAATTACTTTGCTCCTGAGAATAGGGAACTTGGGAAGTCAAACTAAAGTAGAGGTAACTGCGGGAGAGAATGGGACAAAGTATAAAAAAATGGAGGGAGATCACATCTAGCTAGAGGGGGCCACTATGGGAAAAAATAACAAAGAGTAGGATAACCTAGAGATTGAGAAGCTAGAAAAGTCCATTGCTAACTTGTTCATCAAGAAGAACATAAAGCTAGAAGATACATTTGACATGGTTGCAATTTTCTTGGTGTGGGTGATGCATTCAATGACCATCAACCTCTACCTCATCTAGACTAACAAGAAAGACACTAATGATGCTAAGCACATGGAGATGATTCACTTACTATACAAATTCTTGGCTAACAACTAATTGCAATTTCTTCTGAAGAATCCAAGGAACTAGAGCAAGGAGGATTAGCACTTGCTCACATGCTTTCAGTCTAGTCTTTTGTTCTATGTTTATTAGGCTTTTAATTGGTCCGAGGGGCCTCTTTGTTAATTTTTACTAGTCTTGTTTAACAACCACTATTAATATTTTGGCCAAGTTTATGTATAATGTTGACATTCCTATGGTTTTTATTAGTAGTAGTTTAAAAAAAACTTTATTGTGGGGGCTTTTGATTGTTAAGAAATGGGTTGGGTAGTTTCTTGGTGATGACTTCTCACTGATTCTCAGTTTGAGTTTTTCTTTGTTATGGAGTAGCCCCCATTTTGGCTGCTTCTTAATATCAAAAAGAATTTGCATGTATACCTACAGAAGTCTTCTTACCTTCATCTTTACCTAACTAAAATATGTGAGAAAGTTTTCCTATATCACTCATACCATATACAACATCAAAAGTTGGTGGTTTGGATTTCAAAATCTCACTATCTTTTTTCCATAATCATTAACTTCTTACCCAAATCTTCATTCTTCATCTTGGCATTATCAAACAATTTCAAATTGTTCTTCAATTCAACATTTTCCTTGTTAAAGTTTTTCAATCCTATTTCAAGATTCTCTATTCAACACAAATATTCATCTCTCTCATTTGTAGAAAAACTCAAATTCTTCACCAATTATAGATTATAGCTCTCTAATTTTCTCAATTCATCATCTCAAACAAAAGATGAAATTTGGTTCAAGAATACCTAAATCATTGGTAGACAAGTACTATGACAATATTTGTTTCCTAGTTGACATATATTGGACCTATAATCAAGTAGTTATAGCTAGAATTGCATGGTTGAGGCCACTAGGATATGAGATAAACATCAATGAAGCAAATACTATCATAACAACACTACTAGATGAGCCTACTGACAAGGATGCCAAGCCATTATACACTTATGAAAGAACAAAGATCAAAATCATGATGGAAACCAAAGTCTAAAAGATGGAAAGAAAGAGAAAGAAGATGATAAAGACTTTGGAAGGTACATGTGGTGAGGCACCATTGTAGATTATATAGGGAAAGGGTGAAGATTTGAGTAGTGATGAAGAAGGTGATGACAATGAAGAAGAAGAAGAAGTAGTAGATGGTAAAGGCAAGGAAATAGTGGCTGCCAAACCAAAGAAAATCAAAATATCAAAAAACTATTATTGTTGAGCTTGAGGTGAAGAAGAATGTAAAGAATATTGTCACATAATTGAAACCCACTCAACCAAGGTTGACAAGGCAAAGAAATAGGGAAACTAGTACTATAGTTGCCATGCCTCAGAATAAGGGAGTTGTCAAGATTACCAAGCTAGCTCAAATTAAGATATCTAAAAAGAGGAAGAAAACCTCTTAGGAAGTAGAGCCAAGAAAAAATAATGAAGAAACCAAAGAGATGGCTTGTAGTAAAAAAGGATGATGGAGAAGAGGAAGCCGAGAGGACCAAGTTAGATGACTTGAGTCAATTCAAAATATCTACACACAAGAAGCCACAAGACCTAGATGTATGTGAGAACATAAGGAGTAGTATAGGACTATCTAGATTTCACTATATAAAGTATGATATATTAATAAATGCAAATAAACATAAAGTAGAGGAAGAAGTTTTATATATGATGGTAAATTTTGAGTATACACCCATAGAATCAGGAAATATGATTCCAAAGGAGTTATACAATAAAATTGATGCAAAATGGAAATAAATACTAGCAATCAAAAGAAAAATAAGGGAATCCTCATTGGCTCAAACTATATTCGAACTAACTAAGCAACAAATTTGCTTAGGAATGAGAAACCATACAAATAGATTTGTATCCAAAAGAAGAGCATATTTGTTATTGAAGATTAGAGTAGAAGAAGTAGTTCAAGAGAGAAATATGACATGGAATTTTTCTTATGGATTAGTTTCTAATGATGTAGAAAGAAAGGATAAGGAAGAGAAGGAGGCAGGTGAAGTAGAACTAGATAACAAGGAGAATATCTATGATGATGTTGAGAAACTAGTTAAGAAAATTAAGGAGGATGACTCAAGAAAGTGAGAAGAAAACTGAAATAATCACCATAGAGGATGAACCTATAGAAGATCAACCAAAATATTTGACTCATATATAAAGGAAGAGCTAGAGAAGACTGCGCTAAGAGAGCTAGAATAGAGGGAGAAAGCTCTGACACAAAAGTTAGCTAGAGAAGTGTTGATGAACACCAATCCTATGTTAGTGCAAGTGAAAGAATATCCTAAGATTGACACAAAGGTAACTTATAAATCTATTGAAAAATCACCTATTTCTATTGTCACTTTAAATCCTATTGAAAGACAAGTACATGGAAATTTGAGTGTTACCGATTAATATAGTGTATTAGTTGGTGAAGATGAAATTGCACAAGGATGTAAAAAGATAAACAATGGTAAAAAGGTTAGTGAAAGTATTAATTAAGATGGAGAGAAGAAGGAAGAGAGCTCACATGATCAAGTAGATTAGTCTATTGCAGATGTGGCAAGAATTGCCTTAGGACCTTAAAACAAAAGAGGTTGTACAACTAAGTTGAATAAGTGAAATCATTTCTACTAAAGAGAAGAGGAAGGGTAATGCACCTAAAGAATAGGTGACAATTATAGGAGAGAATCAAACTGATGACAAGATAAAGACAAAAGGAGATGAGAAGTCTTAGAGACTAAGTGTAGAAACTCCCACTCAAGGTCTAGAATTGTCTATGCTAAGCACAATAGCCTAGATTCAAAGGGGTAGAAATCCAAGAAAAGTAAATTGAAATCTCTTGGAGACACACAAGGTAAACTTGATGCAATTAATGAAGTTATTTTGATAGCAAATTAGGACAAAAATAATCTAACTTATGATCAATAAAGACACTTCAAGAGTTGTTAGCCAAGAAAACTAGACAAGAAGAGGTGCAAATAGAAATACAAAAAAAAAGAGGTAGTCTATGAGATCAAGGACATATAACTTGACATAGTTGTTTTTGATAATCTAAATGAACAAGCTCTGGGTATTAAACAATTGGTTCAAATAGTGGAGAAATTGAATGATCCAGATATTGAAAAAGTGAAAAACTTATGCAATGGTTTGAGAGGAAATTTGAGAAAAAGGTCATGGAGAATATTGTGATAGAGATTTCTATAAGACAGGTAGAAATTTCAAAACTTGTAGATAATTTGGAGAAATTCATTTAGAATGTACATATATTTTTTAGAAAGTTACATGACATTTCTATCTTCACAAAAGAAAGAAAAGCACAAATGGACAATAATGAAGCTACTATCATATAATTGTTAGAAATGTTTGCAATAAATGAGAGAGGTTGGGGGGGGAGTGTTTGAATTAATTAATCAAGATCCATATGTACCATTTGAACAATGAAACATAAAACATGAATTTTTCTACTTATCCTACTATTTTTCGGTCTCTACAATACTAATAAAATTATTGTTCCAAACATAACATAATTTTTTGAATGTAAACTTTATCAAATGTAAAACATATAAAGCATTCAACAGAAGTTTGACCCTAGGATATTTACATGGAAACCTAGTTTGGGAAAAATCATCAGCAACATGTCACAACTTTTTCACTCTTTCAAAGTGAGCTCTATTAGGAGCCAACCTTGTTAAAGGTTACAATACAAACTATTAAATGTAACTTGGTTAGAGGATTTAATAACCCTATTAGGGGTGGACTTGTTAGAGGAATTTGATCATTCCATTTAGAATGTCACCTTGTTGAAGGATTTATAAAGATTGTTAAGTCTTTCAAATGTCTATTAGGTCAACCTCTACTAAGAGGATTTCAATACAAATTGCTTACAATGATTAGAAAGGAAATAATAGGGTTTTACTTTGTATAATTATAACTCACTTTGTAGGTTTAGATCATTGCTTAATTCATGTTCTATTTGACTGATAAGCTTCCCATTGTCATCTCTATTCTTGATTTTCTTGGGAAACCTTCAAGCAATCAACCTTCACCTTTCAATAAAAACTAAGCCATCTCCTCAAATTCACTTGTCAATATAAATATCAATATCATTTGCACAAGCAACCTCCTTGTGCTTCACTTTCACTCTCACACACTTGTGTTCACCTCATGCATGTTTGATCCACCTTTCTCAGTGTGCCTATTCTCTCTCAATTTCTAAGTTTGGCTCTATAACTCTTTAAATAGGTGATTCTTGCTTTTCCATTTTTCATGATCACCATAGATAGTAGGGTTTAGAATTAAGTTCATTAGGTTCATTGTATTTGTTTATCTTCCTTCATTTCTAAAATCTTCTCACCCATCAAATTCGTTCATAGGTATCATACCTAATCATCACCTTGAATTTAATGCTCCAACTCATCAATCTTATCTTCACAATGGTTTACATCTCCCAAGAAATCAATTGAGTGGAGTGGAATTCATGATTTCCTCAAATTTATTCTCAACACTATTACTCAATAATCTCTAAGTTCTGACACTCAGTCATCACTTAATCACTAAGTCACTATAACACTTTTGGCTCGACATTACATATTTTTCTTGGTTGATACCAATGCTCAGTCATACAGTTGACACTAGCATCACTCAGTATTCCTTAACCTTTTTAGTCTATTACTTGAATTAGCTTTACTTTCTTAATATAAAGAATCAATTTGTCTTATCGAAGTCCAACTAAATAAATGTCCATTGTAGCTTCCTTTCCATAACTCAACCTCTCCTCTAGGTGCTATTGTTATGAGCAATTTCAAATCCACTTCATCAATCAAATAGATATAACATTTAGATTAGGTAGAAATATGTCTTATTAGTATATTTGATATCAATGAAAAAACAAAAATTATTCGAATTGTAAGTTTCCAACAATATCCTTCTTTGTCATTGATGGAAACATCACAATATTTGCAATATTGAAATATCTTAATATATCTAACTTTATTACCATACAATCCAAAAGATTTTCCTATTATGAGTGATTAATATTCTTAGTTTCATTATGATTCTTTGTACAAATTTTCTCCCTTTTAGGTAATAGATCTCCCACTTGGATACATCTATCCTTCAGTAATCTCTCTCTCTCTCTCTCTCTCTCTCTCTCTCTCTCTCTCGCTCTAGTATATCTCTCCCTCTTTTGTATATCTCTCCCTCTTTGTATATTTCTTTGTATATTCTCCCTCTTTGAGAACAATGCTAAAGAAACATAGCTTGTTGAGCTTCAATCTCTTCATACATCTAAATTATGTAGATATTTGCATATTTGATTGCTTTCTGTCATCTGTCTATGACTAGACTATTATGTTGTACTTGACTATGTACTTTAGGGATTCCCAAAGTAGAGATAGTTTGCATCAATGTGTAAGATATTATGATTAGCACATTTGATGCAATACACCTTTTATCCTTAATTTTCTTAATTTAGGGGAATCACCCTTTATTTACCTCTAAAATATTCATGAGCATCTTTAGGTAAGGCTTTAGTGAATATGTGAGAAATTTGTTCTTTGGTGTGTACATATTCTAACTTCACTTATTTGTCTTGAACCAGTTCCCTAAAGTAGTGATACTTGATAGCAATGTGCTTTGTCTTAGTGTGCATCATTGACTTCTTTGAAATGTTAATAGCACATATTTTATCACAATATATAACCACTAGATCTATAATCTATTCTTTCACTCCTTTTAGTAATTTCTTGATCCACATAATGTTTGAATAGTTCACTGTAGCTGCCACATACTCAACATTGATTGAGAAATACTATTTGGTTTCTTACT
Organism: Cupressus sempervirens; assembly: GCA_028749045.1. Taxonomy (NCBI): domain Eukaryota; kingdom Viridiplantae; phylum Streptophyta; class Pinopsida; order Cupressales; family Cupressaceae; genus Cupressus; species Cupressus sempervirens. The sequence continues at coordinate 27,658,902 of CM053785.1, read as the reverse complement.
TTTCCATGACACCAATCTCTTTCCTAGAAAGAATGCACCTCCACTATTGCTTTTTATATCATCAATATTTCCTACCCAATTTGATTGAGTGAATACCTTTAGTTCACATCTATCACTTCTCTTGTAATACAATCCATAGTATTTTTCACCCTTTAGATACCTCATTATCTTGTTTATTGTGATCATGTGATTCTCCTTAGGATTTGATAAAATCTAGCAACTATCCTAGCTGCTAATGCAATATTAGGTATGCTGTGAACAACATATTGTAATATTCCAATCATGGATCTATATAACGCCTGGTTCACATCAACAGATTCATCATTCTTAGATAGGTTGTGTCTTGTATACATAGATGTACTCATTGGTCTTGAATCTTCCATACCAAAATTCTTTAGTATCTCCTTGATATATTTGGATTGAGTAATGAAAATACCAAACTTTATTTGACATACTTATAATCCAATAAACAATTTTATTTCACCAAACATAGAAATTTCAAATTCCTTTTTCATTTCATTGGAAAATGACTTGTACAATGCTTCTCTTCCTCCAAATATAATGTCATCAACAAATATTTTAGATAGTAGCATTTCATTGTTCTTACCATTCTTCAAATATAGATTATTGTTATCATTTGTCCTTTCAAAATGAATCTTCAAAAAATAATTATGTAGTCTTTCATACCCTGCTATTGGGGCTTGTTTCAATCCATAAAGAGCTTTGTTCAATTTACATACCATATTCTTCGTGTTTGGATCTACAAATCCTTTAGGTTGGTCAATGTACACTTCTTCAAGTATACCATTCAAAAATATATATTTGACATCCATTTGATATACCTTGAAATACTTGTAGGCTGAATATGCAAGAAGAGTTATGACTCCTTCAAGTCTCACCATAGAGAAAAAGTTTCTCCATAGTCAGATTTTTCTTCTTGAGCATATCCTTTGCTTAGTACTCTTTCCTTCTTTCTTGTTACCTCACCATTTTCATTGAATTTGTTTCTAAAACCCCACTTTGGTCCAATAACATTTTTGTCTTTAGGCCTTGGCACTAGAGTCCAAGTATTTTTCTTCTTAATTTGTTCAATTTCCTCGTTCATTGTTTGAATCCAATCTTCATTGTCTAAAGCATATTTTATTGATTTGGGCTCAAATATACAAAGTAAGCATATATCATCTCTAAGTATTTTCCTTATTATAAAACTTGATTTTGCATTACCAATGATTTTCTCAGGTTTGTGATTTCTTCTTACAAACTTTGCTAGCATAGGTGGTTTCCTTGAATATTCTTCTACAGGTTCATCTTGAAAGATAATCTTAAGATCATTTTCTCTATCTTGTTTAGGTTCTAGTCCAGCTTCTTCATGATCAACATTCTCTATATGATGATCAACATTTCCTGTCTGCTAGGAAACATTAGCTTGATTTTCTTGTTCATTTAGAGTGTTAGGAGCACCATCATCCATATAGATGAATTTACTCTAGTATTTAGGTTCTTTATTGCATGTAATGTCACTTCTTTCTTCAAACTCATCAACTTTTACACGTGTAATTTCCACAATTTTGTTAGTGTTAGAGTTCAAACACTTGTAAGCTTTACTCTTGGTCAAATATCCTAGGAAAATACCTTTATCACTTTTTTCATCAAGCTTTCCATTCCTACTATATTTGAGTATATAATATTTAATTCCAATAATTTTGAAATATTTCACATTAGGAGCATATCCATACCATAGTTCAAAAGGTGTAACATTTGTATTTTTCTTTACTTGTGCTCTATTCACAGTATATACATTAGTACTAATGGCTTCTCTTTAATGCTCCTTTGATAGACTCTTCTCCATCATCAATGTTCTTGCACAGTCCATTATTGATCCATTTCTCCTTTTAGCTATCCCATTCTAAGGAAGGGTCCTTTGTGTTGGCATCTTTCTTTTGATTCCTCTTTCATTGGAGAATGTATTGAACTCATTTGAAATGAATTCAACACTTTTGTGAGATCTCAAGCACTTCATAATCTTCCCCATTTCTTTTCAACTCTAAATACATTCCACTTGAATAACTGAAAAGCATCAGATTTAGCTTTATGGAACATCACAGTCATCATCCTAGAGTAGTGATCAACAAATAGAATGGATAACTTATCTCCACAATAGCTTTGAACATTAATATTTCTCAATAGATCACTATGAACCAATTCCAAAATATCACTAGAAGTGTATGTTTGTCTCTTGAAACTAGACTTGGTCATTTTTCCTAGTGACATTGTTTACACATAGAATTGTCAGGATTCTTTAGTTTAGGCAACCCTCTTACGTTATTTATTTTATTGATGTTTACCAAATTTTCAAAATTTACATGACATAACCTCTTGTTCCATAACCAAACATCTTCTTGTTGTGAAAACAAACATATCTCATTATATAAATCTAGATAGAACAAGTTACCTTTTTTTGATCACCATTTCCAATTAGGTTACCATCAACATCATATATCTTGGCCTTTCTATTATGGAGTTAAACTTTGCAACCTGATTTTATCAATTGCAAAACACTCAACAGATTAGTTAAGTCCTTCAACCCATTAAACATTATCACATTTTATCTTATTAGTCAGTTAAATAGTACATTTACCTTTTACAATACATGGGATATCATTACCAAATTTAACACTTCCACCTTTGTATGGACCAATATCCTCAAATTTTTCTTTATCACTAGTTATATGGTTGGAACATCCACTATCAATTATGTATCTATCACTTTTTTTTTCATATAAGATTAATGCAGTTTTCTCATCTTCATCAAAATGTTCTTTCATACCAATATAGACAAATTCATCATCATTACTTTCAAATTCATTGTTAGTATCTCTTCAGCAATATAACAAGATTTATTACCTTTGTCATCTTTGTTTCTCTTGTAATTTCTATTAGTTCTTCTTCCTTTGTACTTGCTTTCCTTCTTTTCATCCTCATCCTCTCTGTCAGAACACCTAGCAACAATATGACCAACTTTGTTGCATGAGAAATAGATAATAGGTAGTTTACCTTTGTATTTACCTTTTCCTCTTCCAAATTTTTATAATAAGGGCTTTAAGTTCATCAATCTCATCATCGGAACTATCACTGTCACCCTTCACATGTTTTCCTTTCCTTTTACTAAGAACCAATTGTGACTTAAATATAGATTCAATAATAGCAAGTGCATAGTTATCAAAGTTAAACATCTAAAAAGTAGTAAGTCTACTAATTACACCTTTTAAGGTCAAAGTGTTACCTGAAGAGTTGCATCTCAGTTCTTGAATTGCAACACTCTAATGACATATATTGGGAGTAGAGTCCTCAATACCATGCTTATTACTAGTTCATCATTTATTTCTCCATTTTCACCATGAATAACATTAACAACTTCTTTGACTCTTGTGCAGTATTCCACTATATTCACATCTTCCATCATTCTCATGTCATCAACTTTAACTCATAGGCTCTCGGATTTGGCTCTCAAGACATTGTCATCACCTCCATATATAGTTTTTAATTTGTCCCACATATTCTTTGCACTATCACATTCATTTAAAACATCAAATTGGGCATAGTTTAGGGTGGAGGCAATCTCTAATGTTGCTTGATTGTGTTCTTTCTTTTTCTTCAGTTGTTTAGCTATCATAGGAGTAGTTGTTACCTTAACATACTCATTGTCCACAATATTGATAAAAGCATCACTAGTACTAGATATATGTAACCTTGTCAAGGTTTCCCATGCAGGAAAGTTCTCCTTGTTCAACTTTGGTTCATCTTTTTTTGTGAGTCATGATATTTAGCTTTAAGTGCCTTCAAAATTTTCTTTGTAAGCATTGAGCTCTGATACCAATTGTTAGAAGTGTTTACAATAGTTGAGGGAGGGTTTGAATCAGTTACTCAAGGTCCATAAGTACCATTTGAACAATTAAACATAAAAAATTCACTGTTATGCATATCCTTCTATTTCTTAGTCTCTAATGTACTGATAAAATTATTGTTCCAAACATAACATACTTTATTGAATGTAAACTTTATTAAATACAAAAAATATAAAGCATTGAACACAAGTTTGACACTAGGATTTTTACGTGGAAATCCAATTTGGGAAAAACCACCAGCAACAAGTCACCACTTTTTCACTCTTTCAAAGTGAGCTCAGTTAGGAACCAACCCTATTAAAGATTCACAATACACACTATTAAGTGTGACTTGGTTAGAGGATTTAATCACCTTGTTAGGAGTGTCCTTGTTAGAGGACTTTGATCAATCCATTTAGAATGTCACTTTGTTAAAGGATTTATATAGACTGTTAAGTCTTTCAAATGAGCGATGGGTCAACCTATATTAAAAGGATTTCAATACAAACTGTATACAATGATTGAAAAGGAAACAATATGGTTCTGATATATATAATTATAACTCACTTTGTAGATTCAAATCATTGTTTAGTCCATGTGTTGATTCACTGATAAGCTTCCCATTATCATCTTTTTTCTTGATTTTCTTGGCAACCCTTCAAGCAATTAACGTTCACCTTTCAATAAAATCTAAGCCATCTTCTCAAATTCGCTTATCAATATCAACAACATCTACACAAAAAATATCCTTATATTTCTCTTTCAGTCTCATAGACTTGTGTTCACCCTCATGTGTCTCTAATCCACCTTACTCTATCCACCTCTTCTCTCTCACTTTCTATGTTTGGTTCTTTACCTCTTTAAACAGGTAATTCTTGCTTTGTCATTTTTCATGATCATATAAGATCTTAGGGTTTATAATTAGGTTCATCAAGTTCATTGTATCTTTTCATCCTCCTTCTCTAGAATCTTCTCATCCATCAAATTCATTCATAGGTATCATACCTAATCCTCATCTTGAATTTAATAATTCAACTCATCAATCTTATCTTCAACATAGTTTATATCTCCCAATAAATTAACTGAGTTGGCTAGAATTCATGATTTCCTCAAATTCATTCTCAACATTTTTGCTCGACAATCACAAATTTCTAACACTCGATCATCACTCAATCACACGATCACTATAAATCTTCTATCCCAACATCAGCTAAGTTGCTCAATTGATACTAATTTCTGAAAAGTTACAATGGCTCAGTTGATAGTAGCATCACTAGACATTCCTTAACCTTTTTAGTCTATTTCCCAACTTATCTTTACTTTCTTGATATAAACAATCACTTTTTCTTATCAAAGTCCAACTAATCAAATGTCCATTGCTACTTCTTTTCCATAACTCAACCTCTCCTCTAGGTGCTATTCTTATCAACAATTTCTCAAATCATCTTCATCAATCAAATAGATATGGCATTTAGACAATTTAAAAATATGTCTTATCAATATAATTGACATCAATGACAAAACAACAATTGTTCCAGTTGTAAGTTTCCAAGAATTTTCCTCTTTGGCATTGATGGTGACATCTCAATATTTGCCAATGTTGCCAATATCTTAATGTATCTAACTTTGTTACCTTAGAATCCAAAAGATTTCACTATCATGAGTGATCAATATCCTTAGTTTCATTTTGATTCTTTGTGCTATTTTTCTCCCTCTAAGGTAATAGATCTCCCTTTTTGATACATCTATGCTTTATTAATAAATCTCTCTTCCCCCTTCTCTCTCTATGTTTATATTCTTCCTCTTTGGCAACAATTCCAAAGACACATAGCTTGCTGAGCTTCAATCTCTTTATACAGCTGAATTATATAGACATTTGTATGTTTGACTAATTTTTTTCATCTATCTATGATTGATCTATTATGTTGTACTTGAATATCTACCTTAGATATTCCCAACGTAGAGATGGTTTGCATCAATGTGTAAGATATTCTTATTAGCACATTTGATGCAATGCACCTTTTCTCCATAAGTTGCTTTGTTTAGGGGAATCACCCTAATTTACCTCTAAGATATTCATGAGCATCTCTAGGTAAGGATTTAGTGAATATGTCAACAATTTTTTCTTTGGTGTGCACATATTCTAACTTCATTTCTTTGTCTTGAACTAGTTCCCTCAAGTAGTGATACTTGATAGCAATGTGCTTTGTCTTAGTGTACATCCCTGGATTCTTTGAACTATTAATAGAACTTGTGTTATCACAATAGATAACCACTAGATCTGTAATATATTCTTTCATTCCTTTTAGTAATTACTTGATCCACATAATGTTTGAATAGTGCACTATAGCTGCAATGTACTCGGCTTCAACTGTTAATTGGGAAATACTATTTGGTTTCTTGTTTGTCCATGACACCAATCTCTTTCCTAGAAAGAATGCACCTCCACTAGTGCTATTTCTATCATCAATATTTCCTACCCAATCTAAGTCAGTGAATACCTTCAGTTCAAATCTAT